>CM059976.1:36631441-37831441 GCA_030490835.1 Annona cherimola
TCTTTTGATATTATTCCACCAATATACTTTCTTGAGATCCTGATACATCTTAGTACTCCCTAGGTGAATAGAAAAATGCAAAAAATGTTCCTCTTTAAGGATCTGTTCCTTCAACTCAACAATGTTAGGTATGCAAAGGCAACCTTTGTACCTATACATACCCTGTTCATCGATATAAAGTTCTGTCAACCCCTTTTTCTTCATTTTCTCGACGTGTGTATGTAGGTCTGTGTCCTTTTGCTGCGCAACTCTAATATGGTAAAAAAGCGATGATTGTATATGTAATTGGGACAGTCAGACCTGAACTCTTAGTGGAACACAATCAATTCCGTTTGCTCAATTTCCTTAAACAGTCCTTTCTCCTTAATGACAAGGTGCGCTAAGCTGACATTTCGGCTCAATGCATCAGCTACCACATTTGCCTTACCTGGATGGTATAAAATTTCCAAATCATAATCCTTCAATAACTCGAGCCATCTCCTTTGTCTCAATTCAACTCCTTTCTGAGTGAAAATATACTTGAGGCTCTTGTGATCAGCATAAATCTCACATCTTGTACCATACAGGTAATGTCTCTATATTTTTAATGCAAATACCACCTCTGTTAACTCTAAATCATGTGTGGGGTAGCTTACCTCATTGGGCTTTAGTTTTCGTGATGTATAAGCTATCACCTTACCACTTTGCATCAAAACGCAACCCAAACCTTTCCTCGCTGCATCGCTATAAACTACAAACCCTTCATTTCCTTCGGGTAGGGTTAGAATGGGTGCTTTCACTAACCGTTGCTTCAATTCCTGAAAGCTGCGCTCGCATTCCTCAGACCATACATACCTGACTCCCTTACGAGTCAACTTAGTTAATGGGGCTGACAACTGGTAAAACCCTTGAACAAATCTCCTGGAATAGCCAACTAACCCTAGAAAACTTCGAATTTCTGTGATGGTCATCGTCCTTGGCCATTTCAAAACCGCCTCAATCTTCTGAGGATCAACTTTAATACCCTTTTCAGATATTATATGCCCGAGAAATCCTATCTATTTCAGCCAAAACTCACATTTCTTCAGTTTGGCATACAATTTCTCTTTTCTTAGCCTTTCTAAGACCCTTCGCAGATGGTCTTCATGTTCTTTCTCCGTTTTAGAGTAGATCAGGACATCATCAATAAAAACAACCATAAATTGATCCAAATAGTCCTGAAAAATCCTATTCATCACGTCCATAAATACAGCAGGGGCATTAGTCCGAAAGGCATTACCAGAAATTCACAATGTCCATACCTGGTTCGGAATGCCGTCTTATGAGTATCAGCCGGACTTATTTTTAACTGATGGTACCCTGACTGTAAGTCAATCTTGGAGAAAGTCATTGCTCCTTGCAACTGATCAAACAGATCATCGATCCTGGGAAATGGATACTTATTCTTTATTATGGCCTTATTTAGCTCTCGGTAATCAATATATAACCTTAATCTTCCGTCCTTTTTCCTCACAAACAGTACCGGAGCTCCCCATGGGGATACACTTGGTCTAATGAAACTCTTGTCCAACAGCTCCTATATTTGAGCCCTTAATTCATTCATCTCAGCCGACGCCATTCTATACGGAGTTTTAGAAATCGGAGCTGTACCTGGCATTACATCAATTGTCATATCCATTTCCCTTTGTGGAGGCAACGTGGTTAATTCCTTTAGAAATACATCTAGAAATTCTTTAACCACCGGTATTTGATTAACTTCCACCTCCATGCCTTTGTCCACATTTACAGATACTAAGAAAGCTTGACATTTTTGTCGAATTATTCTGATAGCTTTCATAGATGATATCAGTATACTTGAACTATCAGGTTGTCTCAACTTCCCAATAGTAATCTCCTTTCCTGGAGTTGCTTCAAATTGCACTTTCTTATTTTTCAGTCTATAGTCGCTCCCTATTGGCTTAGCTAATCCATGCCCAATATTACGTCGAACTTAGTCATAGGCAATAGGATCAATTTCGCTTCTAGAATAAATGATCCTATCCTAATTGGGCAGGCTTTGCATACTTGGCTAGTACTTGCTAACCTATAGACTGGAGATTCCACATGTATAACCTGATTAGTCTCTTCTATCGGCAATGCATGGGTGGTCACGTATTGGCATGCTATGAATGAATGGGTGGCACCAGAATCAAACAAAGCTACTGCCATATTCCCTAGAATATAAACCATACTTATGGCCACCTTTTCTTCATGTTCCTGAGACTCTTCTAGGTCAGGGCATGCACGTGCACCGGGTTCATAGAAGTTCCTTGCTTACTGGGTGCTCCAGGTATCCTCAGCTGAGCAGGTCTTCCACGTCCTTAGGATGACTGCGCCTTAGTTGGGCAATTTGTAGCTATGTGACCCACTTGATCACATATATAACACTTAACTACTTTCGCTTCTCCCGGCCTGTACTCCTTGGCGATGTGACCCGTCTGTCCGCATTTATAACACCGATTCGAGCCCTTTAGACACTCGCCTGTGTGTCGCCTTTGACATTTCTTACAGAATGGCGAGCTTTTCTTCTTTTGAACTCCTTTTCCTTTCCTTATGCTGCCTTTTCTAGCTTTCTTTTTTCCAATTTCCAATTCCTTAGGACCCATATTGAATGCCCTCGAACCCAATCCTAATTCTTGGGTTCTCAAGGACTCAATCTCCGAAGCTCTTGCTCTCTCCAGACTTGAAGTATAATCTTTTATTAACAGAGGTGCAAGGCTTTCCCGCAAATATAGCCTCAACCCTTGTTGAAATCTTTGTGCCTTATTTTGTGGCACATTAGCAATCCAAGGGACATATCTGACCAGAGCATTGAATTTTGTAGCGTACTCAGTGACCGTCATCCTCCCTTGATATAACTTTTCAAATTCTATTACCTTTTGACTCTGCAACCCACTGGGAGGTATTCTTTATTAAATTCTTCCACAAATGCTTGCCAAGACACTTCTTCGAGTCGTGGCATTGTTATTAACATTGTCTCCCACCATTCATGTGCATCTTTTTCTAATAGATGAGTAGCACACAGTACTTTTTGGCGGTCGTTGCACGGAGATATCCTAAAAAATTTCTTAATCTCCTCAACCATTGCTCTGCTTGCACCGGGTCAGGTTCTCCAAAAAATTTCATGGTTTACTGTGCTAGAAAGGCATTTATGGCTCTTCTGTCAGCTTCCATCTGCTGATTCTCATCTCTTAGCGGTGTCGGTGTCTCAATGGGATCCGCCCTCAGAGCAGGTCCTTCTCTTTCCAACTTACCCAACTGAGCTTGTTGGGTTCTCTCCCATAAACCTTGTATAATGTCGACAGTCCGCGCTGCCCATTCCCTAGTGGCCTGCTGCATTGCTTTTTCCACCGCTGTAACCACTCTTTCCTCCATGAGTCTATTCTGCCTTGACTCATTTTCCTCCCCCATGTTTCGTTTAGGGCTTACATCATTCCTTCTCTGTTAGTTCCTTTGATTTTGGGTCACCGGCCTTCCCCTTTTTGGTTGGCTAGATTCACCAACTTCGTATTGGCTTGGAACCTCTGTCTCTACCTCTTTTCCTTTATTTTTCCTTACTCCTGCTCTTGTTTCCACCATTATTTTAAATTTGAGTATATAACAAATACTTTTCATTTTCAATTAGTATTAAATCATTACATACACATTTCATTAATAATCATCATAAAATCATTGTATATGCATTGCAATTTCATTCAATTATTAAATCATTACACATGCATCTCATCATCACATAGTCACAATCATTTTATTCAATCACCATATAACACACCATTCAGCTCATGTTCATTCATTTATACATATCTAAAGCATCACAAGTTCAGTATAGCAGCATATCCATTCACATATACCATATTCACAATCAGTACATACAAAAGTAAGCCACACTTATATACAAATTCAACTTAGCATGCGCATTTCACACCTGCATGCATGTTAGTTCACCATAGCAACTATAGAGTCATCCAACCATAATTATACATATACCACATGATCATTACCACCCTTATATATACACATCTGCTTAAATAAAAACAAAGCAAATAAGTTCATCGTCCTCTTGGACCTCTCCCTCGACGTTTACATCTACGTGAAACTTGTGAGGGTGACTCTATGATAGTGCTAGTGTCGGACCATGCCTGAACATCATCGTCACTATCATCATCATCCTCATCCTCATCATCTCCCACAAACTCCACTATTTCTTCCTCGAATTCTTCTTCCTCAAATGGTTTGAGGAATTCCATCGGGTCATCATCATCATTGACCTCCTCTAATCGAACAATTTCCCTTGTATCCTCCATTATATACAACATAACCTCATCAGGTTTAGGGCCAACAGGTACCATGATGACTCCTTCGGCACGACGCCTTCTTATATAAAGAGCCATATCCACTTCCCGTTGATGGATTTTCTCCCACGATGCTCCACGACAAAACTGGATACACCCATTAACAAATTTGTACCATGGACCAGCATTGGGAGGTATAGGTGCCTGCGTCTTATCCCAGAAGTTCTGTACATCTTGCGGACCTACTCTATTGGTTGGAACAGGGGGATCCCGGGGAATGCCAAGGTAAGTGCCTTGTAGGACTCGTGCCCTAAGTTTACGGCTTGAGGGCTCTCCTAGGTCCTGTGCATGTTGACTCAAAGAGTCGTAGTAACTTCCTTTAGCGTGATCCTGTGTGCGTATTGGTGAAAATTCAGGGGGGACTGATGGAAACAATGCATCGTCGGACTGTGTTTCCCACCATCTATTCATATTTTCTTCTCTTCTCTGTCTCCTATTTTCTTCCTCTCTTTCCCTTCTTAACTTCTGTACACTCATCATTCTCTTTCCTCTATCCGCCATCTGTGTAGACATAGCAATCAAATTGCATTGTGATAACAATTCATTGTCATATGGCATGCATTTCATCATATCATGAGCATACCTAATCATCACATGAGTATATCTATTTCATCATGTTATAATCATACATGAGCATCATTTAATCACATCTAATTCATCACATAATCATTGTTAATTACGTATATTCATGTGTCATCATGCATATCTCTTTATATTCTATCAATTTCCTGTATTTAGAAATTTTTCATGCCTATTTACCAATCCATGCTCTGATATCAAGCTCTGTGGCGCCCCAAACCGAGCATCATATCCTAGCCCTTACCTCGGGATCGTATTGATTGATAAACGTGATCAGGATTGTTGCCTTGTCACACGGTGGGTCTTATCGGATATTTATCCTGTTAATTATGGTCATGTAACTGTTCATCTAATAACTCATGTTCTCATAATTTCATTCTCATACATTTCTAAGTCATTTCAATCCTTTCATTTCATACAAACAAGTTGTTCAGCGACATTTCATCTTTTGCCTAAATTAGATGTCACTGCATGTACATATCATAGTCATCCATACAAAACATTCAAATAGTTTACATCTATTCAAACATGAAGAACTGCAAATAATTTTACAACCATTCCACATAAATTTTATAACATAAGTTTCATCAGTTTTTCCATGGACTCCTTAAGTCGGTGCTTGCTCCCTTGCCATATCCTGTCTATCATCTGTCTTTGAGTTTGGAAAACAAAATCGTGAATCAAAAATCAATCAGCAAGCTATTTGCATTTTTCAGGAAAATCATTTCAAGCAACATTTTTCATTTAAAATCAACTTGGAAAGCATCTTATACCTTATCCAAAAGTATATCTTGAAAACATGAAATCCTGTACCCATCACGGGTCCCATATGCATAATGCCATATGAAAACATGAACATGATGATCATATCTCCCTTAGGATGGAAGCTAGTCAGGCGACCATCCGTCACATTGACTCCCATTTCAGAGAGGGCGCCACCGGCCTTGGGCCTGTTACAAGCGACTTGGTCACACCAAGGGGGGGACAATCGGTCCGCTTATACCCTTCAAGTGGACCTCGTATCCTGTGCACATGAACTTTTACATAAATTCATCTTTATCATGCTAGCATGATTTTTCAATCATAAATATTAAACCACATCATTTTTTCATATCATTTGTCAAAGAAATATTTCATAATAATATTGCATTTGAAATAAACATCATTTTAACACCATTTTGCTAAGGGATCGCCATCCTTAAACCCATTATAAACAATTTCCATAGTTTCATCAAACAAGTTAGAATAAAAATTGCATTTATGGAAACAATTTAGAAAAGCAAAAATCTTTTAGAAAATTTGCTTGCTTACCTGAAGTTCTTAGCTTTCCCGTCACCACTTTCTCTTTGCCTTTGCCTACATGAAAAATGATATGATTCTTCATATATTTCTTTTTCTTCATATTTAATTTGGTTTTGCAACCCATTCCATATACATACATCATTTATTTAACTTCACAAGTCATTATATATATATGGTTATTTTGCACCCATTAGCACAATTTACACACATTCGGCTATCATTCACATAGCATATGCACATAACCCTAAAATTAGGGTATTCATTTCAATATCATAAAACTCATTCCATGAACATCATACATAGCTTTATTAAGCTTACTTTGCATTTTTTTCCCATTTTTCCCAAAACACATACATGGGTGTTTCTTCTATGTATATATCATTGCCTTAGCTTCATAAATTAAATCCAAAAGTTTGGATTAATATCATATCATGTCAAAAAGATACATAAACATGGGATTCATCTCATTTCCATGCATTTTTGCATAAAATCACTTTTCATAAGTCATTCATCGCCTGTTTACCGTTATTCCTTCATATAAGCTCATTTAGCCCATAAACATAATGCATTTCATAATCTTTGCTAACTCAGAAATTTAATCCATTTTTCAGGACTTTAATTACCATTAATTACCACTACATTTAGTGTATTTTCATGGGGTTTAAACCCATTCAACCTAGGTTTCCAAAATAGCAAGTTTGGAACCCGTTTTTCACCCGTTTTACGATTCTTTTGACACATTACCCTATGCAGCAATATAATTCCGAAATTTCAGCAATAAAATCCATTTTCCTCATCCATGTTTAGGGATTTCACACAAATTAACATCCATGCATTATCAGTTCTCAAAACAGCAAGTTACCCTCACGTTTGAGTCCCGTTTCACGTCGGTTTGACGTTCTTTAATAAAAATTTTGAAAATCAGTTCTAGGGTTTATTTTCCCAAATATTTTGGGGAATACATCATACCTTAAATCTAGAGTATTTTACCCTACATAACATGCTTAAAACATGCAAGTCCATTTCCATAACATTTTTAGCATATAAACATAGGAATTAGGTCAAAATCATCACTTGACATTCCATAACTTCAAAAATTCATCACTTAAGCATAAACCCTCATATATTTGGCATAATTATATGATTCATAGCTTAATCAAAATATCGAACCAAAACAGCAACTTGTCTTGGAGATTTAGGGTTTATCAACTTAGATTTTCCACTTCATACGCATGCATAACTTCATTTTCATCATTCTTAACTTAAAAATTTATACTGAAAACTTAATACTCATTTCATATTCATGCAAAAGCATGTTGAAATACCAATTTATAGATCCTTTCATCATCCTTTTTATTTCCAAGTTTTGAGTTTAAAAACTCAAGTTAAACAACTTAAAATCAATCACATACTTGGTTTTGAGCCAACTCAAATCCTAATGCTTAGAGATGATTTTTCCTTCAAATCTCCTTCCTTTTTCCCTTAGTTTTCTTCTTCTTTTGCTAGAAAATTTTGGATGTGAGCTGCTGGTTCCCCTTGGACGTTTTCAGCACTTAGAATTTTTCCTAAAATCCTTCTCAACTCAACGTGCATGGGCTATATGTGTTGCTGGAATTTTCTCCAGCTATGGGACCCACTTGGTGCTGCAATTCCACACCCTGTAAATGCACCCTTATCTACCATATGAGGTGGGTAATTCTAAGCCAAGTAAAATTTCATTTTACCATTTACAAAAATCAAAAGCTACTCCAAAAATCCTAGCCGTTCATGCATCTCCATTCACGTCCAGCTTTACATTCATTTTTCCATTTTTATTTTATTAAAAAAATGGGTAATTTATGTCTCTAATTACCCTTTAATTCATGCATTAATTTTATATAAATAAATTTAACAAATATTGCAGCAACTTAGCACAAAAATCACATTTTTCTCCACCTCAAGCTGTCTACGTTTTCAGCAGTATATACCTGCCTTTTTCCATTTTTTTATTGCTAAAATTCTCCATTAGTGTATGCACATATCATGTACTTGCATCCCTGCAACATATATGCATTTTTAAAAAATTTAAAAAATCAAAAATGGCCAAACTGCCCTTGGACGTCCCCTCTTGGACATCTCCTCCATGACTTTGACAATTCTTCATAACTTGCATTAAATGGTTGGATAATTCTCACCTTTATATATGGCAAATAATTGCATAAAATCCCCAAGGAATGTCCTGCAATTTTCCACCTCAAATTCCGTTTCCATCAAGCATTAACTCTTGGTACTCTAGCATTTATGGTAGGTTGCTTTTGTAGAGCATAAGTTAAACATGCTCACCTTTCTCAATGCAGGAATTTTCTGAACATTTCATGTTTAATCCAAGCCATTCAAAATAAATATCTCACCATTTCATTCAACCGTTTCAAATTTCAACTCAATCCAAAATTTTTAGCTCCCGTTATAGCCATTTAAAGTTAACGGTTGAAATTGATATATGCTTAAAAATTCATAATTCTCATTTCATCAAGGAGTTTCATAATCCATTCATTCCATAATACCAAGCCCACCATTAATAATTTTCGTTTCAAATTTCACTTGAATCCGCCTTATAGGCGTTGAGTTATTAATTTTTCAATATTTTCCATCAAACTTGTTAATTTCCATATTAATCTCCATAATTCATTTTAAATAATGAAAAATAATTTTTCACGATATATTTTCACATTTAAATCACAAATAATTCATTCTAAACCCATTGTCTCATTTAGGCTCAAAATTCTTAATCACATCATTAAAGCTAACCCATAGCCCTAATTGCCATAATTAGCATAAATCATATAATGCCTTCATAATTCCATAATTCACAAATAATCATCATATACGCATTCAATACATACATACGGGGATCGACCTGCTCGGTCAGGTCACGGGGACCAAGGGGGCTGCGCCCCCGGAGAAATTTTTAATTATTAAGTCATAGGAGTGGGAAAGTAAATTACAAATTATGATTAGACCTGACCCATGCTCCGGCCTGGCCCGACTCGATGGATGTTCAGTTATAAAGAGGAGCCCGCGAGTTGGGGCTCCATCTTTCATTTGCGCCAGACTCCATTTCCCTCTTCTTCTCTTCCTGTTCTCTGCTTCTTCTTTTCTTTCCCTCCTATTCAGTGTGATCCAGCTATAGATTTCTTCAAGAAAGCTCTACCAACTACCTTGAAGGTCTTTGATTCCAGTCAAGGAAGCTCCGAATTTCTACAATCCAAGCCTAGGGTCACTATTTTTGGAGAAAATCACGATTAAGGTAAGTAAATGTTGCCCTTTCTTGATTGAATGATGAAATCTCGTATTAAACATGACATGAAACTAGGGGGAATACGTGACACCCAACAAATTCATGGTTTGGGGCGTAGTGTTCATAATAGTTAGGTTAAGCAAGGTTTGTGGGGAATTTTCCATGAATGAGTGATTTTATGAAGAAGAGGACTTGTTATTAGTTTTTGTATTCTTAAAATGTGATGTTAGTTGATTCGGTTCAAACGAGGGTACAAACTAGAGGTTTTATCTTTCTGCGCCTACCATTTGTTTGTTAAAATGCTCGTGTGGCAGTTTTATACATTGAATTGAAAGTAAACCTTGTTGATGTTGTATGTGTGGTTTATGACATGTATTCTTGTCTGTTATTGTGGCGCCCCAAACCGAGCGTCATTCTTTACCTCAAGACTTTATCGATTGGTAAATATGAATCAGGATTGTTGCCCTGATCACGCGGCGATTCTTAATTGGATCTCGTCCAACTTTTTTTTTGTTCATCATTGTTCATATCTTTACATTTCACATCATTCATCAAACAAGTGGTGATACACTTGTAATAAAATTTCATATTCCATTTCATAATATCTCATCATGCTTTTCTATAATGACATTTACATTTCATACATACATCCATATAAGCATTGGACCACATAGAACTTATAATTCTACATAAGTTCACATTCACATCAATATACCTTAGAGCTTTAATTCATGCTATCCCATTTCTTATAGCCCACTTGACTACCATCACGTACCTTTCTTCCCCTGCTTAGGTTCGCATTTTCTTGAGTTTTCCGGTACCTGTCTAAGGTTTGGGAAAACAAAACATGAGTGACAACTCAGTAAGCGAGCATTTTATCATTAGGGCAAGACTTCCTTGAAAACCTTTTTCATAAGTATCTTGATCACCTTTTTCATGAGGACATTTATATGTCCCAAAACATTATCATAAAAAGAACATTATCATAAAATCCTTGTTTATAAGGACAGTTCCATGTCCTTGAATATTTTTCATAAACATTATTCTTAAAATTATTTACAAGCCACGTCTGGGCTTGTTAGGGCAAAACATATGTGTTTTACCCTCCTTAGTTAATTTCCTTCCTTAGTTAATTTCCTTTGATCTTAGATGAATATTTTTAATATTCAAAGACCTTTACATAAAACCATCTTTTGTCAGTGGACATTTTACATCCAAAACATTTTTTCCATAAATCCTTTGGCAAGAGAGGACATTCTCATGTCCTAAACATTATTTACATAAGCCTTTATCGGCAAAGAACATTTTTGTGTCCAAAAATATTTTTCATCATAAAATCCTTTAGCCAAGAGATATTTAATGTCTCAAAATATTTTTCACATATCTTCGTTTGGCAATGGACATTCATATGTCCTAAAACACCTTTTATTAAAATCCTTTGGCATTGGACATTCTCATGCCCAACCATTTTTCCCACATAAACCTTTTGGAATTGGACATTCTTATGTCTAAAATATTTTCCAACATAAACCCTTTTTCATAATCCCCATCTTGGGGCTTGTTTATAGCAAACAAGGTGAATAAAATACATAAACCATTTTCATAAATGCATTTGCATAAAAAAAATTTCCTTTGATTTCCGTTATTTACACTTTTGTGTAAAACACCCTTTCTTTTAGGGTAACTTATGCATAATAGCTCATAAAAATCTCATTTATGATAACTTTTTGTATAAATGCTTTTATATTCCAATCTTTGGGCTTTTGGAAAGCAAAACTTATGCAAACACATTTCTCCCCATCCAGTAGTGACACTTAGCAAGTGATCATGCTACCTTTTGGAAGAGAATCCTTAACAGCACGCTAGCCAGGCGGCTGTTTATTTATCATGCTCCCATCTCAGGGAGGGCGCCGTTGGCACTCCTGCCATCCCTTAGCGACTTGGCCTTATGTAGAGTGGGCCCCGGTCATCCCAACCGTGCTCTACAACCTACCTGTTTATTATACCGGTGCACCGTACATTGTTATGACGGACCATAGTTTGTTTGGTTTGAAGAACCACAGACCGCAGCCCATGTCCTTTTAAACCGGGATCACAGACCGCAGCCTGCATCCATAACACACAAAAAATCTTAGACCGAAATCTATATATTTAAAACACATCATAGACCACAGTCCGTGTCAACTTGTAAGCGAGCGCACCCACTTTAACAAGTTTTTATTTGAAATCAAATTTTAGGATGACCTTCCTTAAATTCTTTTAGAAACATTTTGAGTAAAATATTTTGATAAACATTTGAAATGTTTGAGAAATAATACATCTTAAAATCCTTATAATAGAATTTCAAAACCTTTGAATTTACAAAATTAAACCATCTTATGAAATCAATATAGGAGGTTGGTCATCCTTAAATTCCATTTAACAACACTCATATAAATATTTTTCAAAACATTTTCTATCTAAAGGAAATCAAAACTTTTTGAATATTATTTCAAAACATATGAACTATGTTCAAATCATCATTTATTATTTAATTTTCAAGATCTAGCAAAACAAATCTTTTTCATAAATCAAATCTCCTTTTTCTTTTTTTTTATAACATGATTATTTATCTATAAACATTATAAGAGAAATTAAAAACTTATTTACATTTGTTGCTTTATGAAAAAGGGCAAAATTCCATTTTTCTTATAAATTATTTTTGAAACAACATCGTAAAGAACTTGCTTACTTAAAAGCAAATTCTTAAAAACCATCGACATAAAACGTGAAATCTTTTGAAAACATTATTGTGGAGAACTTGCTTACTCATAAGAAAATTTCTCAATCCATTAACATAAACTATTGCCAATCTATGGCAACACTTGTGATAAATTCTTTATCTTAAAATTTTTGTTTGCTTCCCATGAAGCAACCCTTGAGGCTTTTCCTTAAAGCCGTCATTTTTCAAAACTTATGACTTTGCATTAAAGTTGTCATTTTCAAAACATGTGCTTGCCCATCATTAAACATAATTATAAAAGTATTGACAAAATCATCATTTCAACGTATAGATAAAAATCCATAATTTGAAAAAGTTCGCTTGCTTACCTGAGATTGTTATAATCCTTTTCTTCAATTCTTCTCCTTAATTTTGCCTAAATAAATGAAAATAACATTTCATTTATTTGCATCATCTTCAAATACTTATATTTCTTAGGTTTTCTAACCTATATAAATCCATTTGGACTTATATTACACTAACTTAGCCTACTTGTCTTTCAAGTCGGGTGTTCATACGTATCATAACTTATACATCATATTGTTCAATTTTAATACCCTTATGTAGGGTAAACTTACATAAATATAATAATCCTTCATTAAATCATTATTCGGAGGTTCATTACCTCCATTTATCATTTTTAACGTATTTTTCATTTTTCTCACATCGTTGCTCATTTTAAGCACCCGTTATTGTCGTAAGCCTCATTAATTAATCCTAAAGTTTGAGATTAAAATCATTTAATTCTAAACAGAAATATATTCACAAAATTTATCATATTTTTATGCATTTTTGCACAAAATTACATTACATAAGTTGTTTATCACCTATGCATGTTTATCCTTTCACAAATGCCCATTTGGCAACACATATATGAGGCATTTCATAAAATCTCCCAAATTAGCAATTTGGTCACTAATTAAGCATGATAATTATCCCTAATTACCACTTTGTTTAGGTTATTTTTATGAGATTTAAATCCACTACTCATAGGTTTCCAAAATAGCAACTTTGGAACCCATTTTTCACACGTTTAACGTGTTTCTCAACACATAACCCAAAACAGTTTTATAAATCCGAATTTTCAGCAATTAATCCAACTTTTCCTAACTCAAATTTATTATATTAACATATATATAAATTTGGGTCATTTCTACATAGGTTGCATATTTCTTGTTGATTTTTTTCTCCAAGTATCCACATATGCTGAAATCAGGCGTACTGAAATCTCAAAATCTTGAATTAATACCCAATAAAGTATTTTTAATCTGAAATTTCTACCATACCTTAGTAACGATATTAATTAACCAAAATAAATATTTTTAGCACTAAATATTTAGTATTTATATTTATTTTGATATTTTTACTCTGCTGGCGGGAAGAATCCATTTTCAGACAGCCTTAGTGACGTTAATTATGGGGTATATTTATACAATTAAAAACCTAATTTTTAATTTTTTTTTGTGATCTTAAATATATCTTATATATCCTGTAAAAGTTTTAGCTCAAAACTCCTTGTAGAAAAATTATGAAAAGTCATTTTGTACAGCTGATCCTGTCACCCGTTTTACCCTGTTTGGGCTAATATTCTTGGATTTTTAATTTTCAAAATACTTATTTTTTTAAGGTGAAAATTTGGTAGTTCATTAATAACACCATAAGGATTCTTTAAAAAAATTGTCATGCTAAAATTCATCCATTTATTATTCCGTCCATATTTTAGTTTACAACATCATATAATTTCCAGATTTGAAACATAAAATCAAAATAATCATATACTTACTTGATTAATTGATAATCCTTCATTTGAGAACTTCAAATATCCTTCTTTGCTTCATTTATTCTTCCCTTGGATCGTTCCAGAAACTGCCCCTTTGATTTTTTTCATTTTTTTCTCTCCCAAACAGAAATCTGGAACGTCCACAATGCCTTCTTATATAAACATTTATTTTTCAATTTTTCCTTTACAATTTCGACCCAAAATGAGGGTAAAGTTTTGAAAATTTACCCTATAAGTTTTATAAAAATTTTCAGCCACATATTTAATCATTTAATATTTGTTTCAGATTTTTTTTCCACAGCCTTATCCAGCTTTTAGATAAAGCTGTCCACTTGGGTGGGGTCCACTTGCATCAGCTCTTGCACGAATTTTCCACCAAATTTTCACTTTAATTAATGGAGGATTTAATCACCCTAGGTAGCTAGCTTAAATAGGGGTCAATTTAGCTATTAAAAAAATCATAAAAAATCACAAAGTCTGCTTGAACGTGCACCTCTCTCCCATGCTCCATTGCTGTCCATATCGTGGGGTCCACTTATCATGGACTTTTTGGCATTTTTTTGCCACAAAAGTCTTCCCAAATCTCGTCCACATATCCCCCTAGCTTCCTAGGTCATTTAAATACACATTTTTCATTTTTAAAAATTAAAAAAATCAAGTATATGGCCCCTTGATCGTCCACATGTATGGCCACATTTTCAAGCTCCTTTGAGCTAATCCAATAACCTTCAAATCATGTCATTAATCACTGGATTTTATCATAATTAGATTAATCCAAGCTTCTCATTGCATTAATCTCATAATTTTAACCGTTCATTTCAAATTTCATCTCAATCCGACTTTTTTTAGCTCAAATTATGACCATTTGAATTTTTGAACAGTGATGATCAATTTTCACCCTAATTTCATCCTTATTTTCATAATCCATCATTACCATAAGATTAAGCACAGAATTATGTGCTTATCTTTCAATTTTCATCTTAATCCACCTTCCCGGCGTCGAGTTATGCATTTTCTAGCATTTGCCTCCTTTAATCCATAATTAACGTCAAAATCTCTATTAGTTAAACAATAATATATGAGGTAATTATCCTCAATATATTCACATTTTCTAATCTTCATTAAGCCTCTTTAATCACATTGACCCATATCGGTTTTCATTAATCATTCATCATCATTTGCCCTAATTGCAATAAATCATCAATATTGCAAAGGAAATCATTCATAATTCCACTAAATTATACTTGATTCATATTTATATGTCAATTGCATATAATTAAACCTTGCTTGGGTCTGGGTATCACAGTTATGTATAAGGTGTTATTTAAAATGATTGGTTTCAAAAAGGTTGTTCATGGCCCCTGATTGACATGAGGAGAGGATTGTTCATCACCCTTGATTGACATGAGTGGAGGATTGTACGTGGCCTTCTATTTATACATGGTTATATGCATACGATCTTGGGAGTGGGTATCAGACCCATATGTTTTATTTTAATTATAACATGTGCATCCAGAACTTTGCTTATTCCACTTTGTTCTAACCATTATCTACTTACTGAGTCTATTTAGACTCACATGGTTTATTATTATTTTTCTTTAAATCCTAGGTCAGGTGGGGAACCTCAAGATGGGGCATGTGGAAGACCAAATCTTGGAAACCATTAGAACATCTCTAATTAAATTTATTTGAATTTTATGCTCTTTTGACATTAACATTATGTAGACAGTCATTGAACTAGATTTGACCTTGACAAACATATTGTATTTAGTATTTTGAATTGGATTACGATTTATGTGGACGCATGTAGATATGATCATTCAGATTACTTGTTGTGTATGGATAAATTTTAACGATTTCCTTCCATATGAATGCCCTTATCATATGAAGATACAAATATATATAACTATAGAGTTAAAGGTCACATATTGAAATGAATTTGAATTGCTTACGAATAACAGGTTGTGTATTACATACTACCCCCTATATATTATGGGGAATTGCTGCCAAAATTTTTGTAGGTCATATGGTACCCTTTTGACTAGTTATTATAAATATTTAGAAACGGGGCGTTACACCTGGGTGAATAGAAAATGACAAAAAAGTGCCTCCTTAAGGATCTGTTCCTTTAACTCAACTGTTTTAGGTATGCAAAGGCGACCCTTATACCTATACATACATTGCTCATCAATAGCAAATTTGGACAACTCTTGTTTCTTCATTTTCTCTACATGTGCATGTAGATCTGTATCCTTTTGCTACACAATCTTGATCTGTTCAAAGCGTGATGATTGTATGCATAGCTGTAATAATCTTGTGTGGACTCTTGGTGGACATACATCAGTTCCATTTGTCTTATCTCCTTAAGTAATCCTTCCTCTTTAGTGATAAAATGCACTAAGCTGACATATCTGTTCAATGTATCAACTACCACATTTGTCTTACCTGGATGTTATAAAATTTCTAAATCGTAATCCTTCAATAACTTGAGTCATCTCCTTTGTCTCATATTCAACTTCTTCTGAGTGAAAATATATTTAAGGCTCTTGTGATCTGTATAAATCTTACATCTTGCACCATACAAGTAATGTCTCCATATTTTCAAGGCAAACACTACAACTGCTAATTCTAAATCATGTGTGGGGTAGCTTACCTCATTGGGCTTCAGCTGTCGCGACGCATAAGCTTTCACTTTACCCCTTTGCATCAGAACACACCCTAATCCCTTTCTTAACGCATCATTATAAACTACAAACCCTTCATTTCCTTCTTGTAGGGTTAAGATGAGCGCTTTTACCAATCGCTGTTTTAATTCTTGAAAACTGCGCTCGCATTCCTCAAACCATACGTAACTGACTCCTTTACAAGTCAACTTGGTTAACAAGGCTGACAGTTGTGAAAACCCTTCAACAAATCTTTTATAGTAGCCGGCCAACCCTAGAAAACTTCAAATTTCTGTAATGGTCATCGGCCTTGGCCACTTCAATACTACCTCAATCTTTTGAGGATCGACTTGAATACCTTTTTTAGATATTATATGCTCAATAATCCTATTTATTTCAACCAAAACTCACATTTCTTCAACTTGGCATATAATTTCTCTTTTCTCAACCTTCCTAAAACCTTTCGCAAATGACTCTCATGCTCTTTCTTTGTTTTAGAGTAGATCAAGACATCGTCAATAAATACAACTAAAATTTGATCAAGATAGTCCCAAAAAACTCTATTCATCATATCCATGAATACAGCAGGGGCATTAGTAAGTCCGAAAGGCATTACTAAAAACTCATAATATCCATACCTGGTTCGAAAAGCTGTTTTATGAGTATCGGTCGGACTTATCCACAGTTGATGATACCCTGACTATAGATCAATCTTGGAAAAAGTTGTAGCTCCTTGCAATTGATTGAATAAGTCATCGATCCTAGGCAATGGATATTTATTCTTTATTTTAACTTTATTTTGCTTCTGGTAATCAATACATAACCTTAAACTTCCATCCTTTTTCTTCACAAACAATATCGGAGCTCCCCAAGGTGACACACTCGGTCGGATGAATCCCTTGTCCAACAACTCCTGTATTTGAGTCCTTAGTACATTCATTTCAACTAGCGCCATTTTGTAAGGAGTCTTAGAAATCGGAGTTGTTCCTAACATAATATCTATCGTCATATTCATTTCTCGTTGTGGAGGCAATGTGGTTAACTCTTTTGGAAATACATCGGGAAATTCCTTAACCACAGGTATTTGATTAATTTCTACCTCCGTACTTTTCTCTACATTTACCGACACCAGATAGGCTTGACACCTTTTTCGGATCATCCTGGCGGCTTTCATAGATGACATCAATATATTTGAGCTATCAGGTTACCTCAGCTTCTCAATGGCAATCTCCTTCCCTGGAATTGCTTCAAATTACACTTTCTTATTCTTACAATCTATAGTCGCTCCCCATTGGCTTAGTCAATCCATACCCAATATAACGTCAAATTCAGTCATAGGCAATACGATCAAATTGGCTTCTAGAATCAATGATCCTATCCTAATTGGGCATGCTTTGCATACTTGGCTAGTACTTGCTAACCTATAGACAGGAGATTTTATATGAATGATCTGGTTGGTCTCTTCTACTGGTAGTGCATGGGTGGTAACGTATTAGCATGCTATGAATGAATGGGTGGCACCAGAATCAAACAAAGCTACTGCCAAATTTCCTAGAATATAAACCATACATGTGACTACCTTTTCCTCTTGTTCTTGAGATTCTGTTTGGGTCAGGGCATGCACGTGCACCGGATTCATAGAAGTTCCCTACTTACTTGTTGCTCTAGGTATTCTAAGTTGAGCCGGTCTTCCACGTCCTTAAGATATTTGTGCCTTATTTGGGCAATTCGGGGCTATGTGACCCACTTGATCATAGATATAACATTTGACAACCTTCACTTCCCCCGTCCTGCACTTCTTGGCAATATGACGCGTTTGGCCACATTTATAGCACCTGTTCGAGCCCTTTAGATACTCACCTGTATGTCGCTTTTGATATTTCCTATCCAGTGGCGAGCTTTTCTTCTTTGGGATTCCTTTTCTCTTCATTTCATTTCCTTTTTTAGATTTCTCCTTCTCGGTTTCCGTTTCCTTATGACCCGTGCTAAACATTCTTGAACCCAATCTCAGTTCTTGGGTTCTTAAAGCTTCAATTTCCAAAGCCCTCACTCTCTCAAGTCTTGAAGCATAATCCTTAATCAGTAGAGGAGCAAGACTTTTCCGAAGATATGGCCTCAATCCTTACTGGAATCTCTGTGCCTTATTTTCTGGCACATTTGCGATCCAAGGCACATATCTAACCAGAGTGTTGAATTTGGTAGCATACTCGGTTACTGTCATCCTCCCTTCATAAAGTTTTTTAAACTGTATCACTTTTTGACTCTATAATCCAACCCCATCTATCTTCTCGACTGATCCTATTTGAAAAAAAAACCCAAAGGTCTTATACTATTTCTACCATTTAGGCTGCCCAACCTTGGGTGGCCTACTACATGACTTCTTTTATAGCTACAGTTTTTTTTCCTCATTCTTTCTATCTGTGAGGTATTACCTATAATGGTAGCACCTTCAAATTTCGATTCAAAGTTTATATTAGCTCGTCGTTGACGAGTCATTGGGCTCATTTGTCCTCTCTGCCCTAGTAATTTAGCTTGCCATTAGCTTCTCTTATTTTTTATTGACTCATAGATTCATCATTTACAACTGCACTTCCCTTATTCAAGAGCTAAGGTGATAGGCATGTTGTAGTAGCAGCATGTAAAATCATATCGACAGATCATCCCTGACATAAAATAATTCATATCATACATAGTTAATTATATTAACTAGAAAGGTTAATGACCTTTCCTTTTTCATATAAACTTAGCATTTGAATGAAACCAAATGCACATGTAATTTCATAACATCAAATATCCTACATTCATTTTGGAACCAAAAAGAGTTCCCTTTTTTCCTACCTTTCTCATTTCTACCTTTGCCTTCCATGGTGTAAGGTTGCTTTTCCTTACACATACAGATTATATTTTCATAATCTGTCATTTTATCATGAACATAATCTCTAAATCAATCAACCATTTAGAAAATCGATGCCTAGGTGCCACCTAAATGGCGCCACAGCATCGCACCTTATACATGCAAAGTCTAACACAGTCTTATGCCATATTAGGCAAGGTGTGGTCAACCTTAGGTATGGGGGGTCTAGATGTAGAGTTCCATTATTCAACCTCATCATCTATTTATATTTTCTTCCATCCTTTGTTCTTTCTTAGCTTCCCCTTTACCTCTTTTTCATCTCATCTGGTCTCATTATCATCCTTCCTTCATATACTATATACATTATAAAACATAGCAAATCAGTTATATTTCCTTAAATAGTCATATCATTGCGTCATAATGACACACAGTAGAAGACAATACATATCGTATTTGTCTTATAATTTCGATCTATCTCTTTCATCATTTTTCGTATTTCCTCTACATCTATCTATCAATCCTGGTTAAAATATCATCTTTGTGATATCAAATCTTTTCTTACCATACTTATTTACCAATCCATGCACTGATACCAACTTTTGTAGCACCCCAAACCAAGACGTCACATCCTTACCTCAAGACCTTATTAATTGGTAAATGTGAATAAGGATTGTTGCCCTGATCATGCGGCGGGTTCTTAATTGGATCTTGTCCAATTTTTTTTTCATCTATCATCATTTATTGCTTTACATAACCATCATCATACAAGCAACAATACACTTGTAATAAATTTCATCATTTCATTTATAGCATCTCTTCATACTTTTCTACAATGATAGTCTTCTTGACTAAATCATAACAATTTCATTCCTTACATTCATACATTCATTCATTGATGCACATTGAACTTAAAATTCTGATTAAGTTGATATAAACATACCTTAACACTTTAAACAATGTTATCCATACATCATAGCTACCATCACATACCTTCCTTCAATGCTTAGGTTTGCAACCTCTTGAGTTTTTCGGTACCTGTCTAAGGTTTGGGAAAACAAAACATGAATGACAACTTAGTAAGCAAGCATTATATCTTTTAGGGCAAGACTTCCTTTAAAATCATTTTCTTAAACATCATAAATATCTTTTTACTTGAGGACATATATATGTCCTAAACATTATCATAAAATCATTGTTCATAAAGACAGTTCCATATCCTTGAACATTTTCATAAAACATCGTTCTTAAAATCATTTACAAACCACGTGTGGGCTTGTTAAGGAAAAACATATACGTTTTGCCCTTTTTAATTAATTTTCTTTAATCTTATATGAACATTTCTAATGTTCAAAGACATTTACATAAAAGCATCTTTCATTGGTGGACATTTTACGTCCAAAACATTTTCCTCATAACTCCTTTTTAGAGAAGGACATTATCATATCCTAAAAACATCATACACATAAGCCTTTCTCGGTAAGGATATTTCTATGTCCAAAACTATTTTTCATCTTAAACTCTTTTAGCCAAGAGACATTTGATGTCTCAAAACATTTTTGACATAACTTTTTGACAATGAAGATTCATATGTCCTAAAACACATTCCATCAAAATACTTAAGCATTGGACATTCTCATGTCCATAAAACATTTACCATTTAAATCTTCTTATGTCCAAAACAAATATTCACATAAATCCTTTTCGTAATCCCCGTTTTGGGGTTTGTTTATAACCAACAAGTCATATAAAATACATAATTCATTTTCATAAATGCATTTGATTAAAAACATTTCCTTTTATTCCTGTTATTTACACGTTTCTGTAAAACATCTCATTTTTAGGATAATCATTTTATAAAAATCCCTTTAGGATAACTTTCATAAAAATATACTTTCATGTCCCAATCTTTGGGATTTTCAAAAGCAAAACCTAAGAAAATGCATTTCTCTCCATCCAGTAGTGATACTTAGCAAGTGATCACTCTACCTTTTGGAAGAGAATCCATACTTAACAGTATGCTATCCAAACTATTGTTCTTTCATCCTACTCCCATCTTAAGGAGGGCGGTCATTCCTTAGCAACTTGACCATATGTAGAGTGGGCCCCGGCCATCCCAACCGTGCTCTACAACCGGCCTATTCCGTGTACTGGTACACCATACATCATCCTGATAGACCACAGTCCGTTTGGTTTAAAATATCATAGATCGCAGCCCATGACCTTTTAAACCGGGCTCACAAATCATAGCCTGCATCCATACTCACAAAACATCATAGACTGAAGTCTATATCTTTAAAAATTATTTTCAAAAACACATCACAGACTGTAGTCCGTGTCAAATTGTAAAGCGACCGTACCCACTTTGAACAAGTCGTTATTTAAAATTTAGTTTTAGGATGACCTTCCTTAAATTCTTTTAAAATCATTTTGAGTAAAATATTTTGATAAACATTTGAAACGTATGAAAAATCATACATCTTAAAACCCTTATAAACAAACTCCAAAACTTTTGGATTTTCAAAATTAAACCATGTATTTTTCTAATATTTTCTTGATTTCCATTTTAGGCCCTTTTTGCTCACAAAAGCTATGCAATTATGCTATCCCCTTTTTAACCATTCTGATGATTAAATTATTGTCCACATATCTATTATATCATTTTTACATAAAAGGAAAATTGCACAGTTTTTTGCATGCCATTTAGCAACCTGAAATTAAACCATTTTATGAAATCACTTGTTGAGTTGGTCATCCTTAAATCCATTCAACACATCCGTATAAGCATTTTTCAAGGCATTTCAACATAGATTTCCTTATCTAAAGGAAATCAAACTTTTTCAAAAATCATTTCACAACGTATGGACTATGTCCAAATCATCATTTATTTTCAATTATCATAACTAGCAAAAAACAATCTTTTTCATAAGTTAAATCTTTTTTCTTTTTCTTTCACAAACATAATCATTTATCACAACTTATCATAAAAATAACACAAAACTTATTTACAACTGTTGGTTTGTGACAAAGGTAAAATTCTCTTTTTCTTATAAAATACTTTTGAAACAACATCAGAAAGAACTTGCTTACTTAAAAGCAAATTCTTAAAACCATCAACATAAAATCCTGTGAAATTAACATTATGGTGAACTTGCTTACTCATAAGAAAATTCCTCAATCCTATTAACATAAAGCATTGCTAATCCATGACAACATTTATGATAATTTTTTTATCGTAAAAATATTTCTTTCTTCCCATGAAGCAAACCTTGAGGCTTTTCCTTAAAGCAATCATTTTCCAAAACTTGTGGCTTTGCATTAAAGCCGTCATTTTTAAAACTTGTGTTTGCCCATTCGTTAAAACATAATCATAAAAGCATTGACATAATTATCATTTCAACATTTAGAGAAAAATCAATAATTTGAAAGGTTCGCTTGCTTACCTGAGATTGTCATAATCCTTTTCTTCCATTCTTTTGCTTGCCTTTGCCTAGATAAATGAAAATAATATTTCATTTATTTGTATCATCCTTAAATACTTATATTCCTTAGGTTTTCCAACCTACATAAGTTCATCTAGCTTAACCCACTTGTCTTTCAAGTCAGGTATTCATACGTATCGACATAGCCTATACATATCAAATCATCCATTCATTGTTAATACCCTTATGTAGGGTAAACTTACATGCATATAAAAATCATTCATTAAATCATTATTTGGAGGTTCATTACCTCTATTTATCATTTTTAACATATTTTCCATTTTTCACACAACGGTGTTCATTTTAAGCACTTAGTTGCTAACTTAAACATTATATAATAATCTCAAAATTTGAGATTATCATTATTTAATTAAAAATTACCCTAATCCACGTTTTCATCTTGTTTTTATGCATTTTTTCATGTTAAAAACTTACATAATCCATATATCATTTATTCATACTTATATCTTCATATACGTCCATTTCTCAATGCATTAATCATGTGTTTCTTAAAATTTCTCAAAATAGCAACATGAACCTTAATTCAGAATAATTAAACTCTTTAATTATCATATAATTTGGGGTTCATTTCTGAAATTTTAATCCATGTATTATAGCGTTCCAAAACAGCAACTTTTGGACCTGTTTTACACACTTTCAATGTTTCTTGGGATACTTAAATCAAAATAGATTTTTAATCCCTAAATTTTAGCAATTAATCATGTTTTTATTAACCAAAATTTAGGATATTAATACATATTTAAAATTCATATGTTAGTTGCCTCCACAACAGCAACTTTCATGTACATTTTAGGTACCCTCTGCACCCCTCTTTGAACATCCCTTTGCATATCTTTAATAAAATCATATTTATGTAATCTTGTTTACCTCTAATGGGTTAAACACTCATAATCACTTGTTTATATCCTATTATAAGTTAAATTACATCACAAAACCTAGAATTTAACATTTATCTTGATTTATTCCTTAAGCTGTCCATAATGCTAAATTCAGGCACACTGAATTCTCAAAATCTTGAAGTAATATCAAATAAAGTATTTTTGATCTGAAATTTCTACCATAATTTAATAACTACATGAATTAATCAAAATAAATATTACCAGCATGAAATAATTAGTATTTATATTTATTTTGGTATTTTTACTCTACTCGACAGCAGCAACCCTTTTCAGATAGTCTGAATCACGTAAATTATGGGGCATATTTATAATCATTAAAACCTAATTTTTATTTTTTTTTGTGATCCTTAATATATCTTATATATTTATTAAAATTTTCATCCCAAAATTAATTTTATAAAAAGTATTAAAAATCATTTGGTGCAGCTGATCCTACCACCCGTTCAAACTTGTCCAGGTTGATTTTTTCAGATTTTTAATTTGCAACGTGCTTATCCTTTTAAGCTAAAAATTGGATATTTCCTTAATAACACTATAATGAGTCGTTTCACAAATTTTCGTGATAAAATTCATTCATTAGCTATTTCTTCCCTATTTTTATTTTCAGGTCTAGATTTATTACACATAAGTGTAGATTAGAGGATATGAGCTGATTAACCCCCAAATTAAAATTTATAAATAAACTTGATTAATTAGGAATATTTAATCCCTGAAACATGTTACTAAATCATCATATTCCTGGATTTTTTGGAGAGAAATCAATCCTCTGTAGGTCTTCCAAGGTGGCCTCCTCTTCTCTCTTCTCTCTTCTCTCTCTCTCTCTCTCTCTCTCTCTCTCTCTCTCTCTCTCTCTCTCTCTCTCTCTCTCTCTCTCTCTTTCTCTTTCTCTTCTCCTATGCTGGAAAACGTCCAGCCCTTGCACCCCCTCTTTCCTCTTTTATTTGTCCCTTTTCTTGGTGCTCAAGCAACCCATAGGGTATTTAAGTAATTTTCATTTTCACCTTCCCAAATTACCCTCATTGCAATGTCCATGAAGCTTCCCACCTTGACTTGCATTTAATGTCTTTTGTCTTTTTGTTATTAAGAAAATTCCATGATAATTAGCTTAATTCATTCCTACCATATCGTTCGTCAGATCATTTTATCCATCTTTCTCAAGTTTCATCTCAAACCGAGTTTTCTAACTCAAGTTATGACCGCTTGAATTTGTCCTTGGAGTGTAGGCTAAAAATGATTAATCATTGCCTTAATCCCATCATGATTTTCATAATCCAATCCATTCACATGATTAGGCCCACCGTCATAAGCTTAGATTTCAAATTTCATTAAAATCCTCTTTTGTGGACTTCGAATTATGAATTTTTCTATCATTTTTCACCTTAATTTTATAATTACATTTTAGTCTCCGTGAATTAAATCATGATTGTTAACATGATTATTCATGACACATTGTCCCCTTTAAATCCTCATTAAGCCCCTCGGGTCATACCAACTCACTTTGGGCTTCGGCATTAAATTTTTAATTACCATTTCCAATGAAAATCTTAATTCAAAATATGGCATAATTCACAAAAATCATTCAAAATTCATTTAATACATATATACATCATAATTACATTCCCAATACATACATATGAGTCCTACTTGGATCCGGGTATCACAAGCCTGATAGCTGTTATTTTACACAAACTCCACTATTGATACGTATTCATCCCACGATCCTCCAAATTCTAATGTACACATATGAAGCATATCCTCAATAATCTGGTTTACTCGCTTTGTCTGTCCATCTGTCCATTTGTCTGAGGATAAATGTCGTACTGAACTTAAGTTGGGTGCCAAGGGTTTCATATAAACTCTTCCAAAATCGGGACGTAAACGTTGTATCCTGATCGGATACTATTGATTTAGGCACTCCGTGGAGTTGTACTATATCTTTGTAATGTACCGTAGGTAATCTTTCTATTGTATAGGTTCTCTTCATAGGTATAAAATGTGCAACTTTGGATAATCGGTCAACTATTACCTATATAGAGTCATTTTCTGCTTGAGTCTTAGGCAATCCTTCTATGAAATCCATAGTTACATTGTCCCACTTTCATTCGGAAACTTCCAAAGACTGTAGTTTTTCAGGCATCCGTTGGTGATTTGCCTTCACCCTTTAACATGTTAAGCACTTAGATACGTATTCAGCGATCTCTTTTTTCATGTTATTCCACCAATATCCTTTCATTGAGATCCTGATACATCTTCGTGCTTCCTAAATGCATAGAAAATGGTAAAAAATGGGCTTCTTTGAGAATCTGTTCCTTCAATTCTCCTGAATTAGGTATGCATAGGCGACCCTTGTACCGATACTACCTTGTTCGTCAATGATAAATTCATTCAACCCCTTTTTCTTTATTCTTTATTCTTTCAACATATGCAGTAGGTTTGTATCCTTTTGCTGCGCAGTCTTGATCTGTTCAAACAAGGAAGATTGTATGTGTATTTGTGACAATCTCGCTTGAACTCCAAGGGGACATACAGTCAGTTCCAATTGCCTTATTTCTCGAAGCAATCCTTCCTCCTTGGTGATAAGGTGCACTATACTGGCATTCTACTCAATGCATCAGCTACCACATTTGCCTTACCCGGATGGTATAAAATCTTTAAATCGTAATCCTTTAGTAATTCAAGTAATCTCCGTTCTCTCATGTTTAACTCCTTCTGAGTGAAAATATACTTAAGGTTCTTATGATCCGTATAAATATCACATCTAGCACCATACATGTAGTGTCTCCAAATTTTCAAGACAAATACCACTGCAGCTAACTCGAAGTCATAAGTGGGGTAGCTTAAGTCATTGGGCTTCAACTTCCATAACGCATAAGCTATCACCTTCCCTTTCTTCATTAGCATGCATTCCAGTCCCTTCCTTGAAGCATCACTGTAAACTACAAATCCTTCATTCCCTTCAGGTAGGGTTAGGATAGGCGCTTTTACCAACCGTTGCTTCAATTCTTGAAAATTGCGCTCGCATTCTTTAGACTATATATACTTGACTCCTTTACGAGTCAACCTCATTAATGGGGCTGATAATTGCGAAAAGCCTTCAACAAACCTTCTATAGTAGCCTGTCAATTCCAGAAAATTTCTGATTTCTGTAATGGTCGTTGGTCTCAGCCACTTTAATACTGCCTCAATCTTTTGAGGATCGACTTGGACACCATTTTCTAAGATTATATGCCCAAGAAATGCCACTTATTTTAACCAGAATTCACATTTCTTTAGCTTGGCATATAATTTTTCTTTCCTTAGCCTTTCTAGTACCTTTCTTAAACGAATTCATGCTCTTCTTCCAACTTGGAGTAGATCAGGATATCATCAATAAATATAACCGCAAATTGGTCTAAATAATCTCGAAATACCCTGTTCATCATGTCCATAAATACAGCAGGAGCATTAGTGAGCCCGAAAGGTATCACTAAAAACTCATAATGTCCATAAATAGTTTGAAAAATTGTCTTGTAAACATTGATAGGATTTATCCTTAGCTGATGGTACCCTGACTGTAAATCTATTTTGAAGAACATTGTAGCTCCTTTCAATTGATCGAATAAATCATCAATTCTAGGCAATGGGTACTTGTTCTTTACTGTAACCCTATTTAACTCCTTATAGGCAATACATAATCTGAGACTCCCATCTTTTTTCATTACAAATAGCACCGGAGCTCCCCAAGGTGATATACTAGGTCTGATAAAACCTTTATCCATTAGCTCCTGTATTTGAGTTCTTAACTCAGTCATCTCTGCTGGTGTCATTCGGTATGGAGCCTTAGATATTGGAGTTGTGCCTGGTACAATGTCTATCATCATATCCATTTCCCTTTCTGGAGGTAATGTGGTTAATTCCTTTGGAAAAACATTAAGAAATTCCTTAACCACCGGAATTTGATTTATTTCCACCTCCTTTTCTTTCCTTACCAGATATGCTTGGCGTTTTTGGTGGACCATTTGATAATTGAAAATTAATAATATATTTTGTGGGCATTTTATACTAATTTGGTGGGTAATTAATTGAGTTTAATGTGAAATTTGCTCTAAAATGTGTATTTGCAACATTTTCATATTAAATAATAATTTCAAGTTATTCATATAATTTTTATGATCTTTTGACTTGAAATTATATTTTTTATTTGTTGCCATAAAATCAAATGGATTTGAATTAATTGCATATTGGTGACCCATTTATTAATTTCATCAATTAATTATTTAAATATTTCTATGCAGATCACGCAAATTCCAAAAGTGGGGTCCACCATGAAATCATTATGCAATGCAATGATGAAATCTAGCTAATCGCCTAAGCAAAAATCTGCACCGTCCAAAGAAATTCCAACTCATCCTGGCCGTCTTATCCTAGCCATCAATCTCCATTGTAGGGCCCAAAAATATCAGCAATAAAAAAACCAAGCAGTGGGCCCCACAAGCTATCCAACAGCAATTCTCCAATGCCCAAATTAACATCTAAGCCATCTGCTCTGTTTTCATACCAAATCACGGCCAGAAATTCAAGTTGCCAAATGATCTTAGTCGTTCAATTATATGCAAATCTATTCGATTTTGAAGCTAACATGCACAACCAGAAATTCATCAATAAAGAAATGCAATCTGTCCAATCATTAAACAAATTACAACCGTCCATCATGTTTAGATTTTAATTCTTCAGCCACCGCCCTTGGCAAATCAGCACCAATTAGCCATCCAAAATCTCAAGCATCCATCGCCCTTTAGTCCTAAGCACCTAAGGAGTGGGATCCGCAATAAAACAGCGCGAGGTAATCCGTACTAAGGCGGACTGCGTTTTGATCAATCAATGCAAATATTCTTTTGACTTACGTGATTCAAAATTATAAAAGAAGGCAGCAACGGCAGAAAGAGGGAGATTACAGCTAGCAGCAATAGAGAGAGCAGAATTTTGAGAGAGAGAGAGAGAGCAAGAAGGTAGAGAGCACAGGAAAGAGGTGGATCGGCGAGTTGCGTGGAACAGCTGACACACCATCAAGAGCTTTAAATCAATAAGCCTTCCTATCTTTTCCCTCTTTAATTTTAATTGTCTTATTTAATATGGATTTTGATTCTAATTTTATTTTGAACTTAAACATACTTCGCTAAACCCTAAATCTAGGGTTTAGGATGTAGCATGCGTACAATGTAACATGGTGTGGGTTTTTAATTTATTTATGGTAGATATTGTTGTTAATTTAATATCTTATGATTTTAATACTTACTTTGAACATTGGCCCGTACTTTGGCATAATTCCATATATTAGGTGATGGAACAGAGAGGTGGAAACCTAATATACGATAATCAAGATATTAAACCTGGAAATCTAAGACCATGAGAATAGGCATGATGACCTTGAGGAATTCCATAAACAAACAACAGAACTTAATGAATTCTAATTAACTTAATCCCATGAGAATAGGTGATTAAGAAAATTAGGGTACGCCTTGTAGGTTTCGAAAGAAGGTGCAATGATAAATTAGGGTTTGTTCTCCTTTAACAAACAATATTCAGATTAAATAATTATACCACTACCCATTGCAAAAGATGCATGTGAAATCTTAGACCATAGGTACTTGCACTATTGTTCTCTACTCGTTCTAATTTGCAATTTTCTCTTCCCTTTTTCTATTTCTTTTCTATTTTATTTACTATATTCTCTCAATATTCGACACGAAAGTATTTAAAGGAAAAATTTATAGTCCCAAATTCCCTATGGATGGATAATTTATATACTACAATTTACGACCCGTGCACTTGCGGTGAGATTACGAACAAGTATTTTGGCGCCGTTGCCTGGGAATTTGACGTTACTTTAAATTTCGGTTCTAGATACTTTTTTTCTCTATTTTGTTTATCTATTCTTTTTCTCTTTTCTACTTTCTATCTTTTTTCTCTATCTATTTTTATTATTTTTAATTTTATTTATTTATTATTTCTTTCATTATATTTTACTTTTTTATTATTTTTATCTCCCATTCTTATTTATTTTTATTCTTTCTGAACTAGCTAGTTAATCTTTATATGCACATGTACTCGAAACTTTTCAAAACAACTAACTGAAAAACTCTTTGTTGCTGACCCTGAGATTGAATGTTCCTTTAGGAGAAGAATTCGTGAGTACAAGCAGCAGTTGTCTCCTCAAGAGACCATGGCGGAACACAATAATTCAAACCCGCCACAGCAAGAGCAGGAGGAAGGTCAGGCTGAGAACAATGCTCCTCCAAGATGGGTAACCCTTAGTGATCGGAACTGCCCGAACCCTCGAAGATTTCGATCATGCATAGTTGAACCAAAAATTGATGCAAGAAGCTTTAAACTCAATCCCGAGCTTATTTGGGTGGTTCAACAGGACCAATTTGCAGGACTACTCTCTGAAAATCCGACCATATACATCACTAAGTTCCTACACCTGTGTAACACAACCAAGGTACAAAATATCCCACGTGAGGTAATCCACCTTCAGCTTTTCCCATTTTCTCTTCGTGACAGTGCAAGCAAGTGGTTCTATTCTATGCCACCTGACACTTTCAATACCTGGGATGAGCTCTCTACTTCTTTTCTGGAGAAATTTTTTCCACCCACTAAAACTAGGAAAATCTGGGACGAAATCAATCAATTTTTCCAAAAAGATGGCGAAACTTTATATGATGTGTGGGAGAAAATGAAAGATTTGCAACGTAAGTGTCCACATCATGGCATCTTACAGGGTGGAGTTATTGAAAATTTCTTCAATGGACTCGATCGGCCTAGCCGAAGCGCTGTCAATTCAGCCGCTGGTGGCCGATTCATGCAACTCACTGACGAGGAGGCTCTCGAACTCCTCGATGACTTGGCTCTTTATGATTCTCAATACGGTGACGTCCGAGGACCCTATCGGCGAGGCAATATATATGATATCGAGTCTATAAATTCTCTTAATTCTAAACTTGATCAACTTTTGTAGCAAAAGAAGCAGGAACCCACGGACCGGAATGCATCTTCTTCTCGACAAATTTCATACAACCCATATTCATCAAGCTAGTCACAATTTTCATTTCAAAAAATTCAACATCACATATACCTCCAAGTATTTGCAGCATATTTTTCACATTATTAAGGTTCTACACATCCATTTATACATGGTTTCTAGGCAATAAGCCTTACTTGGGCATTTCAACAAACATCTCATATGCAACTTAAGAAACCAAACTAAACTCACTTAAAATCCATAGGATTCCAAAAGAATAAATCTTTAGAGTGGGCAGGATTATTCGAATGAAAAGTAGAAAGGTCCATATGCAATAAAAGTGCATGACCACTTCAAATTGATTAACTTTTGATTTGGTTATGAGAGCCACAACGTATTCACAGAATGCTCTTTTCGAGTTGAACATCATGCCAACTAGTGGGTAACACGTTACGGCCAAATTCTTTAGATTTTTACTCTTTTGTAAAAATTTGGTTTTTATCACTTTTACTAATTTTAATTGGTATTATTTTTAGTAAATTCTGATATTTACTTTTTTTTAGTAAAACATGTCTATTTTTAAGCCATACGTCATGGCAATTTAAGGTTATTTCATTTAGGCCAAATCTTCATATTTTATTTTAGTAAATTTTGATATTTACTACTTTTAGTAAAACACATCCATTTTCATAATTTTCTTTTATTTATTTTTCCTAGAGCTTTCTTAAAGTTATAGCTTGCTTGCATACTTCTACTAATTGTTATGCTCGTCTTCATTTTGGCATACTTGAAACTGATAATTAATATTATCAATTTTATTCCTAAATTTGTGTTTGAGTTTCTGTGCTTGCAACTCTTTTATTGATCTTGAAAGCATGGTTGTATGCTAGCCTTTATTTCATGCTTACTCATTATATCTGTTGGTATTGGAGCAAGCAACCTCGCCTAATCAAATGGCTAATAACTTAGTGAAGGAAGTGACAATTTTTATGTACGAAATGCATATTAGGATCCATGTCCACCCATAATAAATTTCATCCATGCACTAGGAAACACAGTCTCACTTGGATGTAGAGCGTATGGAAACTTATCTGCAATGGGATAGCTAATATATAGTGCTTCTAAGAGAGTTACAAATATGTGTGGAGTCCCAGGGAGAAACACACAATACAAAAAATATAAAAGAAATCCTTGGAACGTTCTCCTAAACCCTTTCAGAGATTAATGACATTATGGGAGGAACATCAACGTGCCCAACTAGGAAACAAGGATAAGGAAATCGACCCATTGGTCAACCCTACCCCTATACTAGGAATGGAAGATAGCCTATTAGAAGCTGATAGAAGGGCTATCAATGCTTTCTTAGCACAGCACCCCCCTAAGTTTGCAAGCGAACTGGACCCTACTAAATTTGAGCAATGGATAATTAAGATTAAGAAATTATTTAGAATCTCCCCATGCAATGATCAACGGAAGTTATTATGCGCCACCCACTTATTAGTTAGGGACACCTATGAATGGTGGGAAACTATTAGTTACTATGCCACACTCGAAAGAGGTAGCATGATAAAAATTTCTGGAAGAATTTAATAAGGAGTACCTTCCAGCAGGTCTCCAAAGTCAAAAGGTGATTGAGTTCGAGCAATTATGTCAGGGTGAGATGACTGTTATGGAATATGCTACAAAATTTAATGCCCTAGTAAGATTTGTTCCATGGATAGCGAATGTGCCCGAAAATATGGCACAAAGGTTTCAGCAAGGGCTGAAGCCATGTTTAAGAGAAGGCCTTGCACCTCATTTGATTAGAGATTATGCCGCAAGCATAGAAAGTGCAAGAGCCTTAGAATTAGAAATATTAAGTATGGAGCCCCGAACCGAGACGTCACTTCCTTACCTCAAGATCTATTGATTGGTAAATGTAAATCAGGATTGTTACCCTGATCACGCGGCAGGTTCTTAATTGGAATACGTCCAAATTTTTTTTCGTTTATTCATCTGTCATCATTTATAACTTGACATGACAATCATCACACATTGTGACATTTCACTTGTAATAAAATTCATCATTTCATTCATAGCATCTTTACATGCCTGTGATTACACACTCAATCATTATATATATCATACTTGCATACAGTCATTATTTCACATAGAACTTATAACTCTAACTAAGTTCAAATATACATAAACACGTAGCATCTTTTCATGCCTTTCTACAGTGAAAGTTTCCTTGACTTAAGCATCACATTTTACATCCATACATCTATACTTTCAACCATTGAATCATATATAGAACTTAATATTCTTATTAAGTTCACATACACATTAGCTTACCTTAGCACATGAAACTTATAATATCTTTCCATTTCTTCAATGGATGGCTCTTGTTCCTTTGCTAGGTCTCTTCTTTCACCTGCCTATGGGTTTGAAAAACGAAAACGTGAGTGACAACTCAGTAAGCAAGCATTTTATCTTTAGGGCAAGGCTTCTGTGAAAACCTTTTTCATAAACATCGGGAATACCTTTTTCCTGAGGACATGTATATGTCCTAAAATATCATCATGAAATCCTTTGTTTATGAGGACAATTTCATGTCCTTGAATGTTTTCATAAGACATTCATTCTTAAAATCATTCACAAGCCACGCTTGGGCTTGTTAAGGCAAAACATATACATTTTACCTTCTCTAATGAGTTCCCTTTAATCTTATATGAACATTTTTAATGTCATAGTCATTACATGAAATCATCGGTTGCCAGGGGACGTTTTACATCCAAAACAACATAAGTCTTTAGGCAAAGGAGATATCTCATGTCTCAAAACATCATTAACATAAACCATTATAAAATCCTTTATCCAAGAGACCTTTTATGTCTCAAAACATTTTTCACATTCATACGTCCTAAAACATCAATTGCATAAGCCTTTCTTGGCAAAGGACATTTTTATGTCCAAAAATATTTTTTCATTATAAAATCCAACATATTAACAGGGGACGTTTTACGTTTATAAACCCTTATCATTTAGGTTCTTTAGAAATGGACATTCTTATGTCCATAAACATTCTTATGTCCATAAACATTCTTCATTTAGGCTCTTTTAGAAATGGACATTCCTATGTCCATCTTAAGTTTCACATAAATGCTTTTCATAATCCTCATCTTGGGGCTTATTTATAGCAAACAAGGCAAACAAAATATGTAAACCATTTTCATAAATGCATTTGCATAAACACATTTCCTTTAATTCTTGTTATTTACACTTTTGTGTAAAACACCATTTCTTTCAGAGTAACTTATGCATTTAGCTCATAAGGATCCAATTTAGGATAACTTGTTGTATAAATGCTTTTTAACCCAATCTTTGGGCCTTTGAAAAGCCAAACGTATGCAAATGCGGCTCTCCCCATCCAGTAGTGACACTTAGCAAATGATCATGCTACCTTTTGGAAGAGAATTCTTAATAGCATACTAACTAGGCGGCTGTTCAATTATCCTGCTCCCATCTCAGGGAGGGCGCCGCCGGCACTCCTGTCATCCCTTAGTGACTTGGCCATATGTAGAGTGGGCCCCGGTCATCCCAACCGTGCTCTACAATCGGCCTATTTCTTATACTGGTGCACCGTATGTTACTATGACGGATCGCAGCCCATTTTGGTTTGAAGAACCACAGACCGCAGCCCATGCCCTTCTAAACCGGGATCACAGACCGTAGTCTGCATCCATATGCACAAAAAATCTTAAACCGAAGTCTATATTTGAGAATAATTTTCAAAAACACATCACAGACCGCAGTCTGTGTTAACTTATAAGCGAGTGCACCTACTTTAACAAGTTGTTATTTGAAATCTAGTTTTAGGATTACCTTCCTTAAGTTCCTTTAGAAATGTTTTGAGTAAAATATTTTGATAAACATTTGAAATGTTTGAGAAACAATACATCTTAAAATCCTTTTAATAAAAGAATTTCAAATCCTTTGGATTTTCATAAATAAATCATATTTTTCTCTAATATTTGCTTGGTTTCCTTTTCAGGACCTTTTGTTTACAAAAGTTATGCAATTTTGCTACCCCTTGTCCATAACCTAAAAATTTAATAATTGTCCAGATATAAATTATTTTTACGTAAAGGGAAATTGCACAGTCTTTTGCATGCCATCAAGCAACCTGAAATCAAACCATTTTATGAAATCAATCATAGGAGGTTGGTCATTCATAAATCCCTTTCAACACATTCGTAGAAATATTTTTCCAACATTTTCAACATAGATTTCCTTGTCTAAAGGAAATCAAAACTTTTCGAACATCATTTCAAAATATATGGACTATGTCCAAACCATCATATACTATTCAGTTATCTTGACCTAACAAAATAAATCTTTTTCATCATTGTTTATCGCGAGTTATTGTAGAAATAACTCAAAACTCATTTACAAACAATATTTTGTTAAAAAAGGTAAAATTCTCTTTTTCTTATAAAATACTATTGAACAATATCATATAGAACTTGCTTGCTTAAAAGTAAATTCTTAAAACCATCGGTATCAAACATGAAATCCTTAGAAAACATTAGCATGGAGAACTTGCTTACTCATAAGTAAAATTTCTCAATTCCATTAACATGAAGCATTCCCATCCTTGGCAACACTTAGGATAGATTATTTATCTTAAGAAGTGTCGCTTGCTTCCCATAAAGCAAACCTTAAGACTTTTCATTAACGTCATCATTTTTCAAAACTTATGCCTTTGCATTACAGCCTTCATATTCAAAACTTGTGCTTGCCCATTCAATAAAACATAACCATAAACATTTCAAACACAAATATAAACATTTCAATCATATCAATCACATAGAAAGAAAATGGCATTTTAGAAAGTTCGCTTGCTTACCTGAGATCGCCATAATCCCTTTTCCTTCCATTCTTTTCCTTGCCCATACGCATAAACACGACATTGCATTTATACATACAAATCTCATATGCTTGCACATAACTTAGTTTTCCAACCCATATATTTTTCATTAACATATTTCCATCATCTATCATTTACTTATCCATTTGTCACATTTCTTTCATTAGTGCTTACTTTAAGCACATATTCATGAGTTTAAGCTTCATATATCAACTCCAAATTTTGAGATTAACAAAGATTATCAAAACAGCACCTTGTTTACAAGTTTCAACATATTTCCATCCATTTTGCATTTTAGCAAATCACATTAACTCATTACCCCTTTCCATCATTCATTTCTTGCACGTAAACCCGCTTAACGACACATATAATATGTGTTATGGAAAATTTTCCTAAACAGAAATATATTCATAAAATATATCATATTTTCATGCATTTCTGCACAAAATCATATTCTATATGTCATTCATAACTTATGCAAGTCTATTGCTTCACATATGCCCATTTAGTAACATATACATAAGATGTTTCATTAAATTTTCTAAGGCAGAGGTTTGATCCATATTTCAGCGGGTTAATTACCCTTAATTACCACTGCATTTAGGGTATTTTTATGGATTTTAAATCCACTTGCCATAGGTTTTCCAAAACAGCAAGTTTGGAACCCATTTTCACCCGTTTAACGTATCTTTTGACACATAACCTTAGGCAATTATATAAATCCGAAATTTCAGCATATAATCCCACTTTTCTTAATTCATATTTAATTATTTAACACATATATAAATTTTGATCATTTCTACATAGGTTTCATATTTCTTTTTTATTTTTTTCTCAAACTATCCACATATGCTGAAATCAGGCGTACTGAAATCTCAAAATCTTGAATTAATATCAAATAAAGTATTTTTTATATGAAATGTATTTAATACCTTAATAAATACATTAATTAACCAAAATAAATATTTTCAGCATAAAAAATTAAGAATTTATATTTATTTTTGTCTTTTTACCTTGCTAGACAGCAGCATCCATTTTCAGTCAGCCTTAATCATGTAAATGATTGGGTATATTTATACCCATCAAAACCTAATTTTTAATTTTTATATGTGATACTAAATATTTATTAAATATCTTATAAACTTTTCAGCCCAAAAATATTTTTATTAAAATTATTAAAAATCATTTTCTACAGATAATCCTGTCACCCGTTTTACCCTGTTTAGGCTAATCTTCTCGAATTTTTAATTTGCAAATTACTTATCCTTTTAAGCTAAAAATTGGGTAATTCCTTAATATCCCAATAATGATTATTTCCAAAACTTTTCATTCTAAAATTCATTTATTTACTATTCCGTCCATAATTTAATTTATAACATCATATATTATTCAAAACTTCAATTTTCATCATCTAAATCACGGAATTTCATGCTTGCAAGCAAAAAACCATTCCATATTCATTCAAAAGCATGTTGAATCATCAATTTAAAGATTATTTAAGCATCCATTTCATATTCAAAATTTTAGGGTTTAAAACCCAAAATGAAAAGCTCAATCAACCCATATGCTTACTTGGTTAATGGAGATCAAACCCTCATCGCTTGGAGATGATTTTCCTCCTCAAATTTCCCTTCTTTTCCCTTGGTTTTCTCTTCTTCTTGTTGGGCAGATATGGGAACGTGAGCTGCTGGTTGCATGGGATAAAAATCCAGCATTTGGAAATTTCTAAGGACCCTCTATCTCTCATGTGAACGTGCTTGACTTGGTGGGGCTGGATTTTCTAGCTATGGGCCCCACTTCGTGGCAAATTTCCATAGCCATTCAATGCATGTCTATCCCCCTCATATGCTAGTGAACTCACAGCCTCATAAAATTGTATTTTGCCATTTTGTTTTTAAATCCACAAATCTGCATTAATCCAGGCCGTCCAAATCTGTCCACTTGGCACGTCCCCCATTGCTGCCCATTTTCATATTTTTTTCTAATTTTTAAAAATCTGAAAATGTGGATAATTTATACACCTAATTACCCCTTAATTTATGTATTAATTTGGTGTTAAAAAATTAAGAAATATTATTACAGCAGCATCAAACATGGGATGTCATTTGCATACATAAGCTGTCCATTTTTCCACCTTTCATGGTAGCTGCAAATCACGAATTTTCTTAGATTTTTTTCACATATTTAAATGTTTATTTATGTATCCCAACATGTTAGCTGCATATATACATATTTTATAAAATAAAAAATTCAAAAAATATGGAGCAACCAGCCCATGAATGTGCTTGCCTGGGACACCTCACCTGTGCTCACTAGAGCACTCATGTCTTCATCAATTATGGACATTCATTGCTGGGATTTTATTTGGATATTTACATTTTATATTAATGCATAAAATACCTTAGAAATGTATTCAATTTGACACCTCAACTCCCATTAAATAATAATGCATTCAATTCATGCAACTTTTGCCTTAAATGCATGGTACTCTTGGGTGTAAAAGTCAACTATGTGCACCTTTATGTGCACCTTTTTTAATTCAGGTATTTTTTCAATATTTTAAACTTAATCCAAACCATCCAAAATGTTAATCTCATGATTTCATTTAACCGTTTCGAATTTCATCTCAATCCGATTTTCCTAGCTCCCGTTATAGCCGTTGGAAGTTAACAGTTGGAATTGATATGTGATCAATAAATCATTAATCTAATTTCATCAAGGATTTTCATAACCCAATAGTTTCATAATATCAAGCCCATCATCATCAACTTTATTTTCAAATTTCACTTGAATCCGCCTTACAGGCGTTGAGTTATGAATTTTTTAATATTTTCCAACATAATTCCATAATTTCCATTTTAATTTTCATTAATTAAATCATGAAAATTAAACTACACGTTCATGCCACATTAGTATGTTTTAATCCTCATTATGCTCCTTTAGTCACCTTGACTCAAATGGGCTCCGGCGATTAAATTTTTAATCGCCCTTCTTAGTGGAACCCTAATTGCAAAATATCATAAAATCCTAAAATCATCAAAAAATTCCTTTTAATCATATATAAGTCACATGTACATGTTCAATGCATACATTGAATCTCACTTAGGCTGGGGTTTCACATTAAGAACCCAAGAAGAACAAGAGCAATTTAATTTTGACACCCAGGAGCATGATATGGGAAAAGAAAGGAGCAAGAAGACAGTGACAAGAATAATGAAGTCAAACTCCATCCCAGTAGGTGCTCCAATATGTACAAATCGTCAAATGTGTCATTTTGGCAAATGTTTAAAGAGTTCTAATAAATGTTATAGGTGTAGCGAGACTAGTCACATAGCAAAGGACTGCAGAAGTGCTGAGGCAAAATTAATAAAGTGCTTAATTTGTGAACAAGTAGGACACATTGCCACCAAATGTCCAAACAAAGCACAAGAAGCAAGAGGTCAAAAGAAATCTGATCAACAAAGGAATATGGCTGCCAACCAACAGGGTACCTCTACTAACCTAGTGCGGATGTATACGTTGACTCACGAAAAGTCACAAGAACAAGGAGAGGAAGAAATTGCAGGTATGGATAATGAATTAATTAATGATGACATTACGTGATTTTCATATCAACTACTCCTGCACTGTTAGTAGATGGAATGAATAGTATTTCTATATAAAAACCCTGTATATGAAAGGCGCAGCAGAAGTGTGATGGGTTGTAATAGGTTTCGGGACGAAACCATTTGTAAGTGGGGGAGGATTGTGAAACCCACAATCCTAGAATAGCACAGATTTTTGTACTGATTTTTATGATAAATAAAATTCATGAAATATGATATACTTGCAAATGTGTGTACTATGTTGGGTCCCGAATAGATGGCAAAACCCAAGAGGGGAGGGGTGAATTGGGTTCTTAAAAATTTCTTTTGGTAACTTAAAAACTTAACCCCTTGTAGAATTAATCCCCTTTAATGAAGAAACTGAATGGAAAGCAAAGTAATAAAGAGAGCAGAAATAAAAGCAAGTAGACAAGGATTTTATAGTGGTTCGGGCAACCTCCCTACTCCACTCTTCCAAGCTCACACACCTTGTGACTTGGGTTCCACTATTGTATTCTTTCAATACAATTAGAGCCTCTTGCTCTCTTCTAGATTCAAAGCTCTAGGGGGCATCAACAACTAGAGCCACTTGCTCTCTTCTAGATTCTAGCTCTAGGGGGCATCAACAACTAGCACAAGTAGGTGATGAGTCACACTCCAATCACACACTACTTTGCTATCACTTGATCTTAGCTACCCAAGCTAAATCAAGTTCAATACAAACAAATAATCAATGAAAGTAAACTACACTTTACAGGTGTGTAGAAACGATTTAGCGCAGGGAAGAACTTGTAGATGATGGCTTTGAAGTTTCTGAATGTAGCTCTTGCAACTTGAAGCACAATTCTTCCTCTCTTGATTGGCTTGATCACTTTAATGCTCTTGTAGATAGGAGTTATGCTCACTTAATATTTTCCAACTACTTCCCTCGTTCACCATGAATGCTATTTATAATTTTGGAGGGAATCCGAACGTTAGAAGGTAGGTGGCGCGCATTTAATGCGCCAACGTTCGAATTAATTCCGACCGTTGCGACCCAAGTCGCAGGTGGAGTCGACTTCGGATGCGACTTCGCCCAAGTCGCAGATGGAGTCGACTTCGGGTGCGACTTCGCTTCTCCGTCGCAACTTCAAGTTCCAGTCAGGGTCGACTTGGGTTCACGACTTGACCCAAGTCGCAGGTGGAGTCGACTTCGTGTGCGACTTCACCTCGTCAGTTGATTTTCTGAACTTGAATAATTTCGAGATGCTTTGTCTCATCATGCCTTTGCTTCTTTTGTGTTTTTTCATGTCTTGAATCATTGAGTCTTGTTTTCATTAGCTCCATGATTTGCAAGCCTTTGACTTGATAGACTTGATTTGATCTTGAATGCCTTGAAGCTTCCTCTCTTGGACTTTGAGAGGCTTTGAGTTGATCTTGAAATCATTTAATCTTGAAACTGCATCTTTGATCTTTGAAAGAAGCTTGAATCAGTATCTTTGAATCTCCAAAACCTCAAGTCGCACTTCGGGGTCGACTTCGTTCGCGACTTCACCCAAGTCGCAACTGGAGTCGACTTCACTTGCGACTTCGATATTCTGCTGCTCCGAGATTCAACTCTGGAAGAATTTGCTCGACTGAAATCGATGGTGAGGTCGACTTCGTTTGCGACTTGGCTACCCAAGTCGCAGGTGGAGTCGACTTGGCCTGCGACTTCACCTTCCCTTCTTCCGTTTTCAACTCTGGACGTTCTGCATGTTTGAAGTCGATCATGGAGTCGACTTGGGGATCGACTTGGCCTTCCTAACTTGATTTTCTTCAAAATGTATATTCCTTAAACATTTCACAAACTTGTTAGTAGCCAAGACATACTCAAATTGATTTGTTTAATCATCAAAACATAGATTTAGCTATATTTCCAACATACTAGAGGTTAAAATAATGTAATTAAGAATTTAACCCACGTGAATAGTGCACGTGAACAGTGAACGTGAATAGTAACCGAGGATTAAGGCACATAATTAAGAGTTAATCACTTGGATTAACCTAATCACAAAAAGAAAAAATAACGATTTAATCACTACAAGACAAAATAGCATTACTTTTTATTATTTTAATACAAATTTGGATTTTAGTAGAAAAATAGAAAAAATTTCATAATTTGCAATCCAGGCGTCAAAATTCGATGAAATTTTTTATGGATGGTTAAAAATTCATAATGAACATGATGAATGGGTTAAGATGTGATTGAAATTACAAATCAAAGGTCAAGATGAAGCGACAAATAGAGATCGAAAAAGTAGCTTAACTTTTAATTAAATCTACTTCTGACTTTTTAATAAAATAAATAATAAAAAATAAAAAATAAATGAAAAGGGAAGCTGCAGCAGGGGCATGGTAGGCTAGGGTGGCTGGAAATTTGACAAAATCAATGGCCTAAGATCATCATCATAATCCAAAATCAACGATTGGGATTTATTTAGCCTAAATTAAATAATTTTAAAAATAAAAAATAAATAAATAATAGAGCTGCATAGGGTGGGCTAGAGCAGGCATAGGGTGGCTGCTCTTGGCTCAATGCATTTTTCAAATTTTAAAAAGAAATACTATTTTATAATTAAATACCTCAAGCAAGGGGTAAATTTTAATTTGATGAAAAATCAAAAAGTATAAATAGGGGGAAGGGGTGGATGTCCAAGGCACTTCATCCCAGTTCCATTTGAGCATTTTTCACCCCCACCACGTTTTAGCCTTGAGGAGAAAGAAGAGCAGAAAGTTAGAGAGAAAAAGTACGAGAAAAAGAGGGATATCTCCACATCGGGTAAGTGATTTCTTCCCAAATTTCTTTTGAGTGTTAAGTAGGGTAAAATCATTCTTAGATAATGCCTAATCATGAGAAAATAAGTATGGATATAATACCCAAGTGAAATTATGCCGAAACATCGAAAATTCGGAGCAAAGATAGAGCATTCGGGAAGATAACATATGATATGTATAAATAATGCTCCAAAATTGACAAATGATGATTTGGGATGAATAAATATGATGTTGGATTGATGATATATTAATTTCATAATTTTTGGAATTAAGGATTATACTTAAGTGAATTTATGTTGATTTTAAGTATATGGAGAAATTGATTTATTTAGCCAAGTAAATGATGATAAATTCAAAATGTATGACATTTCCCATGATGTACTAAGCATAAGATATATCATGGTATTTTTTATTTTTCAAAAAAAGTCAATTTTTGGAACCCATAAACAGTAACCCACATCGCTATGAACAGTAACATCGAGTGAACAGTGATTTGCTACTGATTTGCTACACTAAACAGCGTGATTTTGGAAAAAAATCGAGATTAATATTTAAATCTAAGGATTGAATTTTTAAGGATTTATGTATAAAAATCCATATAAGAAAATAATGATTAAGTATTTTTAAGGTCAACCTCTATAAGAAATTATAGAGGAAAATAAGGTTATAAATGAATATAACACATGTATGAAAAAATATATATATATATCCTTTTCACTTGCATAGGAAAAGGAAAAGAAAGGATGAATGAGTCAGATTAAAGCAAAGTAAAGGTAAACAAACAAACTTTTTGAAAATAATTTTATATATTTTATATTGCAACCATGGAATATTTCAAAAGGTAAGAAGAAATGTTAAGTTACGTGGAAATTACTTTGTCATAAGCAAATCTTTATGAAAATAAGGAAAAATGTGGAAATTGTTGCATTATAATGGAAAAAGAAAATTCCGATTTCCAAATAATATTTGGTTTTATCAAATGAATTTAAAATTATTTATTAAAATATTTTGAAACGGATTTAAGGAAGGCCAACTGATAATCTATTTGAATGAAGATTTTTTTTTAAATTAATGACCAAAAGATTATACAAGCTTACCTTCATATAGAAGTAACTCTTGTGTCATGTGGACAAAGAATATGATACCATATAAAGAAAATGAATTATGCATTGGAATATCCTTTGTTCATGAAAAACCCAAAAATGGAAAGAAAAGCATTTGCAAAATCTTTTGTCGTTAGATATTAAAATATTTTCAAAATTGATTTACAGCTTAAAAATTATTTAAAAACATTTTAGCAAAATTTTGAAATTACTATTTCTCAAATATTTCCTTCAAACATCTTAAATGATTTAGAAATGTGTTATTTAAATATTTTCAAAATTATTTAAGGTTGGTCATCCTTACAAAATATTTTTATTAACTTGTTAACCTGGGCTATGCCAAGTTTTCAAGTTAGAAAAAGGAATACAGGCCGAGGTCTACACTATTTTAAAATGACATGCTAGCATCAAGTTTTGAAAAGAAAAAGTCACAGACTAAGGTCTATGGAGTTTTATAAAAAGCATACTAGCATACGCATATGGAGAAAGGAATGTGCACATAAGTTATGTACTAGGTCTACTGTAGAGGATATGCAGACTGTACGCGGTTGCAAGATGGGCCTCCTCTACTAAGGCTAACTCGCTTCAAAAGGTGAAATGCAGGCGGCGCCCTCCCTGAAATGGGAGAAGGAACGGATAGTCGCCCAGCTAGCGGGCTATCTAATGAAAGGGTCTCTCCTAAAGAGGAAAAGGTGATCACTTGGTAAGTGTCATCTACTAGACGGACAGAAACATAATGCATGATGGATATGCTTGTTTTAAAAAGGTTTTACGAAAAAAGTTTTAAGGACATGAGAATGTCCTTGGAGAAAGGAAGTTTTATGAAAAATATTTTTATGTTCATGAAAAAGAGGTTTACATGTTAAGTTTGCAAGCATATGTTTTATGAAAGGTTTTATGAAAAGGTTTTGCACTGATTGATAGTAGATCACTTGATAAGTGTCTACTAGCGAACGGGAAAAATACATTTAAATGGAAAAATGCTTGCTTACTGAGTTTCAACTCACGTTTAGCTTTTCAAACCATAGACAGGTACAACACAGGCCAAGAAAGAAAGGAAAAAGAAGGTATGAAGAAAATTTTATGATATGTTGTGGTATGAATGAACATATGGTAAGTAGTTTTCAAATTATGTATGTATGAAGTGATTAGGTTAAAATAACCTGTATTGTACAAGAACAAGTATGAATGTTATCAATGATAATTGAAATTTGATAATAAGTATGTGTCTTTATGTGATGAAAGAAAAGAAAAAGATAGAAAAAAATTAGACGAGATCAAATTAAGTACCCGCCACGTGATCAGGGCAACAATCCTGATTCACACTTACTAATCGACAAGATCTTGGAGTAAAGACAAATGTGACACCTCGTTTCGGGGCGCCACACTCTCCAACCAGTAACTGTCTTGGTCGGAATTAGTTCATTGTTCTCGTTGGAGACAACCGTCATTTCACCTTTCTTCGAGATGCACTACATCGGGCTGACCTAAGAGCTGTCGGAGATCGGATATATAATGTCCACATCCAATCATTTGATAATCTCCTTTTTGACCATTTCTTTCATAATTGGGTTCAATCTTCTTTGCGCTTCAATGGCTGGCCTGGAATTTTCCTCCACTTGAATTTTGTGCATGCAAAAGGATGGCTTGATGCCTCTAATGTTAGCGATGGTTCATCCTATGGCTTCTTTGTGATTCCTGAGCACTCTGAGTAGTTTTTCTTCCTTCACGAGATCCAATGCAGAAGAAATAATCACTGGGAGTGAGGATTCCGCTGCTAGGTAGGCATATCGTAAATGCTTTGGCAGAGGTTTCAATTCTAGAACAAACGGCTCTTTAATTGATGACTTCAAGTGTTTAAAAGACTCTGGTTTGAGCTCCAGCGATTCGAACTTCTACAGGTATCGTGAAAAATTTAGAGATTGTTGCAAGTAACGTATCATCTCTATCAATTCGTCGTCAGATTCACTAATTTCTCCAACCAGTGATGCTTCTAGGATATCCTTATAAGTTGTGACTTGGAATTCAGATTGAACTGCTGAATCCACCATATCGATCATAAGGCATTCATCTGGAGCATTCAGTAGTTGCATCGCTTTGAACACGCTAAAGGTAACATGTTCGTTCTGTACCCGCATAAGTAGCTCTCCAGCTTATACATCAATGATAGCCTTGCCTGTTGCAAGGAAAGGCCGACCAAAAATGATTAGTGTGTCTCGGTCTTCTTCATAATCCAGGATAATAAAATCTGTTGGGAAAATGAACTTGTCCACCTTGACAAGATCATCTTCAATGATGCCCTTTGGATATGTCATCGACCAGTCTGCCAGTTGCAACATGACTGTAGTAGGTCGAGCTTCCCCAATACCCAGTTTTCTAAAAATCGACTTGGGCATGAGATTGATACTGGCTCCCAAGCCACATAGAGCTCTCCCAAAGTATTGGTTTTCGATCATACATGGGATAATAAAGCTCCCTGGATCCTTGAGCTTGGGCGGCAACTTTCTCTGCACCATAGCACTGGTTTCCTCTATTAATGTCACCATTTCGAATTTCGTCAACTGCCTTTTCTTTGACATAACATCTTTCATGAATTTGGCATAGCTTGGCATCTGCTCCAAGGCTTCGCCGAGAGGTATGTTGATATGTAGCTGTTTTAGTACCACCTAGAACTTCTTGAACTGACCCTCCTTTTTGTTCTTTGTGAATCTCTGAGGAAATGAAGGGGGCAGCCTTTGATTTGTGGCTATTTTAGCATCCGGTTGCTTTTGGGTTGTATCTAGTTCCTCTGCCTCCTGTGACTGATAAATCAGAGGACTAGTGGCTTCAGTTACCGCTTCTGGCGAAGTTGCGTCAGGTAGCTGCTTTCCACTACGTAATGTAACTGCTTGCACCTGCTCTTTCCTTTTTCCTTTCGAATTTTGTTCCGTGTCCCTCGACAGTGCACCTTAAGGCCGGTTGTTTAGGGCTGAGGTCAGTTGGCCGATCTGCGCTTCCAAATTTTTGTTTTTCGTGATATGGGATTGCATGAATTGCATGAACAGATTTTCCAAATCAGATTTCTTTTCTTCTTAAGGTGGTGGATTGAGTTGAACTGGTCTTGCTGGTTGTTACTGCGAGGGCTACTGTGAGAATCCGGGTGACTGATTCGGCCTTGTTTGGTTATTCCATGAGAAATTAGAATGATTCTCCTAGCCTGGATTGTAGTTGTTTGCATATGGGTTTGTTAAATTTCTTTGGAAATTTCCCACGTAATTAATGGACTCCAAATTGTGGGCACATTGATCACTGAGATGACCAAATTCTTCGCACCACGTGCAATATTCTACTGACGACGCCTGGTGTGGTGTAGACACCCCTACTCCATTGACATTAGCAGGCCTGAATAGGTTCTGAATCTGCCTGTATAGAGCGTCGATGTGGGCCTTTATCGATGAGACCGCGTCCAATTTGAGTAGACCCCCACTTCGGCTTTTGTTAAATGACAGTTGATAAGTGTTGGCCACCATATTCTCCAGCAAGGTGTACAATTCTTGATAGCTTTTCCTCAACAGGAAACCATTCAATGATGAATCCACCATATGACGGGTAGAATTTTGGAGATCATTGTAGAAAATCTGGATTTGAACCCATGGCTGAATTCTATGATGTGGGCATTTCCGGAGCAAGTCTTTGAACCGATCCCACACCTCTGATAGAGTCTCCTCTCCATGTTGTTTGAATGAAACTATGTCCATTCTGAGTTTGGCTAACTTGGTGGGCGGAAAATATTTCTCCAGGAATTTCTGAGCCAAGTCATTCCACATATTGACAGAGTTCGGGAGGAAAAAATCCAGCCACTCTGAAGCTCCATCCCTCAGTGAAAACGGGAAAGTCCGTAGCCTCATTGCTTCGTCGGAGACTCCATTCTGCTTGAATGTGTTCATGATCTATAAAAAATTCCACAAATGGCGGTGTGGATATTTAGATGACATTCCTCCAAACTGCTCAATTGATTGGAGCATTTGGAATACCACCGGTTTAATCTCGAAATTGTTGGTGTCGACAGGAGGAGGTGCAATTCTAGTCTGAACTGCATTTTGCCCCAGCGTAATGAGATCCCAAATAGGTTGGTCCAAATCATCTTGTGGTGAATGAATTGGAACCTCAACCCTTTGGTTTCCATGTTGATCTGCATGAATGTTCTCGTCCTGATTCCCAATGTGCTCCATTGTATGATGTTGACTTCTGGCTTCCCTGCTCTTGCGACTCCTCAAATAAATTCTCACTGGTTCCAGATCAAACGGAATAACGATCTCCTTTCTGGCCCTGCCTCGGCGCATGCAAAAACAATTAACCCTGCGAAAACTAATTCAATTGAACCAGCTGGGAAATTCTAAACTAAAGAAATTATAAAAACGAACTATAGTTACAGAATTATACAAGAAAGCAATTAAATTAACAATAATTAATTATACCAATTCCCTAACAACGGCGCCAAAAACTTGACAAGCTGCGTATATGTCTATTAAAATGCTCATTTTAACGCAAGTGTACGTGCTGATCAAGTAATAAAGAGTGAATAGAGTATCGTTCCCACAAGAAAATGATCTAACTAGGATTATTAATCAGTTTAGTTGCTTTCGGTGAGTAGAAATTAGGGTTTCTTAATTAAGACTAAAAGTATCGAATGCATAAAAGAAATAGAAAAGAGTTGACGGGACAACTGGAATACTAGAAAGAATTTATCGATTGGGGATGGCAGATGGATAGTTGGGAATCCTTGAATCTAAACTATATCACGTTGGTTCCTTTTTATTAGATTGTGCAACGATTTACTACTCCAAGTTCAATAGTCCTTATATATGTCTTCTAACGCATATAAAGCTAATTACACCCTATTCAATTGCTATGTTCGAATGTCATTAAATAAAGTGGAATTGATAAATTCATAACTTGTTCATGACTACATAAGATTTAACGATATATTCCTATCCATTAAACAACTGCCTTGAACGAAGAGGAAACCTATGCCCTATACATGGATCTAGCAGAGATTTTTCTTTTCCAAAGATTAATCATGTAATTAAATCATCTTACAAGGTAGCTAATTTTGTAAAAATCATTAAACATCATATGCAAGGGTAAATCCACAACGCACAATCATATAGAAATCAAATATTCATTCCTGACACTTGAAGAACCAAGATAATATAGTTTAGGGTTCAATTCATCCTAACTATCCATCTAATGGAAGTTTAGCTCAAAGACATGATATGAAGTTTTGCTCTTCAATCCGCGCTTCAAATGGGTTCTTTTTCTTCTTTAGGTGTCTAGTTCATCGGCTCTCTCTCCTCTCGCGCGTGACTCCCTAAGTTTCTATTTAAACTAGTTAACCTGCATAGCACACATGCAGAAACCCGCGTGTACGGATGCGTAGTGGCGCCTACGTGCCCCTAGCCGGCGCCTAGGCACCAACTCTCTATGTGTTGTGTAACTTAGAAACCTTTCGGAATGCCCTAAAAATTCATGCCTTGGCGCCTGAGCGCCAAATCCCTGGATGTTTTGCGACTTGAAACTCCTCAAAATACCTGTATGCTCATGTCATGGTGCTTAGGCGCCAACTCTCTGGAAGTTTTATGACCTAGAAACTCTTCTGGAATTCGTCTGTGTGCTAGTGAAGTGCCGCCTAGGCACCCCAAGCCAGCGCCGAGGCGCCAACTCCCTGGAAGTTTTCTGCCATTTGAGGTGTTAGGCATTCTAGCTAAGGCATGTAAGGTGGCGCCTAGGCGCCAGCCTACTTGCTTCTTTACTTGCTTTGTTCTGCATTCAGTTCACTCGCATGCCTGTAATTGTTCATCCTTCCTACAAAAAATGAATGAACTAAATAAATGAATTAAAAATGCCTAATTTATACTAAAAATGCATAAAAACTATGTAATGCTCCTAAAATACAAAGTGAGTGAAAATTCAGCTAAATGGATGCAAACTAAGCCTAATCCCTTAGACTAACATGCAAAAATAGTCTGGAATGGGCCATGATAACTCGCATTTTCACGAGTTATCAATCTCCCAACTTTTTTGACATTTAATAACCATATCATTGGTTGTATAAACCATCAATTAATATTGATAAATGAGTAAAAATTATGAAATATTACTTGATCAAAAACATTTCAAATTATCAAAAATCAACACATGGTCAAGGTACTTGCTTGTGAGGTTAGGGTTGCTTCCTCCTTGCCCTAATTGGTTTCTCATTTTCTTCCCTTTTTTTCCTCTTCTTTTTCTTCTTCTCTTCCTCTCCTTGGTTGGACATCCCTGCTAGTCCCTTTTTTTTTCTTTGCTGTCCAAAATGAAGAATGTCCCTTGCTGCCCATCTTGCCCATTTCATAGTGGTGCCTTTAATCCACCCTTTTCGATCTCATTTTAAAGCTTAATAATTTCACACTTGTCCACTAATGTGTTGTCATCACTTTACCCATGTAATTTCTATTTATATATATATATATTAACAAAATCTGCCCAAAAATCTACCTCTTGAATCACTTCCACAAGCTGTCCACTTTTTGTCTTTTTATGAGCATGAACGGCTACCCATTTTCAACCCCATTAATGTGCATAAATTCAGCAACTTTTCCATGCATTTTTTGAATTTTTTGAAATTAAAAATTTTCACCAAAAATCCCTTCATAAGACATCTCATGTTTAACATTAATTGCATTGACTTTGCCTTAATTGAAACCCATTTTTTAAAAATAAAAAAGTCAATGGTTTTTAACCATAAGTGGTTTAACATTTTTATATATGATTAACTTAATCAAATTCATCCATATAATAGGCCGCCTTATTTTAACCATTTATAAAAATTTCATCTCAAAATGACCATCCTAGTGCAAGATATAAGCATTTGAAAATGTCTCATGAAATTTCATGAAATTTAATTACTATCACCACAATTTAATCATGATTATCAAAATCCACACTATTCATTAAGTAGAGCATATCAACGTGTGCTTACCTTTCAAATTTTACATCAATTCGCCTTATACACCTCAAATTAGGAATTTTTCAAGCAATAACCTAATTTACCCCATAATTATCAATAATTAATCATAAGTAATGGAATTAAATAATCATGCCAACTCGTGATTTCCTACACCTCATTTTGTCTTTTTGTGCACATCAATCCACATTGTGCAAAGGTGATTAGCTTAACTACCTCACTTAGTCATTTGTCCTAATCTCATTCATCTAATTCAAAGCACACATTAATAATTCTTAAATTCCTAAATTACATTTATTGATCTCAAAATTTTCTCGGTATCACAACCCTTAAATCATCTAAGCCACATGTAGATCTTTTTTATAAAGAATTAAGCCTCCCCTTTCTACCTTATCTACGAAGGAAGGAGCAAATATTACCTCAATAGAGCTTTAAGGCTAAGGAAAGGCTTAGAAAATGGGCAAAGTAGAGGGAGAGGAATGAGAGAAAGCTTTGGGATAAGTAATCTTGAGCTCCTATTTATAAGGGTAAATAAGGTACCTATAACACCCCATTCCTAGATTTACTCAATAACTAGTCAATGGGTAGTATACAACCTAAGAAAAATTCGGTAGCATCTCCCCATAATATATAAAGGGTAGTATGGATTACATGACCTAATATTCATAAACATTTCAATTTCATTTCAAAATATAACATTCAATCCTATATTTATACACTTGTATCTTCATATAATAAAGACATTCATATATAAGGAAAATCATTGAAGATCAAGCAAACCTAATGATTATGCATATATGCATCTACAGAGATTATAATCCAATCCAAAATACCAAATACAATATGTTTGTCAAAGTGAATCTGTCTCAAAAATCGTCTACATATACGAATATCAAAAGAGCACAAATTTTAAAAGAACTAAAATTAAAGATATTGTACTAATGGTCTCCAAGATTTGATCTTCAACTTGCCCCATCTTGAGGTTCCCCACCTGGCCTGTGATCTAAAGGAAAATAATAAACCATATGAGTCTAAATAGACTCAGCAAGTAGATATTGATTAGCACAAAGTGAAAATATTTAAAATTCTAGATGCACATGTTGTGATCAAGATAAGACATATGGGTCCAAATACTCACTCCCAAGATCATATGCATATAACCACATATAAATAGAATGACACGAACAATCTTCTACTCATGTCTATCAAGGGTCATGAACAACCCTCTCCTCATGTCAATCAGGGGCCACAAATAACCCTTTTACAACCAACCATTTTAGATAACACATCATACATAACGAACAAGGATAAATGCCACAAACCATACATACAACATCAATAAGGTTTACTTTAAATTCAACACACAAAACTGTCATACAAGCATTTTACCAAACACATGATAGGTGCAAAACAAGGGAACCTTCAATTCATACTCTCATTTGATCCAAATTGATTAACGTCACATTTTAATAATATAGAAACTGTTAACAAATCATTTACCTTATAGAAATCGCACATTCATAGCAAATTTCTCATGAACCCTGCTTACCCTAACTGTTACGAACCTTATGCCTCATACCACGAAGTTGTTAGATGTTACACACTCCCACCAGTCTTATATCATGTTTAACATAAAATTTCATCACTAAATCAAGAAGGGGTGACATCTACTTACCTTGATTGTGATTCCCCAAAAAATAGTGACCCTAGGCTTAGATTACAGAGATTCAGAGCTTCCTTGATTGGAATCGATGATCTTCAAGGTAGTAGGTAGAGTTTTCTTGAATAGATCTGTAGCTAGATCGAACTGAATAGAAGGGAAAGAAAAGAAGAAGCAGAGAACGGGAAGAGAAGAAGAGGAAAACGTAGTCGGGTGCAACTAAAAGATGAAGGCCTAGCTCGCGGGCTCCTTTTGATAACCAAACCCCCATCAAGTCGGGTTGGGCCAGAATATGGGTCGGGTCTAATCACAATTAGGAATTTACTTTCCCACTCCTACGACTTAATAGTTAAAAATTTCTCCTCTGGGCAGGTCGAACCCCATACCTATTATGCGAGGTGGAAAATAGTCATAGTGCTCAATAATGTCCATATATGTTTTGTATCCATTAACATCATAAATTCCTAGTAGCATGTTCATAAATTACCTCATAAATAGATGTGGCGCCCCAAACCAAGATGTCACATCCATACCTCAAGACCATGTTGATTGGTAAATGTGAATCAGGATTGTTGCCCTAATCACACGACGGGTTCTTAATTGGATTTTGTCCAAATTTTTTTTTGATTTATTCATCAATCATTTCTTTACAATCAACATTATATATCATACAAGTAGAAATACACTTGTAATAAATTTCATCATCTCATTCATAGCATCTCTTCATGCTTTTCTACAATGACATTTACATTCCACACATACATACATTCAATCATTGAATCACATAGAACTTATAATTCTACATGGAATCACATATAAATCAACATACCTTGGATCTTTAACCAGGCTATCACATTCCATTCCTTATAGCCTACATGGCTACCATCACGTACCTTTCCTTTATTGCTTAAATTTGCATCCTCTTGAGTTTCCCGGTACCTGTCTAAGGTTTAGGAAAACAAAACGTGAGTGACAACTTAATAAGCAAGCATTTTATGTTTTAAGGGCAAGGCTTTCTTTAAAATATTTTTCTTAATCATCTTGAACACCTTTTTACTTGAGGACATATATATGTCCTAAAATATTTTCATAAAATCCTTATTTATAAGGACAGTTCCATGTCCTTGAACATTTTCATTAAACATCATTCTTAAAATCATTTACAAGCCACGTGTGGGCTTGTTAAGGCAAAACATACACGTTTTACCCTCTTTAATTAATTTCCTTTAGTCTTATATGAACATTTCTAATGTTCAAAGGCATTTACATAAAATCATCTTTCATTAGTGGACGTTTTACGTCCAAAATATTTTCTCATAACTCCTTTTAGAGAAGGACATTATAATGTCCTAAAAATATCATACACATAAACCTTTCTCGGCAAAGGACATTTCAATGTCCAAAAACATTTCTCATCTTAAATTCCTTTAGCTAAGAGACATTTGATGTCTCAAAACATTTTTGATGTATCTTTCTTTAGCAATGGACACTCATATGTCCTAAAACACTTTTCCATTTAAGCCTTTTGGAAATGGACATTCTTATGTCCAAAACTAAGTTTGACATAAATCCTTTTCATAATCTCCATCTTGGGGCTTGTTTATAGCAAACAAGATATAAAATACACAATCTGTTTTAATAAAATGCATTTACTTAAAATCATTTTTTTTCATTCTTGTTATTTACACTTTTGTGTAAAACATTCCATTTTTAGGGTAATCATTTCATAAAAATCTCTTTAGGATAACTTTCATAAAAATATACTTCCATATCTCAATCTTTGGGCTTTTCAAAAACAAAATATAAACAAATGCATTTCTCTCCATCCAGTAGTGATACTTAGCAAGTAATCACTCTATCTTTTGGAAGAGAATTCATACTTAATAGCACGCTAACCAGGCGGCTGTTCTTTCGTCCTACTCCCATTTCAATGAGAGCGTCGCTAGCCTCCTAAGACTTGGCCATATGTAGAGTGGGCCCCAGCCATCCCGACCGTGCTTTACAACCAGCTTATTCCTTGTACTTGTGCACCATACATCATCCTGATGGACCACAGTTCGTTTGGTTAAAAGAACCACAGACCACAGTTATCACAGACTGCAATCTGTGTCAACTTGTAAAGCGAGCGCACCCACTTTAAACAAGTTATCATTTGAAATCTAAATTTCGGATGATCATCCTTAAATTCTTTTAGAACCAATTTGAGTAAAATATTTTAATAAACATTTGAAATGTTTGAGAAATAATATATCTTAAAAACCCTTATAATAAAATAAATTCAAAACTTTTGGATTTCTAAAAATAAACCATATATTTCTCTAATATTTTTTTGGTTTCCATTTCAGGGCTTTTTGCTTACAAAAGTTATACAATTATACCATCCCCTTCTCCACAGCCCAAAAATTAGATTATTGTCTACATATCTATTATACTACTTTTACATAAAAGGGGAATTGCACAATCTTTTGCATGTCATTTAGCAACCTGAAATTAAATCATTTTATGAAATCACTTATTATGTTGGTCATCCTTAAATCTCATTCAACAATATTCGTATAAATATTTTTCAAAACATTTCCATCATAGATTTTCTTGTCTAAAGGAAATCAAAACTTTTCAAATATCATTTCAAAACATACGGACTATGTCCAAATTATCATTTATAAATAAATATCATGACATAGAAAACCAATCTTTTTCTTTTATAAGCTTAATCATTTATCATGAATCATCATAAGACAACTCAAAACTTATGTAATAATATTTCTTTATGAAAAAGGGCAAAATTTCCTTTTTCTTATAAAGTCCTTTTGAAAATAACATCATAAAGAACTTGCTTACTTAAAAGCAAATTTCTAAAACCATCAGCATAAATGAAGAAAATCCTTTAAAACAATCGTCATGAAGAACTTGCTTAATCATAAGCAAATTTCTCAATTCCACTAACATATAGCGTTCCCAACCTTGGCAACGCTTGTGATAAATTCTTTATCTTAAAAATGTTGTTTGCTTCCCATGAAGCAAACCTTAAGGTTTTTCATTAAAGTCATCATTTTCAAAACTTGTGCTTGCCCATTCATAAAACATTCATAAAAGCATTTACATATCATCATTTCATCACATAAAGAAAAAATCAGAAATTTGAAAAGTTCTCTTGCTTCCATTCTTTTCCTTAGCCTTTGCCTAAATAAATGAAAACAACGTTTAATTTATTTGCATCATCTTCAAATACTTATTTTCCTTTGATTTTTCAACCTACATAAATCCATTTGGACTAGCTTAACCCACTTGTCTTTCAAGTCGGGTATTCATACTTAGCAACATACCTATACATATCAATTATCCATTCATTCATTTTAATATCCTTATTTAGGGTAACCTTGCATAAATATAATAATCACTCATTAAATCATTATTTGGAGGTTTATTACCTCTCTTTATCATTTTTAACATAGTTTTCATTTTTCACACATCGGTGCTCATTTTAAGCACTTAGTTAATAACATAGGCATCATATAATAATCTCAAAAGATTATTACTATTTATTAAAACAGCAACCTAATCCACGTGTTCTAATCATAGCTTTATGCATTTTTGCATTTTAACACTTCACATAATCCATTTATCATTTTCCACATCAAAACATGGAAATCGGGTCTTATACGTAATCCTAAGTTCCATCCTTTCTAAAACTCACCGCTAATAGGTTAAATCCTCATAATCACTTATTATACTTGTTTATATCCCATTATAAGTCAAATTTCATTACAAAATCTGGAATTTAACATTTATCTTAATTTATTCCTTAAGCTATCCATAATGCTGAATTCAGGCACACTGAATTCTCAAAATCTTGAATTAATATCAAATCAAGCATTTTTTATCTAAAATTTCTACAATACCTTAATAAATACATGAATTAATCAAAATAAATAATTTTAGCATGAAATATTTATTATTTATCTTTATTTTGATATTTTTACTCTGCTGGATAGCAGCATCCCTTTTCAGACAGCCCGAATCACGTAAATTATGGGGTATATTTATACCCATAAAAACCTAATTTTTATTTTATTTATGTGATAATAAATATTATTATATATCCTATAAACATTTCATCCCAAAATTACTTGTATAAAAATTATTAAAAATTATTTGGTGCACCTGATCCTGACACCGGTTCAACCCTGTTCATATTAATTTTCTTGGATTTTTAATTTCCAACGTACTTATTCTTTTGAGCTAAAAATTGGGTCATTACTTAATCATCCTATCATGAGTTATTAAAAAACAATTTATACTAAAATTAATTCATTTACTATTTCTTCCATATTTTTCTTTCCTAGTTCAGATTTACTACATGTAAGTGTAGATTAGATGATATGGGCTGATGAATCCCCAAATTAAACTTTATAAATCAAATTACATAATTAATCTAATCATGAATCATCAAATAATCATTATTAAACATCAAAATAGTAACATCACATAGGATTTAAGAAAATTTCAGTTAAGATTTTCAACCCATAATCAATGGGTATACTTACTTGAACTCCTCTTTGCTAGCTTGAATTCTTCTTCTCTCTTCCCATTTTTCCTTCTCATTTTCTTCTCTTTTTCTCCCTTTATTTCTCCTCATGCTACTGGAAAAAAAATGGAACATGCACTGCCTTGCTTGGGGGGTTTCTCCCCTTAGCATTTTTCTCTCTCTCTCTTAGCACATGTGAACGTGCACCTAGGACATGAGCTTGATTTTCCAGCTTTGTAGGCCCCACTTTCCACAGAAATTAAACATGATTAAGACATGCTTATCCCCTATTTCTGAAAGGGCAAAATATGGGCCAAGAAAATTAGTAATTTATTTTAATAAAATCATTAAAAATCTATGTCATTAATGGACAAAATCTGCCCACATAATGCAACGTCCCTTTGCAGCAGCCTTTGCACGATTTTTCCACCTAATTTTCACTTTAATTAATGGGTATTTAACCACCCTAGGTAATAGCCTAATTAGGGGTCAACTTAGCATAAATAAAAATTCACAAAAAGTCAAATCTCAGCCCTTAAACGTGCATGCCATCCTTGCTCTCTTTGCAGTCCATGAATTCAACATCCATATGCTGCTGCCTTGTGCATTTTTTTTATCATTTTGCAGCTTTAATTAATGGGCAATTCAATTACCTAGTAATGTAGCTCAATTAGGGTTCATTTAGCCTTTCTTAAAAAATTATTAAAATTTTCAAAAGCTACTTGACCGTGCATCTCTCTCCCATGCTCAATTGCTGTCCATTTGGTGGGGTCTATTTATCATTGACTTTTTTGCATTTTCTTGCCACAAAATTCATCCAAAATCAATCCCATTAACTGCCCTTATCATGTAGCTCACTTAATTACATATTTTTTAATTTTTAAAAATAAAAAATTTCATGTAAACAACCCATTTGGACGTCCATTTCATGCCACCTATTTCATGCTCCTTTGAGCTAATCCAATAACCTTTAAATCATGTCATTAATCCCTGGATCTTATCATGAATTTTATCATTTTAATTAATTCATAAAATTCATGTGTAATTATCTCCTTTCGACACCTCATTTATGCAATTAAAATATAATTAATCACCTCTCTTTAATATGAACACAAGCTTATATTTTTTGTGCACAAAAATCAATAATTATACACTCATTTTCGTGAAACCAATATCCTATCATTATTAGGTTAATCTAAGCCTCTTATTGCATGGATCTCATAATTTTAGCTGTTCATTTCAAATTTCGTCTCAATCCGACTTTTCTAGCTCAATTTATGCTCATTTGAAACCATTTTTAGATTTTGATGGTGATGATTGATTTTCACCTTAATTTCATCATAATTTTCATAATCCAACCTTTCCATATGATTAAGCACAAAATTATGTGTTTACCTTTCAATTTTCTTCTTAATCCGCCTTCCAGGTGTCGAGTTATGCATTTTTTAGAATTTGTCACTTAAACCCATAATTATCAAATTAATCTCCATTAATTAAGCCATAATATATGAGGTAATTATCTTCAATATATCAACATTCCTTAATCCTCATTAAGCCTCTTTAATCACATTGACCCATATCGGCTTATATTCATCATTCATAACTATTTGCCCTAATTGCAATAAATCATCAATATTGCAATTGGAAATCATTCATAATTTCTCAAAATCACACTTGATTCATATGTATATGCCAAATGCATATAAATAAGCCTTACTTGGGTTTGGGTATCACAATAGAGAAAGGTTATAATGGAAAAAAATAAAATACCTAATCCTCACAATACTACGGCTAAGTCACTTAGCTATGGTACCTAGTTAACTATCATGTTTATTTTTGGATTGTAGTAGACATGTGATAAAGTTTCTAAATAGGAGAGTACCATTGCTAAGTTGGCCTTGGTGCCTTGTTATTCCCTCACCTTTCTTCTTTAGTATAGGGCGACTTGTAGAAGGGAGGTATTGGGACTAAGTCATTTAGTCATAGTACCCTACTCAGGCATAAGTATTTATTTTCTTCTTCGTGTGGAGCACACTTGTGGCGATCTCCCTGATTCAATCATTTGAATGCTTATTTAAGCTTCTCATAATCAATAATAGTCCTTCAATTAGCTTATTCATCAAGTAATATAAGTCATTGCTATTTAAATAAAAAAAACTTAGATTTGTAGGATATCGATAAAAGACTCATGCATAGAAAGTAGGATTAGAGCACTAGCCTATCATATCTTCATTATATTAATAGTAACTACCCTAAAATTTTTAGGATTAACAGGTCAAAGTCCATGTAGGATAGCTTATGTGGCAAGGGTTAACCCTTTGACCAACTGGGTCAAATGGTTAATAATGGATTTTGGCAAATTATTATTCATATATGTTATGAGTTGCATTTTTATTTTTTTATGTTATTTCAGTTAACCCGTGTAACTCTGTTTGCAGGTCCAAAGGTCTTAGAAGTTTAGGGTTCAAGTAGAGGTCCCGTAAGAAATAACAAAAGTTAATTTTTTACATTTTTGCCTTCTTAGGCATGTGGGCCCCACAGGATAAGAACTCTCCCAGATAAGATTGATTTGAGTTAGAATTCAAATTTAAATGAATTTTATCTTTATTCCCAATCTCTAAGGAGTTACAGAAATTGCGAAAGGACAAATTATTAGAAATTATTACGATTATTATTTTTTGTTCATCTTAAAGAGGCAAGAAGGATTTTCTTTTAAAGATTGATATATGATCCAATAATTTTTTTGTGGCACATATATTTTGTATTATTATTGTTGTTGTTGTGCAGGGATTTTGTGGGTTATATATTCCTATAAAATGGTAAGATATATAACTTTGTCCAAAATATGTATAAGTCTGATATATATTCCTATAGTATGTAGCATGGTTGGCTATCCAGAAGAAAGAAAGGCATGATATGAAATTTTTTGAACCTCCAAAATTTTTTTTGTGAGGTTTTGATAAAACATCTAGATATGTTATGCCACATTAATATATGCATGTAAATTTTATGTGTACACTAAGTTCATGCTTTGATTGATTGATGGATTTATTTATTTATTTGGTTAATAATATTTTCCCATGAAGGTTAGCAGTATTTAATTTATTAAAATATTTTTAAATGCTTGAATGACACACTTTTTAATTCATGCTCAATAATTGAGAGAGGCGGCAGATCGTTGTACTTGGATTGAATGCTACGTTAATATTACATTCATTTTTGTACTCGATGGAGTTTCTCTCTCATGATCTATTCTTTTTAAGTTTAACTTTTGACAAGATGATCGGTTAGGAGATTTTACAAAAAAAAAGGACGAGCCATTAAAGAAAACATCAGTTTAGTTATTAAATTAATAATTAATTTTGCCACAAATGTGCGATTGATCTTGAAAAATTATATTAAATACACGGTCTAAAATCACTTTTCTAGGTCGGTGTGTTATATTAAGAATTAAACTTGATTAAGGTTCTAAAGAGAATATTTTTAAGAAATAAGGACTAATATAGATTTACATGTGATGGATGGTTGCATAAACTGGGACGCTGGTTCAATGCACCCAGGTGCATTGAGGCTTCAACCATTTTTTTATTTTTTTTGAAAATTTTTTCATAAAAATGTTAATTTATGTGTATTTAATATGTTTATAAATTTTTACCATTTTTGAAGATTTTTAGATATCTTTTTCGGCTTTTTTAAAATCAGTGGCGTTTTTAGTAATTTAAAATTACTAAAAATACCACTAATTTTTAAAAATTCAAAAAAAAATCTCTAAAAATGATAACAATTTATACTCATGATAAATACACTTAAATTAACAGTTGTGTAAAACTTTTTTCAAAAAAATAAAAAAAGGGTGAAGTACACCCAGGTGCATTGAGGCTCAATACACCTGGGTAATTGAACCAATGCCCCATGAATTAATGGATGAACTCTAATATAAATTAATAAAAAATTTAAATGAATTTTTGCAATTGCCGTAAACACTTAGCTTTGTTGCTCCAGCTACTTACAGATGCATATGTTAATACGGGATGAATGCATGTGTATATGTATTACGTAATGCATATAATGATTAATTAAGGCCTATACTTATACATATGTATTATAATCATGTATATAGAGGGGCAGAATGAATTCGCAACCCATGCGTTTTCCGATCTTTTTTTTAAAATATTTGAGTCATCCATTAAATTCTCCTTTATAGATATTTATATTACTTGAAAATTTATTTTAATTAAAATTTTACATAATCCACGAAGAATGCAAATGCATAGGTTATTTATTTTTAACATTAAAAATCATAGAATTTTCAATCAAGTTAATTTTTTATATTAAAAGAGTTACATCGATATTCGAATGCAATAGGAAGCAAATAATGGTAATGGAAAAGGGGGGAAATTTTTTATGTTGTTTACACATTTTTTATATATTTATCTTCCTTTTTAATATTTTTACTTGTTTACATATAATTATCTTGTTTACACTTTCAAGGGGCTGCACAACTGGTTATGTGAAATTGGCTCTGCCTCCTTTGTTGAAAATCATTTATTTGATGGGGAAGAAAAAAGTTATTTATCTAATGGCGTACTTAGGAAGTGAAAAAAAATTTGTGTAAAAGGTTTTGAAATATGAAAAAATGATGTAATATGATAGGGGTAATGATGAAGAGTAAAGAAAACAAAATTTAAAAAATAGGTTAGATATATGAGTAATTATGTAGAAATAATTGAAAAGAATAATAGTTATATTAGAAGAAATGAAAAAATAATTAAAAATAAAATAGTTGTAAAAAGTAAGAAGTTTTAGATTGAAAAATTTTAAGTGTTACCAAACACCAACCCTCTAGAGTATGTTTGGGAAGTGATAAAAAATTTTATGAAAAGTTTTTAGTATAAAATTTTTAAATTATAAGAAAATGATGTGATATGATAAGGGTAATGATAAAGAATAAAGAGAATAAAATTAAAATAGATAAATTAAATTTAAAAGTAGTTTTACAGAAGTAATTAAAAAGTAGGGTAGTTATATAAGAAGAAGTGAAGAAATAATTAAAAAATAAGATATTTATGGAGAGTAAAAAGTTTTAGATTGAAAAGTTTTAGTTTAAAAGGTTCTATATTTTAACAAAAATTTCACTTAAATTCATCTATTTTAAAAAAGGTATCAAACAAGGCTAATGTAAAATTTTGATTTATACTGGAATGTTTCCATGAAACCTCTATTCTATAGTCTCTATTTTGAATATTTTTCTGATTTATGGAAAATCTAAATTCATTATATCAATTATATTTAGCATAGTTTATAGTATCTTAGATACCTCTTCATTTATCTAGTATCACCGTGTATGGATGTGGTGCCTCCAACTCGAGACGTCACATCCTGAGGCATACTCCAAGATTTTATCAATTGGTAAATGTGAATCAGGATTATTGCTCTGATCACACGGCGGAGTCTTAATTGGATCTCATCCAATTTTTTTTGTTTCATTCCTTTTCCTTCATCATATCATTTCTCTACATTTCACTTTATTCATATCATAAGCAACGATACATTTGTGAATCGTCGCGCTTGGTATTCTAAAAATACCCTTTGGCTGCCCTTTCATCCATATTCCTGTTGATGATCCTACGACTTGGCAGTTGTCATCAATTACAAATATCATTCATAACATTTCAATTTGCTCTTCTACATTAATGGTCCTTTCGACCTAATCATGACATTTTCATTCCATGCATACATACATCCAATCATCAGTTCACTTAGAACTTAGAACCTTAAATACACATACATCAACTTAAAACATTTAGGGCTATCACCTTATTCATCTTGGCTAATGAAGAGCTGCGTATATGTTTAATTAAAATGTTCATTTTAACACAAGTATACATGTCGATCAAGAAATAAAGAGTGAGTAGAATATCGTTTCCACGAGAATTGGGTTAAACAAATCAGCACCTTAAATCTCAATTGTCTAAGTGAATTAGTAAAGGGAATGAGATTTGGTTTCAAAGAATTGAATTAAACTAAACTAAGCAAAGTAGTAAATGACCAAAGTGGAGTGGATATAGCTGAGATTGCCTTGAGATGATTAAGATAGGTGGGAATATGAATTCATTGAATCATAGCTATGTCATTTGGTCCCATTTAAGTAGTGCAGAGATTACTAATCTAGGTTCATTCATATTCATATATGTTTTCCAATACATACAAACTTAACCAAGTTTTAGCTATGTGCTATGTTCCCATGCACACAAGTAAAACAAGGTAGATAACCACATAACCTAATCAAGATTACATGGGGTTAATAGGTATATATATTAACATCCAACGCAAACAAGAGCTGGAAAACCTGTGCCTCATATATGAATCTTATTCGAATTTCACTTTTCCAATCATGAATATGAATATTTAATCAATCCACAAGGTTGCAAAGCTTGTAAATGCATTAAGCATGATATATAAGGGTAATCTCATGCAACATAAGTTACATCACAACTGTATTATCATTTCAAGCATAAGAAACTAAATAACATAGACTATGAGCTCAAATCCTACTATCTCCCACCATAGGAAGGTTCAGCTCATAAACATGACTTCAATTCCCATTAAAATCAAGTTACAATCATATCAAGCAAGGAGAATAACAAATAGGAAGAGATAGATGAGAAGAGGAGATGAAACTCAATGGATTTACAGTGATAGCTTGAATCTCCACTTGCTCTTCTCTCCTTCCTTGAAGCTTTCGTGATTCTCCCTTTCTCCACAGCAGCCACGACTACTCTCTCTGTGTCTCTCCAAACGAACCCTAAGCAGGAATTTAAGTTCCCCTTAGTCTGTACGAAACACATGCAGAGACACACGTGTGCGAGTTTGCCGTGGTGTCTAGGCGCCAACTCTCTAGAGACTTTTCATCGTGGGGGAATGCTGGAGTATTCTTCTAAGGCTGTAGGTTGGCGCCTGGGTGCCAGCTTACTTACTTCTTCACTTTGCTCGGTTCTTCATCCTGACTCACTCGCACACTGATAGTTACCCATTCTTCCTTCAAAATCAAATAAAACTAAATAAATGAACTATAAATTCCTATTTCATACTAAACATGCATAAAAACTACATATTATTCCTAAAATGCAAAGTGAGTGAAAACTAAGCTAAATGGATGTAAACTAACCACATTCTCTTAGACTAACATGCAAAACTGGTCTGAAATGGGTCATAATAATTCGCATTTTCGCGAGTTATCTGTGGACCGTAAACGCGTCATTTCGATAATTATAATTCTAGATTCTTTTGTAATTATTTTTATGATAAATAAAAATTTATGAATTATATTGGTGGATATGTGTATTGGAGATTGAAATAATGCAATTACGAATTTAACCCCGTGAATAGTGCTCGTGAATAGTAAATGTGAATAGTAACCAAGGATTAAGACACATGATTAAGAGTTAATCACTTGAACAAACCTAATCAAAAAAAGACAAAATAGAGATTTAATCACTACAGGACAAAATATCATTACTTTTGGATAGTTTAATACCATTTTGGATTTTTGTGGAAAAATAAAGAAAAATTCATAAGTTGCAATCTGGGCGTTGGAATTCGATGAAATTTTTTATGGATGGTTAAAAATTCATGATAGACATGATTGATGGGTTACGATGTGATGAAAATCACAAATCAAAGGTCAAGACGGAACGTCAAAACAAGATAAAAAAGAGTAGCTAACTTTTAATAAATTCTACTTTGACTTTTTAAATAAAAAAAATAAAAAAAAAAATTTAAAAATTAAATGAAATGGCTGCTGCAAGGGGCGTGACCAGGGGGGACAGTTGGAGGCTTGACCAAGATCAATGGACATTAATAATCATCATCATCTTTAATCAATGGCTAAGATTAATTTAGCCTAATTTAATTAATTTTAAAAATCAAAAAATAGGTAAAAATAGGGCTGCATAGGGGGCTGGAGCAGGCCTAGGGTGGGCATCACATGGCTCAAAGCATTTTTTAAAATTAAAAAGAAATACCAATTTATAATTAAATACCTCAAAGCTAGGGGTAAATTTCAAATTCTTGAAAAATGCAACACTATAAATAGGGCAGCAGTATGAACGTCCAAGGCCATCAAAAATCAGCTCCATTTGAGCCATTCCAAGTCCCCAAACCATCCCATACATCCAAGGAAAGAAAGAAGTAAGTTAGAGAGAGAAAGTGTGAGAAAAAAGAGGCGTATCTCCACTTCGGGTAAGTGATTTCTACCCAAATTTCTTTTGGACATTAAGTAGGGTAAAAACATGCTTAGATAATTTCTAATTATGAGAAAATAAGTATAGATATAATGCTTAAATGAAATTATTCCGAAATATCAAAAATTTTGAGCGAATGTAGGATATCCGAGAAGATAGCAAATAATATGTGAAAATAATGCTCCAAAATTGATAAATAATGATTTGGGATGTATAATTATGATAAATATGATGTTGGAATGAGGATATATTAATTTCATGATTTTTAGAATTAAAGATTATGCTTAAGTAAATTTATGTTGATTTTTAGTATATGGAGAAAGTGATTTATTTAGCCAAGTAAATGATGATAAATTCAAAATTTATAAAATTTCTCATGATATACTAAGCGTAAGCTATGTCATGGTATTTTTTTATTTTTGGAACCCATGAACAGTAACCACGTCTCTGTGAATAGTAACCTCGGATGAACAGTATCTGCTACAGTAATTGCTACAGTGATTTGCTACAGTAAACAACGTGATTTTGGAGAAAATTTGAGATTAATATTTAAATATAAGGATGAAATTTTTGAGAAACTTATGGATAAAAATATCCATATAAAGAAATAATGCCTCAATATTATAGAGCATGCATGGGAAGCAGCTTGAATGGAAAAAATGAAATATCCTTTTTCCTTGAATAGGAAAAGGAAAAGAGAAAATTGAGGACACCAACTGAGGAGGTAAGCAAGTTATATGTTTTGCAAATTTTTCTAAAATGCTTAATTGTTTGTGAATTGCTTTATGAAATTTATTTAAGGTTTGTCATACCTATAATTGCTTTACATGAACTGAAATGTGTTTGTTAAATTGTTTATTAAATGCTTTTTATGAAATTGTTTATGATTTGCAAATAGCATGCCGGCATATATATGTAAATGAGTATGTGCATGAGGAATAGGCCATAGTTGAGGTAGTAAGCGGACCGAATGTCCCCCTCACTATCGCTAAGTCACTTATATAGGCCCAGACCGGCGGCGACCTCCCTAAGATGGGAGCATGTATGGGATGGGCGCCTAGCTAGCGTCGCATCTAAAGGAATGTCATGAATGCTATGTATGCATTGCATTTGCATTTTATGAAATGCATAAAAATGATTGAAAAATTAAGTATGGTTTGCTTACTGAGTATTATTACTCACCCATGCTTTTTCAACATCAGATAAGAAATAATGATGAAGGCAGCATGCAAAAAGGATATGTAGTTTTTGATATGAATGTTGTATATGTAAATTTGATGTAAAGACAATTATGAAAATTTTTGAGATGGAAATGAATATTTTATTTCAATGAAAATGTTTATGAAACAGTTTTGGGTTATAACTATGATATGAGAAATATATTTCATGTTGGATGAATGATAAAAAAATTTCATGTATTGTTGATATATTGTGAAATCCCAACTTATGTAGGACTCAATGGTATGCATTAAACATATATATTTGATTTATATGTGATCTAAATGAATTTTGAATGATTTATGGATGATTTTATGATTTTTTGCAATTAAGGTTTAATTAGGAATGGTGATTAAAAATTTAATCACCGAAGCCCAAAGTGAGTCAGTATGACCCGTGAGGCTTAATGAGAATTTAAAAGTGAAAATTTGTTATGAATAATCATGTTAATAATCATGATTTAATTTATGGAGATTAAAGTGTAATTATGGAATTAAGATGAAAAATGATAGAAAATTCATAACTTGACGCCTACAAGGCGTATTTCGATGAAATTTGAAAGGCAAGCTCATAAAGGTGGGCCCAATCTTATGTATGGATTGGATTAAGGGAATCATGATGGGATTAGGGTGATAATTAATTATTTTTATCCCAAATTCAAGTGGTCATAACTTAACGTAGAAACGTCGAATTGAGATGAAATTTGAAACGATAGAATAAAATTATGAAATCTATGATATGAATGGAATAGATTAAGCTAATTATCATGAGAAGTTGCTTTCTTGTAGAGCAAGTAACAAGTTGCTTAAGAGCTAAGTAAAGAAGGGCAATTGTGGAAAGTGAAAATGAAATTTACTAAAATACCTATGGGGTTACTTGGGCACCAAGAAAAGTGGTTTATAAAAAGAAAAAAAGGGAGCAAGGGGCTTCTGCACGTTCCAACAATGGAGAGAGAAGGAGAGAGAGAAGGAAAGAGAAAGAGAGAGAAGAAGAGAGAAGAGAAGAAAAATAAGAGAAAAATGAAAATTTTCTCCAAGGGCAGCAGCTAGGGCACGTCAAACCCAGCAAGGAGGAAAATAAAAGAAGGGAATTTCAAGTGCTCAAAGGAGGGATTATCAATTAATCAAGTAAGTATATGTTAATCTTGATTTTATGCTTCAAATCTGGAAGTTATATGATGTTATAAATCAAAATATGAACGGAACAGTAAATGGATGAGTTTTAGCATGAAAATTTATGAGAAGACTCATTATGGGGTGTTAAGGAACGACCCAATTTTCAGGTTAAAAGGATAAGCCAGTTGCAAATTAAAAATCCAAAAATATCAACCAAAATAGGGTAGAACGGGTGACAGGATCAGCTGTAGAAAATGATTTTTATTAATTTTTATACAAGGAATTTTAGGCTGAAACTTTTACATGATATATAAGACATATTGAGGATCACACAAAAAAATAAAAATTAGGTTTTTATGGTTATAAATATACCCCATAATTAACGTGATTCAGGCTGTCTGAAAATGGATTTTGCTGTCCAGCAAGGTAAAAATACCAAAATAAATAAAAATACTAAATATTTCATGCTGAAAATATTTATTTTGATTAATTCATGTATTTATTAAGGTATGGTAGAAATTTTAGATCAAAACTACTTGATTTTATATTAATTCAAGATTTTGAGAATTAAAGCATACTGAATTCAGCATTATGGATAACTTAAGGAATAAATCATGACAAATGTTAAATTTTAGGTTTTTTTGATGGAATTTGACTTATAATGAGATATCAATCATGATTTAATATAATTCATATGATGATTTATGAATAAGCTGCTGATTTTATAAGATATGGAACTTAGGGTTGCGTATATGACCCGATTTTTCCATTTTTATGTTAAAAATGGTATGGAAATGAGATTAAATGATTTATGAAAGTTATGTACGGTAAAATTCTCTAGTATTATGATAATTTGGATGCCCAAAAATATTTGGGAAAATAAGCCTCAAATCTGATTTTTATAAATTTTATGAATAGGTGTCCAAATGAGGTGAAAATGGTACCCGCAATAGGAAAATAAGTTGCTATTTGAGAGGAGTTAATATATGGATTTTAAATATATGTTAATACCCTAAATTTAGGTTAAGAAAATCATGGTTTAAGGCTGGAAAATTTGGATTAAAAATCTGTTTAGACCATGCTGCTAAAGGGAGCATTGAAACGACGAAAAACGGGTTCTAAAGTTGTTGTTTTGGGAACCCTATGACAAATGGATTTATGTAGGTTGAAAAACCTAAGGAATATAAGTATTTGAAGATGATGCAAATAAATAAAATGTTATTTTCATTCATCTAAGCAAAGACAAAGACGAGCATGGAATAAAAGGATTATGACGATCTCAGATAAGTAAGCAAACTTTCTAAAATGATGTTTTCTTTCTATGTGATGATAAGTGATTAAAATTTTTTATGATTATGTTTAAGCGAATAGGTAAGCACAAGTTTTGAAAATGATGGCTTTAATGAAAAGTCACAAGTTTTGAAAATAACGGCTTTAATGAAAAGTCGTAAGTTTTGGAAAAGAATGACATTAAGGAAAAGCCTTAAGGTTTGCTTCATGGGAAGCAAACGACGTTTTTAAGATAAAGAATTTATCATAAGTATTGTCATGTATTCGCAATGCTTTATATTGATGGATTGAGACATTTGCTTATGAGTAACCAAGTTCTCTACGATAATATTTTCAAAAGATTTCATATTTGATGCCAATGGTTTTAAGAATTTGCTTTTAAGTAAGCAAGTTCTTTATAATGTTGTTTCAAAAGTATTTTACAAGAAAAAGAGAGTTTTGCCTTTTTTCACAAAGCAACAAATGTAAATAAGTTTTGAATTTCTCTTATGATGTTTAATGATAAATAATCATGTTATAAAAGAAAAAAAGAAAAAAATTTGATTTATGAAAAAGATTTGTTTTGCTAGGTCATAATAATTAAATAATAAATAAAGATTTGGACATAGTTCATATGTTTTGAAATGATATTCGAAAGTTTTGATTTCTTTTAGATAAGGAAATCTATATTGAAAATATCTTAAAAAATATTTATACGGATGTGTTCAAAGGGATTTAAGGATAACCAACCTCCTATGTTGATTTCATAAAATAGTTTGATTTCGGGTTGCTAAATGGTATGCAAAAGATTATGCAAGCTCTTTATGTAAAAATGACAAAATTAATATGTGGACAAGACATTGATTTTAAAGTGGTTGAGAAGGAGTCAGCACAATTGCATAACTTTTGTGAGCAAAAATCCCCATAATGGAAACCAAGAAAATGTTAGAAAATATTTAGTTTAATTTTGAAAATTCAAAGGTTTTGAAATTCTTTTATAAGGATTTTAAGATGTATTATTTTTCAAACATTTTGAATGTTTATCAAAATATTTTACTCAAAATATTTCTAAAAAAAATTAAGGAAGGTCATCCTAAAATTAGATTTCAAATGACAACTTGTTTAAAGTGGGTGCGCTCGCTTTACAAGTTAGCACGGACTGTGGTCTGTGATGTGTTTTTTTTAAATGATTTGTTTTAAAAAGACACAGACTTCGGTTTGTGATGTTTTTAAGTTATGGATGCAAACAGAGGTCTGTGGTCCTGGTTTAAAAGGACATAGGCTGCGGTCTGTGGTTCTTCAAACCAAACGGACTGCGGTCCGTCATAATAATGTATGGTGCACCAGTACAAGAAACAGGTAGGTTGTAGAGCACGGTTGGGATGACCAGGGCCCACTCTACATAAGGCCAAGTTACTAAGGGATGGCAGGAGTGCCAGCGGTGCCCTCCCTAAGATGGGAGCATGATAAATAAACAGCCACCTAGCTAGCGTGCTGTTAAAGATTCTCTTCCAAAAGATAGCATGATCACTTGGTAAGTGTCACTATTGGATAGGGAGAAATGTGTTTGCATACGTTTTGCTTTTCAAAAGCCCAAAGATTGGGATATAAAAGTATTTATACAAAAAGTTATCTTAAACTGGATTTCTATGAGCCATTATGTGTAAGTTTCCCAAAAAGTAGGGTATTTTACACAGAATGTGTAAATATTAAGAATAAAAAAATGATTTTTTTGCAAAAGTTTTCATGAGAAGGATTTATGACTTGTTTGCTATAAATGAACCCCAAATGGGGATCATGTAAAAAGGTATATGTGGGAAAAATTATTGGACATGAGAATGTCCATTTCCTAAAGGTATTTATGTTAGAAAATATTTTGGACATGAGAATGTCTATTTTCAAAAGGTTTATGTGGGAAAAATGGTTGGACATGAGAATGTCCATTTCCTAAAGGGATTTATGTTGGAAAATATTTTGGACATGAGAATGTCCATTTCCAGAAGGTTTATGTGGAAAAAATGGGTGGACCTGAGAATGTCCTTTTCCTAAAGGGATTTATGTTGGAACATGTGTGAACATAAAAATGTCCATTTCTAAAAGAGTTTAAGGGATAAAAGTGTTTGTGGACATATGAATGTCCATTGCCAAAAAGGCTTACGTGAAAAACATTTTAGGACGTATAAACGTCTGTTTCCAACAAGGTTTAAGTGGAAAAATGTCTTGGGACGTATGAACGTCCAATGTCTAAATGATTTATGTGGAAAAACGTCTTTTGTGGACATGAGAATGTCCATTGTTAAATATGGTTTATGTCAAGATGTTTTGGGACATAAAATGTCCCCTATCCAAAATTATTTATGAGAAAAATGTTTTAGGAAAAGATTTTCAAGGAAAGTCTTGCCCCAAAATGCTTGCTTACTGAGTTATCACTCACATTTTGTTTTCCAAACCTTAGATAGGTACTGGGAGACTCAAGCGATTGAGGACCTAAGAAATGAAGAAAATGTACGAGATAGTACCATGTGGGTTAAAAAGATTAGCCATGGTGAGTGAAATGATATGAATAGAAGTTTTCAAGTATGTTGATACATATGTGAACTTGTTTAAAGTTCTGAGTTCTAGGTGAATTAATGATTGATTATATGTATGTATGCAATGGAAATGTCATGATTAAGTCAAGAAGACCTTTAATGTATAAGTACATGTTGAGAAGTTATAAAATGGATATGTACAAGTGTACCATTGCTTATGTTATATATGAAATGATGATAAATGAAGAAACAAAAAAATTTTGGACAAGTTCCAATTAAAATCCCGCCGCGTGATCAGGGCAACAATCCTAATTCACATTTACCAATCTATAAGATCTTGAGGTAAAGAAGTGACGTCTCGGTTTGGGGCGCCACATATACATAAAAAAAATCCTACCGTGTATCAGGGCAACAATCCTGAGTCACGTTTACTAATCAAAACGATCACGGAGTAACTCTTCTAGGCACCTCGATTTGGGGTGCCACATTATCACACCCCCAAACTTAAATGTTGCTAGTCCTCGAGCAACACTTGAAAACAAAATAAATAAATAAATAAAGACTTCGTCAACTCAACCTGATTTCAATTATGCTTCTAACAATCACAATTCTCTACTCAACAAGACAGAGAACAACCTTAACTTGAAATATTGCGTAAAAAATCATCTATTTCTCACCATAGGACATGTGTTTTCATTTTCATTCTCAAATCAAGTTACAAGTAAATGACGGTATTATTAGTCCAAAGTAATGATTCAATCCTACTAATCTTCCTCTTGATCAAATGGTTAGAAAATCAATACAAAATAGATGAACAAGGTTTAAATATAACTTTCTGGTCAAAGAAAATGACATTAATTTACTTGGTCCCTTTTTGCCTAACAACACATTCTTTTCCCTCCAAAGTTATTTTCCCCCAAACTTATTGCATGGCTCTCCTCACTATATTTCAAGAAATTTGGAGAGATGTTTTTAACTTTTGTTTGTTTTATTTTTGGCTCCCCCTCACCATATTTCAGGGTATCTAGAGAGAATTTTCTTTTTAAAGCGTTATTACTGTGACTTTCCTTTGCCTTTTTACATGAACCTTGACACTTGTTGATGCCAAGTCCCGGTTACTCAGCTTAGGTTAGTCACCCCATTTTACTATTCTGAAAATCTGGTAGGGGTACTGAATATGCAAGTTAACCCATTTAGATCCCATTAGAAAAATTTATAAAATTTTACCATTTTTTAGACCATTTATTCACTTAAAGCACGTGGTTAACATCCGTTTAACTCAATTCTTATCATTTCAGTTGAAAAGATTAGCATGGAATTGAATTATAACAATGTACTAAGACATTTGCTTGATTCATTCACACATCACTTATAACTTTCCTTTACACATAGTCCTTCGTATGAATTGTCAATTTTTCATGAAATAAATTTCAAGTTAAAATTTTTCTCAACTTCCACATTTTCATCAAAATGGATTGAAACAAAATAATTTTCATAGGCAGAGTTTGACATGATATGCCATCTAACACATATATTTAAAACATGAAATACAAACTCACAAACGAGAATTATACACCCCCCCAAACTTAAGGGATACATTGTCCTCAATGCATAAAACTATATGAAACCAACATGATCATAAACTAATAAAGAAATATAAAATGGAAAACAAAATGGAAAGGACCGAAACTCCCCTAGGTGTTGGATGTATTAGAGTCGCCGTCATCATGTTCACTCTCTTCACTCGGCTGCTGTGAAGACTGACCAAAACATGCCCTGAACTCAGGAGGTGTCGACGGGAATGGAGGTAAGGTCGTCATATCAATATGTCAATCCTTCATAAGTCAGCAAAAATGCACCTCCATAGCCCAATTAGACTGTTGCAGAAACCGGGCCTGGGCTGTCATTAAGTTCTCCAGGTTGGTCAGCCTCTCACTGGTCGATGGTGGTTAAGATGAGGAAGTAGCAGGTGATTGTGCCGTTGGACGAGTAACGGCAGTTTGGACTCGAGGCGGTGCACGGAACAATAGATCATCCACAATGGCCTGGCAATTCGACACTTCTTCTTTGGCCTCCCATCAGACTCCCTCTCTTTTGCATAGCCCGATGATAAGCACGGGAACCAATAACTGCCTCGAAGTGCCTTAGCATTGGTGCATATCTGGTTGTATAGGAGCCTCCCCACCTTGATAGATAGACCAAAGTAGATAGCGTGCATGAGAAGCGCCCTATCCATAGTAACCTTGCTCACATGGGTCAATGGCATAAGTCTTGCCGAGATAAAGTAGAACAGCGTCTTCCCATGTAGCGTAGATCCCCGTGCTTGAAAGATGTTAGTTGCCCTCCCGTCGATTTCCACGTGGGTGGCCTTTTACAGTAGTCCCTAGTGATAGCATTGATATCCCTATCCTCTCCCTCCAATAGTTCCTCATATTGATCTGGGCGATTAATATTAGGCATCTCATAAAAGGCGTTGATTGCTTATGGGTGAAACAGGACTATCATGCCGTGGACTTTGACCCTACCCTTATCATGCTCTACCACATTTGCATAGAATTTCTTACCCACTGGTACAATGGACGGCTTTGGTTGTTCTATGAACTTTTGCCACCCCCGGGCCTTGAGTTCATTGATAAAACGGTTAGAGAAGGAATCTATCTTTATCCTGCGCTCATGTATAAGATGTCTCTTTCGTAATGAATCTGTATACCATTTAAATGCCTGAGCAGAGACAAAGCGGTTGGCATCAAATTCGACGGGGCCTTGGATTTTCTTCCTTTTAGCAGAAGATGAAGAGGTCATATCTCCAATATGATCAAACAACCCACCAAGACGGCAATCCACAACCAATTTCAATCAATCACCATGCCAACTCCAAACTAAACTTCAATCACCCTTCCAATCACCAAATCTCAATCCCAAAGCACCAAATTTGCATTCAACCAACACAAGAAATCCACAATATGAAGAATAGCAATTCAACCAAAGATCAAGAGACGTTACCCAATTGCTTGCTTGGAAACTTAGAATGTTGCGGGCTGTCTGCATTAGCGCCAGGGTGAGGATGGGTGGCGCCTAGGCGCCGATCGGCTGTCTTCGAAAATCCGATGCTGACCAGAAATGGGGAAGAAGATAGTGATGAAATGGGAGGAAAATGAAGAGGAAATGGAGTAGAGATGAAATGTGAAATTTTGCTTAGGGTTAGGCGGTGGAGAGCGTGATTTGGGAGGACTTAGAAGTGGATCTAGAGATGGGATAGGGGAAAATTGAAATGGAGAAGAAGGAATGGAAATGGAGGAGATTTGGGGAGAAATAAAAGAGGATTGGAGGAGAAATGGGAGTGAAAATGGAAGGGAAATGGGGATGCTAGGGTTTGGATAGGAAGAAGGAGGAGAAAAACGACACTAGGGCTCGGGGTTAGGGTTTTAACCCTAACCTGAGCTTTATAAACTCGTTCAGGTCGTGCTGTCTATGACTTGGCGCCGGGCCACCGATGTTGTGGCGCCTAGGTGCCACTTACAAGCTCCGTAAAATCTAAGATCCTCATCACGGTGTTAGGGCTCCATGTTGGGGCGTCGTGGCACCACTGCTCTTCTATCTCCTCTTTGATCTGGCCACCAATAAACATGTTTGCTTTTCATGAACTTGAGCTTTTAGTGCTTGGAGTGAAGTCATATGTCTTCCTTGCTGGAACATATCATGATTTTGAGTTCTTCCACTAAAAAAAATTCACTTGGAACAGAAATAAAAAAGTATAATGGGTTGCCTCCCATTCAGTGCAAAGTTTAACGTCCTCAGCCCGACATCCTATTAATGATTAGCCAATTCCTACTTTATTGAACTTCCTTCCATGCGGATTGTGCACTGGAAATTCGGATATCTTCCTAGCCTCTTCAAATGAATCAGTTAGCCTCTTTTCTTGAATTTCATAGAGACTATAGAAGAGTTTTTTAGGGTCTTAAATTAATGAGTGCTTCAAGATACTGTTGGAAACAATGTTCCAAACAAAACAAATTGACCAAAGCATAAGTTTTGATGATTAAACAAAGACTAATTTGAGTATATAGAGTGTACTAATGAGTTTTCCAAGTATTTAAGGAAAACAAAGAAGTCAAGTCGATTACCAAGTCGACTTGGACTTCGACTTGGGGTGAAGTCGATACCTAAGTCGACTTCACAAGCGACTTCAAATGGCAAAAGGTGGATAGCATTGAAAATAGAAAACAAGCAAGTGAAGTCGCAGGCCAAGTCGACTCCAGGTGCGACTTAGGAAACCAAGTCGCAGACGAAGTCGACTCCAGCATCGACTTCAAGCATCCAGAGTTGAAAAAGTGGAAACGGACATGACGAAGTCGCAGGCGAAGTCGACTCCAGGTGCGACTTGGGCGAAGTCGCAGACGAGGTCGACTCCAACTTCGACTTGAGGAGTTCAGACTTGAATATTGAAGTTTCAAGCTTATTCCAAGGATCCATTTGGACTTTATCAAATCCAAATAAGATGCAAAGTTCATTCTCAAAAAGCAACTGAAGTTTCTTGAAGATCAAAAGCTAAGATTCATATACAAAGTTCAAATCAAGTCTATCAAGTCCAAAGCTGATCTTCAAGCTTATTCCAAATGAAGCAATACCCAAGTCATGAAGACCAATTTTACAAAGATCAAGCCAGTTCAAGAAGATCAAGGTGTTCTTGCAAAAGACCACGCCAAGTCGCAACCCAAGTCGACTCCAGGATCGACTTGAGTTGAAGACTGAAGGCCAAGATGACCCAGACTCGGACTTGGAAATCTGAAGAACTGGAGTCGCACACGAGGTCGACTCCAGGTGCGACTTGGAAGCCAAGTCGCAGGCCAAGTCGACTCCACATTCGACTTGGGTCGCAACGGTCGAAATTTATTCGAACGTTGGCGCATTAAATGCGCGCCACCTACCCTCTAACGTTCGGATTCCCTCCAAAATTATAAATAGCATTCATGGTAGACGAGGGAAGTAGCAGAAAAATATTAAGTGTGCTTAACTACCATCTTCAAGAGCTTTAAAGAGATCAAGCAAATCAAAGAGGAAGAACTTTGCTTCAAACTGCAAGAGCTACATTTCAGAATCTTCAAAGCCATTACTACAAGTCCTTCTCTGCGCCAAACTGCTTCTGCACAACTGTAAAGTGTAGTTCTTTTATTGTTTCATTTGTTTGTATTGAACTTGATTTAGTTTGAGGAACTAAGATCAAGTGTAAGCAAAGTAGTGTGTGATTGGAGTGTAACTCATCACCTACTTGTGCTGTGTTTTGTTAATGCCCCCTAGAGCTGGAATCTAGAAGAGAGCAAGAGGCTCTGGTTGTACATGCCCCCTAGAGCTAGAATCTAGAAGAGAGTGGAGACTCTAAGTTGTATTCGCGGAATACAATAGTGGAACCCAAGTCACAAGGAGTGTGAGCTTGGAAGAGTGGAGTAGGGAGGTTGCCCGAACCACTATAAAAACCTTGCCTGCTTGATTTATATTTCTGCTCTCTACATTATCTTGCTTTGCATTTCGTTTCTTCATTAAGGGGACTGGATTAATCCGGGGTTAAGTTTCTGTTTAAGTTATAAATTTTTAAATACCCAATTCACCCCTCCCCTCTTGGGTTTTGCCATTAACTCGGGACCAACAAGTGGTATCAGAGCGGTTCTTTGAGTTTACCAAAGAGATCTTATTAATATGGCATCCCAATCTACTTCCGTTCCCGCATTTGCTGAAGGCCAATCCTTTACAAGGCCACCGTTGTTTGATGGGAGCAATTTTGGATATTGGAAGCTTCGTATGAAGCAACTCATCATGGCTACCGACATGGATTCTTGGATTGCTATCCAAGATGGAGTAACCTTGCCTACCGATGAAAGAGCTTCCAAATGGACCGATGAGGAAGTAAGAATTGTTAAGAGCAACGCCAAAGCTATGAACTCTTTATTTTGTGCTCTTACTGCTTCTGAATATGATAGAGTATCCTCTTGCTTAACCGCCAAAGAAATATGGGATACGCTAACCTCTATCTATGAAGGAACTTCTCAAGTCCAAGGGACGAGAAGAAATATTTTGATTGGAGAACTGGAAAACTTTAGAATGCTAGATAGAGAAAACATCTCTGAAATGTTTGCTAGATTCTCTAAAATTACTAATGCTCTAAAAGGTCTCGGAAAGGCTATATCTGAATCTGAGCAGGTCATGAAGATCTTAAGAGCTCTACCCGAATTATGGACTCCAAAGATCACTGCAATAGAAGAAGCCAAGGACCTTAACACTCTAAAGCTTGAAGACTTAATTAGCTCACTCATGTCACATGAGCTAATCAAGAGAAGAAATGAAGATCAACACAGGGGCAAAAGAGCAATTGCCTTGAAAGCCGCACAAGACACAGATGACTCCTCTTCTTCTCAAAACGACGACGAAATCGCCCTACTCACAAAACGTTTCAGAAAATTTGTGAGGAAAGGCAAAAATTTCAGAAGCTTCAAGGATAGAACTCCCAGAGAAAAGAAGAAAGAATCAACCAAATGCTATCGATGCGGCGGTTCGGGACATATGCAAGCTCAATGTCCAACTCCCGAAGAAAGCAAAGTAAAAGAACAAAGAAAAGATCGAGGGGACAATAAGAGATTCCAAATATACAAAGGAAGAGGCATGTACGTGAATGACGAGGAATCTACAATGAGTAACTCCTCAACCGATGAAATCGAAGTAGAAGAATGTGCAAGAATCTGCTGCATGGCACAAATCGAGCAAGAAGAACAAACTACCTCAACAAAATGCACAAGTAATGAAGAGGTAAGTTCCAAACTCTCCCATTCTAAGTCAAGTTATTCTTCTTTTCAAGATTGCCTCAAATGTTCTGAATTAGAAAAACTTCAAACTGCATATGATTCATTGTATGAAGAAATGAAGAAATTAGGAAGCAAGTTTACAATTAAGAAGAAACAATGTGATGCAGTAATAATTGCAAATGGTAAACTTGCAGAGAAATTAGACAAAATAAAAGAAGAAAATGATATGCTGAAAAAGGAGAACGAATAATTAAATGAATCATTAGCTAAGTTCTCTAATCCAGGAGAAAATGTTAAAATGTTTCTGAATATGACCTCCCAAACACATAAAAGAGGTCTTGGATATCATACATTTGAGCAAGGAGAAAGTAGCAAATCAAATGTGCAAATACTTGAGAAATATCAAACTAAAACTGCATCTATATACAAGCCACAAAAGAAAAATTTTAAGTGGATTAGAAGACCAACTATTGAACCATTGCATACTTGGAGGCCTACTCCAAGATTACCTATGGCTTGTAATTTCTGCAATAAATTGGGTCATAAAACTTACAAATGTAATTTTAAGAAATTATATGACCGTGGTGCAAAATTAGTTTGGGTTCCAAGGAACACAAGATTTGGGCTTTCCAAGTTAGAACAACAAAGATTAATATATATTACTAACCCAAATGGACCCATAAAATGGGTACCAAGGAGATAAGATTTACTTGCTTATTTTTTCAGACATGTTTTAAGGCAAAGGCAAATAATGAGTGGTTCATGGATAGCGGTTGCTCAAGGCATATGACCGGTGAAAGAAGCTTATTTCATAAACTTAAGCCTTGCAACGATGGAATGGTTGCCTTTGGTAATAATGAAAAAGGTAAAATTAAAGGTAAAGGAAATATACGTAGTATTTCAAATGCATGCATGGAAGATATTTTGTTTGTTGAAGGACTCAAACACAATTTAATGAGCATTAGCCAATTATGTGATAAAGGATACAAAGTTGTGTTTGAATCATCTATATGTAATGTATTTGATGGAGAACATATCATGTTTTGTGGTAAAAGACATGGAAATGTATATTTGGTTTCACTTGATGAATTAAATGGTCAATGTCTAATGGCCATTGATAATGATCCATGGGTTTGGCATAAAAGGCTTGGACATATAAACATGGAAAACATAAAGATCCTATGGAAAAAGAGTTTGGTAGAAGGATTACCAAGATTGAAATATGACAAGGACAAGATTTGCAAGGCATGTCAATTATCAAAACAACCCAAGATGCCTTTCTCTACCAAAAAGAAAATTTCCACCACCAAGCCACTTGAATTGCTACACATGGATCTATACGGGCCATCCGACATTCTAACCATTGGTGGAAAGAAATATATATTTGTCATAGTTGATGATTTTTCAAGATTCACATGGATAATTCTCTTAGCTAGTAAAGATGAAGCCTTCTCTATGTTTGCAACTTTTGTAAATTTGGTGCAAAATGAAAAACAAAGTACTATTGTGACCATAAGAAACGATCATGGTGGCGAATTCGAAAACAAACGATTCATGGAATTTTGCAATGAAAAAGGAATTCACCACACATTTTCTGCACCAAGAACTCCACAACAAAATGGAGTAGTAGAAAGGAAAATAGAACTATACAAGAGATGACTAGAACTATGCTAAATGAGAGCAATCTATCCAAGAAATTTTGGGGTGAAGCTGTAAGTACAGCTTGTCATGTATTGAACCGTGTCACCATTCGAGCAATCTTGAAAAAGACCACATATGAACTATGGAAAGGAAGAAAACCAAATATTTCTTATTTTCATGCTTTTGGATGTACATGTTATGTTTTGAACAATGGAAAAACTAACTTGGGAAAGTTAGATGCTAAAAGTGATGAGGCTATATTCCTTGGATATTCATCAAATAGCAAAGTATATAGAGTTTTCAATAAATGAAACCAAGTTGTTGAAGAATCCATACATGTTGTATTTGATGAAATTAACCAAACTCCGAGAAAGGAGAATGAATTAAGTGATGCAGATGAGACAAAAGGCAAAGAACAACCAAAGGAACTCGAGCTCAAGCCAGAAAATCTCATGGAGGAAGAGGTAAGTGAAGGTAATGATTCTTATAAACCTCCAACTGATTTAAAGTTCAAAAATGTCCATCCAATTGAGCAAGTTATTGGAAATGTATATGAAGGAGTGAAAACTAGAAGATCAAAACAAAACGTTTATGGTCAATATGCCTTTGTATCTAAAATTGAACCAAATACCATTGAACAAGCTCTCAATGATGAAAATTGGGTTATTGCAATGCAAGAAGAGCTAAACCAATTCGAAAGGAACAATGTATGGCACTTAGTTCCTAGACCAAATAATCACACTATCATTGGTACCAAATGGGTATTTAGGAACAAATTAGATGAAAGCGGACTTGTAATTAGAAACAAGGCCAGATTAGTAGCCAAAGGGTATTCTCAAGAAGAAGGAATCGATTTTGAAGAATCATATGCACCCGTGGCTAGATTAGAAGCCATACGTATTCTACTAGCATTCGCTTCTTATATGAATTTCAAATTGTTCCAAATGGATGTAAAAAGCGCATTTTTGAATGGCTATTTGAATGAAGAAGTATATGTTGAACAACCCCCTGGTTTTGAAGAAATGAATCAATCAAAGTATGTTTATAAATTGACCAAAGCGCTATATGGATTAAAGCAAGCTCCAAGAGCTTGGTATGAAAGGTTGAACAAATTTTTGATTGATCATGAGTTTCTAAGAGGGAAAGTAGATACTACTTTGTTCATCAAATACAAAAATAAAGATATTTTAATTGTACAGATTTATGTAGATGACATAATTTTCGGTGCTACTAATGAAAATCTTTGTCAAGAATTTTCTAAGATTATGCAGAGCGAATTCGAAATGAGCATGATGGGAGAATTAAATTTCTTCCTTGGACTGCAAATTAAGCAACAAAGTGAAGGGATATTTCTTGAACCAGTCCAAGTACGTCAAGGAAATGCTCAAGAAATTTGGATTGCAGAATAGCAAAGGGGCAAACACTCCAATGAGCTCTACAATCAAGATCGACACGGACGAAAACGGTAAAAATATCGATCAAAAGCTTTATAGAAGCATGATAGGATCCTTGCTATATTTAACTGCTTCTAGACCCGATATCCTATTCAGTGTTTGTATGTGCTCTAGATTTCAAGCATGTCCAAAAGAATCACATCTCCTTGCTGTAAAAAGAATTTTTAAATATTTGATAAAAACTACCAATCTTGGACTATGGTATCCAAAGGGGTCAACCTTTGATCTAATCGGCTATTCAGATGCAGATTTTGCCGGATATAAGGTAGATAGAAAAAGTACCAGTGGAACCTGTCAGTTTCTTGGACACATGTTAGTTTCATGGTACTCAAGAAAACAAACAAGTGTGGCTCTATCTACTGCAGAAGCCGAATACATAGCCGCCGGTAGTTGTTGTGCCCAATTACTTTGGATGAAACAACAATTGAAAGATTATGGTATTGATTATGTTGATATTCCCATTAGATGTGATAATACAAGTGCAATTTGTTTGACTAAAAATCCTGTACTGCATTCAAGAACCAAGCATATTGATGTGAGACACCATTTTATTCGTGAACATGTTGAAAATCATGATGTATGTTTAGAATATGTGAAAACTGAGGACCAAATTGCTGATATCCTTACCAAACCATTAGCCAAAGAATCATTTTATAAAATTAGGAATGATATGGGAATGATAGAGCTAAATTAGGAAAAATTAAATAAGAAAATTAAAATTAAAAAATGTCAAGTCGATGAGTCAAGTCGACTCCAAGGGCGTCAAGTCGACTCCACTTTAGAAGCGAAGTCGACTCCGCCCCCAGGCGAAGTCGACTCCGAGGGACCGAAGTCGACTTCGCCTAGGGCAGAGTCGACTCCGCGCGCGACGTTTCGCATTCGGCCGATTTTTTCTTCTTCTTCTCTTTCCTTCCTCTTTCCTTCTCATTTTCCCGCTTTTTCTTTCTCTCCTCCTATCTCCGGCAATTCCGATCTCCCTTGTCTCCGGCAAACCACCGTTCCCTCTCTCTCACTCCCTCTCTCACTTCCTCTCTCACTCTCTCTCTCACTCCCTCTCTCACTCCCTCTCTCACTCTATCTCTCTCTGTCTCTCTGTCATTCCCTCTCAGATTCCCTAAGCTCTCAAAATCCCTAAACTCCAAGCTCCAAATGGCACCAAAGAAAGCCGTATCAAAACCATACCCCAAACGGGTTCCCACACAACCTTCATCTCACACAAAAGAAGTTCCTAGAAGAACTAGGACTCCATCAAAAAGAGCTAGAGAGGAACCATCAACTTCGACGGGTAGACGGGTTCGATTCCAAACCACTACTCAATCATCTGATCAAGCACCCAGGTCGGAAAGTCAACAACAAACCCAAACCTCACAGAGCACACAATCCGGGACAAGCAGAAGGGGCACTGCGGCTGGGAAAGCCCAAGTATTGAAGATGCCCACTACCTACTTCAAAACCGAGCTCCAACATAGCCGTTTTTACAAAAATTCTACGAACGGAAGGTATTCATATCCAAGATTATAGATTTTAATTTCTTGAAAGAATATGGATCCGACATAGAAGATCTATTAGATTTTCAAGGATGGACCAATTTGTTAAAGGAAGACGAAAGGGTCTATCCAGATCTTACTCGAATGTTTTATTATCTATGGGATGAAGAATACTATGGAACCTTCGTCAAAGAAGTAGAAATAGATCTTGGAATCGGGATAATTGCAGGTCCGACTGAAGTAATGAGTCATTTAGGACACATACTTGGAGTCCCGTATGAGGATGAGCCTATTCCAGAAGACCTCACATTGGATCAAATGTATAATCAGCTCACCCGGAGCAACAAGTATCATCCGGGAATCAAATTCCTTCGGTACATGGATCTCTCACCCAGGCTACGCGTGCTCAGACTTCTCATTGCCCACTGCATCTACCCAAAGGGCGGTGGAAGAAACCAATTAAACCCACAAGAAGCAGAGATACTATGGAAAGTGGCCAACAGGGTCAAGGTGAGCTTACCAAAATTATTTCTTGAAGCCTTGGCATCTAGAAAGGATAACCCACGATGAGTCCTCCCTTATGGCACGTGGATCACAAAGATTCTTGAATTCTTCAAAGTGGATATTGAAGGCGAGTCTTTCGAAGTGCTCAAATCCACAAATGCCATAAATAAAGCACTAATCCAAAGAATGAAGATCAATCTGCTTGAACTAAGGGCTGAAGCTCCGGAAGAAGAGCGAGCACAGACTGAGGGGGAGCAACCTCCCGCGGCACCACCTGCTCAAGAGGAGCCAGCATCTCCCATATCGCACGGATCCTATTCTCCACAAGGATCTGTTGCACGTGAACGGGTGCCTCCAACCTCATCTGAGGAGGTCACTCTAAAAGATTTGAGAGATGAAATCGTTGCCGTCCGTGAAGAAATGGGTCACCAAGAAGACCGGATGACGAGTCTTGTGACCGAAGTGTTGGCGGCAATCAATAATATGCATTCCCGACAAGATCGAATCGATCGGGAATTGCGTACCATCCGATATCATCTCGCCTCCGGCAGTCACAAGAAGCGACCCATGCCTGAACTTGATCCCTTCGAATCGGGTTCAGTTCATCGCGAGCCTTCTCCTGCACCCGTTTCCTCCTTCTACTCTTCCGCTCATGTCCGTCCCATCAAACAAACTCAGTCTATCTATCCCATTTCCCAATTTCAATTTACCAAGTCTTTGGTAATTGACAAATTTTTTGAGTGATTGACAAAAAGGGAGAGAAAAGATAGGTTTTGAGAGTTTTCTTTTTGTTTGGGTTGGGTAATTTGTATAGGTTTTATTTTTGTTTTACATTGTATTTTGAAACTTGATACGTATATGAAAGTTGTGTTATGCTTGCAATGATTAATATGTTTGAATGATATGAATGATATGAAAGTAATGCTCTGTCATGAATATATTTTTCTATGATAATGGTTTGAAAAGCTCTGAACTATATGGTTGAAAGTACCTAGGACAATGCTCTGTTTTTCAAACAAATATATATGAACATGATTAATGTTTTGAAAGGTATCAACTCAAATGTAGTTTTGTCAATCATCAAAAAGGGGGAGATTGTTGAAAACAATGTTCCAAACAAAACAAATTGACCAAAGCATAAGTTTTGATGATTAAACAAAGACTAATTTGAGTATATAGAGTGTACTAATGAGTTTGCCATGTATTTAAGGAAAACAAAGAAGTCAAGTCGATTACCAAGTCGACTTGGACTTCGACTTGGGGTGAAGTCGATACCTAAGTCGACTTCACAAGCGACTTCAAATGGCAAAAGGTGGATAGCATTGAAAATAGAAAACAAGCAAGTGAAGTCGCAGGCCAAGTCGACTCCAGGTGCGACTTAGGAAACCAAGTCGCAGACGAAGTCGACTCCAGCATCGACTTCAAGCATCCAGAGTTGAAAAAGTGGAAATGGACATGACGAAGTCGCAGGCGAAGTCGACTCCAGGTGCGACTTGGGCGAAGTCGCAGACGAGGTCGACTCCAACTTCGACTTGAGGAGTTCAGACTTGAATATTGAAGTTTCAAGCTTATTCCAAGGATCCATTTGGACTTTATCAAATCCAAATAAGATGCAAAGTTCATTCTCAAAAAGCAACTGAAGTTTCTTGAAGATCAAAAGCTAAGATTCATATACAAAGTTCAAATCAAGTCTATCAAGTCCAAAGCTGATCTTCAAGCTTATTCCAAATGAAGCAATACCCAAGTCATGAAGACCAATTTTACAAAGATCAAGGTGTTCTTGCAAAAGACCACGCCAAGTCGCAACCCAAGTCGACTCCAGGATCGACTTGAGTTGAAGACTGAAGGCCAAGATGACCCAGACTCAGACTTGGAAATCTGAAGAACTGGAGTCGCACACGAGGTCGACTCCAGGTGCGACTTGGAAGCCAAGTCGCAGGCCAAGTCGACTCCACATTCGACTTGGGTCGCAACGGTCGAAATTTATTCGAACGTTGGCGCATTAAATGCGCACCACCTACCCTCTAACGTTCGGATTCCCTCCAAAATTATAAATAGCATTCATGGTAGACGAGGGAAGTAGAAGAAAAACATTAAGTGTGCTTAACTACCATCTTCAAGAGCTTTAAAGAGATCAAGCAAATCAAAGAGGAAGAACTTTGCTTCAAACTGCAAGAGCTACATTTCAGAATCTTCAAAACCATTACTACAAGTCCTTCTTTGCGCCAAACTGCTTCTACACAACTGTAAAGTGTAGTTCTTTTATTGTTTCATTTGTTTGTATTGAACTTGATTTAGTTTGAGGAACTAAGATCAAGTGTAAGCAAAGTAGTGTGTGATTGGAGTGTAACTCATCACCTACTTGTGCTGTGTTTTGTTAATGCCCCCTAGAGCTGGAATCTAGAAGAGAGCAAGAGGCTCTGGTTGTACATGCCCCCTAGAGCTAGAACCTAGAAGAGAGTGGAGACTCTAAGTTGTATTCGCGGAATACAATAGTGGAACCCAAGTCACAAGGAGTGTGAGCTTGGAAGAGTGGAGTAGGGAGGTTGCCCGAACCACTATAAAAACCTTGCCTGCTTGATTTATATTTCTGCTCTCTACATTATCTTGCTTTGCATTTCGTTTCTTCATTAAGGGGACTGGATTAATCCGGGGTTAAATTTCTGTTTAAGTTATAAATTTTTAAATACCCAATTCACCCCTCCCCTCTTGGGTTTTGCCATTAACTCGGGACCAACAGATACTGCCTTCCAAGGCTATGCATTGATCAAGTAAGTCACGTTGCACCTGACTGTTAGGAAGACAAATTAGAGGCATGTTGATATGATAATTTTCAACTTTCTCTACTATATCAACCTCTATTTCTTCATCGATTTTCTCTTCCACTTCCTGGCTTTTCATTGGCTCGGCCAATTATTCAAGAAAGAATTGAGGGGCAAATTGTTCTGCTACATAAATAGATATATCTTCTTTGATGCTTGTAGTGATTTTGCAACCCTCATCCAACGCAGTTTCCTTTGAGTCCTCCTCAATATCAGTTGAACAAGACTCTTGATGCCTACTTTCGATTGCAGTAGCTAACTGCTCCACCCGCTTTTTCATGTTCATGTTAAACTCGATTTAGCTCTTCATGAATTGCATGAACATGTCCTCCAAAGATGACTTGCTTTTAGGTGATGGCTACCCTGCTTGATATGCTTGAAATTCTATCGACATCATATTTTCTAATTAAGGATCTCCATAGTTGTCCCGTGCATCATTTGAATGACCAAGATAGCCCATGGATGCTGAGTAATACACGCACTGATTTGATAAATGTCCCTCGCCTCCACACAATTCACACTAAGTTGAATAAGAATTGTCTATATCCTGTATTTAATTGTCAAAACCCGCAAATTGAGCTGGAGATGCCCATGTATTGTCGTACTGATGAAAACCCATTATGTTTGGTATAGAAAATTCTGCATTTAGCCAGTGGTAAGCATTCGAAGCCATTGAAAATTGTAATAAAAAGACCCCTGAAATAAAATTTTATCAAAAGCAAAGAAAGAAAAGAAAAAACTACATATAATATATATACATTCACAGTAGGCAACTGAAATTGTCAGGTACTAAATTTAAAGTACCAATCCCTGGCAACGGCGCCAAAAACTTGATGAGTTGCGTATATGTCTAATTAAAATACTCGTTTTAACATAAGTATACATGACGATCAAGTAATAAATGTGGGTAGAGTATTGTTCCCACAAGGATTGTGTTAAATAAATCTGTACCTTAAATCTCAATTGTCTAAGTGAATTGGTAAAGGGAATGAGATTTAGTTTCAAAGAATTGAATTAAACTAAACTAAGCAAAGCAGTAAATGACTAAAGTGGAGTGGATATTGCTGAGATTTTCTTGAGATGATTAAGATAGGTGGGAATATGAATTCATTGAATCATAGATATGTCATTTTGTCTCATTTAAGTAGTTGTGCAGAGATTACTAATTTAGGTTCATTCATATTCATATATGTCTTCCAACACATACAAACCTAACCAAGTTTTAGCTATGTGCTATGTTCCCATGCACACAAGCAAAATAAGGTTGATAACCATATAACTTAATCAAGATTACACAAGGTTAATAGGTATATTCCTATCCATATTAACATCCAATGCAAACAAGAGCTGGAAAACGTGTGCCTCATCTATGGATCTTATTCAAATCTCACTTTTTCAAGCATGAATCTGAATATTCAATCAATCCACAAGGTTGCAAAGCTTGTAACTGCATTAAACATAATATATAAGGTAATCTCATGTAACATAAGTCACATCACAACTGTATTGTCATTTCAAGCATAAGAAACCAAATAACATAGACTATGAGTTCAAATCCTACACATCTCTCACCATAGGAAGGTTCAGCTCATAAACATGACTTCAATTCCCATTAAAATCAAGTTACAATCATATCAAGCAAGGAGAATAATAAATAGGAAGAGATAGATGAGAAGAGGAAATGAAACTCAATGGATTTGCAGTAATAGCTTGGATCTCCATTTGTTCTTCTCTCCTTCTTTGAAGTTTTCGTGTTTCTCCCTTTCTCCACAGCAACCACAATCACTCTCTCCGTGTCTCTCCAAAAGAACACTAAGTAGGTATTTAAGTTCCCCTTAGTCCGTACGAAACACGTGCAGACACACACGTGTGCGGGTTCACCATGGCACCTAGGTGCCAACTCTCTGGAGGCTTTTCATCGTGGGGGAATGCTGGAGTATTCTTCTAAGGCTGTAGGTTGGCTCTTGGGCGCCGACCTGCTTGCTTCTTCACTTTACTCGGTTCTTCATCACGACTCACTCGCATGCTGATAGTTACCCATCCTTCCTGCAAAATCAACTAAAATTAAATAAATGAACTATAAATGTCTATTTTATACTAAAAATGCATAAAAACTACATATTGTTCCTAAAATGCAAAGTGAGTGAAAACTAAGCTAAATAGATGCAAACTAACCACATTCTCTTGAACTAACATGCAAAACTAGTCTGAAATGGGTCATAATAACTCGTATTTTCGCGAGTATCAGCTAATCATTTTACCCCGCATTTGCATATATCTCATACCTTTCCTTAGATGCTCAAGTCCATGACATCCTGAGATTCCCAGTGTTGGTCCCGAGTTAATGGCAATTACCCAAGAGGGGAGGGGTGAATTGGGTATTTAAAAATTTTCAACTTAAACAGAAACTTTACCCCGGATTAATCTAGTCCCCTTAATGAAGAAACAGATGGAAAGCAAAATAGTGTAGAGAGCAGAAATATAAATCAACACACAAGATTTTATAGTGGTTCGAGCAACCTCCCTACTCCACTCTTCCAAGCTCACACCCCTTGTGACTTGGGTTACACTATGTATTTTGCAAATACAACTAGAGCCACTGCTCTCTTCTAGATTCTAGCTCTAGGGGGCATCAACAAATCACAGCACAAGTAGGTGATGAGTTCCACTCCAATCACACACTACTTTGCTTACACTTGATCTTAGTTATCCTAACTAAATCAAGTTCAACACAAAAATAACAATAACAGAAAGATTCTACACGTTACTGTTGTGTAGAGACAGTTTTGGCACAGAGAAGAACTTGTACAGCAATGTTGATGAATCAATAAGAGGCTCTTGGCAGCTTGAAAGCAAAGTTCTTCTTCAAGATGTTGGCTTGATCACTTAAAGCTCTTAAGGATGGGAGTTATGCACATTCAATGATTCTCAGCTACCCTCCTCGCTCATATTGAATGCCTTTTATAATTGTGGAGGGAATCCGAACGTTTGAAGGTAGGTGGCGCGCATTTAATGCGCCAACGTTCGAATATTTTCCGACCGTTGCGACCCAAGTCGCAGGTGGAGTCGACTTCAGATGCGACTTCGCCCAAGTCGCAGATGGAGTCGACTTTGGGTGCGACTTCGCCTTTTCGCAACATCTTCAAGTTCCAGACTGGGTCGACTTGGTCCTCGACTTGACCCAAGTCGCGGGTGGAGTCGACTTCAAGTGCGACTTCACCTCGGCAGGTTGCTTGACGAACTTGAAATCCTTGGAATGCTTTGCTTGCTTGGACTTCTTCATGCCTTTTGCTGTTCTTCCTTGATTTATTTCTCTTTGGACCATTATGTTTTCATCCTAGGTTGTTTCCCTTTAGCTCCATGATTTGCAAGCCTTGAGTCCTTGAGTCTTGAATCTTGTATTCATGAATATATCTTGATTGGAATGGTTGAGTTTATGCATCTTGCTTTCTTTGGACTTGGATTAGTCTTCATGTGTTCCAATTTGAGCATCTGAGTTGACTTGATCTTTAACTTTACTCGGTTCTGCCTTGAAATCAATTTAAACCTGATTTGTCTTCTGAAGTTCTTGCTCTGTCCGATTGAAGTCGATGCCGGAGTCGACTTGGTCTGCGACTTCACCCAGGTCGCATGCTGAGTCGACTTGGGATGCGACTTCGGCAGCCCTAGTTTCCGGTTTCAACTCTGGACAGATACGATGTCTCCAAGTCGCTACCGGAGTCGACTTAGTCTGCGACTTCACCTCAAGTCGCAAGTGAAGTCGACTTGGGATGCTACTTCGGCACCTATCAGTTTTGACTTCGACTCTGGAAGGAAATTTCATTTCGAAGTCGATGCTGGAGTCGACTTGGCCTAAGTCGATGCCTGAGTCGACTTGGAAATCGACTTGACTTGCCTTGCTTCATTTTCTTCAAATTTATAGCCTTTAATCATTTCCACAAACATGTTAGTATCCAAGACTTACTCAAATTGATTTGTTAATCATCAAAACATAGACTTAGCTTATTTTCCACATATTTTCAATACCCAGTACCTGTCTAAGGTTTGGAAAAATAAAACGTGAGTACTAATTCAATAAGCAAGTATTTTATCTTTTAGGGCAAGACTTTTCTTTAAAATATTTTCATAAATATCTTTAAAACCTTTTAAATACCAAGTTTGGACTTTTCAAAGGAAATGCTTATGAGAATAACTTTTTTTAGGTAATTCTCTTTGTCTTGTGTGAACATGTATAATGTTCCAAGACATTTTACATAAAACCTTCTTTTGCCAATGGACAATTTTATGTCCAAAATATTTTTCTCATAAATCCTTCTAGTCAGGGAATATTTTATGTCCCAAAATATCTTTGACATAAACTTTCTTCGGTAATGAACATTTATATGTCCTAAAATAGTTTTCCACATAAATCCTTTGGGCAATAGTCATTCTTATGTCCAAACACTTTTCGTATAAATCCTTTTTGGCAATGGATATTCTTATGTCCAAAATATTTTTTACATAAGCACTTCGACAATGGACATTTTTATGTCCAAAAATACTTTTCACTTAAACCTTTTTGGCAACGGACATTCTTATATGCAAAACATTCTCATAAGCCCTTTTTGGCAATGGACATTTGTATGTCTAAAAATATTTTGTCACATAAATTCTTTTTCATAATCCCCGTCTTGGGGCTTGTTTATGGTAAACAAGATATATAAAAATATTTTCCATATAAACCCGTATTCATAATCCCCATCTTGGAGCTTGTTTATAGTAAATAAGATATAAAACCTTTTTTGTAATCTCCATTTTAGTGCTTGTTTATAGCAAACAAGACGAAAACACATAAACCTTTTTCATGAAAACATTTATATAAAAATATTTCATCTCATCTTTGATATTTACACATTTTTTGTAAAACATCCTATTTTTAGGGTAATCTTTTTGCATAGGCTCATAAAATCTCATTTAAGATAACTTTTTGTATAAATGCTTTTATGTCCCAATCTTTGGGTTTTTCAAAAACAAAATATATGCAAATGCATTTCTCCTCATCTAGTAGTGATATTTAGCAAATGATCATTTTATCTTTTGAAAGAGAATCATTAACAGTACGCTATCCAGACAGCTGTTCCTTCATCTTCTCCCATCTCAAGGAGGGCGCCGCTGGCCTTCTGTCATCCCTTAGCGACTGGCCATATGTAGAGTAGGCCCCGGTCTATCTCCAACCGTGCTCTACAACCGGCCTATTCCTTATATTGGTGCATCATACATCATCATAGATGTCCATATGCTAGCATAATCTCTTGAAACATCACAGACCGCAGTCCTTGTGGTTTGAAGTATCATAGACCACAGCCCATGTCCTTTTAAACCATCTTGAAAAAGTGGGATCACAAACCGCAGTCCGTATTCATCTTGAAAAACATCACAAACCGCATTCTATGTCAACAAGTTATCATTTGAAATCTAATTTTCGAATGACCACCCTTAAATTCTTTTAGAAACATTTTGATAAGCCCTTGAAATGCTTGAGAAAATAATCTTTTCTAAAAATATTATTTGAAATAAATCTTAAAATATCATGGTAAAGAAACTTCAAAAAAGAATAAACCACGTATTTCCCTAGCATTTTTTTGTTTCCATTTCAGAGCCTTTTGTCCACAAAGGTTATGTAATTACACCATCCCCTTTTTATTCATCTTGATATCATGTCTTTGTCCACATATTCTTCTTATCATTTTGTATAAAGAGGGGCTTGCGTGGCCTTTTGTATGCTATTTTAGCACCTGAAATCAAATCATTTTACGAAATCAACTTATTGGTCATCCTTAAGCTCCTTTAGAAACATCCATGTAAACATTTTCGAAATATTTTTTAAATATTTTCCTCTTTGAGGAAATCAAAACTTTTGTAACACAATTTCAAACATATGGACTATGTCAAAATCATCGTTTATGTTTAAGCATCATGACATAAAAAACCAATCTTTTTCTAAAATCAAATCCTTTTTTCCTATTTTTTCATAAACACACTTAGTTTCACAAAATCTTGTAGGAGTAAACTCAAAACTTATTTGCAAATATCGCTTTGTGAAAAGGGCAAAACTCCTTTTTTCTTAAAAAATCCTTTTGAAAATAACATCATAAAGAATTTACTTGTTTGTAAGAAAATTTTTAAAATCATCAACATAAAACATGAAATCCTTTGGAAATAGCATCATAAAAAACTTGCCTACTTGTAAGCAAATTCCTAAATCCATCAACATAAAGCATTCCTAATCTTTACAACACTTGTGATAAAATAATTATCTTAAAAGGTGTTGCTTGCTTCCTATGAAGCAATCCTTAAGGTTTTTCATTAAAACCCTCGTTCTCAAAACTTGTGGTTTTTTTTATTGAAGTCATCATTTTCAAAACTTGTGCTTGCCCACTTGTAAAATATTCATAAAAGCATCGGCATAAACATCTAAATTAATTCAACACATAGGAAGAAATCAATATTTTGGAAAGTTCGCTTGCTTACCTGAGGTAGCCTTAATCTCTTCTTCCATGTTTTTTCTTGCCTTTACCTAGATAAATGAAAATGTCATTTCATTTATATGTATCAACTTCAAATGCTTTCATCCCTTAGGGTTTTCCAATCTATATAAATTCATTTGAATTTAAGTTAAACTAACTTAACCAACTTGTCTTTCAAGTTGGGTATCCATTTTCCAATTCCCTCATTAGTATAACTTGTGCTTCCATAACACCCATTCCTTTTAAAATCCACCTCTAATAGGTTAAACCCTCATAATCACTTATGATACTTGTTTATATCTCATTGTAAGTTAAATTTCTTCTTAAAAATCTGAAATTTAACATTTATTTTGATTTATTTCTCAATTTGTCTATAATGTTGAAAGCAGACGCATTAATTTCTCCAATTTTTGAATCATAATAAAATCAAGGAATTTAAATTGAAATTTATATCATATCTTAATAAATATATGAATTAACCAAAAAATATATTTTTAGCACAAAATCATAAGTATTTATATTTATTTTGGCATTTTACTCTGTTGGACAGTAGCATCAATTTTTAAATGATTTAAATCACGTTAATTATTAGGTATATCTATACTATTCAAAAATCAATTTTTATTTTGTTCAAGATGTATTCTATACCATATAACATTTTCATTTCAAAATTCTTTGTATAAAAATTATTAAAAATCATTTGGTGTAGCTGATCCTGACACCCATTCAATCGCGTTCAAGTTGATTTTCCTGGATTTTTAATTTACAACCTTCTTATCTTTTTAAGTTGAAAATTTGTTCATTTCTTAATCACCCTATCATGAGTTCTCACACAAATTTTCATACTAAAAATCGTTCATTTACTATTTCTTTTATATTTTGTATTTCTGTCTCATTCCTATTAGGTTTTTCTTCCATATTTGTATCTAAATTCAACATACATGCAAAACCCTTACTCCTTTGTTCTTAATTCTTATATCCAACATACATTCTCATCTAAAATCAAGATTTCTGATTTCAATACTTAAGAAATATTAAAAATAACTACATACCTATTTTTAAAGATTTTCTTCCCTTTTGATGAAGCTAAAAACGCCTAAGGAATACTCTCTCTTTCTTCCCTTCTTTTCTCCTTTTTTTTCTTCTTTTTCTCTTTCTTTTCCTTCCTTCTTGGCATGTCCAACTGCTGCCCTCTTTGGAGATTTTTTTCTCCTTTGAAATTTTCTCTCTCTAACCTCTTGGAATGTCCCCAAGGCTGCCCTATTTTGCCCCTTTTATAAGGGTGTTGCTTGTTCTTTCTTACTTCTTAAGTTTCTTCCTTGCTTTTTCCCTAAGAAACCTCTTTGCTTGTTCCTTAAGAAACTTCTTTGCTTGCTTCTTAAGTTTTTTATTTATTAAATGTCAAAAATCCACTTAAGGAAGCCCCCTTGGACGTCCATATGGCCACCTCATCTTGGCCATTTATGGCTACCACATCTAGCCTATATCCATGCATTTAAGAACCCTTGATATTTTATGGGTTTTGTGAATTTTTGGGAAATACAAAAATCTTCTAAAAATCCCACCTTGTGTCACATCATCTTATCCCTTAATTGCCTCATTTAAGAGGTTGCTTTTCATTAATTGAATTGATTCCAAATGAATCCTACGATGACATGTGTCTCATATATCTTTCAAAAGTCAACTTTTCATTTAATTAGTTGACTTTAAATCTTGCTTGACAAATCCCATGTTGACATATGCCACTTGTCGCTTTCGGTTCATTAATGACATGTCACTTTTTATAAACAAAATTCAACTGCTTTCATCCTTTTGTGATTAAGAAATTTTTCATGATAATTAGCTTAATCAAACTCATCCATAAGATTCATCATATCGTTTTAACCGTTCATGCCATATTTCATCCCAAAATGACCTTTCTATCATAAGTTATGGTCATTTGATCTTAACTCTTGAATTTGGATGAAAATAAATAATTATTACTCTAATTTCATCATAATTTTCATAATTCAATTCTTTCATAAGGTTGGGCACATAATCATGTGTCTACCTTTCAAATTTCACCTCATTCTACCTTGTAGGCATCAAGTTATGATTTTTCTAACATTTATTACTATAAATTCATAATTATCATCATAATCTCTATTAATTAAATCATAATATATGAGGTAATTATCCCCGATATATTCACATTCCCTAATCCTCATTAGGCCACTTTAATCTCATTGACCCACCTTGAGCTATAGTGATTACTTTAATCACCTTTCTTAATCAATAACATTAGAATCAATCAATCAATTGAATCATGCATAAATCACATATATATGTCTAATGTATATGTAAGGGTCCTACTTGGGTCTAGGTATCACAATGGGCTCATCTATAAATGTGTGAAATCAACATAATTGTGGTGCCCCAAACCGAGCGTCACAACATGAGTCTTACTTCGGAACGGTTATTGATTGGTAAACGTGATCAGGATTGTCGCCCTGTCACACGGCGGATTCATTTGATAATTGTCCATTTATAAGTACTCCACAAGAGTTTATCTCATCATTCATTTTCAATTTTTACATCAACTTGCCTGTTTAGGCTATCATCAAGTCCTGATGCATCCATTATATATCATAAATACTATCACATTCATATCATAACATAACATACATTCATCATTCATAAATAAATTTTTTCATCATTCCGTCACACACCAGTGTAGATCACATCACTTGCAACATGTAGCACTCATTCAATTCATAATACATTTTTCCACACTTGGAACACACACAGGAATCCATAAAGAATCATCATTCATCATTTAACATATGCTCCTCTTCGTATCCATCCTTATACCTGTCTTAGGATTTGGAAAACAAATCACGAGTATAACTCAGTAAGTCAGCTGCATAGTTTTTCAAGCAATTCATTTTACAGGCAAAGTTTTTATTTAAATAACATCTTGAAAATCAACATCATACCCACTCGTGGGTATATCATAAAAAATATGAACATCATACCCATCACGGGTATATCATGAATAATGCAATGCATTATTTTCATCATAAAACATAAACATCATGAGATGGTACGCTAGCTAGACAACTATCCGTCCTCCTTCTCCCATCTCAAGGAGGGCGCCGCTGGCCTTTGGCCTATCTTAGCGACTCGGTCATACTAAAAGGGGACAATCATTTCGCTTACACCTTTAAAATGGACCTAGTACTTTGTGAATGATGAACTTAGTCATAAACATGATCTTGAACATGCTAGCATGATTTTCATTTATAAACATTTGAACCATAGTTTCTCAACAACGTTTAATGAATCATTGCCAACTATTTGCCAAAGTTAAACAATGTTTTAAACAACATGTTGGGATGGCCATCCTTAAATAATTTCCAAAAGCAATTTAACATTCATTTGTAAGATAATTCAAAGCATTTGAATAAAATTTTGCAACATTTGTCATAATTTTGGGAAAGTAAGTTTTAAAAATTGCTTGCTTACCTGAATTACATCAACTTTCCTCATCAATTTTCTCTTTGTTTTTTTCTATAAACATAAGAATGATATCGCATTCATATTTAAAACTTCATATGCTTGCACATAATTTAGTTTTCCAACCTATATAATTTCCATTAACTTACATAACTCACTTATATTTTAAGTTAGGTGTTCATACATAACAACATAGCTTGTGAACCATAATCCATTCATTCTTTTCATTTTTAATTTTCTTATTTAGGGTAAACTTTCAAACATATTATAATCTTTTATTTACTCAATATATGAAAGTTCATTACTTCCCATTCATCGTTTATCATCTATTTTCCACATTTTCCACATTGGTGCTCACCTTAAGCACATACTTATGAGTTTAGACTTCACATATTAATTCCAAAATTTGAGATTTTAAGATAATATCAAAACAACACCTTACTTTCACATTTTAGCACATTTCCTTCCATTTTTGCATTTTAGCAAATCATATTTAGTCAATTTTCATCTTTGTCATTCATACCCTTTATATGCATCCTCTTAGCTACATTATATGATGTGTTATTTAATTTTATTCAAAATAGCAACTTGCCCTCCATTTTGGCTTAATTTAAACACTTAATTAGCACATAATTTAGGATATTTTCATAAGATTATAATCCCTTAATCACATGGTTCCAAAACAACAACTTTTTCATCATTCTTTCCCACGTTCAACGTCCATATTGACATGTGTTCAATAAATAGATTTTTACATCTTTAATTTCAGCCCTTAAACATCCTTTTCTTGTTCCATATTTAGGATATTTTCATGAATTCAAAGTCCATAAATTAAGTTCCCCAAACAGCAACTTTGCATCCATTTTTCTCCCTCCTTTGGACGTCCATGTGTCATGAACTTCCAATTCAAAATTTTTGATTTATTTTCCAGCCCCATGTTGGACGTCCATATACCCTATATCTAGGGTATTTTATCCTTTAAATCAACCACATACTAGTTGGTTAAGTTCATGCCCAATACCCATCTCCAAAGAGTGGAATTTCCATCATATTATCAACTCTAAGTTTTACCTTTCTAAGATTCATAATCATACTCAATTCAACGTATATTAATCATGAAAATATTTTAACATAAGCCAAACATATAACATGCTTAAAACAGCAACTATTTGGCAATTTTAAAAAACTTCAGCATAGTGTTCCATGGGTAATTAACCCTAAAGTCATGTTTAACTTCTTTGAACCCTTGAATTAAATCTTCTCATTCATTTAGCATTTAGTTCCCTTATCAAGGGCTTCATAAATCATCATTTAGGTTCATAATTGATCAAATTTAGGACCTATAAATGAAGTTAGAAAACTTAAAAATTAATAAACCAAACTTGGTTCAATACCTACTTGAAGTTGTATAATCTTGCTTCAATTTTTCCTAGCTTGGTTCTTTTTCTTTCTTCTCCTCTTTTCCTACTTTTTTCTTCTTCTTTTTTACCTTTTCTTCCTTCTTGGAATGTTCACTTGCTAGACCTTTTTCTTCTTCTTTTTTCACCTTGCTGTCCACTAGAGGACGTCCAAACAACCTCTCTCTCTCTCTCTCTCTCTCTCTCTCTCTCTTTATATATGGCTGCCTTTAACCCTTCTAGTTTCCGCCTTATTTTTGAGGTTAATGTTGATCTCGAGTTTATGGCAACAACCTAAAAGGGGAGGGGTGAATTGGGTATTTTAAAATTCTTTGCTCAAACAAATTTTTCTCTTTTTAATTTAATCCCCTTAATGAAACAAGCAGAGAATATGGAGAGAAATAAAGTAATAAAAAGCAGTTGAGCAAGCCACAGCAATAGATATAATTTTATAGTGGTTTGGGCAACCTTCCCTACTCCACTCTTCCAAGCTCACACTCGTTGTGACTTAGGTTCCACTATTGGATTGTCAAATACAATTAGAGTAACAGTTCTCTTCTAGATTCCAGCTCTAGGGGGCTTGCACAAATACATCATAAGTAGGTGATGAGTCATACTCAAGTCACAACACTACTTTGCCTTCACTTGGTTTTTTTTCCAATATCAAACCAAGTAATAAATTATGAAATCCTGACCCACATAGGATTCATGTATATGCATTTGACACATGAATATGATTCATGTATGATTTGATTGAATTATGAATGATTTTTTTGCAATTTTGATGATTTATTACAAAGAGTTCAGTGGATGTGAATGATGATTAAATCAATTATTATAAGTTGATATAGGTCAATATGATTAAAGTGGCCTAATGAGGATTGAAAAGTATTAATGTGTCATGAATAATTAATTTAATTTTCATGATGTGATTCATGGGAATTAGAGAGATAATTATAGAGATAAATTGAAAAATGCTAGAAAATTCATAACTTGACGCCGGTAAGGTGAATTGAGATGAAATTTGAAGGGTAAGCACAAAATTTTATGCCCAATCTTATGGAAAGGTTGTATTATGAAAATTCTAATGGGATTAGGATGATAATTGATCATTTTCATCAAAAATCCAAAGATGATTTCAAATTATCATAACTTGAGGTAGAAAAGTCGGATTAAGACAAAATTTGAAATGATCGATTAAAATTATGAGATCAAGGTATGAAAGGATTGGATTAAGCTAAGTATTGTGGGATTATGTCTAAACAAAAAAAGGTGTGCACCTTTGACTTTTTTTACCTTAAAATAGCTTGCATTTATGTTAAAGATAAAGTAATTAATTATATAATAATGACAAAAATGAGGTGTCAAAAGGAGATAAATTCCAGGGTATTTTATAAATTTTCTAAAATAAAAAAATTTATGAAAATATCAAGTGATTAATGAGGTGATTTAATGGCTAAATGGCTAGCTCAAGGGAGGCACATGGAGGTGGCACACCATGGACGTCCAAGAGCTCTAAAAGGTGAATTTTTGTGATTTTTTTTATATAAAATCCACATCTAAGATAGTTAGGAAATCAACGTTAGTAAATGAGCAAATAAATTGAGTGGAGAATTATGGCCAAAGATGTCAAAATTAAGGCCATATGGCCATGATGAAAAGTGGACAGCTAGGGAGGCTTCAAGAGAGGTAGACTTTCATGGCAGATTTTTGGATTTTTGTGATTTTTAAATAATGCTAAATGGACCTTTAAGTAAGCTAATAGCTAGGATAATTAAATGTCCATAAATTAAAGCTACATTTTATGGGAAAAATTGCAAAAAGGCTGCTGCAATTGGACGTCAATGCGTGGACAGATTTGTGGCCCATCAATGCAATGGATTTTGATGGATTTTACAAAGATAATTTTCTAATTTACTTGGAGCATAATGTGCCATGTCAACAAAGGGATAAACATGCTTTAAATTACCCTCTAATTGTGTGACAAGTGGGGCCACAAAGCTAAAAAAATCTAGCTTATATAAGGGGGGCATCCACATGATATGAGGTGTTTGAGAGAAAAGAATTTCAAGGAGCAAAATCTCTAAACCAAGCAGCTATGCACGTCCCTGTTCCAGCAAGAAAAGGGAAAGAAAAAGGAAAGAAAAAGAGAAAGAAAAAGGGAAAAGAAGCAAAGAAATCAAGTTAGGGAAGTTAAGTTCAAGTTCGATTCAATTTAAGTAAGTTTATCTTGAGTTTTGAATCATTTAAACTTAGTTTTCTACCTTAATTTATGAGTTATGAATATAATTTATAATGAACCCTTAAAGGATGATCCATGATGCCCTTGATTAGGGTATTGAATGAGGATTAAATGACAAGAATGAAATCAAGGATTTAAGAGGAAGAAAATGAAGATTAGGGTTGAATATGAGTTGATAAACCTAGTTGAAATCTTCTTAAATTCACATGTGATGTTGCTGTTTTGATTTGTTATCATGATTATATGATGATTAATAATTAAATGAATTATATATGTTGATTTGGACATAAGTTATGAATTTTACAAAGGATGAGAAATAGGGTTACATATATGACCTGATTTTCATGTTTCTATGTAAAATATGATACGTGAATTAGCCTAAATGATTTATGGATGATTAAGAAGGTAAAATACTCTAAACCTAGGGTACTTTGGATGTTCAAAATGATTTAGGAAAGATTGCCCTAAATCTGATTTTTAAGGGGTACGCATAGGGATGTCCAAAGTGAGGTGCAAGAAGGGTACCCTACATGCATGTGAAGTTGTTGTTTTGTAAGCAACCAATATATGAACTTTGAATATGTGATAATACCCTAATTTGGGTTAAGAAAAGTAGGATTAGTTGCTGGAATTAAGAGATTAAAAATCTGTTTTGATATAAGTATAAAAAGGGCATTGAAAGTGTATAAAACGGGTCTCAAAGTTGCTATTTTGGAACCCTATGATTAGTGGATTAAAATTCCATAAAAATACTTCAAAGGAAGTGTGGATTAATGAGTTTAATCATGCTGAATTAGAAAGCAAGTTGCTGATTTGAAAAATTTTAAGAAATATATGATCTATGTGTTGAAAAATGGATATATATGGAGAGATGGACGTGAGTAAATGATAAATGGTTTATGTAAGTTGTTAAAATGAAAAAATGCATGAAAAAAATGATAAAATGCGTGAATTATGTTGTTTTTTTTAGTAAATAATGATAATCTCAAATTTTGGAATTAATATATGAAGTTTAAGACATCAACTAAGTGCTTAAAAATGAGCGTCATGTGTGAATTATGAAAAATATGTGAAAATTGATAAGTGAGAGTAATAAACCCCCATATGGTGACTAATGAATGTAATATGATATATATGTTATCCTAAAATGTGGATATTGAACATGTGGTGTAATGAATAATATGATGCATAAGTTGCGTTATGTATGTACCCCGACTTGGAATTCAAGTGGGTTGTAAATGTTAATGAAAATGGGTTAAAAAACTAAGTTGAATGCAAGCAAATGGAAAATATATGAATGCGATGTCATTCTTACATGTAGAGGCAAAGGCAAAGAAAAGGTCGACCAGGAAAGCTAACGTGATGAAGGTAAGCAAGCAAATTCTTAATGATTTTTGTTTTTCAACTTATTCTACAATTATGTAAATGATGTTCTAACTGCTTCAATTGGTTTAGCAAATGATATTTGAATTTATTTCTAAGGTATTTAAGGATGATCATTCCTTAGTTCAATATGTGTTAAAATGATCCTTTTATTTGTGAACTGATTTGCATAATCGCTTTATTAAATATTTATGAAAAATATTGTCATATGAATTCGTAAATGAAAGATCATGCTAGTATATCAAAGATGAATAGTTCATGTACACAAAGCATGAGGTCCACCTTAAAGGTGTAAACGAACCAATTGTCCCCCTTTAGTGTGACCAAGTCACTAAGATAAGCTAAGGGCCGGCGGCGCCCTCCTGAGATGGGAGAAGACGGAGACGGATGGTCGCCTAGCTAGCTTCCATCCTATAATATCATGATGCATTACATTGTCATAATATACCCACGACGGGTATAAAGAGCATATTTTCATGATATACCCTCGAAAGGGTATAAGGTTTTGCTTTTCATGATATTTTAAATGAAAAATGTTACCTTCAAAATGAGTTGCCTAAAAAATATACAGCTTGCTTATTAAATTTTGACTCACGTTTTGTTTTCCAAATCCATAGACAAGTGAAAGAATGGAGATGACAAAGGAGCATGAATTGGGTATGGAAGAATGTGAAACTTCATGATTATTTATATGTGACACTTATGGTGAGTGATTGTAAAATGACTGGATTTGTTATCTATATGATCATATGTGATTTTTGTTATGACTTGTGCTCTATAAACAAGTATCAATGGATGTCGAGCATGTTATGAATTTCTACAACTATATATGATAAAAAAAAGTGTATATCAGGGTAAAAATAGCTTGAATGGGCACTTGATGGAAAATAGCATAAAATTAACTCTTAAAGAATAATGGTTACTCAATCAAAAAAAAAAAAAAGAATAATGGTTAAATGGATAAATATTCATTAAATCCCACCATATGATAGGACAACAATCCTGATCACGTTTACCAGTCAATAATGATCCCGGAGTAAGGCTTAGGATGTGACGCTTGGGTTGGGGGTACCACATAAATACAAATAATGAATCAAACAGAAAAAACTACACTTTACAAATTTTTGTAGGCAGTTTGTAGCACGCGGAAGAATTTATTGAGAAAATGAAATGATCAACAATGACGCTTTCAGCAAGTTGGAGCACAGTTCTTCACTTGAAGTTGGTGTGGATTGCTTTAATGCTAGAGAGAGTGAAAGGTGTGCTTCATGAATGCTTTTTTAACCTTGAACACGTCCTCTCGAATGTTCTTTTATAAAGGAGGAGTAAATTCGAACGTTTGGTGGTAGGTGGCGCGCATTTATTGAGCCAACGTTTGAATTTTTCCGATCGTTGCGAACCAAGTCGTAAGCTGGAGTTGACTTCGGGTGCGACTTCGGTCTTCAGCTTTCACTTCAAGTTCCATCTCAGGTCGACCTGGTCTTGGACCTGACCCAAGTCGCAGGTGGAATCGAATTCGAGTGCGACTTTACCATCTATGTGCATATATTGGAACTTTGGATTTTTTGAAAGTGATCCTTGATGCTTCATTTTCTTCTCATATCTTGTTCTTCAATTGATAATTTTGATTTTCAATGTTTAGTCTTGAGACTTAGCATATATTTCTTCTCTTGATAAGTTTATCTTTATGGCCTTGATCTAGAATAATTTGTCTTCCTTGAATTTAATGTCCAAAAATATGGTTCATAGTCTTTCCTTAATAATATTCCATCTTGAAAGATTCTTTCATGGTCATTTGCTTGCTTGGGCTATCTTGGTTTTCAGCTTTTATTCAAGTCGTATCTAAAGTAGACTTGAGTCTGCGATTTCACCTAAGTTGCAAGGTAGAGTCGACTTCAATTGCGACTTCACTTGTCTTCGAGCCCAAATTCAATTCTGGAAGTTTTTTGTCATCTGAAGTCGATTGTGGAGTCGACTTGGGTTTGCGACTTCACCCAAGTCGCAGGTAGAATCGACTTCGACCGCGACTTCATTTGTCTTTGTGTCCAAATTCAACTTTGGAAGGTTTTGAGCATTTGAAGTCTTCTGTAGAAATAATTGAAAAATAAAGTAAGTGTATAGATAGAAGCGAATAAATAATTAAAGAATAAGATAATTGTTAAGAGTGAAATTTTTTAAATTGAAAAATTTTATAAGAGGATTAAAAATTGAGAAGGTGACAGAATTTTGGGATGAGATGAGGGTGAAAAAGAGAATATTTTGGGAATTGTGTAGTTGATATGAAATAATAAAGTGAAGTTTGGAATAAATATGACAGTTAAACAGGAAAATACTTAAAATATATGGATAGAATTGAAAAAAAAGATTATTATGTTATTAAATCATCTGTGGAAAAATATGGAAATAGTATACTATAATTTAACATCCCATCTCATATACCTTAATTGCCGAAGGTGCCCTTAATTTGAGCAGTTTTTAATTTCAACAAGCACCCATAATTAGGGGTGCAACTTGGGCCGAGTTGAGCCCGAACCTGGCCTGCCGAACCCGATTTTGAGCAGTGTTGGAACTTGATTTTTCATAACCTGAGCCCGAAAAAACCTGAATCCGAGGAACCCGATTTGTAAATATGATAGAGTTAGGGTTCAAGTGAACCCGAGCCCGATTTTTCATTTTATATTTATTATAAAATATATTATATACATACTATTTAAACAATATTTCTTTATATTCTTCATATTTTATGTTATTATATCTATATTTGAATACATATTTGGAATATTGTAATTTTATTGTAAATAAAGTATATATTTCATTTATATTTATCTTTTATTTCTATCATTCATTTTTACGCTTATTAATTTTTTTTTCTTTATCTTAGTTTTGATGTTAAATTTTTTCTAGAAATATTCTTTATATTACTATTTTTAAAAAATATGTAGTTTGATTATATATTATTATGTTTACCTACATAATTTGTTATTATTATTTATTCATATGAAATTCTAAACTTATCACTTTTAAATAAAATGTAAATTCATCAACATAAATTCCAACCCGAAACTCAGCTTGAATCCGATTTTCAAAAATAGGGTTAGGGTTCAGGTTTTACAAATTGGATTAGGGTTAGAATTAGAGTTGATATTTTATAAATAAGATTAGGATTCAGGTTTTACAAATTGAATTAGGATTAGAATTAGAGTTGATATTTTATAAATAAAATTAAAGTTAAGGTCGAGTTGAACCTGAGTTTCATGAGCCCAAGTTGCACCCTGCCAATAATCCCATCGTCGCGGCACACTGACTGCCCGGCAAATTCTCCGCCTACCATCAAGTGTGACGTGTCAATTGTTTATTGGCTGCGGTGGCAGCAGTGACATTCCGTCCATGGGCATGCCCGCCCTCTTTGTTGCCATTTCTCGCTCACCCCGGCATCTTCAGTTCAACGAGGGGAAGAAGGGAAAAAAAAAAAAAAAAGAGAGAGAAAAAAGAAAACCCTAATTCAAGCTCAGAGGTACGTAAAATTTTCATTTTTCCTGATTGTAGGAGGCTTACGAGGATGGATTTCATGGAACTTTATTTCTTCATATATTTGTCAACCGTGTTTATATATATATTATTTTGTTTGGAATTTGTTCTGTCCGGTTCAGATGCCAGCTGCAAGCCAGATTTTGCTCAGATCCTTTTATGAAATTCGTTTATCATCTTCGAATTTGGCCCCACTGTGGCATTCCTCCTTTCAAATTTCTGAGGAAGAAGTTCTCTCCCCTTCTCTTCCTTAATCTTCTTCTTGTAATTGTGCCAAATAGATGGAGGAAATGGTCCTAAAATTCTGTGTATGAGACTCTGGATTTTAGGCTGTTGCCCCTTGGGGAAATGGTGATTATTCTGTACAGTGTGAATTGAATTTTCAGTTAAGCATTATGTTGCTTTTTCATTTCGGTTTCCCAGTCGAGTAATCGACTAGAATTGTTTGTTTTAAGTGTTGGAGTTCGTATACACTAGATAGAAAAGAAAGGTTGGATTTGAAGTTTTGATGGGACGTAGGAATATCAGCAACAATACCAATTTGATCTACATTAATCAATTAGTCAATTACTTTATATTTTTTAAGTACTTCGTTTTCTGTTGTATCCTTGCATTTGTACTGCATTTCTGTTGTTACCTTGCATTTGTTGCAGATCTTGAATGTGAGTTGACTGGCTGAACTGTTTGAACATTGTAGAAGGACTTCCTTAAATTTTCCATCAGATCCAGCATCTCAAATTGAGATCAAGTTATTTACTGAAATTAGTGAACTTATGCAGAGAATTTGTGTCATAAACCCTCTAACTTTGCATATTTGCATTTTGGAACCCAAAGTTTATGTATTAGCCTGTTAGATCCTGCGAAATTTCGGTCTTTACATTTTAAACCCTCACTCCTAACGGCGTTTAAAAACACTGTTAAACCCATGCGTAATGTTAAAAAATACCCTTACATCTGTACGAAAAGCGAGACAACCATGACAAAAAACAAACATTATCTTCCTAAACGCCATTATCTCCTCAGAATCTTGTGGCTCCATCGCGTAAATGATGTTGGTTTTTGGCTATGACTGCCTTACTTTTCGTACAGATGTAAGGGTGTTTTCGACGTTACGCATAGGTTTAATGGTATTTTTCAACGTGGTTAGGGGTAAAAGTTTAAAATCCAAAGACTGAAACTTCGCAGGGTCTAATATGCTAATATGCAAATTTCAGGAGTTCAGAATGCTAATTTGCAAAGTTAGAGGGTTTATGGCGCAAATTCCCTAACTTATGCAGTGTATCCTCAATTATAAGAATGCTGCGATGTGTATGTCCTGTGAAGTTTATAGGAATTTTTTCTGTTGGATGACCAATGTGAATGCATCGACTGTATGATTCCAAGCAGTCAAATTTATCTGTGAATGGTCATCAATTTAGTAAGTCTCTTTCAGAAATTGAGCCTTTAGGTGTAGTTCTTTTTTTGGATAAGGTTTAGGTGTAGTTATTGTGTGCATGATTGTGCATATTTTATTATTTGCAGTTCGTATTGCATGAAAAGAAATGTATGTGTTGTTGATGTGGCTTCTCTAGAAGTGAGACGAGTATATTAACTTGAATTAAGCAGCCCTTGGGTGTACTTACTCTGTGCATTGTTTATTGTTTTGTAATTTGTACTATATGAGAACATCTGCTTAAGAAGTGGGAAGGGCTGTTTTACGTGGCATGAATTCTTGATATATAAGCTTTGTCAGTATATGATTATTTAAAGTATTAAATCTGATGAGAAGGAAGAGCACCGCAAATTAATCTATGAACTAGGTTCACCGATGTAAGAAATTACTGATTTATCATTTCAGCATACTTGGCATTCTGGATTATTTAAAAACTTTATTGTCATGTATTCCTTTGGATAGGTGGAATAAAAGAGTAAGAAATCACATTTATACATCATGATAGGCACAGGGAAAGATCAAGGATGCATAAAATATTTCAAATTCATAATCACATAGCATATTGATTTTAGAATCCACATTGTAAGCAAGTTGCAGCATATTTGATGGAAAAAAAAATGCATGTAAGGAAAACAAAACTAGTTTGGGCTGTTGAGAAATTTGGAGGGAAGGCTATCAAACTCCTTACCATGGAAGGTCTGATGGAGATTTTGCCAAGCATAAGGATGAAGTAGGTAGGTCTAATGGAGTTCTCTTCTATCATAAGGACTGGAAAAGAGTTTTTCATGTGACCTTTCTCGGTATCTGCAGTATGGCGATCTCTCATGTCTAGAGTGGGTATCAGGAATGTGAATGCAGAGTTTGAAAAATTTTTTCTCCACAATTGTCTCATATGTTGGCCCCATCTCTTGAATCTAAATCATAACCTGTGAGACACCCATGTATGTCCACTGCTTAAATAAGCAAATAAACTATTATGGATCTTAATGTGTCAGTTACATCAACTAGAACAAAATATCAATATATGCCCTACGAGGTATTTTTAATCAATGATTCTCTTTCGTTGGTTAAATGGCTGACTTAACAAAGGTCATTCCCTGTACTTTCCAACATGGTAGGGTTCACTGATTATTGGCGACCATCCGTACAGGATACAAGGTCATTTTGGGTTAGCGTTTTGAAAATTGAGTGTATTGGCTGCAAGAACAAAAGGACTGTTAGTCTCTTTTTTTGCTCAAAATACCCTGTTTTCTTTCCGAAACCTGCTTTCATCCCCTCTACACATTTTTGTTAAATCTTCTGGAAACATGACTGTGAGTTTGAATTTGGTGTTATGTTGGCAATTTTCCAAAATTAAGCCACGTTTTTTTATTAACTATAAAACTGGATTAAAAACCTCAACAATTGGTGTGTTTTGTGGACATTGAGGTTGATAACAGCTTGGGGTGCCAATTCTGGCCATTTGTGGAGCTGAAAATCTGAAGAAAAACTGATTTGTTTGCCCAGAATTTAAGATTTACAGTGAAAAAGAAACTGTGGGAAAAGTTGGAAACAGTAAAATTTTCACTTCTGAATGCCTTATAATGATAGATCTGATCAGGATTTCATCATTTTGTAGTGGCTTGTTGCTTGATCCATCATTTTGTTTTTTAATTTTTATATTTTGGGAGTATTTAGAAAGTAATAAAATTTTCGAATGAAAAGTTTTTGAAACGGGAGAAAATGATGTAATATGATAGGGATGATGGTGAGGAGTAAAAAAAAAAAAAAAAGTTAAAATAGGTAGGTTAGATGTTTGAGTAGTTATGCACAAATGATTGAAACGTAGAGTAGTTCTATAGGATAATGAAAAGTTTTGGTTTGATAATTTTTTAGCGTAGCAAACATGCCCTTTATTTTCAAATTATTTTATAAAAAGTTAGCGCTTATTTTTTTTGGACACATCTTTTAAGTTTAGAACAATAATTTTTTTTATGTTTTCATGTTTTTAAACATAATTTTATGAGATTTAGTATATGTCTATGAAACTGGAGATTTTTTTTTTTAAAGCAATTTTTTGAGTTGCATGTTAGATCATAATGTATGCATAGTTCCATAGTTTGTATAAGAATCATTCAAAGGTGTAAAAGACTTTGATTTTGTAGATTAGCTTGAGGCCTTAGATATATTTGTCTATGCCCTTATGCTCGTGAATCATCAACGTGTGATGTTGAATGTTTTTGTTTCCTATTGTTCTTCTTGTAATTTTTTCATGATATAAACTTTTTTCATCATAAATTTTGAAGTTTGGACATGATATCCCAATGCTTAGTTGTGTGCTACAGTTATATACAGCTAGTCAGCTACTTGCTAGATACTGCTAGACCGTCGCATGGGCAAAATGTAAAATATTTATATATTCTTGCATTTCTTATTTTTCTTAATATTTTTTCTTTTATTCCTTTTTTTTTCTTTATAGTCAAATACTGATACAATATAGCCATACCACAGAAGCTTTGGAGGGGGCCGATATGCCCCTGATACTGGTATTCAGAATCACTGACTTGCTACTGTAATTTATTTTCTTTGATGGGCCTGATGGCTTAGAGCATATTGGATCAATATTGCATACACTAATTTGTGATGAATAATTTGTACACGCTCCAAGGATGTGCGTGGCAGCTCTGTGCACCTGGTCGGGCTAATTTCTTTGGATTGAGTTTTTACATTGACTTAACTGATCATTGCTTATTGAGTCAGCGACCTCAATTCAAAAACAAGGTTCCATAGCCCGCTTATGAAGCGTGGAAGCCTTCAGAAAGGATTTGTTGGATTTCTGTCAATGGAAGTATTATGTCAATGAGATGGTTGGATTCCTTCCACCATTGATTTTGACACTTCGCCCATGGACTTAGGCCTCACAAGTCACAACATAAATCACACCATAGAATCTCTCATCTGGTTACATTTGAAATGGGTTGTCACTTCATGGCATTGTTTGAACTGTCTCATGCAAGATTCAATTCATTGACTTCTGTCAATTACGAACCTGCAAAAATAGGGCATTTCATCAATATGGTACTCTATCTAGGTCATACCCTGAATTGTTAGTGGTGTACTTTTGTGTGGAACTTATAATAAAGTCCAACTGATTTGGGAAAGAATTAGTCGACTGTTCAGGCTTTATCACTGATAAGAATATGTACGCGTTTTTATTTCTTTGCTTTAAATGGTTGTTTATTTCTATGTAATTTCGTTGTGGCTGAATCCATATGCATTTTCATATTTTCTTCTGTTTTCTGACTGAAGGCTTTGGTTACAGGCACAGACAAAATGATGAAATTACGGACATACGCTGGATTTAGTTTTGTGGGAGCAATTGCTGTTATTTATCATGCATTTAATAGCAGAGGCCAGTTTTACCCTGCCACTGTGTATCTATCAACTTCAAAAATCAGTTTAGTGCTCCTCATGAACATGGGTTTGGTTATCATGTGCATTCTTTGGCAGCTAGTCAAATGTGTATTTCTTGGGTCTCTTCGAGAAGCTGAGGTTGAGAGATTGAATGAACAATCCTGGCGAGAACTTATGGATATTCTCTTTGCCATCACAATTTTTCGACAAGAATTTTCTGTCTCGTTTCTTGCTATGGTCACAGCCCTTTTGTTGATCAAGGCTTTGCATTGGTTGGCTCAGAAGAGGGTTGAATACATTGAGACGACTCCATCAGTGCCAATGTTCTCTCATATTCGAATAGTTTCTTTTCTAGGGTTTCTACTTGTTCTAGATAGTGTATTTTTGTACAGTTCCCTGAAGTATTTGATACAAACATGGCAACCATCAGTTTCTCTCTTCTTTTCTTTTGAGTAAGTATCTTGTGATCATTCATTCTTCTGCTTGTAGTGTTATAATGTTTCTTTTGCTGTTCTTGTTTAGCACCACCAATACTGCTACCATTTTCATTCATCATTCATCTACCACGTTGCATGTTGAATATGGAAAAGATGAAATCATTTTCAGTTATTTCCAATAATTTTTTTGACCCTTTATGCTTCTAATGCTATTATAGACTTTAGTTTACCAAGTGGTAAGAGCTTCAACAATGGAATATTGGCCTGAAAAGTGTAGCTAAGAATGCTCTAGAGCAATGCAACGATTGGAGGCTGAGATATTTATCCACGAGGATTCGCTCGCATGTGGGAATCAATGCACGATGGTGGTGAGAGTTAAAATACTTCTTGATGTTTGACAAACTTAATATAAATGGGATGTATAGGCTAGTGTGAAGTGGAAAGGCTAAAGTTTAAGTAACATTTTGAAAAATCAGTCTAGGCTGAATGGTTTGACTTTTTTTTTTTTTTGGTTAAATTTTTTTATTGGGCTACCCATCTTGAATGACTAGATACCTGATGGAGGTGCTCTCTAGAGGAGGGGTAATGAGGCCACTTTCATTATGCAACTTTGAATCCTGAACCTCCCTATCTTAACACCCTATACACACTCATGCTGGTCACTTGGTCATACAATGTCATGCCTAGTCATGATCTTTATTCATTTATAGAAACATTATTTAGTTATTGATACATAAAAACTGCAATAAAGGGTACAACCATATCATAAAGCATCTATTTTTTAGACCTAGCAATATAGTTCGAATTTAAAGCTTTACATTCTAATTATATTATTTCTTTTTAAAAAAATTCAACTAATTGACTCAGGAACTGTTCTTCGACGAGATCAGTTGACGAGTCTTGTTTTAAAGACATTAGTTTCCTATGTAGTGCAAGAACCAAGAATCAGGGATTTAATTGGCATGTGGGGCATCAAAAGAGGAAAACGAAGAGGTGGATCATGAACCATGTGGCAATAAAAGACAACACATTAAATTAAACCTGTAATTATTAGCATACTCTGAAATTTGTAATTTACATATGGGGCTTGTTTGGTCTGACCATTTTCTCTAACGAACTTTGATTTGCTTGGCCTCCTCTGAAAGCAAACTAATGAGTTATACAAAGTAAGCTTCTGCTGGTGCCTTCCACAGTGACGCGTGTGCACAGTAGTGAAAAATAAAAATGAGGAAATGATCAATTTTCCCCAATCAATTCTATTCCTAAATTGTTAAAATGCCATCAACTTTGGCATTCAAAAAAGTTGTGCCAAAAATTTTTCATGGTACTTTTGACTGCTGGGATGAGTGGATTGACTATTATACCATTGATTGTCATAAATTTACATTCTGGGCTTATCTATATCAATCCAATATTAGTTAAAACAATCTTGTGTGGCTTTTGATCCCCATAATGTATATCTTTCTTGTTGATGTGTGAAATTTTATTTGAATTAGAGTAAATAGATAACAAAACCAAATATGGAACATCTTGCCAAAAATTCCAGAATTCAAAAAGCAGCTGATGCAGCAAATAAATCTGAAAAAAATATAGAAAAAAATAAATAGGAATAATGTCATCTCACCAATTAAAGCATAGGAAAAGATTGAAAAAGAGTTGTTCATTCAATCTAATGCTGGATAATTGGTTTTTTGCCTCAAAACCAGCCACTACCAGAGAAAAGGTTGTGACCTTTGGTTCTCAATGTAACATAAATTTCCTGCTGATTTAAGCATGTAGAATCTTATGATGATTTTCTATTTCAACTTTTAGTTTTTACTAAGAAGCAATAGTGCAAGTTTATGATCAATATTGCATTAAAAAAAAAGTATATGATGATCAGTATAAATACAACTCAACATGCACTTCTTTCAATGTGATGCCAGTCTTTATTTAGATAGTGATATTTATGTCTTGGATTAAAAAGTTCTTTGCAAAGGTGATGTTGATGTCTAGACTTCATGCTTCAGGTATATGATACTAGCGACATCAACAGTCTCCACATTTGTAAAATACATTTTCTATGTTAGTGATATGCTTATGGAAGGACAATGGGAGAATAAGGCAGTCTACACCTTTTACTTGGAACTTATTCGAGATTTGCTTCACTTGTTGATGTATCTGTGCTTTTTCCTTGTGATATTCATGTAAGTAGATCTCTCTTCATTTTTTTATTTTTTTTTTAAATGTCTGCCTGGATTGAGATTCACATGACCACCAATGCTGATTGGATGTGTTAGGCATAGTCGCTGAATATCTGTATTCAACGATGTTGATAGGAATCATAGGATCATGATCATCAAACTTGCAACATCACTTTAGGATCCATGAAAAATTATTGAGTGAACAGCTTTGTGGCACCAGCTGCCAACCTGACGTGTCAACCGTTGCTTTTTATTTTTATTTTTATTTTTATTTTTATTTTTATTTTTATTTTTATTTTTATATCTAGGCTTAGACTTGAAATGAGAGCAAAAACTCTTATTGGCAGGGTTGTATTGCAGGAAATATATACATATATTTTCTTTTCCTCCAGTGATTGTAATCATCTAAGCTTTTTTGCCAATAAATTGGTGTGAGGTGCATGAATCCTGCTATATTATTCTTACCTATGCTGGGTGAGTCGTCTGTTACAACAAATATTCTGATTCATTTGCACAACATCCATCAGCTTCTGCTCCCTTTCTGGGCCTCCTGGTTGGCCACCAAATTTAATTAACTCATAAATCTGGCTGTTCTTGGTCTCTGTCACATGTATGAATGCCCCACATCTGCTTCCGTTATCATCCTTTGTAAGCATCCTGGACTTTTTTAGTTTTATTCTTCCAAATCTTGTCATAGTTCAATGTCACATCGCTGCTACTTATCCTACGAAGGGGTATGGTTTCCAAAGATTTCACCTGTAAAGCATGGCTGGTCTTATGGCATATATCTCTTAGTTCAAGTGGTCCTTTTTAAACTCTTGGTATCTCTCAATGCATATTTCCACTTTGTTCATCCAAATTTTATTCTATACATACTATTCATATCTGTGCAGCTGCAACCAATTAGGCAGGAAGTAGCATGTGATGGTCATTGTGATGAATATTCTTATAAACCTCCAATCTCTGATTGATTATTGAACTAAGATAATAGAAATAGAATTCAATAAAAATCTAAATACATTTGCATCTAGTTTCTAGCTATTAAAATTGCAGAGTGTATGCTAAATTTATTGACTACTAAAATTCTGTGAATACCCTCTCTTATTTCTACTACCAATAACTCTGTTGTAGTTTTTTACTTTGCTTTTTATTATGGTCATATATGATTCCCTGAAGATAGTTGATAATTAATATGAGAATATTTTGTTTGTATTATACCTCTGCAATAATTTTCTATTATTCATTGTCTTTTATTTGCCCTTTTGTGCATGCACATATGATATCAATTTCGATTCTGGGTGTTGTTTTTGTAGGAGCTATGGTGTTCCATTACACTTGATTCGAGAATTGTATGAAACATTTCGGAACTTTAAGGTTCGTGTTGCTGATTACGTCCGGTATCGGAAAATCACTTCTAATATGAATGACCGTTTTCCAAATGCAACACCTGAGGAGCTTAATGCGTGAGTGACATATGCTTATTTCATTTATTGATTCATCTGCTTCTTCTTTTTGTTTTTTCTCTCCTCATGTTCACTAAAATTTGAGATTTGATTGCGTTATGGATGTACAGTAGTGATGCAACCTGCATTATTTGTCGTGAGGAGATGTTAACAGCAAAAAAGTTGCTTTGTGGACATCTCTTTCATGTGCACTGCCTGAGGTCATGGTTCGAACGGCAACATACTTGCCCTACCTGCAGGGCTTTGGTTGTTCCTCCTGAAAGTGGTTCAGTTTCAACCAGAGTCCGACACGGAGTACAACCTAACCTTCATCATAGTGGTAAATTTTTGTGATTGATTTCATGATTTTTGTCTCTCCATTGTTCATGTGCATCTGATGAAATAATTCTTGATGAGCTCTGCTGAAAATTATGCCAGGAGGCTCAGGTGTGCTTGGTACTTCTGATCAGGATCCTGGAGGCAGTATTGCAGATCAACAGTCGAGCCAGCATCAAGCTAGGCTCCAAGCTGCTGCAGCTGCTGCCACAGTTTATGGGAAATCATATGTTTATCCTAATCCAAATACTGTATCATGGTATGCATTTCTTGCCACAACAACCAGAATATTAATGAGCTCTTTTGCTATAATTAAATCATCGAACTACTGGTTTGTTAATTTGTGAGGTAAAACTTGTATTTTTCCCTGAAGGGTTCATGAAAAATGCTTATTTTCACCAGCAAAGTAGTTTCTGGAGAAGATGAAAACATGTCCTGATATTTACCCAAGGACGTGATTTACAATAATTATGTTATTTAGATTGGCAATATAAGAGATGCCGAAGTTTTAAATGCTAAAAATTAGATGCAATCTGCTTTCTTCGACCTGGCCTTGGGATTGGCTGAAAGAGCAAACACCTGTATATTTTGAGACGGTAGGAAAAAGGAGGGAAAATAGACTTAAGTATTGGTTTGTCACTTGCAATGGGGATTAGAATTGCAATGATTAGGAGTGAATTTGTTCAATTGGAAGCACATGAGATCGAGAGAAATGCTATGAATACGCAGACATAATAAAATATTGAGAAGCGAACTAACTGATGACATGGCTAGAGATGGACAAGAATGTTTAAGAATGTTCTTGTAGTTAATCCCACATAAGTGACAAATGGAAGTTTGAGGATGGTAATATCATTCAGTGTTGCTGGTTGTAGTCAACAAAGAACAATAATGGTATGGTGCTCATGGTCAAGCAATAACCTGGGAGACATGGTGCACATTCCAACCATGCGTCAGGTTATGGACGAAATTTGAGACCAGTCAAGTCACAACACAATTAATTTATTTCTGGTGCAAATATTCATGTAGTTAATCCTACTTAATTGGGAAATGAAATTTAGAGGATTATGTGATACAATCAGTATGGATGCTTTCAGTTATAATGTTTATGAATGTTCGACATGTTTATCGGTATTGTTTTCTTAGTGACCCCACAAACATCAGATGTAGTAAAGTTTTCATTGGTTTTTACTTGCTTTGAATTGCCAAGCGTCCACTTGATGAAGTTGGTCATGATTGAGTTTCCTAGTCATCTATGTAGGTTGCTGGCTTCATCTCTCTCTCTCTCTCTCTCTCTCGTGTGTATTTTGGATGTTTTCTGCTTGCACTTGACATTTCTATGGGCTCGAAAGTAAATAATGGATACTAGAACTTCTCTTCTTCTTCTGTCTTTGGTGAACATTTTTGCGTAACTGAAATCTCTGTATGTTACTTCCAGGGCCCCAGGATATGTTTTGAAACCTCAGGTTAATATGCCGGCAAACCATGTCTCCAGTAGTGGGAATGCAGATTTAACTCCAAGAGCACCTACCCTAGTGGAATCAATGCAACTTCAATTTCCAGGCCCTAACAGCCAACATCAAAACATTCAATTCCCCCAATTTCCAATTTATTCATTTTTCCCTGTTCAGTTACCAAATTCCAATCTGATGCATGTTGAGAAGTCGGTTGGTGAATCTAGTACTTCAAGTTCTCAAAGGGAGGCACAGGAGAGATTTCTCCACCATCAGATTGAGGTACATTAACCTTCGTAGCTTCAATTTTTTAAGGTGATTTCATGGCTATGTTGCCATGAAATTTTCCATGCAAATGATTACTTGTGTCCAGGATAGTGTCTAGGTTAAATTCAATCCCTTTATCATGTTCAGCACTTGTTTGATTAAGATTCGAGTTGATTTTGACTCATATGTTGATCTCGGGCCTCTGATGGACCATATGCATGGTTTCCATGGTAATATTTGCATTGAATCATTTTCTTGCAACTTTTTATCTCACTTAACAAACATGTGGATTGAATGGTTTATTGAGTTTGGCTGGAAAAGTTAGTGAATAGGAGATTTACAGCATCGTGGTGCAATTCACAGCTTGGGATAACTAGATTGAGGCAAACACATATCTAGTCAGGATGCATAACTGCCTAAGAATGATCAGTTTTCTGAAATCATCTCTCATCTCAATCAGGACTATTATGGTATCACACTTCAGGATTATTGTCAGTTGATAACTTGGTTGGACTTTACATTATTTGCATATTTACATATAGCTAATTTATTAGGTTTATTTGATGCAGACCAATAAAAACAATATAAATCTACAACAATATAAACTATAAAAAACCTACTAAAAAGGTTATTAGTGAGCTAAACATAAAGCTAAATGACAATTTTTATGATAGATTAGGAACTAGACAATGAGAAAAGGATATATCTAAACTATCTAAATTAAGAGAACAAAGACAGATTTAGGACCTGTTAGATGCTTTAGAAATAAGGACTGAAGCATTTAAGTTAAAGATGATGAAATTATAAAAAAGATGGAAAATTTATTTTGTAGTTTATTAAATGGTATGTCATCAGAACATCTAACATTAGATGCCAATCTAAATGTAGGAGGAGAGTAATATTAACTAGTTTTGAAAAATTCAAACCTCTGAAGTAAAGGAAGCCCTTAAAAAATGCAAATAGGAAAAAATTAGATCCAAATAACATACAATTGAGGCATGGATGTACATGGGCAATATAACTTGATTAACAAACTTCTTTAAGAAGATTATAAGAACAGAATTAATGCAAATGAACGGAGAAAAAAAAACTATAATTTTAAGCTATGAAAATAAGGGAGATATTCAAAATTGTGCAAGTTATTGTAAAATAAAACTAACGAGTCATTCTATGAAGTTGTGGGAAAGAGTGATTGAACATGACCGTGCTTATTGTAAGTGGACAGTGCTGAAGTAACCCGTTTTTTAAGAATGTTTGGCATGGCTTATTCATTCTGCGCAAAATTTTTGCATTAAAAGTTGAAATAAGTGCCATAAGGATAAGCTCTAAATTGTTGCATATTGCTTAACGCTCAACTCTGCAGTAACAGTACTGTGGGACCAAATATGACCTAAGACAAGAAACAACTATATCAAAAAAAAATCAGTTTGGTTTTCTGTTAGGAAGATCGATTACTGAAGTCATTTTCTTATTTAGGCAATTATTGGAGAAATGAGAAGTGTAGAGAGAAGAAAAAGAACCTATACATGATTTTCATTAATTTAGAAAAAGCATATGATCAAGTTCCAAGAAAATTAATATGGCAAGTGATGAATATGGCAAAAGAACCAAACTATTGGACTGATACCCATCCAATACCGATATTTTGAACCATAATCAACTATCTTGTCCCAATGGAAAAAAAAAAAAAAAAAAAAAAAAACAGAACATAATTACACCAAACTTTTTTAACTTTTTACACCCAAGTATCCTAAAATTTCTAGCCCTGGCTACATCATCACGGAAATCTATATCGCCAACTTTCAAAAAAAATATTCTTCTTCCCTGTAAATCTTAGATTTCAAGAACACGAATTAAAATTTTTGTTCAATTTTGAGCTTTGCATTGATCAAAAATTTTCCTCCAAGCTGTATAGGCCTCAAATCTCCACAAAACATGATTTTGTATGGCTTTAGTCAATATTTTTAATTCTTAGAAACACAACTTGATTTTTGGAAATCAATAGTGCACCTAAAAATTTAAGCTTGCAATTGTGCTTCTAATAAATTAGGCTTTAAAAAATGAGTACAAAGGTGATGAGAAGAGGGTTAGGGAAGAAACAGGGGTGTTTTTGGTGTTGAAAGAGGTTGATGGACTTTTTATTCTTATGTTGATATGTCGGCTAATACACCTAGACCATATAGGCTGGGTTGATATGTCTATTTTTCTAAACCTGAGCTGAAACATGCTCATATCATTTACCAATGATGGCCAATACTGATTTGAAACGACAATATTAGATCCATATCGGCCAATATTTTGAATCATGATTGGCCACTTCCAAAAGCAGTATGATATGATTGTATTGTATTAGTGTTACTGTATCAAAAAGAACTTTTGTAAGGAAAAAATTGAAAAATATGTAATAAAGTCAGAAAAGTGGGAGATGCAAGAATATGTAATTATTTTACATTTTGCCTATATAGATGATGGTGTACTAGTGTGTCCATTCTCTTGTAAGTAGTTGTCTAGAACTTGTATTTGCCTATATGAGTTTGTATGTAATATTGCAAGTTTGCAACTATATATTAGAATATTATGCTCAAACTGAAGAATAAACTTTAAGAGAATATAAACAGAAAAAACACCAAAATAGCAATTTCATGAATAAACTAAAGAAAGATGATTCAAAACATTGAATATCATGATTGTCATCATCATGCCATAAGGTTCAACATGTTGACAAGTTTATAACTCATGAGCATAGAGATTAAAGATGAAGAAAATAAAGAAAATTCTAGTCATCGGTTTAGAATGTTATCTCATCATAAGCATGAGATCAGTTGGCACTGAAATTAGTGTCTATGAGGTTCTTCAACATTATCATCATCATTACTGTGGTTGCTTGTGTGTTGCCCATGCCTATATCCACATTGAGGAGGATACCCAAAGAAATAAGCACATGAATCTACCCCAGGTTGAGGCAGTTATGTTGGATAGTGGGAATAGAGTGACTACTGTGCATGTGCATTAGGATTACCAATAGGCCATATACTTGGGTAGGGTACCTGCTAATCAACTTGGAACCAACCTACTTATGGATAGAGTAGGTTTCCATATTTACTATTGCATGAAAAAATTAGAGTAAGTTCCATGCCTTTGATACCCGGAATCGGCCTAGAACTGATCTCCTCCACAAAAAATAAAATAAAATTATATCACACACATGTGACTGTAGCTCTTGTGCTCAGCCATGCGTCTGTGTGGGTTTGAAACAATAGAAGGGCTGCTTGGTTTATTTGTTTATATAGGAATTAGTTACCAGGATTCTATATGGAGGGGTGGCTCTGTTGAGACTGGATGGTTCTTCATGATTGATGGATGTGAAGTTTGATGCTGTGGTCCTGTTTGGATCTGGGTGATTCTCACTCTTTCGTGAATAGTGCATTAGTTCTCATCATGATTACTATGTTTACGGCTGTATATTGCATCAGTTGCTTGATGGGCATAATTACTTTTACATGTTTGTGAAGTTTCAATTGGGATAGTTTTTACTAGTAATAATGTAGAATGGACGACTCTCAAATAGAGGCTGTTGAAGGGATTATCACTTTGACCTAAATCGAACTGACCTGACCTGACATGACCTTGACATTGGTAGGGTAGGGTTGATCTTGAAATTAAGGTAGGCTACAATTTTCAGTAGTAGGGTTTGGGAAGAGGTTAACTAGGACCCCAACTGTATCAAACCAAGTCAGATGTGCGCCTTGCAGATGATCTGCGCCCTAATGAGTGGGGCCTATTCTTTCTTGTAAACTACATTTAGCTGTGTTTTACTAACGAAATTCCATTTACTATTCCATTTCTCCAGTTTTTGCAGAGGCAGCTGCAACTTTTACCTAAGTCTTCAGATATGCCTAACGCGGGAAGGGAAGATGTCAATCCAGACCGGAAGGGAAAGAAGACTGCTGCTGCTGCTTTTACACTAATTCCCGACTGTGATCATCATGAGGAGGTTGACACTGATTAAAAAGAAGCTGCAGATTTGTAACAATGAGAAATGGCCACGGCGGCTAGTCCTCCAATATGTCTGGTACCGAGTAATTTGATATGTCGGGAGGGAAAAAACCTGGGGCTGTATTTATTTATTTTTTTTGCATTTGCATATGTAATGCATTAGAAATGTCACAATTCACTTCGCCTTTCCCTTAAAAGTCGACGTGTAATTCACCACGAATGATCCCTGTACTAATTCCATTTCTTTTTTCTTGTTCTTTTTTTTTTTTTTTTTTTTTTTTTTTTTTGTTGGAGAATAGTCGTAGTGTGTGCGCTCATTTCTTACTTTGCCTTTTTCGTTTTGTTTTGTTTTCCTTTGAAAAACCAACCATTTAGGTATGCAAATGACGACTCAACCGTGGAAGGAAAGCAAATTTAGAATAGTGTCAATTGTGAGTTCAAAACCTTCTATTAAGAGTTGTTTTGTGCTGAAAGTTGTGATCCTATGTATGATACGACATTGGGAATGTAGCACCTCGATGGTTTGAAAAATAAACACGGGCCAATAGTCATGGATGAAAAACTGATCACAGAATGCGGACGCAATTTTGTTGATCCAATTTTTAATTAAGAAACATGTATGGATTTGTATAGGCGGGCCGCGAGGTGGGATCATTGTTTAGGCAGACATGTATGATCCAAGATGCCTCGGTGTAAGATAAGACGTATAAGAGGCATGATTCGGGTAGATCATCAACATCACGCTGCAACAGCAAGCTCCAATGGATGCAGTGCACCTTGGCTAGATTCTGGAGCTCCTTAGGGCAACACACCAAGTGCATAGTTACTGTGGCGACCATGTGGCATATGACGAAGCGCATGTTCTCTTTTGCGATTTGTCCATTTGGGTTGCTTTAAGACGCAGCGGTCGGAGCTACGGCGGAAGAATTCTGCTGTTCCTTGGGCGTTCCTAACTTGTGTTGGCTGGCCGGACCAGACTTCCCTATCTCCAGGAAGACGAGAACTAAGAAGGAAGAGACGGGCAAGTCAATATTCGTGTCCATCTCCACTAAAAAGGGCAATTACACGCTCCTCGATAATTTCCATTTCGCATGTCACCCCTCTCGCGCAAATCTCCACTTCCTTACCATGCTCCCATTTCGCTCCTTTATTTATTTATTTTCTAAAAATGCCTAAATATAAGATAAACGATCCTAATTTTACCCGCTCAATCGAACGATGCAGGGGTACTTCAACATAGAGTCCTCCACGCATTCTTTCGTATTGAATCGGGTTAGTACATAAAGCAAACAATTTCATTACATTGATTTTACAAAATTCAGTCTCTTAGCCCAACAAATAATTTAAATGCAATGAGTGGATTGAATTTTAATTTATCCATCAAAGTCAGCCAAATAGGGGACAATATTGTTGAATTTTAATTCAACCATCAAAGTCAGCCAAAATAGTCCCAATAATGAATATTTCGTTCGACACCATTGAGGCACTGCTCAATTTTCATATCCTCACTTTAAAACACAGTTAATAAATATCATGAGGATTGGATTTCTTTTTTTTTTTTCCTTCTTTTTTCTGCAAGAAAAATCTGTACAGCTACGAGAAGCATATGAACAATACCCACTCACCTTTGAAATTTCTCCCCTTTGGTACCTACATGCAATTTATAATCACTAAATAAATGAACATTTATCATTGCCAAGGACTGCATTAGTAATGAAATAAATTCGTAAGAACATGCCACTATCATTTACTTGCTGGGCATTTTTGTCAAGGTGAATAACCTGAACAGGGTCTAACAACATCTTGATCAACTGCCACCAAAAACACCTTCCTGTTATTTAGAAATGCCAGGGAAGTGTTCCATCATGCCGGAAGTCTCAACCTCTCCCTGTTCTTCCAGCTGCAGCACACATGAATTTAATCATTGTCAGTGAGAATGAACATCTTTTGTTCATGAGTTACAAGGAAATGAGAGAACCAAGGAAACCATTTACCTTTTTATGTAGTAATAGAAGAAATCTGCATACAAGGCCGTTTGAACAAGGCCTGATATCCAAGCTGCAAGTGTTCACAAACCAAACACTTTAGTGTTACAACCACACATGACAACTACCGTACGCAAAGAGATAATCTCATTCGAAGGGGAAAAGAAAAGGACTCACGGATCCATCGGGTCTTGTGGTTCTCTGTGAAGCGATAGACCCAGTTAACCAAATATAGTGCTCGGTAAGCCCTATTAGAGATGGTTGACATAAACATGAAATGCAGATTAGCACATGATTAGGTCCCTACTTCAGTGTTTCCCAATCATTCTTAGAATACTCATTGCTGCAGAGCACATCAACTGGAAATCATGGAACTTCCAAACAGGCCGGCTAACAAAAACTGAATCAACAAAACTTGATGAATTCTCGCATTGACAGCCTAAGTTCCTAACACATAGTTACCCTTATAGCTTATATGGAAGAGCAGAAGGAACACTGCTAAATATGGAAGAACAAGATCTGCATGGAACATACCCAAGAAGGAAAACATAATTTCCAGTCAAGTTGTCTATGTTTCTCGACCTTTGTAGCAACACCAACTGGGGTAAGATTGCAACTGCCTCAAGATATATCGAGAATGTCCACAAAACCTGCCACAATACATATAACTCAACTTGTCACCACAGCACGTGTAAGACAAATACAATAAAGATGGAACAAAATCTAAATTAGAAAACTTGTCTAATACAAGGATTATTAATTACATGTGCTATGATTATTAGCAAACAGAGTTTATGGAAAATAAAAATGAGCATATATAGAGATTATTAACATGTAAGACTATGATCAATGTTCCACAGCACTGTTGCCTATGAATTTAGAATATAGAAGCATCTGCAGGTATGGGTTAAATAAATGTATCACTCACTTCAAGAAGCATGAAGAGAAACTTGAATTTTTAGTGGAAAATTAAGCCCAAGATGGTGAACACTACATTTTTAAGAATGAAAACATTTTTGCTGAATCCTATAGTTTTGTTCTCCCAATTCCCACAACTGCAGCCCAAAAGTGACACCACAGGTCCACAACATAGACATCATAGACATTTTAAACAGGCATGGACTGAAATATAGATAAAAATAAGCATCGGAATTAACGAGTTGAATGATGAATTGCGTCATTTTTCATTATATCTACTATTTAATTTCCAGAACAGAAGTTGGATTACCTGAGTTATGGCAAGAGATGGGTGTATCATGAGAGCCAACAAAAAACAAGGGAGAACAAGGAAAAAATGTCTGAAAGTATCTTCATCCTTGTTGTATGTTTGCTGAACAACCTTATGATACCTCATATGCCACACAATACTTATTGAAGTACCCAGGAAAACAAGCTTCATTACTGTGTTGTAGAAGGAGACATAAGTTGTGAATAAGTCAAGATACCGAGTAATGAATACCATAACATATAATTCTTGAGTCTTGCGGGATATGCCTGCCCAATAAAGAGATTAAATGTTAAAAGCCACAGTAGGTGCTAAAATTATCAACTTAGCTAATATTTATGTAGCAAAACAATAAAGTTGTTCAATGACTTCCCAGTCTTTTACTCTTGTTATAAGTCATGCATTGGTCTTATTGCTTTTACAATTTTCATAAATGGCTTTTAACAAGGACAAAAAATCCTGCCTTCATTCTGATGCAATGGAAGCAGTTAGCCATTCAGCAAAATTTATGAAGATGCTTCTTCATTAGGAACAGAATCAATAAACTATGAAGGTTCAATTTAAAGTTTGAGAATTATTAATTGGATAAAAATTGGTATGTTGAGATCTCTGCTGCTGATTAGCATAGTAAGGGTGTGTTTGGTTGGGGGTAAAACTTTTGATGAAAAGTTTTTGAGATAGAAGTTGTCACATTAATAGAAAATGATGTGATATAATAGGAGTAATTATGAGAAATAAAGAGAATAAAGTTAAAATAGATAGGTTAGTTGTATAGATAGTTGTGTAGAAATGATTGAAAAGTAGGGTAGCTTGTATAGGAAAATGTGAAAAAATAATTAAAAAATAGAGTAGTTATGGAGAGTGAAAAGTTTTAGATTGAAAAGTTTTGGTTGACATGTTTATATCCCAAACAAACACACCCTAAATCAGTTGGATGTGAGGGTCTACCTCCACACATAAAAAGTTTGTTGCATATATGTAGATCAATAAGAAATATGGGCAATATTAAATATTAAACTTGCTAGCATTGGGAACTTTCTTGTTGATGCGCTGGAGCTACAAATTAATATTAACCTATAAGTTGCAAAGAAAAGTGTCTTGTTTATTATTTTCATATAACTATAATTATCTCTTATATTGACCTCAACAGATGTAACAACTCCACCTAGATCCTATGCAGATTGGGCTGAGATCGTTATCCACCCCACAAGACGTATATATTTTAACATGAAAAATAAACTCAAATTGCATTCAAATTAAGAGTCTTTTGTATTTGATAAAACCTTTAAAAATTTTGAATGAAAATCTTTTGGAGTACAACTTCTTAAAATGGGAGAAATGATGTGATATGATAAGGGTAATGATAAGTACAAAGAATATATTTAAGATAGATACAATAGTTATATAGGTAGTTGTAGAAAAATAATTAAAAAGTAAGGTAATCATATAGGAAAATGTGTCAAATGACTAGAAAATAGGATAGTTGTGGAGAATAAGGGTCTATTTGGTAAACGTCAAAACTCCATCGAGAGTTTAAAACTTATCATACTCGGACACCCAAATTCAAAACCTGTCATTTCGTGCTTTCACACCGAGCTCGACCATGCAGTAGCTTCGAGTGCGGCGCAATGATGAGAAGAAATGGAGAGGGGTTTTCCGGGATAGAAAGCTATGGTGAGCACAGTTAATACTCATGTCAGCTGCAAAATGCATAGGTCATTTCAAATGGTTGAATAATCAAATATCTGGGTTGTGAACCATGGAAGCAGCTACATCAAATGGTGCTGATGCCCATTATTGGTCAACGACGGCATTAAATGCAGATGTGTTTTACATTGTGAAAAATTGTAGCCGACTTTTATGGAAATCCAAACATGCCCTAAGAAGTTTTGGATTGACAAATTCATGTGAATGTCAAACACACTAAATCAAAAAATCTTATTAATTAAGTAAACTTGTCTAAATTACAGCTGGCTAAGAAAAAATAAATGGACAAACTGCAATAAAAGTCTTGAACTATTTTACTCTCCTACTGTGACTTTGATTTGACTTCAACTTTGGCTTTGACTAGAGATGTACAAAACTCTAATATTGTGGAGTAAGGTCATTGCCCAGTAAGCCTAACGGACAATGCAAAACTATGTACCACTGCACAACAAGCAAATATTGTAGTTTCCATCTGAAAAATAATATTATACTTTGAAGTACTACCTTACATACATGTTTTATGCAATCCACTTCAGCCTTGGCTAATTCTTCGCACTTATGTTCTAATGCACTCATGCTTACTCTTGTTTGCGATCTAGGTTGTTTTTACATGCTTGCATGTCTGCTATTGATGTACGAGTCCATCCTGCATGCCTGGGCACATGCAACTACGCTTAGATAACAATAACAACAACAACTGCATGCTTCGGCACATGCAACCATGCTTAGACGACGACGACAACGACGACAATGAAACAACAAATCCATGTTCAATATGGACAAACCACTAAGTCATAATCATGTATGCATATGCAACATCATCATCACCATCGGAATAATGGAAGATGATTTAGTTAGGCCGGCCTACATTAGACCTTACTTAGGCCAGCCTAAAAAACATATTTTTTCAGTTTTTTTTTAATGAACATGTGCAGTTAAGTGTATTTAATCTATAAGCTAGATTCTTCCATTTTTTTGATGTTTTTAAGTTTTTTTTCGATATTTAAACATTGGCATTTTCATAATTTTCGAAGGAAGAAAATCCTTAGAAAATTATAAAAATGTCACTATGTTTAAAAATCCAAAAAAACCTCAGAAAATTATGAAAATGTCATTGTACTTAAAAATTCAAAAAAATACTTAAAAAATCCAAAAATGGTATAACTTAGTTTATAGATTAAATGCACCTAGCTTTATATGTTTATAAAAAAACTGAAAAAAATTAAAAATATATATATGGTTTATGGTCGGATGCATGACTGTCCCCATGCGCCCAGCTGCAAAAAATCAAGCCTCTAAAATAATAAATAAAAATAATTTAACTTGCTTTGGAAAACCCAAGTTCAAAATCCCACTTCAAAATTCTAGTTTCTAACTAGAGAGCCCTATTTTATAGTGCAAACACTCCTTCAATTTACCCATCGACGTTACCCCATTTGGAATCCATATTGGTGTAGGATTACAAGTTGTATACATAAGTTTTCATGACAAATTGTGGGCCCATTCGGAAAACGAAAAAAATTGCACATACTTTTTCATACAATTATCCTACTTACTAATAATTAATACACATTTTTCAATATAACTACACTACTTTCTAATCATTTACATGCATTCTTCCATACAACTACCCTTTAGTCTTAATCATTACCTTTATCATATAAATTTCTCACCTTTACCAAAATTCTTTCCCACAACAACTTTCCAACATTTTTTCCACGTTACCAAACACTTCCTCTCTAAGTGATATTATGTAAGACTTTAACCAACTCTCTAGGCTTGATTTTCCAATTTGAATCGAAATCTTGTAGAGCTCCTCCAATTAGGCACATCCATGAAGTTTTCAAATCAAATGGCACTGGCCATGATGAGATTTGGACCCTAAAAAGACCATGCAACACTGGCCGTGCAAGGTTGATACCATTAGTGAACTCTATGCAAGCGCGGGATGTGCGACCTATTCACAACTTCGTCCACAATACCGCTTGGGCTTCGACACATGCTAGTGCTTGACTAACCCTTCATGGGTTTCATCTATCCATAATCCAATGCCCCTCTATTGGGTGCCTATTATTGGCATGCTGCTTTGGATGCCCACCTCCATTGGCCCAATCAACTGACACCAAAGATCCATCAATCTCCATTGACAACTACTAAATATATATTTTTTTAAAACCCAAACTTTGGTTCGTTATGCGAAAGTCCACAAAAAGGTGCTTTCTCATTCCAATCAAATTAATTTTTTAGGAGAATGATTCCCTATATTGTTTGCATAGAACAACTTGTACAACTGGTTGCTTTTCTTCACTTCCTATATGGTCTTTTAATGTCTAAATTTTTTATAACATCGGAAAATTTCCAAAAATACCTATGAAATTGGGCTCTAATTCCTTGCGTACCCATGGAATTTCAAAAATTCCTTTATACCCACAAATTCCATTAAAATTCCTCTCATATTCATGCAATTATCAATAGCAGCAACTGCCATTGCCGATTGAAAAAAATCTTCTAGTGGATCATGAAAATGGATTTGAATGCGTTGGATCAAAAAATTCTTCCTCTTTCACAACTCTGGCGACTCAATTAAAATCCACACCATCTGCAAAATCATCATTTGCCACCTAACCACCAAATTTGGCAACCACTTTTGAAAAATATAAATTGTTGCTGCCATCTTCCTTGCAAAAGCCAATGAAATCCAACCAAGTTTGTTACAACTAGGATTCATAGCCACCTTTGTTAATTCCACACCAACAAATCTGGTGTCTTCTATGCCAATCCATTTGCGGCCACTCAACCCCAACAGCTCTTTTCCAAAAACCCTACTCTTTTGCAAGTCCAGCAATCGTCCACTAACTGCCATCCCCAAACATGCCACTAGCTTCAACTCATCACCAATAGATTTGTTGCCAACATTGTTGCCGCCTGCTCCCCATTATTAGCTACTGTGATCTCTAATCCAGCATTCGCTGTCCTTGTCACACCATGACAACTATCCACTGACAGAAACCATGGAAGCTCCATCACGCTGCAAAATCCATGGCAACCACTATGAAACAACAAATTCAGTTAAGGTCCGACCTCCGTTGGCAAGATGACTAGCTATCCTACTTCTCTATTCCAACAATAGACATGAAAATCCTTCTTTGTTTCTTGCACCATCCTGGAAACTGCCCCCTTCAAGTAGATCAAGCTATAATTAGCATGGGGATTTGACCATTAGCGTTGTCATTAACCATTTTACTGGTTTTGATCAACATTTAGACGAGGGTCAACTACAAAGCTTAGATGACAGCCAAGGTTAGGAGGAAGGTGTAGATGGTTAAAATGGACATTTCGAAATTACTAAAAATCAAAAATTGAAACATGGCTAAAAATGCTAATGACTTCAATATAAGGGGAACTTTTGAAAATTCATGGGTATATAAGGAATTTAGGTTAAATTTGTGAGCATATTTGGAAATTCCCTAATAAAATTTATCCTAATATATTTAGTTATGATGTCAACAAATCAATTATTTTAAAAACTTTAATATTATACAGTTCTCTTCAAATTTCAATAATTGCATATTCACCCTCAAATTATGTTAAATATTTATAAATATAATTTTCCAATTAAAGTATTTTTTAGCATCATAAATATCCTTTAGACGGTTGAGATGTAAAAAATCCTTTAAAAAATAGAAAAAGCAACCACTTGTACAAACCATTCCATGCAAATGCTTGCGAGGAGTCATTCCCTAGATTTTCAACTCAAGCCTAATAAAATATGACCATGAAGTTAATAAAATATGACCACAACTTCATGGCTCGGGTTGGTCGAGCAATATAATCATCATTATCACCTAAGCCTCCCAAATCACAGAAATAACTATATTCCATTACATGTCTACATGGATTCAAATATCCGCCAATATGGGGGTGTATCAGCCATGTCCAATATGGGATGCAGGGGCGTTTCGGCTAGGGTTTCAAAAAATTGAGTATATCAGTCGATATGGGGGGTGTATCAGCTATGTATCATGTATGTTGAATTGTTAATAAGTTTACATGTCTTATCTATGATTTCTTTTTTCATCTAAAATTCATATTGTATGTTTTACCATGGACAATTACTTATAAGAGAAAATAGACATATATATAGGCAAAATGCTAAGTAATTCTGATTTTTCAACATATTTTTTTCATATTTTTTATGGTAAAAATAAATTCTATCCAATACAGTCTGATACCGATACGATATGGCCATATCGTATCGTTTTTAGAGGGGACAAATACGCCATCCGGTACCGATATTCCAAACCATGTGTATCTCGGATATATAATCCTAAACACAAAATGGTATTTGCAGATACATAAGGATTAGAAATAAAGGACAAAATATCCATATAAGATACGATCACTTTGGTCAAACCAACCCAACCTGAAGCCATCTCAAAAAGCCATTTTCAAACATGAATAAACCCTTAGACCCTAGCACTAAAAGGCAAACTAAACACAGGCCTACACCACATGAGATTGTTGCCGTTGGACCAAACATATGTGGCACCTCTAACTCCACACAAAACCTTATCTGCCCATCCGTCCCCATCTTTAAACAATATCCTGATTCGGGCATTTTTCTTGTCAGTTTTGAATACTTTCATTAAATCAAAACCAGTGTTTTAGACGCAAGTAAAATGATAGATGGCAGCCTGCATAGCATTTTCATAGCACTTGTAGCAAGTAGCATGACACTTGATTGTAGTTCTTTCTGTTGTAGGAGGTGTTGTATGTACCACATGCACACTATGGCATAGAACAGTGTGCATTTGAGTTTTTGGTTTTGTTGTTTGATATGTTTAATATCTTAAGAATGGAATTGACTTGTCCTCATGCATGAAACTTCATTATGGCTTGGGGGAGTGTTACGTTCTGGAGCACATCTTTTGTGTTAAACCCGCATTTACACCTGGAAATGCTCGACTAACATGACAGATGTGAAGTGCATAACATTAAATTCATGTAGAAAATGCTGGACACTTGAATCATTATTATTTTTTAAGGTAGGATTCTTTTTTTTGGGGAAATTCCCAAATATACCCACATATTTTCAAATATTCATCTTATAACCACGTATTTGACCCATAATTCCCACCATACCCATCATGTTGCCGTCCGTTTTTTATCGTTTGGACTTTTTGTCTTTTAATTATTTATGTTAAGTAAATACCCAAACTGTCCATGTATTTGCCCATACGTGAACTGGTAGTCCAGCTCCAAAACTCCCCCTTGCCGTCCCTGTTCCTGTAAATCTAGAATCTAAATCACAACCTTCCCAATTCGTTGTCTCAGTTGCACTGGCTGCTATTGTTCGATCATCCAAGTGAAACTTTCTCCGCTACTGCTGCTTCTACAATTTTTCCCCATGGTAGCAAATAAAGAAATAGGAAGAAGATGATGAAATGGCCCCTGATTCCGACAACTTTCACTGCTGCTGCTGCTTCTGTTATTTGTCCCCATAATAGCAGATGAAGAAATAGGAAGAAGGAGAAGATGAAGAAATGCACCCTGATTTCGAACGGTCAGACACATCTGATTCATCCACAAGCTGATTACTTTCCAACGCATTATTTCATGGCATGGCTGTGTTTCTACTGGGCAATCCCAGCATTTTATGATGCACCCTGCGCATCCATGATCGCAAGATGAAGCAGCAGCAGTTTGGCTAATAATGCAGTGATCACAACAGTACTGATTGGAACTAGAAAGGAACACCTTAAACGACAGTGTTACGTGCAGATCTGTCCATGAAAATTCATTTTCACCATGGGCAAAAACGTAAATGCAATTGAACGATAACGTCTGTAGCTTCTCATTTAACAACACGAGTATGGGGGGAATTATAGTTAAAATTTGTGGGTATGAGAGGAATATTTGAAAATCCGTGGATATAAGAGGAAATTCGGATAAAATACGTGGATATATTTGGGAATTACCCTTCTTTTCTTTAAAAAAAAAAAAAAAACTCTGGTTATAGCTCCCCATTGTGCATCCTGAATGATTATAGACCTTCATGATTTATTATATTTCTATTTACTTTTAGCCCTTCTAATTTTTCTGATTATTAGTTATTTATTATAATTATTTTCAGCAATTAGAAAATGAGGCAAACAAATGAGGTCAAAAAGACAAAAGTAAGCCCAAGACCTTACAAACAACTGAAGAACATGTAAGGACTATGACATAATCCACAAAAGAAATAAAGATGGATGATAAACAAGATTGAATATTGCAATTATTTGGAAATTCTGATTTAGAACAGCAGAATCAATTAAAACATGACTAGTTTCAATTAAATTAAAAGGAAAATTTTATATGACAATGATTAGACCAGCTATGGTCTATGATGTAGAGTGTTGGGTAGCTAAAGAACAACATATACATAGAACGAGTGTAGCTGAACTGAGAATGCTAAGGCAAATAAGTGACAAAATTAGAAATGAAGTAATTTGAGATAATATAAATGCAAATTCAATTGGTAATAAAATGAGGAGAAGATTAATGTGGTTTGGGCATGTTAAATGGAGACCTAAAATGGCACTTGTTAGAAATCTTAGTTTATTCAAATAGAAAGTGACGAAAGAATGAGAGGAAGTGATACAGTTAGGGGTGGGAATTGGGGCGGGTCGACCCGTGACCCGACTCGTTTTTGGCAGGGTAAAACCAATATATTTTTGACCCGGTATAGGGATGGGTCAGAAATTTTGACCCGAATTCAAAAATAGGGTTGGGGTAGGTCGACCATGTCCCGACCCGAAGAGTCCGACCCGCCCCGCATATATAAATGTATTAAAAATTATAAGACTATATTGAAATATTATTATTATTTTCTTTCAAATTTCTCACTTTTTTATAATCAACTCTATCAACAATAGAAGAATCAATTTATTCAAAATGCAATATAAGAATCAATAAAAAATTTGTACGATATAACCCTCATGTGTAATTGTATATTAACCTATTTTAATAAATGTATACTATATTTTCAAATGTTTTGTTTTCTTAATTATGTGTTTTTTAATAATTAGTGAAATATTGAAACATATAATATTTAAATTTAGTATAGATGTATACTTATGTTTGATAGATATATAAATTTTGAAAATTATCTTATTTGATCCGTATTTTTTACCCAACCCGCTATCCCGAAACCGGTCCGATACCGATCCGAATTTTTTCCCTACACCTGGTAGAAAAAAGTAAGGGTCAAACAAGATTTTTGAAAAGTAGGGTCAGGGTTGGGCAAACCCTGACCCGTCCCAACCCGCCCCGATTCCCACCCCTAGATACAGTATAGAAAACATGGAGAAATAGAAGAAAGAAAAAGGATCCTCTTATCGCTCAAAGTGATGTGAATGGAGGAAAGAGGAGGTAATTAGAAGAACTAGGGACTAAAGAATTACAAGAGAACTATAGAAGAGCAAATGACCTATAGGAAATTGTAGAGAATTAAAGATCACAACTAATCATAAAAAAATAATTGTTTTACAAATGAACCAAACAACCTATTTATTAGAGAAGATAGCTCACACAGTAAAAAAATATGAAAACCTACACAACAAGTAAACTTTAACTTATGAACTAAGCAAACTTGCACGAAAAGAAAGAACTCAATAATGGAAACAATCACCCTAGAATAATTTAAACCATCCAAGAACAAATATAAAAAGTAAATCCTAAATTAACCCTAACTTTTATGATTCTGCCTCATATATGTACGAATTAGATGCATGGCAGCATGATTTCCATCAGAAGGACCCAAAAGAATGTGGATAGAAGTAATTAAAAAGATATAAATATGTCAGAGATTACTGAAAACATCATTCATGATCGTAACGGATGCCACAATTAGATCCATGCAGCTGACCCACTAGGTGGGAAACAGTATACGATGATGATGATGATGAGAATAGCAAAACCACGGTTGATTAGTTCTGCTAAGCCATTAGCAATTCTTCCAACTTAGCCAGAAAGGTAGAAACCGAACATGACAAACAAAAACAAGAAATTTATCCAATCACAATGCTCCTTCACTTCATCAAAAATATGTCACCAGTCAACAGCCTCTAAGTACTCCTAGTTCACTAGAACCGATTGTTTCAGTCATCTTCGATAATTTCATAAATCCACATAATCTAACTTTCTCAATATCCACTTCATGTCGTTGTTTCAAACACCTTTGATAACAGTAGATGGAAACCTGCATCTAGCAATTCCAGTATCCTGGAGAGGGCTTGCTACTTCAAAATGTCAAGTTTGTAACAACGGTCCAAATTTTCCATATTACTTTGAAAGCCAAGGCATCTTTGGTCTCAAACTTATCCATTGAGAAGAAAGGAAATGGAAATTCCTGGCAGAGAAGGCATCTACCAACTAAAATTTACGATCATTTGGTTGCCTCAAGACAATGGAATAAACCAGCGCAAAATAATTTGTACATGCTTCTACTCATAGAAAGGTAGTAGTAACGCATTCCGGGATACGTGACTCCTGAAAATCTGACGAGGGAATGGAGTCGGAAGAAAAACCGAAGTCCCATTTTCTGTGGGAATTACCTAAAATTTAAGCAAAGAAGAGCAACAAGCCTAACCAAAGACAATGTCACTTCCACGTAATTTTGTGTATGGATTGAAGGAACAGCCATGAAACCCGCGGTAAAAAAACCCAGAAATATTTTTAGCAGAAAAATCACAGCGGATAGGAATAAAAGAAGAAACGAGGGGATGAAATGCGAGGAGAGGAATGAAAGGATTTACCTGCACAGGACTTCATGGAACGGATCTTGATGAGGAGAAGGATGATGCTGAGGAGATGGGTCATGTCCCCAGCTAGCCTGAAAGCATTCATTTTGAGTTGAGATTTTGCAGAAATGAACGAGATCGGAGAGTTTCTTGTACGTCTCTCTTCTTCTGCTTCTTTCTTTTTGGATTGTATGAGCTTTTGAAAGAGCAATGGAGGAACATGAAGGCAGGAAAGAGAGAAGGGCCGTGATCTTCTTTGACGTTCGCATGTCCCTTTTGGAGCCCCATCGCCTGCTCCCGGGAGCAGGCAGCGTTCCCTGCTCCCGGGAGCTTATACCCATTTTTTTTTTTTTTTTTTTATAAAAATGTTAATACAGGTGTATTTAATATGTATATAAGTTTTTACCATTTTTGAAGTATTTTAGATATTTTAGATATTTAATACAGCCATGAAATTTATACACATGTTAAATACATCTAGATTAACACTGTTTAGGATAAATTTTCAAAAAAAAAAAAAAAAAAAAATGGGTATAAGCTCCCGGGAGCAGGGAACGCTGCTTGCTCCCGGGAGCAGGCGATCGGGCTCCGTCCCTTTTAGACCCTATAAAGTACCATTTTTTAATTTTTTTTCAAAAAATTAATAAAACTATTAAATAAAGGATTAATTTCAAATGTACTCGCTACATTTCGTTAATTAAGGTGTATTTGGCAATTAATAAAACATGTCAAGTTAAAACTTTTCAATCTAAAGATTTTCATTTTCCACAACTATCATATTTTTTAATCATTTTTTCATATTTTTCTATACAACTACCCTACTTTTCAATCATTTTTATACAACTATCTACACAATTAACTTATCTATTTTAACTTTATCATTTTTACTACTCATTATTACCCCTATCATATCATATCATTTGACAACTTTTACTCTCCAAAACTTTTCACCAAAAGTTTTATTCATTACCAAACACACCCTAAGTTTGAAAACTTTCACATATATTCTTTAAGTATCGGTCAAATTTCATCTATACACATTCTGTCAAGCACAATTAAAAATTACTTTCATTCATCATAGAAATTGTCTAAAATATCGTTTATTATTTAATAATTATAATCATTTATCTATAGCAAAAGTTGAACCATATGATAGAAACTTATCCAACTTGAGAAAGAAGCCAGACGTACTGAGTTTTGACGATTTGGACATAACACGAATGATAATAAATGTCAGATCAATTGAGGGTACTTTGGAATTTTAAAATTATTAAACGTTCCCAACTATTATGTTGGGTATATTTGAAATTAATAAAAAAATTTAGTTGGTATATGTGAAAGTTTTTAAACTTGATATGTATATTTATAATTAAGGACAGATAGAGTTGGTATATTTAAAATTAACCCTTAAACTAATAATGTGTTTGAGAAGTGATAAATTTTTAGATAAAATACGTGTTTGGAAAGTAATAAAACTTTTAAATAAAAAGATCTTGATATAGAAATTTTTGAAATGAAAGAAATTCATTTGTAACATAATAGAGTTGTAACACTCGGACCCAAGTAGAACTTGTATTTATGCATTTATATTGAATTTATGATTTATGTGAGATTTGATTCATTTATGAATTATTCTTATGATAATATTTTGCAATTAAGAATTTGATTAAACATAGAGGTTAGAACAAATTGCTATGGTCAAGTGGTTTGTTAGGGATCTTGAATGGATAATGTGCCATGAATAATTATCTTAATTATCATGATTTAATTTATGGAAAATAGAAGGGTAATTATGGAATGAAGTTGGGATATATTAGGAAATTCATAACTTGACGCCAGTAAGGCGGATTGAGGTGAAAATTGAGAGATAGGTATAGAATTTCATGTTCAATCTTATGGATGGATTGGATTGAGTAAACGTGATGTGATTAGGGAGATAATTATTTAATTTCATCTTAATCCAAGGATGAACTTTGAATGGCTATAACTTGAGATGAAAACGTCGTTTTGAAGTAAAATTTAAAATGAACAGTTAAAACGACTTGCTTAATATTATGAGTGGAATGGATTAGGCTAATTACCAAGGAAACATGCATTGTCATAAAAGGATAAAATAATTTGGACACTTATGCAAATAATCATGAGATTTGATATGTTAATCATGAGGCAAAGTCAATGCATGTGAGCTGTCACCTTTAGAGATTTTTGGCTTGATTTTTTTTAATTATCGAAAATAATAAAATCTAAGATAATTCCATGCATTAAAAAGCTTGCAATGGTGGCATGCTTGGACGTTCATGGGAGGAGATAAAATGAGATTTTTTTTATTTTCAAAAATTCTAAAAAATTACACCACATAAGCTAATCACCTAGGGTAATTATGAAGCTGTAGATTTTTATCACTAAATGACAAAAGCCCAGCCACATGAATGGCCAAGGGGGGAGGATTAAGAGATAAAGTGATTTTTTGAGATTTTACACAAGATAAATATGGATTTTACTTGGACTAAGTTGAGCCATGTCAATTAAGCCATAATTACTCAAATGAGATGGCAAGTGGGACCCACAAAACTCAGCAAAAATGGCAAGGGGCGGGAGCATAGGGACGTTTAACTTGGGAGTGAAAAATCAAGAATAGAAAAAAATCACCAAGGAGCAAGCAAGGGGGAGACGCCCACTTTTTGGAGGAGAAATCCAAGGAAAAAATTTCCAAACCAAGAACACCCTAAGCATGCCCAAATCCCAGCAAGGGAAAAGGAGAAAGAAGGAAGAAAGGAAGAAGAAAAAGATGAGCAAAGAGAGGAATCCAAGTTAGAAAGATTGGAACTCAAGTTTAGCTAAAATCAAGTAAGTATATCTTAGAATTTGATTCATTAAAATCCAACTTCTCTACCCCTATTTATGGGTCATCAATATGATTCATAAACAACCCCTAAAGAAAGATTAATGACACTCTTGAATAGAGTATTAATTAAGGGTCTTTGCTTATTATCTATTGAAATTAGATGCAAATATGGGAGCAAAACCTAGAGGAAATGAGGCAGAAATCTAAAATATGAACGGAATAGTAAACGGATGAATTTTAGCATAAAAATTTATTTGAGAACTCATGATAGGATGATTAAGGAATGACCCAATTTTTAGCTCAAAAGGGTAAGTAGGTTGTAAATTAAAAATATGAGAAAATCAGCCTGAACAGGGTTGCACAGGTGTCAGAATCAGCTGCACCAAATGATTTTTAATATACAAGGTATTTTGAGTTGAACATTTTATATGATATGGAAGACATCATGAGTAACACACGGACAAAATAAAAATTGGTTTTTGAAAGGTATAAATATACCTAATAATTTACGTGATTTGAACTGTCTGAAAATAGCTGCTGCAGTCCAGTAGGGTAAAAATACCGAAATAAATATAAATACTCCATATGTTGTGCTAGAAATATTTATTTTGGTTAAGTGATATAGTTATGAAGGTATGACCGAAATTTCATATTTAAAGATTCAAAAATTAAAGAGATCAGTGTGTCTGGTTTCAGCATTATGGGCAGATTGAGGAATAAATCAAAATAAATGTTAAATTCCATATTTTTGTGATGGAATTTAACTTATGATGGGATATAAACAAGTATCGTAAGTGATTATGAGGGTTTAACCTATTAGAGATGGATTTTAGAAAGGATGAAACTTACGGTTACGTATATGACCCGATTTTCATGTTTTTATGATATGTATGAAACATGAGTTATGCGAATGAGTTTATGGATAATTTAGAGGGTAAAATACCCTGAAATATATATACTTTGGATGACTAAAATGTATGGGGAAGAAAGTGTGAAACCCTAACCCATTTAGAGCCCGTATGTATGCATTAATCATGAATATGATATGTATATGTGAATTATTGAGTTATGAATGATTTATGTGATTTTGCTAATTACTGCAATTAGGGTTAAGGATTAGTAATAATAGTGTGATTAATCAGTTTGAGTTAATATGAGACAATGGGATTGGAGTAAATTGTTATTGATTTAAATGTGCAAATACATTATGGTAATCATTTTTCCATTATTTAATATGAATTATGGGAGTTTATATGATAATTGACAAGTTTAATGGAAAAATACTAGAAAATTCATAACTCAACGCCTGTAAGGCGGATTCAAGTGAAATTTGAAATGAAAATTAATGATGTTGGGCTTGGTATTATGGAATTATTAGGTTATGAAAATTCTTGATAAAATGAGTGCTATGATTTATTGATCATATTTCAATTTCAACCGTAACTTTAAACAGCTATAACGGGAGCTAGGAAAATCAGATTGAGATGAAATTTGAAACAATTGAATGAAATTATGAGACGTTTATTTTGGATGTCTTAGATTAAGCTTGAAATATTGAAAAAATATCTACATTGAAAAAGATGAGCATGGTTGACTAATGCACCTCAAAAGTATCCAACACTTAATGCTAGAATACAATGCATAATTGCATGGTTTTAATGGGAATTGAAGTGTCAAAGGCAGGCCATTTCTAAGGTATTTTATGTATTTATATGAAATGCAAAAATACATGAATTATCCAGCTATTAAATGGTTATCATGATGGAGCTACACGCAAACAACCTATGCATAGAGGAGGTGGCAAGAAGGGACGTCCAAGGGGCTGCTATGTTGCTTCTTTTTGAATTTTTAATTTTTAAAATATGTGTAAATGCAGCTGAGATGCAAGGACATAAAGATATGCATTCCATCATGTCAATATCCAGCAATAAAAATTATAAAATATAGCTGAAAAGGAGAGTGAAAAAGTGGACAGCTTATGGGGCATTTGGACGTGCAGAAATATGGTTGGTTTGATGCCATTTTGATAAAAAATTTTAAGATCAAATTGATACATAAATTAAAGGGTAATTAAGTGTATAATTTACCCTTAAATTAAGGTTAAAAAATGGAAAAATTGCTGGAAAAATGGACAGCAATGGACGTGATCTATGGAGGCAGTTTGGACGGCTAGGATTTAGGCAGTTTTGTGATTTTTGAAAAATTGTAAAATCTCATTTTACTAGGCTGTAATTTTGCCAACTCATGAAAGTGATAAGCTACCATTTAATGGTGTGGAAAATGCTCCATGAAGTGGGGCCCACAGCTGGAAAAAAATCCAACTTATAAGCCCATGCACATTCATTTGAGAGGAGATTTGGAAAGTTGGCTAAGTGCTGAAATTTCACCCAAGCAAACCAGCAGCTCTCACGTCCCATTTTTCCCAGCAAGAAGAAGAAGAAAAGCTAGGAAAAAAGAAGAGAATTAGTGGAGGAAATCATCTCCAAGTGCTAGGGTTTGAGTTAGCACTAAACCAAGTAAGTATATGTTTAGTTGTAAGTTGTTTAACTTGAGTTTTAAACTCAAAACTTGAATATGGAATGGATGCTTAAAGAATCTGTAAAATGATGATTTAACATGCTTTTGAATGAATATTGAATGGGTATTAAGTTTTATGCATGAATTTTCATGATTTAGATGATGAAAATAAAGTTGGAATGACATATGAGTTGGAAACTCAACTTGACAAACCCTAAATCTCCATGACAAGTTGCTATTTTGGTTTGATGATGTGCTTAGGTTATGAATCATGTATTAATGCAAAACATGTGTTGATTTGTGCTTAAATGATGAATTTTTGAAGTTATGGAATGCAAAGTGATGGTTATGACCTAATTTTCTTGTTTCTATGCTAAAAATGCTATGAAAATATGTTTACATGCTTTTGTGAATGCTATGTAGGGTAAAATACCCTAGGTTTAAGGTGTTATGGATGCCCAAAAAGATTTGGGAAAAGAAGCCCTAAAACTGATTTTTATAGATTTTATGAAAGTGTGTCTAACCGATGTGAAACGGAACTCAAAACGTGTAGGCAACTTGCTGTTTTGAGGAATGATAATTCATGAATGTTATATATGTGTTAAATCCCTAAATATGGATTAAGAAAAATAAAATTATTGCTAATTGAAAAATCGTGCTAGCATGTTAAAGATGGATTTATGCAAAAGTTCATATGCGCAGGGTACTAGGTCCACTTGAAGGGTATAAGCGGACCGGTTGTCCCCCCTTGGTGTGGCCAAGTCGCTTAAAATAGGCCCAAGGCCGGCGGCGCCCTCTCTAAAATGGGAGTTAACGTGGATGGATGGTCGCCTGACTAGCTTCCATCCTAAGGGAATTATGATGACTATGTTCATGTTTTCATATGACATTATGCATATGGTACTCGTGATGGGTACAAGATTTCATATTTTCAAGATATACCTTTAGACAAGGTATAAGTTACTTTCCAATATGATTTCCAATGTAAAATATTTCCTGAAATGATTTGCTCATAAAATGTAAATAGCTTGCTTATTGAGTTTCGACTCATGATTTTGTTTTCTAAACCCAAAGACAGGTAAAGGACAGGCCATGGCGAAGGAGCAAGTGCAAGCTTGAGGAGGCTATGGAAAAACTTTAGAATTTTTATATTATGAAGAAAACCCATGTTGGATAGATGTAAACTATTTGTATTTTTATATTGATGACTGTGATTTATACATGCAGTGACATCTAATTTAGGCAAAAGTTGAAATGTTACTTGAACATCATGTCGTGTATATGTGCTGATCGGATTTGAAATGGTTTAGTTATGCATGAGATGGAAACGATTTAGAAATGTTTGAGATGAAAATATGAGAAATCAAATTCATATGAGAAAATATTAATTCGGATAAACATCATTAAAACCCGTCGTGTGACAGGGCAACAATCCTGATCACGTTTACCAATCAATACGATCCCGAGGTAAGGCTCAGGATGTGATGCTCGGGTTTGGAGCGCCACAGAAAGACCCAAATTTTAGAATTTTATGTGAACAAAGAGGCAAACATGCAAGGAGTGTCCAGAGATGATTATGACATGAATGATAAATGACAAGAGCAATCCATATGGATGAATGATTGCTATGCAAGTTGATCGATGTATAAAATGAATTGTAGGTTGAAAACTATATGTGTGCAAGTGACGAGCTGCGTATATGTCAATTAAAATGCTCGCTATTTACACAAGCATACGTGCCGTGTTAAGTAATAAAGAGTGAGTAGAGTATTATTCCCATGAGGAATTGTTAACCAGAATTATTAATTAGTTTGATTGCTTTCGATGGGTAGAAAATTCTGAATTTATAAATTAAACTAAAGCTAACGACTGCACTAAGAAATCAGAGTAGAGTCCACGGAATCGCTGGAATACTATAAACGAGTTTAACAATCAGGGATGACAGATGGATAGTTCAGAATCCTTGAATCTAAACTATATCGCATTGGTTCTTTTTAATTGTATTGTGTATGGATTTACTAGTCCAACTTCATTAATCTCTATATATGTCTTCTAACATTATATAAAGCTAATCACATCCTATTTAATTGTTATGTTCTCATGCCATTGAATAAAGTGAAATTGATAAGTTCATAACTTGTTTAATGACTACACAGGGTTTAGCGGTATATTCCTATCTGTTAAATAATTCCCCTTAACCAAGAGGAAACTTATGTCTTGCACGTGGATCTAGCAACGATTTTTCTCTTCCAAAGATAAATCAAGCAATTAAATCATCTTACAAGGTAGCTAATCTTGTAAAAATTATTAAATCCGCACATGCAAAGGTAAATCATACACAATCATATATAAAATCAAATATTCATTCCTGAAATTCAAAGAACTAAAAACAATATAATTTAGAATTTAATTCATCCTAACTATCCATCTAATGGAGGTTTAGTTCATAGACATGATCACAGCATCCATTAAATCCATATAAAAAGTATCCATGAAAGTAAAGAAAGAAAATTAGAAAGAAATAGAGAAAACTATTTTTCGGCGGCTTCCACCAATGGGGTTGAATCCTCTCTTCAATCTATGTTTCAATCGTGATTTCTTCTTTCTCTTGCTATGTAATTCGTTTTTGGGCCTCCTCCTCTCCCCTTCTTGTGCGCGAACCTCCTAGGATCTATTTATAGAATCCAGTTGCGCAGCCTACGCACTGAAATTTGCGCATACGAATGTATATTGGCGCCTAGGCGCCAACTATCTGTGTGCTGGGCAACTTGGAACTTTTCTGCAAACCTTAGATTTCATGCCTTGGCGCCTAGGCGCCAACTCCCTGGAAGGAGTATGACTTGTGGCTTCAAAAACCCTGTTGTGCTGCTCTGCATGTTGGTAAGGTGGCGCCTAGGTGCCAACTCATTGGAAGCCATGTGTTTTCTGAATTTTTCTGGAGTCCTGGCAAAGGCACATAGAGTGGCGCCTGGGCACTGACGAGCTACGTATATGTCAATTAAAATGCTCGCTATTTACGCAAGTATACGTGTCGTGTCAAGTAATAAAGAGTGAGTAGAGTATCGTTCCTACAAGGAATTGTTAATTGAATTATTAATTAGTTAAACTGCTTTCGATGGATGGAAAATTCTGGTTTTGTGATTTAACTAAGCTAACGATTGCAATGAGAAATTAGAGTGAAAGTTCGAGACTACTGGATACTTTGAACGGATTTTCTGATTAGGGATGGCAGATGGATAGCTCGGAATCCTTGAATCTAAACTATATTGCTTTAGTTCTTTTTGATTGGATTGCATATGGATTCATTAGCCCAAGTTCATATATCTTTATATATGTCTTCCTACATTATATAAAGCTAATTACACCCTATTTAATTGTTATATTGTGGCGCCCCGAACCGAGGCGTCCACTGGCCTTACTCCGGGATCTTGTCGATTGGTAAGTGTGAATCATGATTATTGCCCTGATCATGCGGCGGGTACTTAATTCGATCTCGTCAAAATTTTTCTTTTTCTTTTTCTTTCATCACATAAAGACACATACTTATCATCAAATCTCAATTATCATTGATAACATTCATACTTGTTTTTGTACAATACAGGTTATTTTAACCTGAACATTTTATACATACATAATTTGAAAACTCCTTATCATATATTCATGTCATACCATATATGGATCAGCATATCATAAAATTGTCTTCATACCTTCTTTTTCCTTTTCTTCTTGGCCTGTGCTGTACCTGTCTATGGTTTGAAAAGCAAAACGTGAGTCGAAACTCAGTAAGCAAGCGTTTTTTTTCCATTTAAATGCATTTCTCCCGTTCAATAGTAGACACTTATCAAGTGATCTACTATCAACCAGTGGAAACCTTTTCATAAAACCTTGTGTAAAACATATGCTTGCAAACTTAACATGTAAACATCTTTTTCACGAACATAAAACGTTTTCCATAAAACTTTCTTTCTCCAAGGACATTCTCATGTCCTTAAAATATTTTTCATAAAACCTTTTTAAAACAAGCATATGCATCATGCATAACGTTTCTGTCCGTCTGGTAGGTGACACTTACCAAGTGATCACCCTTTCCTCCTTAGGAGAGAAATCATCTCTATTGATAACTCGCGAGCCAGACAGTTATCCGTGTTCTTCTCCCATTTCAGGGAGGGCGCCGCCGGCATTTCGCCTTTTAAAGCGACTTGGCCTATGTAGAGGGGGCCCATCTTACAACCGTGTCCGGTCTGCATATCCTCTACAGTAGACCTAGTACATAACTCATGTGCACATTCCTTTCTCCATATTCATATGCTAGCATGCTTTTTATAAAACTCCACAGACCCTAGTCTGTGACTTTTCCTTTTTAAAACTTGATGCTAGCATGTCATTTCAAAATAGTACAGACCTCGGTCTGTATTCCCTTTTCTATCTCTAACTTGATAACTCGGCATAGCCCAAGTTAACAAGTTAATAAAAATATTTTGTAAGGATGACCAACCTTAAATAATTTTAAAAATATTTAAATGGCACATTCTTAAAACATTTGAAATATTTGAGAAATAATAAATTTGAAATATTGCTAAAAAAATGTTTATAAATCATTTTTGATCGGTAAAATAATTTTGAAAAATATTTTAATATTTGGAAACCAAAGACTTTGGAAACATTTTTCTTCTTGTTTCTAGATTTTTCATGAACAAAGGATATACTAATGCATAATTCATTTTATATATATATATCATATTCTTTGTCCACATAACACTTAAGTTTCTTCTATACGAAGATACGCTTGTATGATCCTTTGGTCATTTAAAAGAAATCTTCATTTAAATCGGTTATTGGTTGGCCTTCCTTAAATCCGTTTCAAAACATTTTAATAAATCATTTTAAATTCATTCGATAAAACAAAATACTATTTTGGAAATCAAAACTTTTCCTTTTCCATTATAATGCAACCATTTCCATCTTTCTCTTCATTTATAAGGATTTGCTTATGATAAAGCAATTCCCACATACTTCAACATTTCTTCTTACTTCCATATGAATTTGCTTATAATAAAGCAAATTTGACATATTCCATAGTTGCACTATATAAAAATTATTTTCAAAAGTTTGCTTGCTTACCTTTGCTTTGCTTTAATTCGACTCCTTTATCTTTTCCTATAAAAGTGAAAAGGATATACATACTTTATCATGCATATTTTATATTTATTTATGACCTTATTTTCTACCATAAATTTTTTTATAGAGGTTATCTTTAAAAATGAGTGATCATCATTTTCTTATATGGATTTTTATCCATAAATCCTTAAAAAATTCAATCCATATATCCTCATAAAATATAAAAATAAATCTAAAATTCTCTCCAAAATCACGCTGTTTACTGTAGCAAATCACTGTTCATCCGAGGTTACTGTTCACAGAGACGTGGTTACTGTTCATGGGTTCCAAAATTTGATATTTTTCCAAAAATAAAAAATATCATGACATACCTCATGCCTATTATATCATAGGAAATTTCATACATTTTGAATTTATTATCATTTACTTGGCCAAAAAAATCATTTTCTCCATATACTAAAAATCAACATAAATTCACTTAAGCATAATCCTTAATTCCAAAAATCATGAAATTAATATATCATTATTCCAACATCAAATTTATCATAATAATACATCCCAAATCATCATTTATCAATTTTGGAGCATTATTTTCATATATCATATGCTATCTTCCCAAATACCCTATCTTCGCTCCAAATTTTTGATGTTTTGGTATAATTCCATTTAAACATTATATATATACTTATTTTCTCATGCTTGGGAATTATCTGAGCATGGTTTTACCCTACTTAACATCCAAAACAAGTTTGGGAAGAATCCCCTTACCTGAAGTAGAAAAACTCCCCTTCTACTTGGCTCTTCTCTCTCAAATCTTCTCTTCTTCTTTCTTTCAAGGCCAAAACGTGTTTTGGATGGCTTGGGAACTTGGAATGGCTCAAGTGGAGCTGGGATTGTGCCTTTGGACGTTCACCCCATGCCCCTATTTATACTTTTTTGATTTTTCATTAAATTGCAATTTACCCCTTGCTTGAGGTGTAAATTTGCAAATGTGTTTTTTTCTAATTTCCAAAAGGTGCCTTGAGCCAAGAGAAGCCACCCTAGGCCTGCTACAGAAGCCCTATTTCAGCTCTATTTTTATCCTATTTTTTTAATTTGAAAATTAATTATTTTTAAGCAACTTAATCTCAACCCTTGATTAATGATCAAATTGATTTGTGACCATTGGATCATGACCCCAAAAGTCAACAACCCCCTTGCACGTCCCTGCCATGCTGCATTTGCATTTAATTTTATTTTTTTTAATTATTTACTTTATTAAAAAGTCAAAGTATATTTAATAAAAAGTTAAGTTACTTTTTCAACATCTATTTGACACTTTATCTTGGCCATTAATTTGTGAGTTTCATCACATCTTATACCATCCATCATGTTCATCATGTATTTTTAACCATCCATAAAAAATTTCATCTAATTCCGACACCCGGATTGCAATTTATGAATTTTTTTCTATTTTTCCACAAAAATCCAAATTTGGATTAGAATATCCAAAAGGATTGCTATTTTGTCTTGTAGTGATTAATTCTCCTTTTGACTTTTTGTGATTAGGTTAATCAAGTGATTAACTCTTAATCTCATATCTTAATCCACAATTACTATGCATGTTTACTATTCACGTGCGTCACATTCTTAATTGCATTATTTTAACCTCTAGTACACATTTGTAAAATATAACATATTTTATAAATTTTATTTATCATAAAATCAGTACAGGGACCTAGGGTTTATAATCCTAGGTTTACATGTGCTATTCTAGGATTGCGGGTTTCACATATATTCCCATGCCATCAAATAAAGTGAAATTGATAAGTTCATAACTTGTATAATGACTACACAGGGTTTAACGGTATATTCCTATTCGTTAAACAACTCTCTTTACACAAAGGTCGAAACCTATGCCTTGCACATGAATCTGGTAGAGATTTTCCTCTTCCAAAGATAAATCAAGCAATTAAATCATCTTACAAGGTAACTAATCTTGTAAAAAGTATTCAATCCGCACATGCAAAGGTAAATCATATACAATCATGCATAAAATCAACTATTCATTCCTGAATATTCTAAGAACCAAGAAACAATATAGTTTAGAATTCAAATCATCCTAACTATCCATCTAATGGAGGTTTAGTTCAAAGACATGATCTTAACATCCAATACATCCATATAAAAAGTATCTATAAAGGCAGAGAAAGAAAATTGGAAAGAATAAGAAAAACTATTTTCCGGCGGTTTCCACCAACGAGGCTTGAATCCTCTCTTCAATCCGGGCTTTTTAATCTTGATTTTCGCTTTCTCTTGCACTTTAGTTCGTACTTCGGCCTCCTCTTCTCCCCTCTCGCGCGCGAACTCCTTGGAACTATTTATATAGTTCCTTTTGCGCAGCTTACGCATTGGAATATTCGCGTACGGATGCGTATTGGCACCTAGGCGCTAACTCCCTGTGTGCTGAGCAACTTGGACACATTCTACAAAACCCTAGAAATTCATGCACTGGCGCCTAGGCGCCAACTCCCTGAAAATTTTGCCTGACTTGTGGCTTCAACATCGTTTGAACTTGGGTTGCATGTAGATGAAGTGGCGCCTAGACGCCAACTCCTTGGAAACCATGCTGTCATCTGTGTGTGTTGAAAATGGCCAAGGCACGTAGTGTGGCGCCTGGGCGCCAATGGGTTGTGCCTAAGCACCATCCATCTGCCTCTGGTTGCCGCAACTTGTATTCAACTCGTCCACTCTGCCTTCACACATCCCGTCCTTCCTGCAAAAGATGGAAAACTAAGTAAATGAACTAAAAATGCCTAAATAATGCTAAAAATACCTAAAAACTAAATAATGCTCATAAAATGCAAAGCGAGTAAAAATTAAGCTAAATGGATACAAACTAAGCCTAAATCTCGAACTAACACACAAATCAAGTCTGAAATGGGCCATGATAACTCGTAAAAATACGAGTTATCACACTCCCAAACTTAAATGTTGCTAATCCTCGAGCAACACATACAAACAGTATGAATGAATGAATGAATGACTAAATGAATGAATGAATTAATGAATGCCTGTAGACTTTGTCAACTCCGTTTGCTTCCTGTTGTGCATTGATCAATCCACTTAGCCATTTCACAAGGTCAAAACTAATTCAACTTGAAAAAATCCTTCATTATACAAACAAGGCATGCATTTTTGTTTTCAAATCAAGTTACATGTGGATACTAAGATTCCATATTGCAAAGTCATATTTCAACACATTAATCTTTCATTCGATCAGAAAACTAGTTAGAAAATTAATGAACACAAGCAAACCAAGGATTAAACTGAATATACTAGTTACAACAAATGGTATCAAGTCACTGAATTTAATCTCTAACAACTACACATTCTTTTCCCCCCCAAACTTATTGCAAAAATTTTCCTCGCCATATTTCAGGATATCTGGAGCTCTATTTTTTTTTGGCTCTCCTCACCATATTTCAGGGTATTTAGGGAGAATTTTCATTTTTACGCGAACCTTGCCATTTGTCGATGCCAAGTCCCGGTTACTCAGCTTAGGTCAACCACCCCCTTTTTAAAACTGTTTTCTAATGCCCTGTTAGGGGTACTGAACATGTTTGAGTAATTTCTGTGAAATAATACCATTTCTGAACCCGTTGAAGTACTTGGTCAACATTTATTTAGTTTAGTTTTCATCATCTTGGTCTAAAAGATATGCCTGTGATTGAATTAGAATAATGCATTATGAAATTCCTTTTAATTCTTTCACATTTACTTTCAACCTGTTTTTATACTTGGTTTTAAATCTGAATAGCCCATTCTTTCATGAATTCAATTTCAAGTCAGAATTAATCACAACATTGCACACTTTCACAATAAGATGGATTGAAACAAAGACAACTTTCATTAGCTGGAATTGACATACATGCAACATAAAATAAAACATGAAAAATTAAAATGAAAAACTAACCTATGGTTGAGAATTATACATCCCCCAAACTTGAGAGATGCATTGTCCTCAATGCATGATCCTAAGATGAACTAAAAATGAAAATATAATGAAAAGAAAAATTAAAAGAAAAGAAAAGAAAAAAGAAAGGACTGGGACTCCCCTCAGGAATCGGACTCCGTCGCGTCCTCGTCATCCTCATCGGCCACTTCATCGGGCTGGGGCTGGGATTGCTGTCCGAAGCAGGCTCGGACCTCAGGTGGCGTCGGTGGGAAAGGCGGGAGGGTGGAGATGTCGATCTGGCGGTCCTTCGCTATCCGCCGTAGGTAGGCTTCCATCGCCCGGTCATGCTGCCACTGATACCTGGCTTAGGCGGCAACCAGATTCTCCTAGTTTATTAGCCGCTCGACCGTGGATAGCAGCTGCGAGGATGGACCCGCTACAGGTGGAGCCGGTCTGGGGCACGTGGTGGCGATGCGGGTCCGTGGCTGGGTGCGGTAGGAGAGGTCATCAATGATGGCCTGACAGTTCAAGACCTCCTTCCTCAATGCATGATCCTAAGATGAACTAAAAATGAAAATATAATGAAAAGAAAAAATAAAAGAAAAGAAAAGAAAAAAGAAAGGACTGGGACTCCCCTCAGGAATCGGACTCCGTCGCGTCCTCGTCATCCTCATCGGCCACTTCATCGGGCTGGGGCTGGGATTGCTGTCCGAAGCAGGCTCGGACCTCAGGTGGCGTCGGTGGGAAAGGCGGGAGGGTGGAGATGTCGATCTGGCGGTCCTTCGCTATCCGCCGTAGGTAGGCTTCCATCGCCCGGTCATGCTGCCACTGATACCTGGCTTAGGCGGCAACCAGATTCTCCTAGTTTATTAGCCGCTCGACCGTGGATAGCAGCTGCGAGGATGGACCCGCTACAGATGGAGCCGGTCTGGGGCACGTGGTGGCGATGCGGGTCCGTGGCTGGGTGCGGTAGGAGAGGTCATCAATGATGGCCTGACAGTTCAAGACCTCCTCCGTCGGTTCCCATCTGACATCTGCCCGCTTGCGGAGCCCGGTGATGAGTGATGGGCCCCGGGGTGTGTTTGAACAGGCACAGATCTGCTGGTAGATAAGGCGACCCACATCGATCGTCATGCCGCTGTAGATGGCATGGAGTAGTAGCGCTCTGTCCATCATCACCTCACTGACGTGGGTCGACGGCATCATCCGGGCTGAAATAAAATGGAAAAACATCCACCCGTCGTACAACATCTCGCTACGCTTGAATGATGTGAGTTGACCTCCCATTGATTTCCATGTCAGAGGTCGTTGGCAGATATGCTCGGTAATAGAATTGACATCTCGACCTTCTCCCTCCAAAAACTCTTCATACTGGTCTGGATAGTCAAAAGAGCCCAATCTGTAATAGGAGTTGATCACTTCAATATAAAACAGGACGATCTTGCCCCGGACCTTCACCCTGCCCTGCTCATGTTCTATGGCATTAGCGTAGAACTCTTTCACCACTGGCACTATTGTAGATTCAGGCTGAGCCAGGAATTTCTGCCAACCTTGAGCATTCAGTGCGTTGATAAAGTTATCGGAGAAAGAGATAATTTTTATTCCCCGCTCAGGAATTAGATGCCATTTCTGAATCGAGTCCGTGTACCGCTTGAACGCCTGGGCTGACATGAATCGATTTGCGTCAAAGTCGACGGGCTCCTGAATTTTCTTTCTCTTAGCAGATGATGATGAAGCCATTTTGTCTCCAAGCAGTCTCAAATGGCCCTTGCTACCAAAATTCCAACACAACTAAGCAGTCCAATAAGCCAATACACAACAAGCCAAACTCCAAAATGCGCCAAAAACAGTCACCGTTCAACCAATACCAAACAAACATCAACTAATTCCAAGCAAATCAATCCACAAACCAAACTGAAGACCAATCCACAAACCGCACCCAAATCACTCTCCAATCTGCAGATCAATCCACAAAATTCACCAATCCAATCCAATCCAATATTCTACTCAAACAGGTAGTAAATCACTTCAAAGCACTTGGAATGTACCAAAAATGAAGAAATTTTTACCCACAAAGCTTTCCGCCTGAAATTTTGAAGTTTCCTTGCTTCTGCACTGGCGCTAGGGCGTGAGGGTAGCAGCGCGTAGGCGCCGATCTGCTGTCAGTCATTTCCGGCGCTGGGGTGAAGAAGATGACAATGAGATGGCTCAAAATGGAGCTTAACTCAAGGGGAAATTGTTAGGAAAGCTAGAATAGGTGTGAGGCTTAGGATTGGGTGACGAAAAACTGAATTTTAGGATGGATTTGAGCGAATCTAAGCAAAGTGGAAAAAGAGAATGAAATGGAAAACAGAATGGATGGAATGGGAGGATGATTATTTGATAAAATGTGGTTGGATTTGAGTTGAAATGACTTGAAATCAAGGTTGGGATGGTTAGAAATGAGAAATGGGAAATTTCGGCGCTGGGGCGTGGGGTTTGGGGTTTAGACCCTAACCCCATGCTTTATAAGGCGTCCGAGTCGCGCTGTCCATGACTCGGCACTGGGGCGCCAATATGTGGTGCTGAGGCGCCCCCTTATAGCGCCTAGGCGCCGAATATTTTTTTATTTTTATTTTTTATAATAAAATAAAAACTAAAAACCAAGAATAAAAATACAAATAAAAATACAAATCAAACTAAAACTAATCAATGGGTTGCCTTCCTTTCAGCGCTAAGCTTAACGTCCTTAGCCCGACGTTCCTGTTGTTCAGTCCATTTTCAATTTCATCACCTCAAACTCCTGGCCATTCAGAATGCAACCTAAAAGTTCCGATCTGATCTTAGCCCCTCGGTCCATAAAATTATTCCAAATTTGATCTTCCGGCCGATGAGGTAAGTGTATTCTGACATGAAAATTTTTAGTTCTATCAAATGTAAACTCCCCTATTCCATTATTGGCTTTAATATCCATGTCCTGACTTTCCAGCGGCTCGGTTAGTTGTTCAAACCCGACATAACCAATGAGTCGATCTTTAACATAGGCAGATAATTTGCGGCCCTCAGTTGTAGTCTCCTCTGTGTCCTTGTCAACACCAGTCTCGGGAAACTTTTGAACTTTCGAATTGCCTAAATCAATCCTTAAGCAATCCTCTAGATCAGTTGGGGCTCTGTATTGACTTGAGGACATTGAATGTAACCTTTTCATTTTGCACCTGCATGGTTAATTCTCCAGCTCGTACATTAATTATTGGATTGCTCGTTGCGAGAAAAGGCTGACCGAGAATAATTGGCACATCCCGATCCTCTTCATAGTCCAGGATAATAAAATTTGCAGGAAAAATGAACTTGTCTACCTTGACAAGGACATCTTCAATAATACCTTCCGGATACGTGATGGATCGATCCGCCAGTTGCAGCGTCATTGTGGTAGGTCGGGCTTCCCCTAGGCCCAATTTTTTGAAAATGGACTTGGGCATGAGATTAATACTGGCTCCCAAGTCGCATAGGGCTCTTCCAAAGTATTGATCTCCAATCGTGCATGGGATGGTAAAACTCCCTTGGTCCTTGAGTTTAGGAGGCAGCTTCCTCTGCACCCTTGCACTGGTTTCCTCTGTTAACACCACCGTCTCGAATTCTGTCAATTGCCTTTTCTTTGATAGCACGTCTTTCATGAATTTGGCGTAGCTCGGCATCTATTCCAAGGCTTAGATGAGTGGTATATTAATGTGTAGCTGCTTCAATACCTCAAGAAATTTCTTGAACTGACCCTCCTTTTTAGGCTTTTCGAATCATTGAGGAAATGGAGGAGGTGGCCTTGGATTCGTGGCGATTTCAGCGTCCGGTTTCTTTTGGGTTACGACTGGTTCTCTTGGCTCTTGCGACTACTGACTTAGAGGATTAGTGGGTTCAATTATCGATTCTGGTGGAATCGCATTGGGTAATTGCTTTCCACTACGCATTGTGACTGCTTGGATCTGTTCTTTGCCTTTTCCCTTCAGGTTTTGCTCAGTGTCGCTTGGCAACGATCCTTGAGGTCGATTGTTCAAAGCTGAGGCCAGTTGGCCTATCTAAGCTTCCAGGTTCCTGTTCGTCGTGATCTGGGATTGCATAAACTGCATGAAGAGATTTTACAGATCCGATTTCTTCTCTTCTCGCGGTGGTAGATTGAATTGCATTGGTCTTGCAGGCTGTTGTTGCGGCGGTTGCTGTGAGAATTTAGGCGGCTGATTCGGCCTTTTCTGGTTGTTCCATGAGAAGTTAGGATGATTCCTCCAGCCTGGGTTGTAGTTGTTTCCATACTAATTCGTTGGGTTTCACTGGAAATTTCCCATGTAATTAATGAACTCCGAGTTGGAGGCACATTCATCATTGGGATAGCCGAATTCGCCACACCACGTGCAAATGTCTGCTGCTATCGACTGCTGTGGTGTAGACGCCCCTAATGCACTGACGTTGGCTGGCCTGGACAAGTTCTGGATTTGCCGAGATAAAGCGTCGATGTGGGCCTTTATCGATGAAACTGCATCCAGTTGAAGTAGACCCCCACCTCGGCTCCTGTCAGATGACAGTTGGTAAGTATTGGCCGCCATGTTTTCGAGTAGGGCGTATGATTCCTGACAGCTTTTTCGTAGCAGAGAACCATTCGATGAAGAATCCACCATGTGACGAGTGGAATCCTGGAGACCATTATAGAAAATCTGAATTTGGACCCACGACTGAATTCCATGATGCGGGCATTTTCGAAGCAGGTCTTTGAAGCGGTCCCACGCCTCTGATGAGGTCTCCTCTCCATGCTGCTTGAACGAGACTATATCCATTCTCAGCTTGGCTAACTTGGCAGTCGGGAAGTATTTTTCTAGGAATTTCTGAGCCAAGTCATTCCATGTGTTGACAGAGTTCAGTGGCAAAGAGTCTAGCCACTCCGAAGCTCGATCTCGCAGAGAAAATAGAAATGTTCGAAGCCGCATTGCCTCGTTGGAGACTCTATTTTGCTTGAAAGTGTTCATGATCTGCAGAAAATTCCGCAGATGGCGGTGCGGGTCTTCAGATGCTAGACCTCCAAATTGTCCGATAGACTAGAGCATCTAGAAAATCACCGGTTTGATCTCAAAATTATTGGTGTCGATCGGAGGAGGTGCAATGCTAGTCTGAACAACATTTTGCCCAAGCGCAATCAGATCCCAAATGGGTTGGTCCAAATCATCTTGAGGTGGATGATTCGGGATCTCGATCCTTTGGTTTCCCTGTTGGTTTGCTTGAACGTTCTCGTCCTGGTTCTCGATGTGCTCCATCGTATGCTGTTGGTTTCTAGCCTCCCTGCTCTTGCGACGCCTTCTCAAATAGCTTCGTTCAAGTTCCGGATCAAAAGGAATAACAATCTTCCTTCCGGCTCTGCCGCGACGCATGCAATTTGCGATGACTCTGTAAAAACCAATGAAATTGAACTAGCAGAAAAATAAATTCTAAGCTAAAAGAAATTATAAAAATTAACTATTCTATAGAATTATACAAGAAAGCAATAAAATTAAAAATAATTAGGTAACAAATCCTTGGTAATGGCGCCAAAAACTTGACAAGTTGCGTATATGTCAATTAAAATGCTCGCTATTTACGCAAGTATACGTGCCGTGTCAAGTAATAAAGAGTGAGTAAAGTATCGTTCCCACGAGGAATTGTTAACTGAATTATTAATTAGTTAAACTACTTTCGATGGATGGAAAATTCTGGTTTTGTGAATTTACTAAGCTAACGATTGCAATGAGAAATTAGAGTTCGAGACTACTGGATACTTTGAACAGGTTTTCTGATTAGGGATGACAGATGGATAGCTCGGAATTCTTGAATCTAAACTATATTGCTTTGATTCTTTTTTATTGGATTGCATATGGATTTACTAACCAAAGTTCATATATCTTTATATATATCTTCCAACATTATAAAAAGCTAATTACACCCTATTTAATTGCTATGTTCCCATGTCATCAAATAAAGTGAAATTGATAAGTTTATAACATGTATAATGACTACACAGGGTTTAACGGTATATTCCTATCCGTTAAACAACTCTCCTTACACAAAGGTCGAAACCTGTGCCTTGCACATGGATCTGGCAGAAATTTTCCTCTTCCAAAGAGAAATCAAGCAATTAAATCATCTTACAAGGTAGCTAATCTTGTAAAAAGCATTCAATCCACACATGCAAAGATAAATCATACACAATCATGCATAAAATCAACTATTCATTCCTGAATATTCTAAGAACCAAGAAACAATATAGTTTAGAATTCAAATCATCCTAACTATCCATCTAATGGAGGTTTAGTTCAAAGACATGATCTTAACATCCAATACATCCATATAAAAAGTATCTATAAAGGCAGAGAAAGAAAATTGGAAAGAATAAGAAAAACTATTTTTCTGCGGTTTCCACCAACGGGGCTTGAATCCTCTCTTCAATCCGGGCTTTTTAATCTTGATTTTCGATTTCTCTTGCACGTTAGTTCGCACTCCAGCCTCCTCTTCTCCCCTCTCGCATGCGAACCCTTAGAAACTATTTATATAGTTCATTTTGCGCAGCTTACGCACTGGAATATTCGCATACGGATGCGTATTGGCGCTTAGGCACCCCTAGCTGGCGCCTAGGCACCAACTCCCTGTGTGTTGAGCAACTTGGACACATTCTGCAAAACCCTAAAGTTCATGCACTGGCACCTAGGCGCCAACTCCCTAGAAATTTTGCTTGACTTGTGGCTTCAACATCGTCTGAACTTGGGTTGCATGTAAATGAAGTGGCGCCTAGGCTGTAACGCCCCATTCATAAAAATACTCAATAACTAATCAACGGCGCTACACAATCATAGAAAAATTCGGCAGCATCTCCCCATAACATACAAGGGATCATATGGAATACATGACCTGATAATCATTATATTTCCATCTGTAACATTCAATCCTATTTATATACTTGCATCTTCATATAATAAGAACATTTTTATAGAAGGAAATCATTACATATTTTCCTTACACAACAAACAGATATAATAGCCATGCATATGTGCATCAACAAGGATTATAATCCAATCTGAAATACCAAATACATTAAAGTTGTCAAAACGAATCCGCCTAAGTAATTGTCTACATATATGATTATCAAAAGAGCACAAGTCTAAAAGAACTGGAATCAACATATTGTGCTAGGGTCTCTCATGTTTGATCTTCAACTTGTCCCATCCTTAAGTTCTCCTTCTGGCCTGCGATCTAAAACCACAATAACAATGATATGAGTCTAAATAGACCCAGTAAGTAGATAGTGGTTAGCACAAAGTGCAAATAAGCATAATGATGGATACTCATACAGTGATGAAGCTAATACACATGGGTCCAATACCCACTCCCAAGATCGTATACATATAACCATACACACAAATTGACCAACACAACCAATCATCTACTCATGTCCATCAAGGGCCATGAACAACCCTCTCCTCATGTCAATCAGGGACCATGAACAACCCTTACAACCAACTATTTGAGATAACGCATCATACATAACAGACAATGAAACACATCGCAAACCACACATACAACATCAACACAATTCAGATACAATACATAGATCTGTCACACAAGCATTTTATCAAACACATGATAGGCGCGAAATGAAATAACCTTCGATTCGTATTCTCTTTTGGGGCAAATCAATTCACGTCACATTTCAACAATATAAGAACTTCTAGGAAATCTTTCACATCATAAAAATCGCACATTCAAAGTAAATTTCCCATAAACCCTAACTGTTACGAACCCATTTCCTAATACCATAGAGTCGTAAAGCTCTACATATTTCCTCTAGCCTCATGTCGTGTTCAACATAAAATTTCATCACTAAATCGAGAAAGGGCGACATCTACTTACCTCGATCGTGATTTTCCCCAAAACAGCGACCCTAGGCTTAGCTTGCAGAGATTTGGAGCTTCCTTGATTCAAATCGATCACCTTCGAGGCAGTCAGTAGGGTTTTCTCGAAGAGATCTATTGCTAGATCGTACTGAGTAGAAGAGAAAGAAGAGAAGACGCAGAGATCGGGAAGAGAAGAAGAAGAAAAACAGTCGGGCGTGAGGTGAGAAAATGGAGTCTAACGCGCGGGCTTCGCTTCATATCGAACCCCCATCGGGTCGGGATCGGGTCCAGGACGGGTCGGAGCATGAGTCGGGTCTAATCGCATTTGGTAATTTACTCTTCCACTCCTACGACTTAAATAATTAAAATTTTCTTCAGGGGCGCTGCCCCCTGCACCCCCGCAAGGGGCGTCTCCCCCTTGACCCCCGCGACCTGACCGGGCAGGTCGAACCCCGTACCTACTCTGCGAAGGAAACAATAGTCGTAGTGCCCATCAATGGAACGCTAATCATACATGCACATATGCACTATACATCTCCTAAATGTCGTGTCCATGTATGTTATGTATCCATTAATATCGTAAAATTCTTACTAGCATGTTCATAAGTTACCTTATAAATAGAGAAAAGTTATAATAAAAATAGAATAAAAATACCTGGTCCTCACATAGGCGCCAACTCCCTGTAAACCATGCTGTCAGTTGTGTGCTGAAAATGGCCAAGGCATGTAGGGTGGCGCCTAGGCGCCATCCATTTGCCTCTGGTTGCCTTAGCTTACATTCAACTCGTTCGCTCTGCCTTCACACATCCCGTCCTTCCTACAAAAGATGGAAAACTAAATGAACAAAAAATGCCTAAATAATGCTAAAAATACCTAAAAACTAAATGATGCTCCTAAAATGCAAAGCGAGTGAAAATTAAGCTAAATGGATCAAACTAAGCCTAATCTCTTGAACTAACGCACAAATCAAGTCTAAAATGGGCCAATACGAGTTATCAGGCGCCATCCACCTGCCTGATGACTTGATCTCGATCTGTATTCCACTCACCTGCATGCCTTCATATGTCCCGTCTTTCTTGCAAAAGATGGAAAAACTAAGTAAATAGACTAAAAATGCCTAATTAATGCTAAAAATGCCTAAAAACTAAATAATGCTCCTAAAATGAGAGTTGAGTGGAAATTAAGCTAAACGAATGCAAACTAAGCTTAATCTCTGGGACTAACGCACAAATAAAGTCTAAAAGGGCCCATGATATTGCTAGTCCTCGAGCAACACATGCAAACATAATGAATAAATGAATAAATGAATGAATGAATAAATGAATAAATGCAGACTCTGCCAACTCCATTTGCTTCCTGTTATGCTTTGATCAGTCCACTTATCTATTTCACAAGGTCAAGATTAATCTAACTTGAAAAATCCTCTATTATACAAACAAGGCATGCATTTTCATTCTCAAACCGAGCCACATGTGGGTGTCAAATGTTTCTAATACATGATCGTAATTCAACATGCTAACTTCCACTTGATTAGAAAACTGGTTAGAAAATCAATGAAAGCAGGCAAACGAAGGTTTAAGCTGAACTAACTGGTCACAGAAAGTAATAATAAATCACTTGATCAATTTCTACCAATTGTCATTCTTTTTTCCCCCCAAACTTATTTGCAAAAATTCTCCTCACCATATTTCAGGATATCTGGAGATCTGTTTGTTTTTTTGGCTCCCCTCACCATATTTCAGGGTATCTGGGGAGAATTTTGACTTTAAAGCGTTATTACTGTGATTGTCCTTTGCTTTTTTTATGCAAACCTTGCTATTTGTTGATGCCAAGTCCCAGTTACTCAGCTCAGGTCAACTATCCCTTTTTTATTTTTCTAATGCCTTGTTAAGGGCACTGAACATACTTGTGTGATTTCTATGAAATAATACCATTTTTGGACCCATTAAAGTACTTGGTCAGCATTTATTGAATTCAATTCTCATCATTTCAATTTGGAAGATATACATGTAATTGAATTAGAACAATGTATTATGAAATCCCTTTTAATTCTTTCACATGTAAATTTAAACTTGCTTTTATACTTGGTTTTTAATCTGAATTGCCCATTCTTTCATGAATTCAATTTCAAGTCGATATTAATCATAGCCCTGCACATTTTCAATAAGATGGATTGAAATAAAGATAACTTTCATTAGCTGAAATTGACATCACATGCAACATAAAATAAAACATGAAAAACTAACCTATGGTTGAGAATTATACACCCCCCAAACTTGAGAGATGCATTGTCCTCAATGCATGATGACCTAGGATGATCTAATAAAGGACATACAATGAAAAGAAAAAGATAAAAACAAAATGAAAGGACCGGGACTTTTTCAAGAATCGGACTTTGTGGCATCCTTGTCCTCGCTATCGGTGGGCTAGGGCTAGGACGACTGCCCGAAGCAGGCTCTGATCATGATCTCTTTGAAACTCAGCTCCAAATCTTCTTCCTAAAAACAAAAACAAAGACAAAGACAAAAATCAAAATGGAAATGAGTGATGGGTTGCCTCCTATCCAGCGCTAAGTTTAACGTCCTCCGCCCGACGTTCCCGCTGTTTAATTTTCTTTCAATTCCACCACCTCCTTGCAACGCTAAAAATCATCTCCCATATAATGCTTAAGACGTTGCCCATTCATGACAAAACTCTTGTCGGATGCTTCGTTGAATATCTCTACTGCCCTATGCTCAGTCGCCTTTATCACCACGAACGGACCCGACCATCTGAATTTGAATTTCCCTGGAAATAATTTTAGTCTTGAATTGAAAAGAAAAACTCTCTAACCTGGTTCGAATTTTCGTGATAGAATCTTTTTATCATGCAATTTCTTCACCTTTTCTTTATAGATCTTGGTATTTTCATAGGCTTGCATATGGAATTCGTCCAACTCATTGAGTTACAGTAATCGACGTTCCCCCGCTTGTTGCATGTCCAGGTTTAGTTTTTTAATTGCTCAATACGCATTGTGCTCCAATTCCAGCGGCAGATGACAGACTTTCCCATAAACCAGTTGGTAGGGAGACATTCCAAATTGAGTTTTATAAGCAGTTCGATACGCCCATAGTGTGTCATCTAGTTTGATGAACTAGTCTTTGCAAGATGATCTGATCATATTTTTCAGAATCTGCTTTAATTCCCTGTTGGCCAACTCGACTGGTCCATTAGCTTGTGGATGATAAGTGTCGTCACCCTGTGACATACGCCATATTTGTGCAAAATTGCCATAAACCGCCGATTGCAGAAATGAGATCCTCCATCACTAATGATCACCCAAGGCGTACCAAAACGTGTAAAGATGTTCTTCTTTATGAATTTCAGAACTGTTTTGGCGTCGCTCGCTTGAGTGAGAATAACTTCAACCCATTTGGAAATATAATCAACAGCAACCAGTATATATTGGTTCCCAAAGGAAGGGATGAATGGGCCCATGAAGTCGATACCCCAAACATCAAATATTTCCACTTCAATGACATTAGTGAGAGGCCTTTCATGTCTTTTGGAAATATTACCTATCCATTGGCATTGATCGCACCTTTTTATATAAAAATGGGCATCTTTGAATAAAGAAGGCGAGTAGAATCCCGATTGAAGTATTTTTGCCGTAGCCTTGTCTCCTTGAAAGTGGCCCCCGTATGGAGATGAATGGCAGCTCTGCAGTATTGATTCCTGTTCATACTCTAGAATACATCTCCGATATAAGTGATCTGGGCATTGCTTGAACAGATATGGGTCGTCCTAGAAATAGAATTTAACATCATGGAGGAACTTCTTCCTTTGGTGTGAATTCAACTCCGGAGGCAACAGTCCGCTAACGATGTAATTAATAAAGTCTGCATACCATGGTGGACTGCCTGGCGAGATAGAGAATAGCTGCTCATCCGGGAACATTTTCCGAATTTGTTCCATATCGTGGGTTAACTGGGATCCTTCAAGGCGAGATAAATGGTCAGCAACCTGATTTTCAGCTCCCTTCCGGTCTTTGATTTCGAGGTCGAATTCCGTAGCAGTAAGACCCACCGAATCAAGCGTGGTTTTGCATCTTTTTTCTCAATCAAATATTTGATGGCTGAATGGTCTGTGTAAACGATCACTTTGGTGCCCACCAGATAGGCTCTGAATTTGTTGAATGCAAATATCACTGCTAGCAATTCTTTTTTGGTCATAGTATAATTCATTCGTGCCTCGTTCAAGGTTTTGCTAGCGTAGTAGATTGAGTGAAAAACCTTGTTCTTTTGCTGTCCCAGTACCTCTCCCATCGCGTAGTCGCTCGCATCGCACATCACTTCGAATGGGAGGTTCCATTATGGAGAAATAACAATTGGCGCAGATACCAATTTCTTTTTCAGCTCCTGGAATGCCACCATGCATTCGCTGGTGAATTCGAATGGGGCATCTTTCTCGAGTAGCGAACATAGCGGCTTGACTATCTTTGAGAAGTCTTTTATGAATCGCCTATAGAACCCCGCATGTCCCAGAAAACTGTGAATGCCTTTAACTGAGGTGGGTGGAGGTAATTTCTCGATGGTCTCGATTTTAGCTTTGTCCATTTCAATTCCCTATTTAGAGACCCTGTGACCAAGTACAATGCCCTCCTATACCATAAAATGACACTTTTTCTAGTTGAGAACTAGGTTCGTATCCTCGCAACGCTAGAGCATCTTCGATAAGTTAGTCAGACACTCGTCATAGGAATTCTCGAATACTGAGAAATCGTCCATGAATACCTCCAAGAAATCTTCCACCATGTCAGTGAAAATGGCCATGATACAACGCTGAAATGTACCTGGAGCGTTTCATAGGCCAAACGGCATTCACCTGAATACGAATGTGCCATAAGGACATGTGAAGGTGGTTTTTTCTTGGTCCTCAGGTGCTATCATAATTTGATGATAACCTGAATAGCCGTCCAGAAAGCAATAGAATTCACGTCCCGCTAACTTGTCCAGCATTTGATCAATGAATGGGAGCGAGAAATGATCTTTTTGAGTGGCTTTATTCAGCTTGTGGTAGTCCATGCAAACTAGTCAATCAGTAACTATCCTGGTTGGAATCAGCTCGTTGTTCTCGTTGGAGACGACCATCATACCACCTTTCTTCAGGACGCACTACACCGGGTTGACCCAAGAACTATCAGAGATCGGGTATATCACACCTGCATCTAGCCATTTGATGATCTCCTTTTTGACTACCTCTTTCATGATTGGGTTCAGCCTTCTCTGCACTTCGATAGATGGCCTAGAATTCTCTTCCACTTGAATCTTGTGCATGCAAAAGGATGGGCTGATGCCTTTGATGTCAGCTATGGTCCATCCTATGGCCTTTTTGTGATCTCTGAGCACTCTGAGCAGTTTTTCTTCCTGCATGGGATCCAGTGCAGAAGAAATAATCACTAAGAGTGAGGATTCTGCTCCCAGGTAGGCATATTGAGGTGCTTTGACAAGGGTTTCAGCTCCAAAATAGGTGGCTCTTCGATCGATGGCTTCAACAATTTAAAAGATTCCGGCTTGAGCTCCAATGATTTGAATTTCTGCGTGTATCGTGGGAATGTTGGAGGTTGCTACAGGTAATGTATCATCTCTGCCAAATCGTCGTCAGATTCACTGATTTCTCCAACCAGCGATGCTTCTAAGATGTCCTTGAAAGCTGAGATTTGGAATTCAGCTTGCACTGCCGAATCCACCATGTCGATCATTAGACATTCATCTGGATTATTTGGTAACTGCATCACCTTGAACATGTTAAAAGTAACGTGTTCGCTTGAAACCCGCATGGTTAGCTCTCCAGCCTGTACATCGATGATGGCTTTACCCATTGCTAGGAAGGGTCGACCCAAAATGATGGGAACATCTCGATCTTCTTCATAATCCAGGATAATAAAATCAACAGAAAAGTTGAACTTGTCTACCTTGACAAGGACATCCTCGATGATACCTTCCGGATATGTCGTGGACCGGTCCACCAGTTGCAACATGACTGTCATAGGTCGAGCTTCCCCGATGCTCAATTTTCTGAAAATTGACTTGGGCATGAGATTAATACTGGCTCCCAAGTCGCATAGAGCTCTCCCGAAGTATTGGGTTCCAATTGTGCACGGGATAGTGAAACTCCCTGGGCCCTTGAGCTTAGGAGGGTCCTTTTCACCATAGCACTGGTTTCCTCTGTTAATGCCACCGTCTTGAATTCCATCAACCGTCTTTTCTTTGATAACACGTCTTTTATAAATTTAGCGTAACTCGGCATCTATTCCAAGGCTTCGACGAGAGGTATATTAATATGCAGCTACTTCAATACCTCTAGAAATTTCTTGAATTGACCCTCATTTTTAGTCTTTGCAAATCTTTGAGGAAATGGAGGAGGCAGCCTTTGGTTTGTGGCGATTTCATCGTCCGATTGCTTCTAGGTAGTATCTAGTTCTTTTGGCTCCTGTGACTGCTGAATTAGAGGATTCGTTGGCTCCATTACCGATTCTGGTGGAATTGCATCGGGTAACTGCTTCCCACTATGTAGTGTGACTGCTTGGACTTGTTCTTTGCCTTTTCCTTTCAGGTTTTGCTCGGTGTCGCTCGGCAACGAACCATGAGGATGGTTATTCAGGGCTGAGGCCAATTGGCCTATCTGAGCTTCCAAGTTTCTGTTCATCTTGATCTGGGATTGCATGAATTGCATAAAGAGGTTTTCCAGATCAGACTTCTTCTCTTCTTGCTGTGGTGGATTGAATTGCATTAGTCTTGCTGGCTGTTGTTGCGGGGGTTGCTGCGAGAATCCAAGCGGCTGATTTGGCCTCGTCTGGTTGTTCCATGAGAAGTTGGGATGATTTCTCCAGCCTGGGTTGTAGTTGTTTCCATATTGATTTGCTGGATTTCTCTAAAAATTTTCCATGTAATTAATGGACTCAGGATTGGAGGCAAGGATGGCCGAATTCACCACACCACGTGCAAATATCTGCTGCTGTCGACTACTGTGGTGTAGATGCCCCTAGCGCGCTGACGTTGGCTAGCTTAGACAAGTTCTTAATTTGCCGAGATAAAGCGTCGATGTGGGCCTTTATCGATGAAACTACATCCAATTGAAGTAGACCCCCACTTCGGCTCCTGTCAGATGACAGTTTATAAGTATTGGTCGCCATGTTTTCGAGTAGGGCGTATGATTCTCGATAGTTTTTCCTTAGCAGAGAACCGTTTGAAGTAGAATCCACCATGTGTTGGGTGGAATCCTGGAGACCGTTATACAAAATTTGTATTTGAACCCACGGCTGAATTCCATGATGCGGGCATTTTCGGAGCAGGTCTTTGAAGTGATCCCACGCCTCTGATAGGGTGTCCTCTCCGTGTTGCTTGAACGAGACTATGTCCATTCTTAGTTTGGCTAGCTTGGCAGGTGGGAACTATTTCTCTAGGAATTTCTGAGCCAAGTCGTTCCATGTGTTGACAGAGTTCGGGGGCAAAGAGTCTAGCCACTCCAAAGCTCTATCCCACAGAGAAAATGGAAAAGTCCGAAGCTGCATTGCCTCATCGGAGACTTCGTTCTGCTTGAACGTGTTCATAATCTGCAAGAAATTTCACAGATGACAGTGTGGGTCTTCAGATGCGAGCCCTCTGAACTGCCCAATGGACTGGGGCATCTGAAAAATCACCAGCTTTATCTCAAATTTGTTGGTGTCGATAGGAGGAGGTGCGATGCTAGTCTGAACTGCATTTTGGCCAAGCGAAATGAGATCCCAAATGGGTTGGTCCAAATCATCTTGAGGTGGATGATTTGGAATCTCAATCCTTTGGTTCCCTTATGTTGGTCCCGAGTTAATGGCTATTACCCAAGAGGGGAGGGGTGAATTGGGTATTTAAATTTTTTCAACTTAAACAGAAACTTTACCCCGGATTAATCTAGTCCCCTTTATGAAAAAACAAAATAGAAAGCAATACAGTGTAGAGAGCAGAAATAAAAATCAACAAGAAAGGTTTTTATAGTGGTTCGGGCAACCTCCCTACTCCACTCTTCCAAGCTCACACCTCTTGTGACTTGGGTTCCACTATTGTATTTCACAAATACAACTAGAGCCACTGTTCTCTTCTAGATTTCAGCTTTAGGGGGCATCAACAATACACAGCACAAGTAGGTGACGAGTTCTACTCCAATCACACACTACTTTGCATACACTTGATCTTAGTTACCCAAACTAAATCAAGTTTAATACAATAAGAAAATAACAAAAGAAAGTTTCTACACGTTACTGTTGTATAGAGGCAGATTTGGCGCAGAGAAGAACTTGTAACATAGGCTTAATGATTCAGCAAGAAGCTCTTGGCAGTTTGGAAGCAAGGTTCTTCTTCTAGATGTTGGCTTGATCACTTAATGCTCTTAGAGATGGGAGTTATGCTCATTCAATGATTTCTCAACTACCCTCCTCGTTCATATTGAATGCCTTATATAATTGTTGAGGAAATCCGAACATTTGGAAGTAGGTGGCGCGCATTTAATGCGCCAACGTTCGAAAATTTTCCGACCGTTGCGACCCAAGTCGCAGGTGGAGTCAACTTCGGGTGCGACTTCACCCAAGTCGCAGATAGAGTCGGCTTCGGGTGCTACTTTGCCTGTTCGCAACTTCTTCAAGTTCCATTTTGGGTCGACTTGGTCCTTGACTCGACCCAAGTCGCAGGTGAAGTCGACTTCGGTTGCGACTTCACTTCCTCAGCTTGCTAGTTGAACTTGAAGTTCTTGGAATGCCTTGCTTGCTTGAATTTCTTCATGTTTGGTTGTTCTTCCTTTGATTATATCTTTTGCAAATCAGTATAATCATCCTAGTTTGATGTCCTTTTAACTTCGTGACTTGCAAACTTTGAATCCTTGTAATCTTGAGTACTTGAATCTTAGAACGCCTAATGATGTCCAAATGTGTCTTCATAATCCAACATGATGAATTCATGCTACCCTTCTTGCTTTGATCTTCATTTGAGTGTTTGAGTCGTCTTGATCTGCATCTTCACCTGAATCTATCATTGAGTCGTCTCGATCTGCAAGTTCCGCACTGGAGTCGAAGTTGGAGTCGACTTGGTCTGCGACTTCACCCAAGTCGTATGCGAAGTCGAGTTGGGATCGACTTCGGCAGCTCTCGTCCTCGATTTCAACTCTGGATGAAATGACACCTTGAAGTCGAAGCTGGAGTTGACTTGGTCTGCGACTTCACCCAAGTCGCATGCGGAGTCGACTTCGTTTGCGACTTCGGTAGCTTAGTTCTCCATTTTCAACTTTGGATGAAAATGACGAGCTGAAGTCGCTATTGGAGTCGACTGGGGATCGACTTGGCCTAAGTCGATGCCTGAGTCGACTTGGAAATCGACTTGACTTTCCATGCTTCATATTCTTTATTTTTATAACCTTCAATCATCTTCACAAACATGTTAGTAACCAACACTTACTCAAATTGGTTTGTTAATCATCAAAACATAAACTTGGCTTATTTTCCACATGTTTCCAACAATCTCCCCCTTTTTGATGATTGATAAAACTGATTTGAGTATATACCTTTCATTGTCTTTAAAACAAACTATTTTTGCATTTTGATTTTTAACATATATTTCCAATAAATCACAAGTTAAAAAACATGAGTTTAACATACATATTTCTTCCAAAATATCACAAGTTAAAATCAAACATTTAATACTTAAAACCATTCATACACGCATTTAAAACGGAGACTCAAATCCCGATCTCTTCTCCCCCTTTTTGTCAATTTATCAAAAAATGGCGGGGTTGCTCCCCCTGAACCTGTGCTCCCCCTCTTGTGCTTTTTCTAAGTTAATTCAAGCATACCCATATCATTTTTAATTTTATAAAATGGTTCTTTTGCTAGAGGTTTGGTAAAAATGTCTGCAATTTAATCTTCTGTTTTTACATATTCCAAGCATATATCATGATTTTCTACATGTTCTCTAATAAAGTGATGTCTAAGGTCTATATGCTTGGTCCTAGAATGCAATACTGGATTTTTAGTTAAACATATGACACTTGTATTATCACATCTAATAGGTATATCTTTAAAATTCATGTCATAGTCTCTAAGTTGTTGTTTCATCCAAAGTAATTGAGCACAACAGCTCCCAGCGGTAACATATTCGGCTTCCGCCATAGATAGAGCAACACTAGTTTGTTTTCTTGAAAACCATGAGACCAACATGTTCCCAAGAAACTGATATGTTTTACTAGTGCTTTTTCTATCTACCTTGTAGCTGGCAAAATTCGCATCCGAGTAACCAATTAGATCAAAATTAGAACCTTTTGGATACCAAAGTCCTATGTTGGTAGTATTTACTAAGTATCTAAAAATTCTTTTTACAGCTACCGCGTGTGATTCTTTTGGACATGATTGAAATCTAGAGTACATACACACACTAAACAATATATCAGGCCTAGAAGCAGTTAAATATAATAAAGAACCTATCATGCTTCTATATAATTTTAAATCGACTGGTTTGCCTTTCTCGTCTTTGTCAATTTTAATAGTTGAGCTCATAGGCGTGTTTGCCCCTTTGCTGTTTTTCATGCCAAACTTCTTTAACATTTTCTTGATGTACTTGGACTGGTTTAGGAAGATCCCTTCACTTGTTGTTTAATTTGTAGTCCAAGAAAGAAATTCAGCTCCCCCATCATACTCATCTCAAATTCTTTCTGCATAAGCTCAGAAAATTCTTGACAAAGAATCTCATTAGTAGCACCAAAAATAATGTCATCAACATAAATTTGAATAATCAAGATATCTTTTTCTTTGTACTTGATATACAAAGTGGTGTCTACCTTTCCCTTTTTGAAATCATGATCAATCAAAAATTTGCTTAGTCTCTCATACCAAGCTCTTGGGGCTTGTTTTAATCCATATAATGCCTTGGTTAATTTGTATACAAATTTAGATTGATCTTTCTCCTCAAATTCAGGTGGTTGTTCAACATACACCTCTTCATTTATATAGCCATTCAAAAATGCACTTTTAACATCCATTTGAAACAATTTAAAGTTCATGTGAGATGCAAAAGCTAGTAAGATACAAATGACTTCTAATCTAGCAACCGGAGCATAGGATTCCTCAAAGTCTATTCCCTCTTCTTGTGAGTATCTCTTTGCCACAAGTCTAGCTTTGTTTCTCACCACAAGTCCACTTTCATCTAATTAGTTCCTAAAGACCCATTTTGTGCCAATGACAATGCAATCTTTTGGTCTTGGAACAAGATGCCAAACTTGGTTTCTTTCAAATTGATTTAATTCCTCTTGCATTGCTATGATCCAGTTTTCATCATCAAGGACTTGGTCTATAGTGGATGGTTCAATTTTGGATACAAAGGCGTATTGTCCACAAATATTTTATTTTGACCTTCTAGTCTTTACACCTTCATAGACATTCTCTATAACTTTTTCAATTGGATGAGCATTTTTGAACTCTAAATCAGTTGGAGGTTTGTAGGGTTTATTACCTTCACTTACCCTTTCCTCCATGGATTCTTCTTGCTTCTCCATATGTAATTTTTCAAGGCTACTTGTTATTTCATCTGCATCACTTAAATCATCTTTTCTTTTGAAACGTGGGTTAATTTCATCAAAAACAACATGTATTGACTCTTCTACAACTTGGTTTCTTTTGTTGAAGACTCTATAAGCTTTACTATTTGATGAGTAACTAAGGAATATTGCCTCATCACTCTTAGCATCCAGTTTTTCCAAGTTGGTTTTTTCATTGTTCAACACATAGCATGTGCATCAAAAAGCATGAAAATATGAAATATTTAGTTTTCTATCTTTCCATAGCTCATATGGGGTCTTTTCAAGATTGCTCTAATGGTAACTCGGTTCAACACATGACAAGCTGTACTTACAGCTTCACCCCAAAATTTCTTGGATAATTTACTCTCATTTACCATTGTTCTAGCCATCTCTTGTATGGTTCTATTTTTCCTTTCAACTACTCCATTTTGTTGTGGAGTTCTTGGTGCAGAAAATGTGTGGTGGATTCCTTTTTCATTGCATAATTCTATGAATCGTTTATTTTCAAACTCACCACCATGATCACTTCTAATGGTCATAATAGTACTTTGTTTTTCATTTTGCACTAAATTTACAAAATTTGCAAACATAAAGAAGGCTTCATCTTTGCTAGCTAAGAGAATTACCCATGTGAATCTTGAAAAATCATCAACTATTACAAACACATATTTCTTTCCACCAATGGTTAAAATGTCAGATGGTCCATATAGATCCATGTGTAGCAATTCAAGTGGCCTAGTGGTGGAAATATCCTTTTTGGTAGAGAAAGACATTTTAGGTTGTTTTGATAATTGACATGCCTTGTAAATTTTATCTTTGTCATATTTCAATTTAGGCAATCCTTCTACCAAACCCTTCTTCCATAGGGTCTTTATGTTTGTCATGTTTATGTGCCCAAGCCTCTTATGCCAAACCCATGGATCATTATCGATGACCATTAGACATTGACCATCTAGTTTATCAAGTGAAACCAAATATACATTTTCATGTCTTTTTTCGCTAAACATAATATGTTCTCCATCAAATACATTACATATAGATGATTCAAACACAACCTTGTTTCCTTTGTCACATAATTGGCTAGTACTCATTAAATTGTGCTTGAGTCCTTCAACAAATAATACATCTTCCATACGTGCATTTGAAATACTATAAATGTTTCCTTTACCTTTGATTTTACCTTTCTCATTATTTCCAAAAGCAACAGTTCCATCGTTGCAAGGCTTGAGTTTATGAAATAAACTTCTTTCACCGGTCATATGTCTTGAGAAACCACTATCCATGAACCAAACGTTGCTTGCCTTTGCCTTGAAACATATCTGAAAAATGAACAAATAAATCTTATCTCTTTGGTACTCATTTTATGGGTCCATTTGGGTTAGTAAACTGATTTAATCTTTGTTGTTCTATCTTTGAAAGTCCAAATCTTGTGTTTCTTGGAACCCAAACTAATTTTGCACCATGGTCATATAGTTTCTTAAAGTTGCATCTATGAATCTTATGACCAATCTTGTTGCAAAAATTGCAAGCCATTGGTAGTTTAGGAGTAGGCCTCCAAGTATGTAGTGGTTCAAAAGTTGGCCTTCTAGTCCACATAATATTTTTCCCTTTGGGCTTGTAGATCGGTGCAGTTTGATTCTTCCCAAGTGTTAGCACACATAATTTGTTACTTTCTCCTTGCTCAAATGTTGAGTATCCAAGACCTCTTTTATTGTTTTGAGAGATCATGTTTAGAAATATTTTTACATTTTCTCCTGGATTAGAGAATTTAGCTAATGATTCATTTAAGTATTCATTCTCCTTTTTCAATTTTTCTACTTCCTTAAATAGTAGTTCATTTTCTTCTTTCAGTTTTGATGTACTTTCAGCTAGTTTTCCATTTACAATAATAATGGAATTGCATTATTGTCTCTTTAGTGATAACTTGTTTTCTAGTTTTTTAATTTCCTCATATAATGAATCATATGCATGTTGTAATTCTTCTAATTCAACACATTTGAGACATTCTTGAATAGAAGAGTGAGTAGATTGAGAATAGCAAAATTTGAAAGTTACCTCTTCATTACTTGTGCACTTTACTGAGATGGTTTGCTCTTCCAAAACTTCTATTGTGTTTAAACACAACAAATTTTCTTCTTGCTCAATCCGCACCATGTAGCATATTCTTGCACAATTTGTTGCTTCAAAATCATCGGTTGAGGAGCTACTTGTTGATGAAGTTTCTTCATTCACGTACATTCCTCTTCCCTTTGGCCTTTGGAATTTTGTGCTTTCATATCTTTCCTTCCTCTCTTGATGATCCTTTGATTTTTTTTCCGGTTTAGGACATTGAGCTTGCATATGTCCCATACCACCGCATCTATAGCACTTTGTAGCCTCCTTCTTCTTCTCTTTTCGTGATCTCTCTTTGAAGTCTTTGAAGTTCTTTTCATTTCTCATAAACTTTCGAAATCTGCGTGTGAGTAGAGCAATGTCTTCATCATCATTGTGAGATGATGAGGTGGATTCATCCGAGTTATGAGTGACTTTTAGTGCAATTGCTCTTTTTCCTTTGTGGTGGTCTTCATTTCTTTTCTTGATTAGCTCATGTGACATTAGTGAGCTAATAAGGTCTTCTAGCTTCAATGTGTTCAAGTCCTTTGCTTCTTCTATTGTAGTAATTTTCGGAGTCCATGATTCGGGTAGCGCCCTTAGAATCTTCATGACTTGCTCCGATTCAGAAATTACTTTTCCAAGACCTTTCAAAGCATTAGTAATTTTAGAGAATCTAGCAAATATTTCTGAAATATTTTATGTATCTAGCATTCTAAAGCTTTCCAACTCTCCAATCAAAATATTTCTCCTTGTCCCATGGACTTGAGAAGTTCCTTCATAGATAGATGTTAATGTATCCCATATTTCTTTTGCAGTTAAACAAGAGGATACTCTATCATATTCAGAAGTGGTAAGAGCACAAAACAGTGAGTTCATAGCTTTAGCATTGCTCTTAACAGTTTTTACTTCCTCATCGGTCCATTTGGAAGCTCTTTCATCAATAGGCAAGGTTACACCGTCTTGGGTAGCAATCCAAGAGTCCATATCTGTAGCCATGATGAGTTATTTCATACGTAGCTTCCAATAGCCGAAATTTTTCCCATCAAACAATGGTGGCCTAGTAAAAGATTGGCCTTCGACAAATGCGGGAACGGAAGTCGATTGGGATGCTATATCAAAAGATCTCTTTGGTATAACTCAAAGACCTGCTCTGATACCACTTGTTGGTCCCGAGTTAATGGCTATTACCCAAGAGGGGAGGGGTGAATTGGGTATTTAAAATTTTTCAACTTAAACAGAAACTTTACCCCGGATTAATCTAGTCCCCTTTATGAAGAAACAAAATGGAAAGCAATAGAGTATATAGAGCAAAAATAAAAATCAACAAGCAAGATTTTTATAGTGGTTCGGGCAACCTCCCTATTCCACTCTTCCAAGCTCACACCTCTTGTGACTTGGGTTCCACTATTGTATTTCACAAATACAACTAGAGCCACTGTTCTCTTCTAGATTTCAGCTCTAGGGGGCATCAACAATACACAGCACAAGTAGGTGACGAGTTCTACTCCAATCACACACTACTTTGCATACACTTGATCTTAGTTACCCAAACTAAATCAAGTTTAATACAATAAGAAAATAACAAAAGAAAGTTTCTACACGTTACTGTTGTATAGAGGCAGATTTGGCGCAGAGAAGAACTTGTAACATAGGCTTAATGATTCAGCAAGAAGCTCTTGGCAGTTTGGAAGCAAGGTTCTTCTTCTAGATGTTGTCTTGATCATTTAATGCTCTTAGAGATGGGAGTTATGCTCATTCAATGATTTCTCAGCTACCCTCCTCGTTCATATTGAATGCTTTATATAATTATTGAGGGAATTTGAATGTTTGGAAGTAGGTGGCACGCATTTAATGCGCCAACGTTCGAAAATTTTCCGACCGTTGCGACCCAAGTCGCAAGTGGAGTTGACTTCGGGTGCGACTTCACCCAAGTCGTAGATGGAGTCGACTTCGGGTGCGACTTCGCCTGTCCGCAGCTTCTTCAAGTTCCATTCTGGGTCGACTTGGTCCTCGACTTGACCCAAGTCGCAGGTGAAGTCGACTTCGGTTGCGACTTCACTTCTTCAGCTTGCTAGTTGAACTTGAAGTTCTTGGAATGCCTTGCTTGCTTGAATTTCTTCATGTTTGGTTGTTCTTCATTTGATTATATCTTTTGCAACTCAGTATAATCATCCTAGCTTTATGTCCTTTTAGCTTCGTGACTTGCAAACTTTGAATCCTTGTAATCTTGAGTACTTGAATCTTAGAACGCCTAATGATGTCCAAATGTGTGTTCATAATCCAACATGATCAATTCATGCTACCCTTCTTGCTTTGATCTTCATTTGATCTTCATTGAGTGTTTGAGTCGTCTTGATCTTCGTCTTCACCTGAATCTATCATTGAGTCGTCTTGATCTGCAAGTTCCGCACTGGAGTCGAAGTTGGAGTCGACTTGGTCTGCGACTTTACCCAAGTCGCATGTGGAGTCGACTTGGGATGCGACTTCGGTAGCTCTCGTCCCCGATTTCAACTCTGGATGAAAATGACGCCTCGAAGTCAAAGCTAGAGTCGACTTGGTCTGCGACTTCACCCAAGTCGCATGCGGAGTCGACTTCGTTTGCGACTTCGGTAGCTTGGTTCCCTATTTTCAACTCTGGATGAAAATGACGAGCTAAAGTCTCTATTGGAGTCGACTTGGGGATCGACTTGGCTTAAGTCGATGCCTGAGTCGACTTGAAAATCGACTTAACTTTCCATGCTTCATATTCTTCATTTTTATAACCTTCAATCATCTTCACAAATATGTTAGTAACCAACACTTACTCAAATTGGTTTGTTAATTATCAAAACATAAACTTGGCTTATTTTCCACATGTTTCCAACACCGTATTGGTTTGTGTGAATGTTCTCGTCCTGGTTCTCAATGCGCTCCATAGTATGTTGTTGGCTCCTAGCTTCCCTGCTCTTACGACGCCTTCTCAAATAAGTTCGTTCGGGTTCCGGATCAAAAGGAATAACAATCTTCTTTCCGGCTCTACCTCGGCACATGCAATATGAGATTAATCTGCAAAAACCAATTCAATTGAACTAGTAGAAAAATTCTAAGCTAAAAGAAATTATGAAAATAAACTATTCTACATAATTATATAAGAAAGCAATAAAACTAACAATAATTGGCTAAATAATTCCCCGGCAACGGCGCCAAAAACTTAACAAACTGCGTATAATCAATTAAAATGCTCGCTATTTACACAAGGATACGTGCCGTGTCAAGTAATAAAGATTGAGTAGTGTATCGTTCCCACGAGGAATTGTTAACCAGAATTATTAATTAGTTTGATTGCTTTCGATGGGTAGAAAATTTTGAATTTATGAATTAAACTAAAGCTAATGACCGCACTAAGAAATCAGAGTAGAGTCCACAGAATCGCTACAATATAGCTCGGAATCCTTGAATCTAAACTATATCGCATTGGTTCTTTTTAATTGTATTGTATATGGATTTACTAGTCCAAGTTCATAATCTTTATATATGTCTTCCAACATTATATAAAGCTAATCACACCTTATTTAATTGCTATGTTCCCATGCCATTAAATAAAGTGAAATTGATAAGTTCATAACCTGTTTAATGACTACACAGGGTTTAGCGGTATATTCCTATCCGTTAAACAATTCTCATTAACCAAGAGGAAACTTAATCCTTGCACATGGATCTAGCAGAGATTTTCCTCTTCCAAGGATAAATCATGCAATTAAATCATCTTACAAGGTAGCTAATCTTGTGAAAAATATTAAATCCGCACATGCAAAGGTAAATCAGACACAATCATATATAAAATCAAATATTCATTCCTGAAATTCAAAGAACCAAAAATAATGTAGTTTAGAATTTAATTCATCCTAACTATCCATCTAATGGAGGTTTAGTTCATAGACATGATCACAACATCCATTACATCCATATAAAAAGTATCCATGAAAGCAGAGAAAGAAAATTATTTTTCGGCGGCTTCCACCAACGGGGTTGAATCCTCTCTTCAATTTGTGCTTTAATCGCAATTTCCTCTTTCTCTTGCTGTGTAATTCATTTTTGGGCCTCCTCCTCTCCGCTTCTCGCGTGGGAACCCCTTAGGATCTATTTATAGAATCCAATTGTGCAGCCTACGCACTGAAATTTGCGCATACGGATGCGTATTGGCACCTAGGCGCCAACTATCTGTGTGCTGGGCAACTTGGAACTTTTCTGCAAACCCTAAGACTTCATGCCTTGGCGCCTAGGCGCCCCTCACTGGTGCCTAGGCGCCAACTCCCTAGAAGCAGTATGACTTGCGGCTTCAAAAACCCTACTGTGTTGCTTTGCATGTTGGTAAGGTGACGCCTAGGCGCCAACTCACTGGAAGCCATGTGTTTTCTGAATTTTTCTAGAGTCTTGGCAAAGGCAGGTAGAGTGGCGCCTGGGCGCCATCCACTTGCCTGATGACTTGATCTCGATCTGTATTCCACTCACCCGCATGCCTTCATATGTCCCGTCCTTCCTGCGAAAGATGGAAAAACTAAGTAAATGGACTAAAAATGCCTAATTATTGCTAAAAATGCCTAAAAACTAAATAATGCTCCTAAAATGCGAGTTGAGTGGAAATTAAGCTAAATAAATGCAAACTAAGCTTAATCTCTCGGACTAACGCACAAATAAAGTCTGAAATGGGCCATGATAACTCGTATTTTTACGAGTTATCAGCAAGCAAATGGAAATGTCATGAATGCAATGCCTTTCTTACGTACAGGTAAAGACAAAGAAAGGATTGAGTAAAGATCAATGCAAGCAAGCAATTATCTAAATACTTCTTGTTTTTGGATTTGCAAAGGTATGATTTAAATTCTCATTAATGTTTTAAGGATGGTCATTCCTTTATCTCGTTTTGCAATGAAATGATATTTCTCTAACTAATTTCTATAATGCTTTCTCAAGTATTCTTGGCAAATGATGATACATGAATTTATAAATGAAAAATCATGCTGGCATGTCATGGCAAGTATCATGTTTATGAAAAGTTCATGTGCACAAGCATGAGGTCCACCTTGAAGGCAGTAAGAGGACCGAAGTCCTCCTTGGGTGTGGCCAAGTCGCTAAGAAGAGGGCCGAGGGCCGGCGGCGCCTCCCTGAGTGGGAGAGGGGAATGAGCCGGATGATTGCCTACCTAGCTTCCGTCCAATGATATCATGTTTTGAAATGATGCATTGCATTGCATTGCTCATGATGTTTCAATGAAAAAGGTTTCCGTCCTATTGATAGTTGATCACTTGATAAGTGTCTTCTATTAAATGGAAGGAAATGCTTTTATGCAAAGTTTGCGTTCAAAATGAATTGCCTGAAAACTATAGCTTGCTTATTAAGTTTTGACTTATGTTTTATTTTCCAAATCCATAGACAGGTGAAAGGATTGATGAGGCGACGGAGCACAGGGAAGACTCCACAAATGATGACTTTTATGATGTTACACATGGTTACATAAATGAGTGAATGAATGAATGTTTGATGAATGGTTGAGTGTATATTTGATGGAATCATGTTATATGCTAATGTTACATATTTGGTACCACGAATTGAGGTGTTGAATGCAAGTATAGAATTGCTATGATGAATAGATAAAGTACTGAGTGTTGTACCATAGGTATATGTGTAATGCCCTATAATGAGAAATCAAACATGCATATGAGGGCCGTGACTCCTAAGGAATCAAGAATTCCGCCGTGTGATAGGGTAACAATCCTAATCACATTTATGAATTGATTGATCCTGGAGTAAGGTTGTGACGCCCGGTTTGGGGTGCCACAAGAGTAATGATGAGGAATAAAGAAAATAGAGTTAAAATAGGCAGATCAATTGAATTGACAATTGTATAGAAATGATTGAAAAGTAGGATAATTGTATAGAAAGATATAAAGAAATCATTAAAAAATAAGATACTTGTGGAAATAGGAAACTTTTAGTTTGAAAAATTCTTTGGGTTACCAAACATCTCAAAAAAAAAATTATTGTAAAAGTTTTTGAAATAGAAGAAAATTAATATTATTATTGTAAAAATAATAATATTAAAATAGCAAGTTATATGTATTAGTAGTTGTGTAGAAATGATCAAAAAATAGAATAGTTATAAAGGAAGATGTGAAGAAATAGTTAAAAAATAGGATAGTTGTGTAGATTTGTTTTAAAGAGTATTTATTTACACCAAAAACATTTCAAATTAAATTTTTTTTAATCTAAAACTTTTCACTTTTCACAACTATCATACTTTTTATTATTTTTTTACTCTTCCTATACAACTACTATACTTTCCACTTATTTATACACAATTACCTATACATCTAACTTATTTATTTTAACTTTATTGTATTTACTCATCATCATTACTCCTATTATATCACATCATTTTCTTCCATTGTAAAACCTTTTATACTGAAAACTTTTCATCAAAAATTTTATCAATTCCCAAACACGCCCTTAAACAAACACCCCTTGAGAATATATTATCTAATTCATCAAAAAAGTATATATTATCTATAAATCTAGTTTTATAATTTTTAGAGACATGTATATATTTATTTTTATATTTTTAAGTACAGTGAAGTTTCTATTATTTTTGCAAGGTAAAAATGACCATAATACCTTTGCATCTAAATATATAAAATAAATATATATACATCTTAAAAATATTTTTTAATTGGTTATATAAATTATATCTCATTTAATATTACAATCAAGCCCAGTAATACTACATAGGAGACAACAATAAGCTCCAGTCATTTACACGAGAGATAACAAACATTTACCTATTCATATGGGAGACCACTCTCCTCATTATCAAGAAGAAGACCACATGCTCCCACTTATGGGGATGAAGTTTGAACCTATTGTTGGTTCCGAGTTTATGGCAAAACCTAGGAGGGGAGGAGTGAATTGAGTTCTTAAAAATTCTTCCGGTGTATTAGATGTAACCCCCTTTGTGAACGAAGTCCCCTTGAATAAAAAATGTGGAGAATGAAATATCGAGTAGAGCAAAAAAATCAAACACAAGTGATTAAGTGGTTTGGAACAACCCTCCCTACTCTACTCCTCTAAGAATACACTCTCGTACCTTGGGTTTCACTATATCAATGGAAATATAATAAGAGCCCTTGCTCTCTTCTAGATTTCAAATCTAAGGGGCCTTTACAAATTTTGCACAAGTAGGTAGTGTTAGGCCCGTATGAAACAGATAAAAGAAAGGGATAATAACACAAAGAGTGATCCAAGAAAGAATAGGATAAATTTCACACACCATAAAAATAATCCAAAGAAGATACTACAAATGATAGTGGTTCGGTTAATGCATCTACTCCACTCTCCAAGTCAATGCCTTGACTTGGGTTTCCACTAGTCAACTTAGAACTCAAGTTATAGTGGTACAATCTCAATCGTCTTCTAGATTACATAAATGGCTCCATGTAGCACATGAAGCTTTCCACAAATCACAATAAAAGCTTTCCTCTTGAATTAGATAGCCTCTAATTTAAGTAAAATAAATAAAAATGAAATAAAGCTTACAACCAATTTAACAGCATAGAAGCATGGAGATGAGGCTTTTAGTAGAATGGTCGTGGTGATCTTCAATATGTTACTTCTGACAGATGGATAGAGGATCACAGAGAACACCTTGAGATAGATCTGCACTTTTGAAATTATTCTCTCTGAATTGAATTTTTAGTTGAAATTCAACATTTATTTATTTCTTTTAACATCTAAAATCGCCAAGAGAGATTTTTTCCACCAAATCCTCAACCAATCGGATTTTTCTCAACAACCTGTAACAACTAACAAACCAAATAGCTCCTCAAATTAACCGATTTGCCACGTAATCATCCAATCATATATCCATTGATCTTACTAAACAAACCATCAAAGTTTCAATCCAAAAACTATTGAAGTTTCAAACCAAAACAGTTGAAGTTTGAAACTAAATCAGTTGAAGTTTGAACAAAAAACTATCGAAGTTGTAAACCAAAACTGCTAAAGTTTTACAGCAAAACCTCGACAAAAACACAACATAATTCAATACTAACTTGCTACAACCATTTATCATGAACCAAATACAAGCAACACATTTCAAACATTAAATTCTTAACTTGTTTATCATCAAAATACTATAACTCAACAGGTAGCAAGTCACACTCCAACTAAACATTACTTTATCTTCACTTGGTCTCGGTCTCTAACACTGACCAAGTGGAATCACAAACACAAAGAATAAAAATAAGAATCTACACTTTACAGATGTGTAGGCAAATTTTCAGCTTGTAAAAGAACTTATAGAATGAGTAGATGAATAAACACTTTAGCATTTGTAGTCAAAAGGTACAATTCTTCTTGTAGACCTTTGTAGACATCCTTAATCAACACTTGAATTAGAAGGTTGTGGCGCTCCCGACCCGAGGCGTCACCAGCTTTACTCTGAGATCGTTTTTGATTGGTAAATGTGATATGGAATTGTTACCCTGTTCATGCGGCGGGATTTTTGTATCCATTTCATTTAACAGAATAATTTTTTTTTTCTTTTCACTCCCTCCATCTTATTTAATCTTTTGTAAGCAACATATATTTGTAACAAATTACACATATTATTCATAACATATCAGTTTATCTACATACATCATGAATACTCATGATCTAATATCTTCTATGGCACCCCAAACCTGAGCGTCACTTCCCGAGCCTTACCACGGGATCGTTATTGATTGGTAAACATGATCAGGATTGTTGCCCTATCACACGGCGGGTTTTAACGTATATTTATCCCAATTAAATATATTCTCATAAGAGTTTATTTCTTTATATTTCTCATTTCATGCATATCTAGGTCATTTCCATCCAACCATTAAATAACTAGGCATGATTATCAAGAAACATTTCAATTTTCACATAAATCAGATATCACAGCATGTATCATCCATAGTTGTCAACTTAAAAACATCAAAGTAAATTTATAACCATTCCACATAAGTTTTCCATGACATTAGACTACTATTGTTTTTCCATTTCTTTAATGATCTGCTCTTGCTCCTTTGCCATGTCCTTTCCTTCACCTGTGTTTGGGTTTGAAAAACGAAATTGTGAGTCGAAACTCAATAAGCAAGCTATTTATATTTCACAGGAAAATCATTTCAGGCAATATTTTGCATTTAAAAAATATCTTGGAAAGCAATTTATACCTTTTGAAAAGGTATATCTTGAAAGCATAGTTATGACATGCATAATGCAATGTAAAACCGTGAACATGTCCTTCATAGGATGGAAGCTAGCTACACAACCATCCGTCCTTGTCTTCTCCCATCTCAGAGAGGGCGCCGCCGGCCTTAGGCCTATTTTAGAGACTTGGCCACACCAAAAGGGGACAATCAGTCCACTTATACCTTTCGGGTGGACCTCGTACTTTGTGCACATGAACTTTCATAAAAACCATCTTTAACATGTTAGTATGATTTTTCATTCAGAAACTTAGAATCACATCATTTTTCAAAGAAAATTTCATAATGTCATATTGTAAACAAAACATCATTTCAACACATATTTAACTAATGAATGACCATCCTTAAATACTTATAAAACAATTTCAATATTCACATCAACTAGTTAAAACAGAAATCACATTTACTTAAAGCAATTTAGAAAAACAAGAATCATTTAGAAAATTTTCTTGCGTACCTGCGTTTCTTTAGCTTTCCAAGTCTTCCTTTTCTTTTCCCTTGCCGACATGAGAATAATATAACATTTCATATATTCCTTTCGCTTGCATCCCACTTAATTTTCCAACTCATTTTTATTAACATACATCATTTATTTGACTTCTCAAGTCGTTAGGCATAAATAGCACATATTTGCATATTTCATCGGCTATTACATAACATATTCAATCACATAAATAGGGTAAATATTCAATTACATAATAATCATCCAATAATTATCATTTAAAGGTTCATTACCTCCCATACACTATTTTCCACTTATTTTCCAAAATTTACACATTGGTGCTCATTTTAAGCACACATTGTTGCCTTAAGCTTCATTAGTTAATTCCAAAATTTGAAATTAACATCATGCAATGTAAACAGATGTATATTCATGAAATTTATCATATTTTTATGCATTTTTGCACAAAATAAAATTACATAAGTCATTTATCACCCATGCATGTTTATCCTTTCACATATGCCCATTTGGCAACACATATAAAGGCATTTCATAAAATTTTCCAAGTCAGAAACTTTGTCCATTTTTCAGCATAATATTCATCTTTAATTAACACTTTGTATAGATTATTTTTATGGAATTTTAATCCACTAATCATAGGTTTCCAAAATAGCAACTTGGGAACCCATTTTTCACACGTTTAACGTGTCTTTTGATACTTAACCCTAAACAGTTTTATAATTCCGAATTTTCAGCCATTAATCCAAATTTTCCTAACCCAAATTTAGGGTATTAACACATATTTAACATTCATAAATTAACTCTTCTCTAATTAGCAACTTACTTCCCCATTTTGGGTACCGTTTTCACCCCATTTGGACACTTTTTCATAAAATTCATAAAATCAGATTTGGGGCATATCTTCCCAAATCCTTTTGGGAGTCTATAGTACCCTAACCCTAGGGTATTTTATCCTACATAACTTCTATAAATCATGTAATCTCATTTCCATACCATTTTTAACATAAAAATAGAAAAATTGGGTCATATACATCACTTTGAATTCCATTCTTTCTAAAATTCATATCTTAAGCTTAAATCAACATATATATTTCATTAAGACATAATTAATAGTCTAAAAATGACACTAATCCAATACAAAAACTTATTATTTGCATTTAGAATTCATCATGTTGAGTTTTCAACTCATAATCCATTCTAATCTTCATTTCAACCCCATAAATCATTGGAATTCATAGGTAAATCTTAATACTCATTCAATATTTGATCAAATGGCATATTGAATCACCATTTAATGAAGCTTTATGCATCAAATTCATATCCAAAAATTTGGAGTTTAAAACTTAAAATCAGAAGCTCAACTCATCACATACACTTACTTGGTTGATGAAGCTCAAACCCTAATCACTTGTGCTTAATTTCTCCTCCTTTTCCCCTTTTTTTCCTTCCATTTTCCTTCCTTTTTCTTCCTCCTTGCTGGCTTAAGCTTGTACGTGAGCTACTGTGAGTGGGAAGTGTGTTTTTCACTTAGCAAATTTTCTTTCCAACACCTCCATTCACTTGGCCGTTCACCCCTTATATAGGGCTTGATTTTTTTCCAGCTTATGGACCCCACTTGGAGCTGGATTTGAGGGGTAATTCAATGCATGTTTACCCCTTAATGTGCTGTGTCATTTACAGCCATGTAAAATATTTTTACCATATTTTTTTAAAAGCAAAAAATCTGCTCAAGATAAGCATCACTTGCTGTCCACTTACCCATGTCCACATATCTGCCCCATTTCCAGATTTTTTTTCTATTTTTTAATAACCTTAATTCAAGGGTAATTTATAAACTTAATTAGAAATTATTTTAACCATTAATTTGGAATAAAAAAATCAACAACAATTGTAGCAGCAACACCTTGCACGTCCATATGCATGACCTAAGCTGTCCTCCATTTCATCATTCAATGTGCAGCTGCTATTAATGATTTTTGCAGGGATTTTTCACATGAATAAATACACATTTATATGTCCCTACATGTCAGCTATCTATATTCATAAATTATAAAATAAAAAAATGAAAAAAAATCTAGCAGCAGCCATGTTGACGTCCATGCATTGCCACCTCTCCTAGGCTCCTTTGAGCTCTCCCTTAGCCCCATAATTGTGCATGTTAATGGATGGATAATGCACAAATTTTTTTATTTTACAATAATTCATAAAATACCCAAGTTTTAAGCTTCATTGGACACCTATTTTTCCATTAAAATCTGCATTTAATCCATGTACTCTAAGCCTTTAATGCATGGTACTATTGAGGTGTAAAAGTCAACTATATACACCTTTTCCAAATCAGGTATTTTTCCAAAATAATATGCTTAATCTAAACCTTTCGAAATATTAATCTCATAATTTTATTTAACCGTTTCAAATTTCATCTGAATCCGATTTTCCTAGCTCAAGTTATAGCCGTTTGAAGTTAACGGTTGGATTTGAGCTATGGTCAAATAATTGTCACACTAATTTCATCAATAATTTTCATAACCCAATAATCCCATAGGATCAAGCCCATTATTATTAACTTCCCTTTCAAATTTCACTTGAATTCGCCTTACAGGCGTTGAGTTATGAATTTTCTAGTATTTTTTCACTAAACTTGATAATTACCCTTTAAATTCTCATAATTCATATCAAATAATCTAAAATAATTATCCATGATATATTGGTATATTTCAATTACCAATAATTTACTTTAATCCCATTGTCCCATATCAGCTCAAAATGATCACTCGAATCATTATTGCTAATCCTTAGCCCTAATTGCAATAATTTAGCAAAATCACAAAATCATTCAAAATTCAATAAATTCACATATACATCACATGTAAATGTTCAATGCATATATTTGAGTCATACATAGGTTGGTTTTCACAATCCTCCCCCCTTATAACAGGTTTCATCCCAAAACCGTCTATTCTTTAAATAACTGGGGGTATTTCCGTTCCACTTCTTCTTTTAACTCCCAAGTGGCTTCATTTTCGGAATACCGGTTCCATTTTACCTTCACATACTCGATTTCTCGATTCCGAAGCTTTTACACCTTCTGATCCAAGATTCTAGCTGGCCTTTTTTCATAATTCAGATAATCTTGAATCGGTTGGTTTTCAGCCACTAATACATGGGTCGGGTCCGAAACGTATTTTCTAAGCATAGAAATATGAAATACGTTATGGACTAAAGCTAACGCTGGGGGTAAGGCTATTCTATATGCCAATTTCCTAATCTTCTTTAAAACCTCAAATGGTCCAATATACCTGGGATTCAGCTTTCTTCTTTTCTCAAATCTTGTAACTTCCTTGAATGGCGTGACCTTTATGAACACATGTTCGCCGACTTGGATATTCAAGTCCCTTATTTTATAATTTGTGTAGCTCTTTTGCCGACTTTGGGCAGTGAGTATACACTGGCGAATAGTTCGTACCTTGTCTGCCATTCGTTGAGACAAATCCGAGGCTAATCTTTTCTCTCCAACTTCATCCCAGTTCAACGGCATTCGACATCGCCGACCATATAATGCTTCAAATGGAGCCATTTGGATACTAGCTTGGTAGATATTATTGTATGCAAACTCTGAAATCGACATATACTCATCCCATGATCCACCAAATTCCAAGGTGCACATACGGAGCATATCTTCAATGATTTGATTTACCCGCTCTGTTTGTCCATCTGTTTGAGGATGGAAAGCTGTACTGAACTTAAGTTGAGTGCCTAAAGTTTCATGTAAGCTCTTCCAAAATCTTGACGTAAACGTCGCATCCCGATCCGAAACAATCGACTTCGGCACTCCATGGAGTCGTACAATCTCCTTATAATATACCTTAGTTAGCCTTTCTGTTGTATATGTCCTTTTTATAGGTATGAAGTGAGCAACTTTTGATAATCTGTCCACTATTACCCATATGGAATCATTTCCTGCTTGGGTCTTAGGTAATCCTTCAATAAAATCCATAGTGATGTCGTCCCACTTCCATTCAGGGATTTCTAAGGACTGTAATCTTCCAGGCACTCTTTGGTGATCTTCTTTCACCAGTTGGCAAGTTAAGCACTTAGCTACGTATTCAGCGATCTCCCTTTTCATATTATTCCACCAATATACTTTCTTGAGATCCTGATACATTTTAGTACTTCCCGGGTAAATAGAAAATGGCAAAAAATGAGCCTCTTTAAGGATCTGTTCCTTTAACTCAACTATATTAAGTATGCAAAGGCGACCCTTATACCTATACATACCTTGCTCATCAATAGCAAATTCAGATAACCCCTTTTTCTTCATCTTCTCTACATATGTATGTAGGTCTGTTTCCTTTTGCTGCGCAGTCTTAATCTGCTCAAAAAGTGACGATTGTATGCATAGTTGTGATAATCTAGTTTGAACTCCATGTGGATATACAATCAGTTCCATTTGTCTTATCTCCTGAAGCAGTCCTTCCTCATTGGTGATAAGATGCGCTAAGTTGACATTTCTGCTCAATGCATCAACTACCACGTTTGCCTTACCTAGATGGTATAAAATTTTCAAATCGTAGTTCTTTAATAACTCGAGCCATCTCCTTTGTCTCATGTTCAACTCCCTCTGAGTGAAAATGTATTTAAGGCTTTTGTGATCTGTATAAATCTCACATCTTGCACCATACAGGTAGTGTGATACCTGGACCCAAGTAGGACTCATATGAAGACATTAGGCATGTAATTATGATACATGTATGGCTTGAATGATTTATGAATGAATTTTTTGAATTAAGGTTTCCATTGAAAACGGTGATTAAAAATTTAATCGCCGGAGCCCAAAGTCAGTCGGTATGACCCGAGGGGCTTAACGAGGATTGAAAGGTGAAAATGTGTCATGAATAATCATGCTAATTACCATGATTTAATTTATGGAGATTAAAGTATAATTATGGAATTAAGATGAAAAATGAGAAAAAATTCATAACTTGACGCCTACAAGGCGTATTTCGATGAAATTTGAAAGATAAGCCATGATGGTGGGCCCAATATTTTGAATGGATTGGATTAAAAGAATCATAATGGGATTAGGGTAATAATTAATTATTTTTATTCCCAAATCCAAAAGATAAATTCAAGTGGTCATAAGTGGAGTTAGAAAACTCGGTTTGAGACGAAACTTGAGAAAGATGGATAAAACGATATGGTAGGAATGGATTAAGCTAATTATCATGGAATTTGCTTAATAACAAAAAGATGAAAGCCATTAAATGCAAGTCAAGGTGGGAAGCTTCATGGACGTTGCAATGAGGGTAATTTGGGAAGATGGAAAATGGAAATTACTTAAATGCCCTATGGTTGCTTGAGCACCAAGAAAAGGAGCAAATAAAAGAGGAAAGAGGGGCAGCAAGGGCTGGACTTTCCAGCAGGGGGAAAAGGAGAGAGAGAAGGAGAGAGAAAGAGAGAGAAGGAGAGAGAAGGAGAGAGAGAAGAGAGGAAACTAAGGGGAGAAAAAATTCTCCAAAAATCCAGCAAGCCTCACACGACCCCAGCAGAAAGGAAAGGGAGAAAGAATAAGGAAAAAGGGAAAGAAAATCTCGAGAAGCTCGAGGCAAAGATTAAACCAAATCGGGTAAGTACCCATTGAGTTTAAGTCTTCCAATTTTCAAGTTTTCTTCTTGATTTGGAATTATGGTTTTGAGTCATAAAAGACCTCTTAAGGAACATGTTTCAAAGATTAAATATGCTTAGTTAAATGAGTTAATTTATAAATTTTAATTGGGGATTAATCAGCCCATATAATCTAATCTACACTCATGTGTAGCAAATCTGGACATGGAAAGGAAAATATGGAAGAAATAGTTAATAAATGAATTTTAGTACGAAAAGTTTTGAGAAGCCTCATGATGTAGTCATTAAGGAACAACCCAATTTTCAGCTTAAAATGATAAGTAAGTTGCAAATTAAAAATCTGAGAAAATCAACCTGAACAGGGTTGCACGAGTGTCAGGATCAACTGCACCAAATGATTTTTAATAATTTTTATACAAGGAATTTTGGGCTGAAATTTTACATGATATATAAGACATATTAAGGATTACATGAAAAAAATTAAAATTAGGTTTTGATGGGTATAAATATACCCCATAATTTACATGATTTAGGCTGTCTGAAAAAGGATGCTGCTGTCTAGCAGAGTAAAAATACACAAATAAATAGAAATGATAAATATTTCATGCTGAAATTATTTATTTTGGTTAATTAATTTAGTTATTAAGGTATGGTAGAAATTTCAGATAAAAAATACTTGATTTGATATTGTTGGAAATATGTGGAAAACTAGCTCAATCTATGTTTTGATGATTAACAAATCAATTTGAGTAAGTCTCGACTACTAACAAGTTTGTGGAAATGTTTAAGGAATAATCATTTGAAGAAAATCAAGTATAGAAGCCAAGTCGAATCCCAAGTCGACTCCAAGATCGACTTCAAAACGTGCAAAACTGTCCAGAGTTAAAAACGGAAGAAGGGAAGGTGAAGTCGCAGGCCAAGTCAACTCTACCTGCGACTTGGGTAGCCAAGTCGCAAACGAAGTCGACCTCACCATCGACTTCAGTCGAGCAAATCCTTCCAGAGTTGAATTCAGAACAGCAAAATATCGAAGTCGCAAGTAAAGTCGACTCCAGTTGCGACTTGGGTGAAGTCGCGAACGAAGTCGACCCCGAAGTGCGACTTGAGGTTTTTGGAGATTCAAAGATACTGATTCAAGCTTCTTTCAAAGATCAAAGATGCAGTTTCAAGATTAAATGATTTCAAGATCAACTCAAAGCCTCTCAAGTCCAAGAGAAAAAGCTTCAAGGCATTCAAGATCAAATCAAGTCTATCAAGTCAAAGGCTTGCAAATCTGGAGCTAATGAAAGCAAGACTCAATGATTCAAGACATGAAAAACACAAAAGAAGCAAAGGCATGATGAGACAAAGCATCTCGAAATTATTCAAGTTCATAAAGCAAACTGCCGAGGTGAAGTCGCACCCAAAGTCGACTTCACCTGCGACTTGGGTCAAGTCAAGAACCCAAGTCGACCTATTCTGGAACTTGAAGCTGCGACGGAGAAGCGAAGTCGCACCCGAAGTCGACTCCATCTGCGACTTGGGCCAAGTCGCATCCGAAGTCGACTCCACATGCGACTTGGGTCGCAACGGTCGGATTTTATTCGAACGTTGGCGCATTAAATGCGCGCCACCTACTCACTAACGTTCGGATTCCCTCCAAAATTATAAATAGCATTCATGGTGAACGAGGGAAGTAGCTGAGAATCATTAAGTGAGCATAACTCCTATCTACAAGAGCATTAAAGAGATCAAGCTATTCAAGGAGGAAGAACTTTGCTTCAAAACTGCAAGAGCTTTATTTCAGATTCTTCAAAGCCTACCACAAGTTCTTCTCTGCGCCAAACTGCTTCTACACATCTGTAAAGTGTAGATTTCTTTCGTTGATTACTTATTTGTGTTGAACTTGATTTAGCTTAGGTAGCTAAGATCAAGTGTTAGCAAAGTAGTGTGTGATTGGAGTGTGACTCGTCACCTACTTGTGCTAGTTGTTTGATGCCCCCTAGAGCTAGAATCTAGAAGAGAGCAAGTGGCTCTAGTTGTATATGCCCCCTAGAGCTTTGAATCTAGAAGAGAGCAAGAGGCTCTAATTGTATTGGAAGAATACAATAGTAGAACCCAAGTCACAAGGAGTGTGAGCTTGGAAGAGTGGAGTAGGGAGGTTGCCCGAACCACTATAAAATTCTGTGTGTCTATTTTTATTTCTGCTCTCTATATTGATTTGCTTTCCATTTTGTTTCTTCATTAAGGGGACTAGCTTAATCCGGGGTAAAGTTTCTATTTGAGTTATAAATTTTTAAGAACCCAATTCACCCCTCCCCTCTTGGGTTTTGCCATCTATTCGGGACCCAACAGATATTAATTCAAGATTTTGAGAATTCAGTGTGCCTGAATTCAGTATTATGGACAGCTTAAGGAATAAATCAAGATAAATGTTAAATTTCAAGTTTTTGTGATAGAATTTGACTTATAATGGGATATAAACAAGTGATTATGAGGGTTTAACCTATTAGAGGTAAACAAGATTACCCTAAATATGATTTTTTTGAAGATATGCAAAGGGATATCCAAAGAAGGGTACAAAGGGTACCCAAGATGTATATGAAAGTTGCTGTATGGAAATCATTTAATTTTGGAATTCAAATATGTGTTAATAAAATAAATTTGGATTAAGAAAAGTATGATTTAAGGCTAAAAAATTTGGATTAAAAATCTGTTTAGACCATGTTGCTAAGAGAGCATTGAAATGATGAAAAACAGGTTCTAAAATTGCTGTTTTGGAACCCTATGATGCATGGAGTATATATCTGAAATTAAACTCTAAATTATGTGTTAATTAAGGGGTTTAATCATACTGGAATTAGAGATAAGTTTTTGTGTTGAAAATTTTTAAGAAACACATGATTTATGTATTGAGAAATGGACGTATATGAAGAGATAAGTATGAATAAATAATATATAGATTATGTAAGTTGTTAAAATGTAAAAATGCATAACAACATGATGAAAAATGTGGATTAGGGTGTTTTTTAAGTAAATAATGATAATCTCAAATTTCAAGATTATTATATGATGTCTAAGTTAGCAATTAAGTGCTTAAAATGAGCACCGTTGTATAAAAAATAGAAAATATGTTAAAATGATAAATGGAGGTAATGAACCTCCAAATAATGATTTAATAAATGATTGTTATATGCATATAAGTTTACCCTACATAAGGGTATTAAAAATGAATGAATGATTTGATATGTATAGGCTATGTTGCTAAGTATGAATACCCGACTTGAAAGACAAGTGGGTTAAGTTAGATAAACTTATGTAGGTTGGAAAACCTAAGGAATATAAGTATTTGAAGACGATGCAAATAAATGAAACGTTATTTTTATTTATTTAGGCAAAGGCAAGGAAAAGAATGGAAGAAAAAGGATTATGGCTCTCTCAGGTAAGCAAGCAAACTTTCTAAAATAATATTTTCTTTCTATATGATGATATGTGAATGAAATATTTATGATTATGTTTTGACGAATGGGCAAGAACAAGTTTTGAAAATGAAGGTTTTATTGTAAAGCCACAAGTTTTGAAAAATGATAGCTTTAATGAAAAGCCTTAAGGTTTGCTTCATAGGAAGCAAGCAATGATTTTAAGATAAAGAATTTATCACAAGTGTTGCCTTGGATTGACAATGCTTTATGTTAATAGATTGAGAAATTTGCTTATGAGTAAGCAAGTTTTCTATGATAATGTTTTCAAAGTATTTCACATTTTATGTCGATGGTTTTTAAGAATTTGCTTATAAGCAAGCAAGTTCTTTATGATATTGTTTCAAAGTATTTTATAAGAAAAAGGGAATTTTACCCTTTTTCACAAAGTATTGTTTGTAAATAAGTTTTGAGTTATTTCTACAATAATTTGTGATAAACAATTATGTTTATGAAAGAAAAAGAAAAAGGAAAATTGATTTATGAAAAAGATTTGTTTTGCTAGGTCATGATAATTAAATAATAAATGATGATTTGGACATAGTCCGTATGTTTTGAAATGATATTCGAAAAGTTTTGATTTCCTTTAGATAAGGAAATCTATGTTGAAAATATTGGAAAAATGTTTATACGGATGTGTTGAAGGGGGATTTAAGGATGACCAACCTCCTATATTGATTTCATAAAATGGTTTGATTTCAGGTTGGTAAAGTAGCATACAAAAGACCATGCAAGGCCCCTATATGTAAAAATGACAAAATTGATATGTGGACAAGAAATTTATTTTAAGGTGGTTGAGAAGGGGTTAACACAATTGCATAACTTTTATAAGCAAAAGGCCCTGAAATGTAAACCAAGAAAATGCTATGAAAAATGTATGATTTATTCTTGAAAATCTAAAAGTTTTGAAATTCTTTTATTAAAAGGGTTTTAAGATGTATTATTTCTCAACCATTTCAAATATTTATCAAAATATTTTACTCAAAATTTTTCTAAAAGAATTTAAGGAAGGTCATCATAAAACTAAATTTCAAATGACAACTTGTTTAAAGTGGGTGCGCTCGCTTTACAAGTTGACACGGATTGCGGTCTGTGATGTGTTTTTGAAAATAATTTTTTTTAAAAGACACAGACTTCGGTCTATGATGTTTTTAAGTTATGGATGCAGACTGAGGTCTGTGATCTCGATTTTAAAGGATACGGGCTGCGGTCTGTAATACTTTAAACTAAATGGACTGTGGTCCATCATAATAATGTATGGTGCACCAGTACAAGGAATAGGCAAGTTGTAGAGCACGGTTGGGATGACCGGGACCCACTCTACATAAGGCTAAGTCGCTAAGGGATGACAGGAGTGCCAACGGCGCCCTCCCTGAGATGGGAGCCTGTAAGGACCAGGTATTTTATTTTATTTTATTTTCATTATAACCCTTCTCTAAATATGAGATAACTTATGAACATGCCACTAGGAGTTTATAATGTTAATGGATGCATAACATATATGAATTAGTATCTAGGGAACATATAGTGCATATATGCATGTATTATGATCTTAGCACGCTGAGTATAAATTTAAATGTGTATGATTAGTGTGTCATTGTTAAGCACTATAAATATTTTTTTCCCCTTCGCAGAGTAGGTACTGGGTTCGAGGAATTAAATTACTAATTGCGACTGGACCCGACCCATGCCCCGACCCGACTCAATGGATTCTATTAACATAAGCGGCCCGCGCTCTAGGGCTTCATTCCCATTTCGCTCCCGACCGCGTTTTCTTCTCCTCCTCTTCTACTTTCTCTTCCATTCAGTTCGAACCACCCGTGATCTCTTGAGGGAAACTATACCAATTACCTTGAAGGTCATAGATCCGAGTCCAGGAAGCTCCAAGGTTTCGAATTTCTGCAGTCCACACTAGGGTCGCTGTCTTGGGAGGGATCACGGTCAAGGTAAGTAGATGTCGCCCCTTCTCGATTTAGTGATGAAATTTTATGTTAAACGCAATGTGAGGCTAGAGGGAATGTATAACTTCTAACGACTCCATGGTAGTAGGCGTAGAGTTCGTAACAGTTAGGGTTCATGGAGAATTTACTTTGAATGCGCGATTTCTATGATGTAAAAGACTTCTTAGCAGTTTGTATATTGTTGGAATGTGACGTGAATTGATTTGCCCCAATCGAGAGTATGAATTGAAGGTTCTTTCATTTCGCACCTATCATGTGTTTGATAAAATGCTTGTGCGACAGATCTATGTGTTGAATCTGAATTGTGTTGATGTTGTATGCGTGGTTTGCGACGTGTTTCATTGTCTGTTATGTATGACTTGTTATCTCAAATAGTTGGTTGTAAGGGTTGTTCATGGCTCCTAATTGACATGAAGAGAGGGTTGTTCATGGCCCTTGATGGACATGAGTAGATAATTGGTTGTGTTGTTCAATTTGTGTGGATGGTTATATGCATATGATCTTGGGAGTGGGTATTGGACCCATGTGTATTAGCTTTATCACTACATGAGTATCCATCATTATGCTTATTTCCACTTTGTGCTAACCACTATCTACTTACTAGGTCTATTTAGACTCATATCATTTGCTATTGTGCTTTTAGATCGCAGGTCAGAAGGGGAACTTAAGGATGGGACAAGTTGAAGATCAAACATGAGAGACCCTAGCACAATATGTTGATTTCAGTTCTTTTAGATTTGTGCTCTTTTTGATAATCATATATGTAGACAATTATTTAGGCGGATTCGCTTTGACAACTATAATGTATTTGATATTTCAGATTGGATTATAATCCTTGCTGATGCACATATGCATGGCTATTATATCTGTTTGATGTGTAAGGAAAATATTTAATGATTTCCTTCTATATGAATGTTCTTATTATATGAAGATGCAAGTATATAAATAGGATTGAATGTTACAGATGGAAATGTTATGAATATCAGGTCATGTATTCCATATTACCCCTTGTATGTTATGGGGAGATGCTGCCGAATTTTTCTTAGGTTGTGTAGCACCCATTGACTAGTTCTTGAGTAATTCTTGGAATGGGGTGTTACAGAGCAGGATAAAGGAACAGTCGCCTGGCTAGCATGCTGTTAAGAATTCTCTTCCAAAAGGTAGCATGATCACTTGCTAAGTGTCACTACTGGATGGAGAGAAATGCATTTGCTTATGTTTTGCTTTCGAAAAGCCCAAAGATTGGGACATAAAAATATTTTTAAGAAAAGTTATCCTAAATGGATTTTTATAAAATGACTACCCTAAAAGAAATGGTGTTTTACACAAAAATGTAAATAACAGGAATAAAAGAAAATATTTTTATGCAAATGCATTTATGGAAATAGTTTATGTATCTTATATGCCTTGTTTGTTATAAACAAGCCCCAAGACGGGGATTATGAAAAGGATTTATGTCAAACTTGTTTTTGGACATAAGAATGTCTATTATTAAAGAGCCTAAATGAAAAGTGTTTATGGACATGAAAATGTCTAATGTCAAAGTGTTTTAATGAAATGTGTTTTAGGACATATGAATGTCCATTGCCAAAGGAAGCTATGTGAAAAATATTTTGAGACATTAAATGTCTCTTGGCTAAAGGATTTTATGATGAAAAATATTTTTGGACATAAAAATGTCCTTTGCTGAGAAAGGCTTATGTGAATGATGTTTTAGGACATGAGAATGTCCTCCTTTGCCAAAGGGATTATGAGAAAAATATTTTCAAAAGATGGTTTTATGTAAATGTCTTGGAACATTGAAAATGTTCACTCAAGACAAAAGGGAATTAATTAAAGAGGGTAAAACATGTATGTTTTTCCTCAACAAGCCCAGACGTGGCTTGTAAATGATTTTAAGAATTAATGTTTTATGAAAATGTTCAAGGACATAGAATTGTCCTCATGAACAAAGGATTTCAGGATAATGTTTTGGGACACATAAATGTCCTCAAGAAAATGGTATTCAAGATGTTTAATGAAATGATTTTCAAGGAAGTCTTGCCCTAAAAGATAAAATACTTGCTTACTGAGTTGTCACTCACGTTTTGTTTTTCCAAACCTTAGACAGGTACCAGGAAATTCAAGAGGTTGCAAACCTAAGCAATGAGGGAAAGTATGTGATGGTAGCCATGATGTATGGATAACATGGTTTCAGGTGCTAAGGTATGCTTATGTATATATGAACTTAATTAGAATTTTAAGTTCCATGTGCATCAATGAATGAATGTATGAATGTAAGGAATGGAAATGTTATGATTTAGTCAAGAAGACTATCATTGTAGAAAAGTATGAAGAGATGCTATGAATGAAATGATGAAATTTATTACAAATGTATTGTCGCTTGTATGATGAATGATATAGAATGTGAAGAAAATGAATGATGATAGATGAAAAAAAATTTGGACGAGATCCAATTAAGAACCCGCCATGTGATTAGGGCAACAATCCTGATTCACATTTATCAATCAACACGGTCTTGAGGTAAGGATGTGACGTCTCGGTTTGGGGCGCCACAGGTAGTGTCTCCATATTTTCAAGGCAAACACCACAACTGCTAATTCTAAATCATGTGTGGGGTAGCTTACCTTATTGGGCTTCAACTGTCGTGACGCATAGGCTATCACTTTCCCTCTTTGCATCAGTACACATCCTAGTCCTTTTCTTGAAGCATCACTGTAGACCACAAACCCTTCATTTCCTTCTAGTAGGATTAGGATGGGCACTTGTACCAACCGTTGTTTCAATTCTTGAAAATTGCACTCGCATTCTTCAGACCATACATACCTGACCCTTTACAAGTCAACCTTGTCAACGGGGCTGATAGGTGTGAAAATCCTTCAACAAACCTTCAATAATAACCGACCAACCCTAGAAAGCTTCAAATTTTTGTAATGGTTGTTGGCGTTGGCCATTTCAACACTGCTTCAATCTTCTGATGATCAACTTGAATACCTTTTTCTGATATTATATGCCCAAGAAATCCTATTTGTTTCAACCAAAACTCACGTTTCTTCAACTTGGCATATAATTTTTCTTTTCTCAATCTTTCCAAAACCCTTCATAAATGATTTTCGTGTTCTTTCTCCATTTTTGAGTAGATTAGGACATCGTCGATAAATACAACCACAAATTGATCAAGATAGTCCCGAAAAACTCTATTCATCATATCCATGAATACAACAGGAGCATTAGTAAGTCCGAAAGGCATTACCAAAAACTCATAATGTCCATACCTGGTTCGAAAAGCTGTCTTATGAACATCGGTAGGACTTATCCTTAGTTGATGATACCCTGACTGTAAATCAATCTTGGAGAAAGTTGTGGCTCCTTGCAATTGGTAAAATAAATCATCGATCCTGGGCAATGGATACTTGTTCTTTATTGTAACTTTATTTAGCTCCCGGTAATCAATACATAACCTCAAACTTCCATCCTTTTTCCTTACAAACAATACCGGAGCTCCCCAAGGTGAAACACTGGGTCTGATGAAACCCTTATCCAACAGCTCCTGTATTTGAGTCCTTAGTTCATTCATTTCGGCTGGCGCCATTCTGTATGGAGTTTTGGATATTGGGGCTGTACCCTTGTGGCGCCTCGACCCGGGTGCCTAGAAGCCTTACTTCGGGATCTTTATAGATTGGTAAATGTGACTCAGGATTGTTGCCCTGATCACACGGCGGGATTTTTAAATTGGATATTGTCCAAAAAAAAATTTTCATTCCTTTTCTGTGTTTTTATCACATAACAAACACTTGTCATCAACTTTACGCATGATACTCATAATAACATCATATCATCATATATGAACATATTCTTGTCATTAATTTCACATATATTATTCATATCATAATAACTGACTTATCTACATCACAAGTTCCTTTAATCTAAACATTTCATACATACATATTTTGAAGATTCCTTATAATCATTCATACCATATACAGACCAGTTTGTTGAAAAGTTTTCTTCATACTCTTTTCCTTTCCTGCATGGCCTGTGCGGTACCTGTCTATGGTTGGGGAAAACAAAACATGAGTTGAAACTCAATAAGCAAGCATTTTTCATTTTAAATGCATTTCTCACCTTTCAGTAGTAGACGCTAAACAAGCGTTCGAATAGAAATTGGAGGAAACCTTTTCATAAGTACCTTTCACAAACATTTCATAATCCCAATTCATGGCAAACATATGCTTGTAAAACTTGACATATAAATTCTTTTTCCATAGACATATTTATCTTCTAAAACATTTTTCTCATTGAAGCTCCTTTTCTCATAGGACATTCTCATGTCCTAAAATACTTTTCATAAAACCTTTTTTAAGCATATGCAACATGCAATACGTCTCTGTCCATCTGGTAGGTGACACTTATCAAGTGATCATCCTTCCTTAGGAGAGAAACTCTTCCAGGTGATAGCCCATGAGCCAGGCAGCTATCCGTGTCCATCTCCCATTGCAGGGAGGGCGCCGCCGGCATTTAGCCTTATTCAAGCGACTCGGACTATGCAAAGGGGGCCCAATTTGCAACTGCGTCCGGCTTGCATATCCTTTACAGTAGACCTAGTACAAAATCCTTGTGCACACTTTTCCTTCACATTCACATGCTAACATGATTTTATAAAAACCACCGATCACAGTCTGTGTCCTTTTTCTGAAAACTTGATGCTAACATGCTTTCATAAAATACTACAGACCTCAGCCTGTATTCCTTTCCAATCTAAAAAACTGGGCTTAACCCATGTCAACGAGTTCTATGCTCAAAACGTTTTGTAAGGATGGCCAACCTTAAAATATTTATATTTCATAACTCATTTGAAGTATTCAAGGAAAACATTTAAAATAACAATATTTTCTAACCGTTTTGTAAATAATTTCTGAACGATAAAATGTCTTTAAAAAATATTTGAAACCAAAAGATTTTTCTTATAAATGCTTTTTCCATTTATGTTTTTTTTATGATCAAAGGACATGCAAGTACATGCTTTAATCTAATATCATATACTTTTGTCTATCTGTGTTATTGTTCATTTCTATATGTGATAGACTTGTATAATCATTTCAACATTACTCAAATCGTTTTTCAAATTAATTTATCGTGTTGGCCTTCCTTAAATCCTGCTCGAAACAATGGATTTTGAAAATTCCAAAATAATCCAATATTTAGAGAACCTTTGAAACATATCCCTAAAATACTTCAAAACCTTGAAATAAAACTATTCAATACATTTATTTCAAATATCATTTTAAAAACTCATTTTCCTTTCAACACAACCTTTTCAACATTTGCATTTCAATTTTTTTCAACATTAAAAGGATTTGCTTTTAACGAAGCAATTTCCAAGACAATTTAAGATTGCAGAATAAGGTCGTATAAAATTGTATTTTCAAAAAGTTTGCTTGCTTACCTGCGTAGTCAACTTGTATCTTTCACTTGTACCCATTTCCTTTCCTATGCAAATAAAAAGAACCATTTTTCTCATATAGACATAATATTCCATGCTTGCACATTTCTACTATTAAATTTGAATTCATCTTAGGGTTTCTAACCCAAGCATATGTCATAATCACTTTATTTTCCTTCATAACTCTCATAGAGGTTAATTTGGTCTCTATTTTCACATATGAATTTTTATCACAAAAATCTTTAAAAATTCCATTCATACATCCTTATAAATATCAATCTTATTTTTGCCCAAATCACTCTATTTACTATTCATGATTATTGTTCATGATCACTGTTCCTAATTACTATTCACAGCGTGTTTGGCACTGTTCATGGGTTTCAAAATTTGGCATTTTTTAAAAATAAAAAAATATCATGACATAGCTCTTCCCTAGTATATCATGAGATAATTCATGCGTTTTGAATTAATCATGATTATCTTGGCTAAATAAATCATTTTAGCCACTTATAAACATATGCGTATAAGGTTCCATAATTCATGTTTTAAGCATGAATTTGACTTAACAAAATTATTTTAATTCCTATAATATATTCCATAACATACCATGATTAACATAATCATAATTCTCATTTAAAAATTCTGAAACTTATTATTAAATTCCAAAACAGCCTTTCTCTTCTTATTTTCACTATGTTCCATTTTCTGATTTATCCATTAATTCCATATACATATAATAGCATTAATTTGCTATCCCTAATCCTTTATTACATCTTTCCTAACATATATATATCAACTTGGGTCATTTACACTTAGGTTTCATATTTCTTTTTGATTATTTCTCAAACTGTCCACATTTGCTGAAATCAGGCGTACTGATTTCTATAAATCTTGATTTATAATCTAATCAAAGTATTTAACTCTGAAATTTCTATAATATATCCATAACTACATTAATTAACCCTCATAAAGATTTCAGCAAGAAATATTAACATTATATATTTATTTTGGCATTTTCACTGTGCTGGACAGTGTTGTGAAATCAGGAACAGCCTTAATCACGTTATTTTTAAACCATACTTATTTCATCCAAAAATAATATTTTATTTTTTTAGAATTATAATAATGATATATTATACATCATATAAAAATTTCAGGCCAAAAATCCATCTAAAAAAATTATTAAAAATCATTTACTACATCTGATCCTGTCACCTGTTTTACCCTGTTTAAGTTAATCTTCTCGGATTTTTAATTTACAACCTGCTTAATATTTTAAGCTGAAACTTTGGTCGTTCTTTAATGATAATATAATAAGCTTATAAATAAATTTCCATGGCTAAAATCCTTCGTTTAACATCTCATTCATATTTTGGTTTCTAACATCACATAACCTCCAGATTTGAAGTAATAAATCAAGATTAACTTAGACTTATCAAATTAATCATGAAAATATTTCTAAATTAGTTTAAAGCTGAATTAGTTTAATGACATTAATCCTTACCCATCTTTTCATTATTCATAAATCATATTTTAAACATGATTATAAAAATCTGTTTGGAACCGTACATCCATTCCAGAAGTAAATATATAATTCAATTAGAAATGAAAGAAAAGGATTAAACAGCACCTGACCTTGGAGCGTCCTTCTTTCTTTTGCTTGTTATTTTATTTTTTATACATATATAATACTGCTGCGCTGGATGCTTGGGACGTTGCTTTTGCTGAAAAAAAAAACATTTTTCTAATGTTGCTGCCCACAACGGCCAACACATCTATCCAGCAATTCTATTTATTAGAATTTAGCAACGTCCAGCAATGCCCATCTGCCCTCTTTATAAAATATATGTATATATATATATGTATATATATATATGTATTTTTAAATGCTAATAAAATAGCAAGGGGCAAAGCAGCATTTGAAGAGAGATAAATTTTCTGACATGAATCATTACATTAAAAGGAAAACACCTGTTTGAAAACTTTCGACGTGAGGAAGGAAAAATTAAAAACCTGGTGATGCTGGACGTCTTTGCTTTGGCTTGCTGAAACAATTACATATATAATGCTGCTGCCCTTTTCTCTGAACGTCTTTTTTTTTTTAATCCAGCAACATCCTTTATATACATATCTCAACTGCGGTGTTACCGTGGTTTAATTTTAACCCAACCTAAGTCACCGCTTAATTCATTACAGGTGTTTAATTTTCAGCATTCCAGCGTATATGCAGCCTTCCATGCACCGTCCACGGCTTCTTTTCATTTTCGTTTTTTTTTTATCTACATTAATAAATTAATTCATAACTGCCTACATACACACTTATATATTATGAAAATTTTTCTTATTAATATATATACAATTGCTCACAAAATGTACCTTTCTTAATTTTGAAAAAAATTTCTATTTTATTTTAATTAACTAATTCATATTTGGATAAAAAAATCTCATTTTAAAATTTTGGAAATATGTTTTCCAAAATTTCATTTCTTCATTAAATTGGGCATATTAAAATAGGCTTACCCATAAAATTTTACCTCAATTGGAGCGAAGTACATATTTTAACTTAATTAAAATCATATTTTGTCATAAAATTTCATTTTAAAAATTTGTAGACATATTTTGCAAAATTTAATCCATTCATTATGTAGGGTATATTAAAATAGGCTTGCTCCGAAAGTTTCATCTCAAACAAACTTATATACATCAAGATATTAATTAACTAAACAATTATATAAAAAATAATCAAAATATCAACGCCTAATTCCTGTATTCCTGTACGTGCATGCTGTGCATGAATTGCTTCTGGGCATGTTTTCTGATGCACTCAAGTTAGTTAATTTAGTCAACTATTTTTCATAATCTGATCTGTCTAGATTAAAGAGTACATAGTTTAGTATTTTTTATTAAATTTTCTTGTCTATACGAGTTATACGTGCTTAGATCTAATGAAAATAATATAAATGAATATAGGCCATTAGTTAAGACCCTAATTGGCCAAAAAAATTTCATTTATTTTTATTTTTCCATAAGGTCCGTAAATTTAAACAATTTCACTAGATATAATTCGAAATTTTGAAATTCCTTTCCGAAAAATTTGTAAAAATTCATTTTCATATCCGATCTTTATGAGATCGTAAATTACCCTCCATTTTCTTATAAATTCCAAATATAACCTTTGTAAATTTCCGTTAAGTCCTCTTTTTATCTCTATTCTTGTCAAAATTACCAATCAATTATCTTTTCTAAATTTACAATTTAATCTCACTTTTGTAAAATTGTAATTTGGTCTTTTCATGATTAAGTTAATCCAAAGTGATTATCTTATCACTCTATCTTAATCACATGATTACTATTCATGTTTACTATTTATTAAATTAATTATTCGGTCCTTCAACTCCATATATTACAAAATTATATATTTTAAAAAAATCAATAACCTAGGGTTCATGACCTTAGGGTTTCATACATGGTCCTAAAATTTGGGGTTCCACAATCCTATATAACATCTATAATCATATCCATTTCCCATTGTGGAGGTAATGTGGTTAACTCCTCAGAAAACACGTTAGGAAATTCCCTAACCACTGGTATCTGATTAATTTCTACCTCCGTGCTTTTCTCTATATTCACTGACACCAGATATGCTTGACATTTTTGTCGGATCATCCTGACGGCTTTCATAGATGATATCAGTATATTTGAATTTTCAGGTTGCCTCAACTTCTCAATGGCTATCTCCTTTCCTAGAGTTGCTTCAAATTGCACATTCTTATTCTTACAATCTATGGTAGCTCCCCATTGACTTAGTCAATCCATACTCAATATCACATCGAATTCAATCATAGGCAATAGGATCAAATCGGCTTTTAGAATCAGCGATCCTATCCTGATTGGGCATGCTTTGCATACTTGGCTAGAACTGGCGAACCTATAAACAGGGGATTCTACATGAATGATCCGATTAGTCTCTTCTACCGATAATGCATGGGTGGTCACATATTGGCATACTATGAATGAATGGCTAGCACCCGAATCAAACAAAGCTACTGCGAAATTCCCTAAAATATAAACTGTACCTGTGACCACCTTTCTTCCTATTCTTGAGATTCCGTCCGGGTTAAGGCATGCACATGTACCAGGTTCGTAGAAGTTCCCTGCTTATTTGTTGCTCTAGGTATTCTGAGTTGAGCAGGCCTTCCACGTCCTTGCGATGTCTGCGCCTTAGTTGGGCAGTTCGGGGCAATGTGACCCGTCTGATCACAGATATAGCATTTAACAACCTTCGCTTCTCCCGTCCTACACTCTTTGGCGATATGATCCGTTTGTCCACATTTGTAGCACCGGTTTGAACCCTTTAAACACTCGCCTGTATGTCGCTTTTGACATTTTCTACATAGCAGCGAGCTTTTCTTCTTTGGGATTCTTTTTCCTTTCCTCACATTTTCTTTTCTAGCCTTCTCCTTCCCGGTTTCTGTTTCCTTTGTACCCATGTTGAACATCCTCGAGCCCAATCTCAGTTCTTGTGTTCTTAAAGCCTCAATTTCTAATGTCCTTGCTCTTTCGAGACTTGAAGCATAATCCTTGATCATCAGAGGGGCAAGACTTTCCTGGAGATATGGTCTCAATCCTTGTTGGAATCTCTGTACCTTGTTTCCTGGCACATTTGCGATCCAGGGCACATATCTGACCATAGCATTGAATTTTGTAGCGTACTCAGTCACCGTCATCCTCCATTGATAAAGTTGTTCAAATTCTATCACCTTTTGACTCTATAACCCAACAGGGAGGTATTCTTTGTTAAACTCTTCAACAAAAATTTGTCAGGATACTTCTTCCGGTCGTGGCATTGTAATCAACATTGTCTCCTACCATTCGTGTGCATATTTCGCTAATAAATGAGTAGCACACAATACCTCTTGACGGTCATTGTACGGAGATATCCTAAATAATTTCTTGATCTCTGTCATCCACTGTTCTGCTTGCACTTGGTCGGGTTCTTCGGAAAACTTCGGGGGTCGTTGTGCTAGAAATGCATTAATAGCTCTCTTATCAGCTTCCGTTAGCTAATTTTCATCTCTTAATGGTGCTGGTGTGGCATTGGAGCAAGTCTTTCCCTTTCTATACCACCCAACTGAGCTTGTTGGGTTTTTTCCCATTGTCCTTGAATAATATCGGCAGTTTGTGCCGCCCAGTCCCTAGTGGCTTGTTGTATCGCTTCTTTTACTACTACAGCCACCCTTTCCTCTATGAGTCTAGCCTGTCTTGACTCAGTTTCCTCTTCTATATTCCTTTTAGGGCTTTCATCAGTTCTTCTTTGTTGATTTCTTTGATTAGGTCCTTGTGTCACCGGCCTTCCTCTCTTAGGCCGATTAGACTCGCTAACTTCATGTTGGCTTGGAATCTCTGTAGCTATCTCTTTTTCTTTATTTTTCCTTAGTCCTGACCTTGTCTCCACCATCGTGCTATTTTGGGTATATAAAAGCACACATTTTCATTTACAACTAATGTTAGATCATCGCATACGCATTTCATTATCATATGATCACAACCAATTTGTTCAATCACAATCATATCATATCATTCAAGCTCATTCATCCATATATTTAAAACTCTTAAGTTTAGTTATATCAACATATTCATTCATCATCATCATATGCACAACATTTCATCCATAGTCACTACATGTGAGGATATATAGCACACTTATATACACATGGCATAGCACACATATCTTACTTATGTACATGTTAGTCTACCATAGAAACCATATTGTCATCAAACCATAATTATACATATACAACTTAAAAAAATAAGAAAATTCATCGTCTGCCTGGGCCTCTCCTTATGTATCGTCTACGACTAGGTGGAACTTGGGAGGGTGCCTCGGTGATCGTGCTAGTGTCACACCCCATACAGACCTCCTCCTCTCCACTGTTGTCGTCATCATCGTCATCTTCCTCCTCGTCCTCACTGACATACTCCTCTACTTCCTCCTCTTCTTCACTTACATACTCCTCTCTTTCTTCTTCTTCTTCCTCGACAGGTTCGAGGAATTCCATAGGATCATCATCATCATTAATTTCTTCAAGCCGGACAATTTCACCTGTCTTCTCAAATATATGAAGCATAACCTCATCGGGTCGAGGAGCTACAGGTACTTCAATGACTCCTTCAGCACGACGTTTTTCAATATAAAGGGCCATTTTTTTCCCTCTGGTGAAGTCTATCCCAACTTACCCCATAGCGGAACTGGACACACCCATCAACAAACCTATACCACGGGCTAGACTCAGGTGGTGTGGTTGCCGGAATTTTTCTCCAAAAGTCCTGAAGGTCTTGTGGAACCACATTGTCTATAGGAACACGGGGAGACTGTGGGACACCAAGATAAGTTTCTGGAAGAACTCGTGCTCTAGATTCATAACTCGAGGACTCTCCTAGACTTTGTCTATGCTGACCGGGGGAGACATGATAGCTTCCTAGAGGTTGGACAAGAGTGCGTCTAGGTGAAAATCCTGGGAGGATTGCCGGGAACTGTGCTGTATTTCGCTGTGATCCTCACCACCTATCCAAATTCTCTTCCCTTCTACGTCTCCTTTCCTCCTCCTCTCTCTCCCTTTGCAGTTCTTCTGCACTCATCATTCTCTTTCTCCTATCAGCCAGCTGTACAAACATAACAATTTAATTGCATTGCAAAATAATTTATCATCGTATATCATGCATTTCATCATGTTAAAAATATATCTATTCATCATCTAATCATGTCTATTTCATCATATTCTTCAAATTTTCTATACTTAGAAATTCTCCATGCCTATTTACCAATCCATGCTCTGATACCTAGCTCTGTGGCACCCCGAACCCGAGCGTCACATCCTGAGCCTTACCTCGGGATCGTTATTGATTGGTAAACGTGATTAGGATTGTTGCCCCGTCACACGACGGGTTTTAATGGATATTTATCCCAATTAAATATATTCTCATAAGAGTTTATTTCTTTATATTTCTCATTTCATGCATATCTATGTCATTTCCATCCAACCATTACATAACTAGGCATGATTATTAAGAAACATTTCAATTTTCACATAAATCAGATGTCACAGCATATATCATCCATAGTTGTCAACTTAAAAACATCAAAGTAAATTTACAACCATTCCACATAAGTTTTCCATGACATCAGACTACTATTGTTTTTCCATTTCTTTAATGATCTGCTCTTGCTCCTTTGCCATGTTCTTTCCTTCACTTGTCTTTGAGTTTGGAAAAGGAAATCGTGAGTCGAAACTCAATAAGCAAGCTATTTATATTTCATAGGCAAATCATTTCAGGCAACATTTTGCATTTAAAAAATATCTTAAAAAGCAATTTATACCTTTTGGAAAGATATATCTTGAAAACATAGTTTCTGTACCCATCACGGGTACGACATGCATAATGCAATGTAAAATCGTAAATATGTCCTTTATAGGATGGAAGCTAGCTAGGCAACCATCCGTCTTTGTCTTCTCTCATCTCAGAGAGGGCGCCCCGGCCTTAGGCTTATTTTAGCTACTTGGCCACACCAAAGGGGGACAATCGGTCCGCTTATACCTTTTAGGTGAACCTAGTACTTTGTGCACATGAACTTTCATAAAAACCATCTTTAAAATGCGAGCATGATTTTTCATTCAGAAACTTAGAATCACATCATTTTTCATAACATTTATCAAAGAAAATTTCATAATGTCATATTGTAAACAAAACATCATTTCAACACATATTTAACTAAGGAATGGCCATCCTTAAATACTTCTAAAACAATTTCAATATTCACATCAACTAGTTAAAATATAAATTGCATTTACTTAAAGCAATTTAGAGAAACTAGAATCATTTAGAAAATTTGCTTGCTTACCTGCGTTTCTTTAGCTTTCCAAGTCTGCCTTTTCTTTGCCCTTGCCTGCATGAGAATAATATAACATTTCATATATTCCTTTTGCGTGCATCTCACTTAGTTTTCCAACCCATTTTTATTAACATACATCATTCATTTGACTTCTCAAGTCGTTAGGCATAAATAGCATATATTTGCACATTTCATCGGCTATTACATAACATATTCAATCCCATAAATAGGGTAACCATTCAATTATATAATAATCATCCAATAATTATCATTTAAAGGTTCATTACCTCCCATACACCATTTTCCACTTATTTTCCAAAATTTACACATTGGTGCTCATTTTAAGCACACATTGTCGCCTTAAGCTTCATTAGTTAATTTCAAAATTTGAAATTAACATCATGCAATGTAAAAAGATGTATGTTCAAAAAATTTATCATATTTTTATGCATTTTTGCACAAAATTAAATTACATAAGTCATTTATCATCTATGCATGTCTATCATTTCACATATGCCCATTTGGCAACACATATAAGAGGTATTTCATAAAATTTTCCAAGTCAGAAACTTTGTCCATTTTTCAGCATGATATTCATCCTTAATTACCACTTTATTTGGAGTATTTTTATGAAATTTTAATCCACTAATCATAGGTTTCAAAAACAGCAACTTTGGAACCCATTTTTCACACGTTTAACGTGCCTTTTGATACTTAACCCCAAACAGTTTTATAATTAAGAATTTTTAGCCATTAATCCAACTTTTCCTAATCCAAATATATGTTATTAACACATATTTAATATCCATAAATTAACTCCTCTCTAATCAGCAACTTACTTCCCTATTTCGGGTACCGTTTTCACCCCATTTGGACACTTTTTTATAAAATTCATAAAAACAGATTTGGGGCTTATCTTCCCAAATACTTTTGGGCGTCCATATTTCCCTAACCCTAGGGTATTTTACCCTACATAACTTTCATAAATCATTTAATCTCATTTCCATACCATTTTTAACATAAAAATGGAAATATTGGGTCATATACATCACTTTGAATTCCATTTTTTCTAAAATTCATATCTTAAGCTTAAATCAATATATATATTTCATAAAGACATAATTCATAGTCTAAATATGACACTAATTCAATACAGAAACTTATTATTTGCATTTAGAATTCATCATGTTGAGTTTTCAACTCATAATCCATTCTAATCTCTATTTCGACCCCATAAATCATTGGAATTAATAGGTAAATCTTAATACTCATTCAATATTTGATCAAAGGGCATATTGAATCACCATTTAAGGAAGCTTTATGCATCAAATTCATATCTTTAAAACTTAAAATCAAAAGCTCAACTCATCACATACACTTACTTGGTTGATGAAGCTCAAACCCTAATCACTTGTGCTTAATTTCTCCTCCTTTTTCCCTTTCTTTTTCCTTCCTTTTTCCTCCCTTTTTCTTCCTCCTTGCTGGCCTAAGATTGGACGTGAGCTGCTGTTAGTGGGAAGTGTGTTTTGAACTTAGCAAATTTTCTTTCCAACACCTGCATTCACTTGGCCGTTCACCCCTTATATAGGCTGGATTTTTTTCCAGCTTGTGGACCCCACGTGGAGCTGGATTTGAGGGGTAATTCAATGCATGTTTACCCCTTAATGTGCTGTGTCATTTACAGCCATGTAAAATATTTTTACCATATTTTTTTAAAAGCAAAAAATCTGCTCAAGATAAGCATCACTTGCTGTCCACTTACCCATGTCCACATATCTGCCCCATTTCCAGATTTTTTTCTATTTTTTAATAACCTTAATTCAAGGGTAATTTATACACTTAATTAGAAATTATTTTAACCATTAATTTGGCATAAAAAAATCAACAACAATTGCAGCAGCAACACCTTGCACGTCCATATGCATGACCTAAGCTGTCCTCCATTTCATCATTCAATGTGCAGCTGCTATTAATGATTTTTGCAGGGATTTTTCACATGAATAAATACACATTTATATGTCCCTACATGTCAGCTATCTATATTCATAAATTATAAAATGAAAAAATGAAAAAAAATCTAGCAGCAGCCATGTTGACGTCCATGCATTGCCACCTCTCCTAGGCTCCTTTGAGCTCTCCCTTAGCCCCATAATTGTGCATGTTAATGCATGGATAATGCACGAATTTTTGTATTTTACAATAATTCATAAAATACCCAAGTTTTAAGCTGCATTGGACACCTATTTTTCCATTAAAATCTGCATTTAATCCATGTACTCTAAGCCTTTAATGCATGGTACTATTGAGGTGTAAAAGTCAACTATATACACCTTTTCCAATTCAGGTATTTTTCCAACATAATATGCTTAATCTAAACCTTTCAAAATTTTAATCTCATAATTTCATTAAACCGTATCAAATTTCATCTCAATCCAATTTTCCTAGCTCAAGTTATAGCCGTTTGAAGTTAACGGTTGGATTTGAGCTATGTGTTGGTCCCGAGTTAATGGCAAAACCCAAGAGGGGAGGGGTGAATTGGGTTCTTATAAAATTCTTCGGTAAATTAAAACTTAACTCCTTGAAAGCTTAATCCCCTTGATTGAAACAAATAGAGAGCAATGAAATAAGGAAAGCAATAAAGTAAAACAGCAGGCAAGGTTTATAGTGGTTCGGGCAACCTCTCCCTACTCCACTCTTCCAAGCTCACACACCGTTGTGACTTGGGTTCCACTATGTATTCCGCGAATACACTTAGAGTCTCCGCTCTCTTATAGATTCTAGCTCTAGGGGGCATACACAATCAGAGCCTATGCTCTCTTCTAGATTCTAGCTCTAGGGGGCTTATACACTTGATACAAGTAGATGATGAGTTCAACTCCAATCACAACTCTACTTGCAACGTCTTGGTTTGTTACAACAAACTCAAACCAAGATCAATAACAAAGAATAATGAAAATAAGGAAGATCTACACTTTACTGAGTTGTGTAGACAAGTTTGAGCTTGAGGAAGAATTTGTAGAAGCAACCGGTTGAATATCGTTGAAGCTACTTGCAACTTGAAGCTCGTTCTTCCTTTAAAAGTGTATAGATCACTCAAATTTAGAGAAAAGCAAATGGAAGCTCTTGTTTGCACTTCTTTTCTCTCTTCAGGCTATGTAGTATATGTTCCAACGTTTGCTTGAGTGTCTATTTATAAAATGGGAAAGATTTGAACGTTATAGAAGTGGTTGGCGCGCAATAAATGTTCCAATGTTCAAAAATTCGAACGTTGCTTCCCCAAGTCTCAGGTGGAGTCGACTTCGTCTGCGACTTGGCTTCCCAAGTCGCAACTGGAGTCGACTTCGTGTGCGACTTCAGTTCCGCATTTTTCCAAGTCTGAGTCTGGGTCGACTTGGTTTCAGACTTGACCTCAAGTCGATCTTGGAGTCGACTTGGGTTGCGACTTGACTCGTTCTTGTGCCGAAAACAGTTTGACCTTTGTTAGATTCCCTTTAGCTTGCTTGTCTTCTTTTCTTCAATAATATTTTGTAGACCTTGTGAAGCTTGAAAACTTGTATGGTTGATTTTACCTTTGATTCATTAATCTTCATATCTTGAATCTCTTTAACTTGAAATATGCTTGGAGCTTTGCCTTGGACTTGAGAGACTTAAGTTGATAATGAGCTTGTACCCTTGATTTGGATTTGAGAAAACTCAAGTTGAATCTTGGAATGAACTTGAATCTGCATCTTTGAACTTTGAACACCTCAAGTCGATCTTGGGGTCAACTTCGTCTGCGACTTCACCCAAGTCGCAACTGGAGTCAACTTCGTCTGCGACTTCGGTATTTTTGTGTCCCAAAATTAGTGCTAGAGTGTTTTTGTCATCTGAAGTCGATGCTGGAGTCGACTTCGTTTGCGACTTGGCTATTTCCTTTCCTTAAAACATTCAACCAAATCATTAGTATTCACTTTTTACTCAAATTTAACTTTGTTAATCATCAAAACTCATGCTTTGGTCAATTTTGTTTTGTTTTGAACATTGTTTCCAACAATCTCCCCCTTTTTGATGATTGACAAAACTAATTTGAGTTTGTACCTTTCAAGAAAATCACAATCATATAGTTTCCAAAATAAATCATCATAATAACTTTCAAACAGAGTATAGCAAGCATGAGACACATATTTGAACATAAAACAAGTTTCATAAATCAAATTTCATTTTACAGATTACAATGTAAAGCAAAAATGAAACCTAAATACAAACTACCCGATCCAAAATGCTTTAAAGCCTATGCTTGTGTACTCAAATACTCTATTCTATCTCCCCCTTTTTGTCAATCCTTCAAAAAAATGGTTCAATTACCAAGGATTTGGTGAATTGAAATTGGGAAATGGGATATGAAGATTGAATGGGTTTGATAGGACGAACATGAGCGGATGAATAAAATGAAGAGACTGGAGCGGGAGTCGGATCTCGATGAACTGATCCGAAATCGAATGGATCAAGTTCAGGTATGGGCCGATTTTTGTGTCGCCCCGATGTAAGATGATATCTAATGGTACGCATTTCCCGATCGATTCGATCTTGTCGGGAATGCATATCATTGATAGCTGTAAGAACCTCGGAGACAAGGCTGGTCATTCGATCCTCTTGGTGCCCCATTTCTTCTTGAAGAGCAGATATCTCATCTCTAATGCTCTGTAAGGTGACCTCCTGGGATGACGGTTGAGGCGCCCGATCTGGTATAGCAGATCCCTGTGGAGAGTAGGATCCGTGGGACATAGGAGAGACCGGCTCCTCTGGAATGTCTCGGGGTGGAGCAAATGGTGCCTCTGGAGGCTGCTCCCCCTCAGCTTGTGCTTGTCTTGCTTCCTTAGGAGCTGGTTCGCCCAACTTTTCTCGAATTCTCTCATCCCTAAACTGCTCCAAATTGATCTTCATTCGTTGGAGCAATGCCTTATTGATGACATTTGTTATTTTAGGGACTTCGAAGGGTTCACCTTCAATGTCCACCTCATAATACTCCAGGATCCTCGTGATCCATGTCCCGTAGGGTAGAACGCCCCTCGGATTGTCCTTACGGGATGCCAAGGCTTCTAGGAATAGTCTTGGTAGACTGATCTTGACTTTATTCACCAACTTCCACAGAATCATGGCTTCTTGTGGGTTGAGCTGATTCCTCCCACCGCCTTTTCGGTAGATGCAATGGGCGATGAGTAGTCTGAGGACTCTCAGGCGTGGAGAAAGATCCATATAATGCAGGAACTTAGTTCTTGGATGATACTTGTTACTCTTTGTTAGCTCATTGTAGATTTTCTCCATTGTAAGATCCCGGGGAAGTCGCTCTTCTTCAAATGGGACTTCGAGAATTCTTCCTATTCTCTCTATTGCTTCATCCTGATCTGGGTTAGCCATTGTCCCAAAAAATATTTTCGTGCCTTTGACAAAGGTTGAAAATTTGTTATCATCCCACAGATAGTAAAACATCCTTGTCAGATCAGGATAAACTCTTTTATCTGTCTTCAGCAATCTTATCCATCCCTGATAATCCAGTAGCTTTTCTATGTCGAACTCTAATCATTGAGAAATTTAAAATCAATGATCTTTGGGATGAATATCTTTCTTTCGTAGAAATGTTTGTAGCATCTACTATGCTGAAGCTCTGTTTTGAAGTAGGTTGTGGGCATTTTCAGAACTTGCCCCTTTTTGACTGGGATCCTTCCAGTGTTTGAGCTTTGAGGTTGACTCTCTGACCTCTGAGCTCGATCTGAGGATTGGGTAATGGTTTGAAACCTGACCCTTCGACCCGTTGAGGTTGAAGGTTCCTCTCTGGCTCGCTTTGCAGAAGTCCTCTATCTCCTAGGAATTTCTTCCTCCGTATTTGACCTCGAAGGTCTAGGCACAGGTCTCTGTGTAGGTTTGGAGACTGCTAGCTTGGGGATTCTGGGTTTTGGAGCCATTGGATTGGAGTGGAAAACTTAGAGAGAGGCTGTGAAGGAGAATGGAAAAAAGAAAGACTAGACAGTGTAAGACAGAGAGAGAAAGAGAGGGAAAATGAAGGAGAGAGGAGCTGCCGGAGTTACTTGGGTTTCCGAAAACAGAGAAGAAGAGCAGGTTGCCGAAAGAAGAAAACGGAGAAAATGGAAAAGGGAAGAGGAATTGCCGGAGTTGCCGGAAAAATTCCTGGAAAACAGAGAAGACTGCCGGGTTTTTAGAGATAGAGGAGGACGAGCGGTTGTCGGAGAGAGAGGATGGCCGGACAGGAGGAAGACAACAGTCTTAGCCGAAAAATGGAGAAGATGAAAAAGTCACCGGAGGAGATGAAGAAAGGCGAATAAAATCGCCGAGGAGATGGCTGCTGGCGGGAAAATGGAGAAGAAAGAAGGAAGAAGAAGAAAGAAAAGGAAGGGGGAAGGCGAGACGTCGCACGCGGAGTCGACTTTGCCCTAGGCGAAGTCGACTTCGACCCAGTGGAGTCAACTTCGCCTCAGAGGCGGAGTCGACTTCGCTTCTCCCAAGTCGACTTCACTGGAGTCGACTTGACTCATTGACTTGGCTCCTTTTAGATCAGATTTGTGTAATTCTTCCTAGTTTAATTCTATCATCCCCATATCATTTCTAATTTTATAAAATGATTCCTTCGCTAGTGGTTTGGTAAAGATATCAGCAATTTGATCTTCAGTTTTCACATATTCTAAACAAATATCATGATTCTCAACATGTTCACGAATAAAATGGTGTCTTACATCTATATGCTTGATTCTTGAATGTAGTACCGGATTCTTAGTCAAACATATAGCACTTGTATTATCACATTTAATAGGAATATTGAAATAATCAATGTCATAATCTTTCAATTGTTGTTTCATCCAAAGTAGTTGAGCACAACAGCTTCCGGCGGCTATATATTCGGCTTCCGCAGTAGATAGGGCAACACTAGTTTGTTTCCTTGAGTACCATGAAACCAACATATTTTCAAGAAATTGACAGGTTCCACTAGTACTTTTTCTATCTACTTTGTAGCCGGCGAAATCCGCATCCGAATAGCCGATTAAATCAAACATTGACCCCTTTGGATAACATAGTCCAAGATTGGTAGTATTTATCAAATATTTAAAAATTCTCTTTACAGCCAATAGATGTGATTCTTTAGGACATGCTTGAAATCTAGAACACATGCAGACACTAAACAAAATATCTGGTCTAGAAGCAGTTAAATATAACAATGATCCTATCATGCTTCTATAGAGCTTTTGATCGATACATTTACCATTTTCGTCTGTGTCGATCTTGATCGTAGAACTCATTGGTGTATTTGCTCCTTTACCATTCTGCATTCCAAATTTCTTGAGCATTTCTTTGACATATTTGGACTGATTTAAGAATATCCCTTCCGTTTGCTGCTTGATTTGTAGTCCAAGAAAGAAATTTAATTCTCCCATCATGCTCATTTCAAATTCGCTCTGCATGATATTAGAAAATTCTTGGCATAAAGTTTCATCAGTAGCTCCAAATATTATATCATCTACATAAATTTGTACAATTAAAATATTTTTACTTTTATATTTAATGAACAAAGTAGTATCAACTTTCCCTCTTTGAAACTCATGATCGATCAAAAATCTGTTTAACCTTTCATACCAAGCTCTTGGAACTTATTTTAGTCCATATAATGCTTTGGTCAATTTATAAACATATTTTGATTGATCCTTTTCTTCAAATCCTGGGGGTTGTTCAACATATACTTCTTCATTCAAATATCCGTTCAGAAATGTGCTTTTCACATCCATTTGAAACAATTTGAAATTCATACGAGAAGCAAATGCTAGTAAAATACGTATGGCTTCTAATCTAGCCACGAGTGCATATGATTCTTCAAAGTCAATTCCTTCTTCTTAGGAATACCCTTTGGCTACTAATCTGGCTTTGTTCCTAATTACAAGTCCGCTTTCGTCCAATTTGTTCCTAAACACCCATTTGGTACCAATAATTGTATGACCATTTGGTCTGGGAACTAAATGTCATACATTGTTCCTTTCAAATTGGTTTAGCTCTTCTTGCATTGCTATAACCCAATTTTTATCATTGAGAGCTTGTTCAATGGTAGTTGGTTCGATCTTGGACACAAAAGCATATTGTCTACAAATGTTTTGCTTTGATCTTCTAGTTTTTACTCCTTCATACACATTTCCAATGACTTGCTCAATTGGATGGGCATTTTTAAACTTGAAATCAGTTTGAGGTTTGTAAGAATCATTACCTTCACTTACCTCTTCCTTCATGGAGTTTTCTGGCTTGAGCTCGATTTCCTTTGGTTGTTCTTTTCCTTTTGTTTCATCTGCATCACTTAATTCATCCTCCTTTCTCGGAGTTTGGTTAAATTCATCAAAGACAACATGTATTGACTCTTCTATTGTTTGATGTCTTTTGTTGAAAATTCTATATGCTTTGCTATTTGATGAATAACCCAAGAAAATAGCTTCATCGATTTTGGCATCTAATTTTCCCAGATTTGTTTTTCCATAATTTAGCACATAACAAATACATCCAAAAGTATGGAAATATGATATGTTTGGTTTTCTGCCCTTCCAAAGTTCATATGGGGCCTTTTTCAATATAGCTCTAATGGTAACTCGGTTCAATACATGACAAGATGTACTTACAACTTCACCCCAAAATCTCTTGGATAGTTTACTCTCATTTAGCATGGTTCTAGCCATTTCTTGTATTGTCTGATTTTTCCTTTCAACAACTCCATTCTGTTGAGGAGTTCTTGGTGCAGAGAATGTATGGTGAATTCCCTTTTCATTGCAAAATTCTATGAATCGGCTATTTTCAAATTCACCACCATGGTCACTTCTAATGGAAATAATTGAGCTTTGTTTTTCATTTTGCACCAAATTTGAAAACGAGACAAACATTGAAAATGCTTCATCTTTGCTAGCTAAGAGTATGATCCAAGTAAATCTAGAAAAGTCATCCACAATTACGTATACATACTTTTTCCCACCAAGAGTTAAAATGTCTGATGACCCATAAAGATCCATATGTAGTAATTCAAGTGGTCTAGTTGTTGAGATTTCCTGTTTGGTGGAAAATGGCATTTTCGGTTGTTTAGATAGTTGGCAGGCTTTACAAATCTTATCTTTGTCATATTTGAGTTTTGGTAAGCCTTGTACTAAATTCTTTTTCCATAAGGTTTTGATATTTGACATATTTATATGTCCAAGCCTTGCATGCCATTTCTATGGATCATTTTCTATGGCTATTAGACATTTTCCTTCTAAGTCATCAAGGCAAACCAAATATACGTTTCCATGTCTTTTGCCACTAAAAATTATGCGCTCGTCATCATCAATAACATTACATATAGAGGATTCAAATACAACTTTATATCCTTTATCACACAGTTGACTAATACTCATTAGATTGTGTTTGAGTCCTTCAACAAATAGAACATTTTCAATACATGCATTTGAAATACCAAAGACGTTTCCTTTACCTTTTATTTTACCTTTCTCGTTATTTCCGAAAGCTACTGTTCCTTCATTACATGGGTTGATCTTATGAAATAGTCCTTTTTCTCCTGTCATGTGTCTTGAGCAACCGCTATCCATAAACCATACATTATTGGCCTTAGATTTAAGGCAAACCTGCAAAAGTTGAGTTGAGTAGAGCTCATCCTTTTGGTACCCATTTTATGGGTCCGTTTGGGTTAGTTAACCTTTGAAGTTTGAGTTGATCCATCTTTGATCTCATAAAACCAATGCATTTTTGCATCCAAACCAATTTAGCACCTAGGTTTTGCAGTTTTCTTAGTTTACATTGATATATCTTATGTCCAAACTTGTTGCAGAAGTTACAAGCTCCCGGAAGTCTAGAAATAGGGAGCCATTTGGTAATTTGTTCATTAGTTGGTCTTTTTGTCGAAACTGTTAGATTTATTTTAGTAAAAATGGTTTTGATATTATTTCTTGGAGCGTTAGTCTTTGTTTGTTCAAGTGTATTGTACCCAAGTCCTTTCTTACAAGTTTGGGTTGTCATTTTCAAGAACATTTTCACATTTTCTCCTGGATTAGAGAACTTGGCAAGAGATTCATTTAATGATTTATTCTCGTTTTTAAGTTTTTCTAACTCATTTTCTAAGGTATTCTTTTCATCTTTTAACTTGTCTAATTTTTCAGCAAGTTTACCATTTACAATTATCACTGCATCACATTGTCTTTTCTTAATTGTAAACTTGTTTCCTAATTTCTTTATTTCTTCATATAGTGAATCATAAGCTTGTTGGAGTTCCTCTAATTCAGCACATTTAAGACATTCACTTGTAGAGAAATTTGAAAATAATTTTTGTTTGGAGGTTACCTCTTGACTCCTCGTGCAGTCCGTTGAAGTGACTTGATCCTCCAAAGTTTCCGTGGCTGCAAAGCATAGGTCGGTGTTTGCTATGCAACAAATTCTTGCACAATCTGCTTCGCATTCTACACTTGAGGAGCTATTCGTTGTAGATTCTTCTTCATTTACGTACATTCCTCTTCCTTTGTTTCTTCGAAATCTTTTATTGTCGCCTCGTTCTTTTCTTTGTTCCTTTGCCTTGTTTTCTTCGGGTGTTGGACATTGGGCTTGCATGTGTCTCGAACAGCCACATTGGTAGCATTTTGTTATTTCTTTCTTTTTATCTTTGGAGTTTCTTTCTTTAAAATTTCTGAAATTTCTGCCTTTCCTCACAAATTTTCTGAATCGTTTTGTGAGTAGAGCAATTTCATCGTCATTTTGTGAAGATGAGGTGTCGTCCGAGTCTTGTGCGACTTTCAAGGCAATTGCTCTTTTGCCTTTGTGATGATCTTCATTTCTTTTCTTAATTAGCTCATGTGACATCAAAGAGCTAATTAGGTTCTCTAGCTTCAATGTGTTAAGGTCCTTGGCTTCTTCTATCGCAGTAATCTTTAGAGTCCAAGATTCCGGTAGAGCCCTTAGAATCTTCATAACCTGTTCAGATTCTGATATAGCCTTTCCAAGACCTTTCAAAGCATTAGTGATTTTTGAGAATCTAGCAAACATTTCAGAAATATTTTCTGTTTCTAACATTCTAAAATTTTCTAATTCTCCAATCAAAATGTTTCTTCTCGTCCCTTGGACTTGAGAAGTTCCTTCATAAATGGAGGTTAATGTATCCCATATCTCTTTGGCGGTTAAGTAAGAGGATACTCTATCATATTCAGATGCCGTGAGAGCACAAAATAGTGAATTCATAGCTTTGGCATTGCTCTTCACGATTCTTACTTCCTCATCGGTCCATTTGGAAGATTTTTCATCAATGGGCAAGATCACACCATCTTGAATCGCAATCCAAGAGTCCATATCGGTAGCCATGATGAGTTGTTTCATTCTTAGCTTCCAATATCTAAAATTGTTCCCATCAAACAATGGTGGCCTAGTAAAGGATTGACCTTCGGCAAATGCGGGAACGGAAGTAGATTGGGATGTCATGTCAATAAGATCTCTTTAGTAAGCTCAAAGACCTGCTCTGATACCACTTGTTGGACCCGAGTTAATGGCAAAACCCAAGAGGGGAGGGGTGAATTGGGTTCTTATAAAATTCTTCGGTAAATTAAAACTTAACCCCTTGAAAGTTTAATCCCCTTGATTGAAACAAATAGAGAGCAATGAAATAAGGAAAGCAATAAAGTAAAACAGCAGGCAAGGTTTATAGTGGTTCGGGCAACCTCTCCCTACTCCACTCTTCCAAGCTCACACACCGTTGTGACTTGGGTTCCACTATGTATTCCGCGAATACACTTAGAGTCTCCGCTCTCTTATAGATTCTAGCTCTAGGGGGCATACACAATCAGAGCCTGTGCTCTCTTCTAGATTCTAGCTCTAGGGGGCTTATACACTTGATACAAGTAGATGATGAGTTCAACTCCAATCACAACTCTACTTGCAATGTCTTGGTTTGTTACAACAAACTCAAACCAAGATCAATGACAAAGAATAATGAAAATAAGGAAGATCTACACTTTACTGAGTTGTGTAGACAAGTTTGAGCTTGAGGAAGAATTTGTAGAAGCAACCGGTTGAATATCATTGAAGCTACTTGCAACTTGAAGCTCGTTCTTCCTCTGAAAGTGTATAGATAACTCAAATTTAGAGAAAAGCAAATGGAAGCTCTTGTTTGCACTTCTTTTCTCTCTTCAGGCTATGTAGTATATGTTCCAACGTTTGGTTGAGTGTCTATTTATAAAATGGGGAAGATTTGAACGTTATAGAAGTGGTTGGCGCGCAATAAATGTTCCAACGTTCAAAAATTCGAACGTTGCTTCCCCAAGTCGCAGGTGGAGTCGACTTCGTCTGCGACTTGGCTTCCCAAGTCGCAACTGGAGTCGACTTCATGTGCGACTTCAGTTCCGCATTTTTCCAAGTCTGAGTCTGGGTCGACTTGGTTTCAGACTTGACCTCAAGTCAATCTTGAAGTCGACTTGGGTTGCGACTTGACTCGTTCTTGTGTCGAAAACAGTTTGACCTTTGTTAGATTCCCTTTAGCTTTCTTGTCTTGTTTTCTTCAATAATATTTTGTAGACCTTGTGAAGCTTGAAAACTTGTATGGTTGATTTTGCCTTTGATTCATTAATCTTCATATCTTGAATCTCTTTAACTTGAAATATGCTTGGAGCTTTGCCTTGGACTTGAGAGACTTAAGTTGATAATGAGCTTGTACCCTTGATTTGGATTTGAGAAAACTCAAGTTGAATCTTGAAATGAACTTGAATCTGCATCTTTGAACTTTGAACACCTCAAGTCGATCTTGGGGTCGACTTCGTCTGCGACTTCACCCAAGTCGCAACTGGAGTCAACTTCGTCTGCGACTTCGGTATTTTTGTGTCCCAAAATCAGTGCTGGAGTGTTTTTGTCATCTGAAGTCGATGCTGGAGTTGACTTCATTTGCGACTTGGGAAGCCAAGTCGCAAGTGGAGTCGACTTGGCTTGCGACTTCACCTGCTTTTTTTCATTTTCAAATTTGGCTGTGTGGTTTGTTTTGAAGTCGAATATGGAGTCGACTTTGAGATCAACTTCACCCTAAGTCGAAGTCCAAGTCGACTTGGATATCGACTTGGCTATTTTCTTTCCTTAAAACATTCAACCAAATCATTAGTATTCACTTTTTACTCAAATTTAACTTTGTTAATCATCAAAACTCATGCTTTGGTCAATTTTGTTTTGTTTTGAACATTGTTTCCAACACTATGGTCAAATAATTGCCACACTAATTTTTAAAGAATTTTCATAACCCAATAATCCCATAGGATCAAGCCCATTATCATTAACTTTCCTTTCAAATTTCACTTGAATCTGCCTTACAGGCGTTGACTTATGAATTTTCTTGTATTTTTCCACTAAACTTGATAATTACCCTTTAAATTCTCATAATTCATATCAAATAATCTAAAATAATTATCCATGATACATTGGTATATTTCAATCACCAACAATTTACTTTAATCCCATTGTCCCATATCAGCTCAAAATGATCACTCGAATCTTATTACTAATCCTTAGCCCTAATTGTAATAATTTAGCAAAATCACAAAATCATTCAAAATTCAATAAATTCACATATACATCACATGTAAATGTTCAATGCATACATTTGAGTCGTACATAGGTTGGTTTTCACATCTTCATGATCAACACAAGCATTCAATCATTCTCTAAACACATCAGTTCTTACATGATAGCTAATAATTTGTTAATACATTAAGGAATACTAGTTCATACTTCCATGCAATTTATTAGGTCTTTTTTCCTTTTGAGCTTGTAATACCTAGACCTAAGTTGGACTCATATAATTGCATTTAAGGTGTAATGATGATTTATGTATGAATTGATTAATTTTTGGATGATTTTTATGCATTTATGAATTTTGCAATTAGGGTTTGCAATTAAGAAAGGGTGATTAAGATTAATCGCCGAAGCCCAACGTGAGTCAAGATGACTAAAGGGGTTTAATGAGGATTAGCATATACTAATGTGACATGGATAATTATTTTAACTTTCATGATTTAATTAATAGAGATTAAAATAGAAATTATGGAATTATGTTGAAAATAATAGAAAATTCGTAACTTAACTCTTGTAAGGCGAAATGAGATGAAATTTTAAAGGAAAGCTCATGATTTTGGACTCAACCTTATGCATGGATTGGATTAAGGCACAAGTGATGAGATTAAGGTGATAATTATTTATTTTTAATCTCACACTCTAAGCTTATTTTAAAAAGTTCATAACTTAACGTAGAAACGTCAGTTTAAGATGAAATTTGAAATGATTGAATAAAATTATGAAATCTATAGTGTGAGTGAATTTGATTAAGCTAATTACTATGGGATAGTGATTAATTAGAAAAAGTACCTAGCATTGACTTTGTGTACCTTAGACTACCATAGCATTTAATAAAAAGCATTTGAGAAAATGACATGTTTAAATACTATGCAAGGTGTCAAATTTTGGGTGGATTGAGCTCGATTTTGTGGCTTAGTTTAATGGTCAAATCCATGGAAAATTCAAGGATTAAATGTCATGGTTTAATGCCTAATAGCTAGCTCAAATGGAGCTTAGGGCATGTGGCAAGAGAGGGGACGTCCAAGGGCATGTTTAGCATGAAAATTTGATTTTTAAAATGCTAAAAAATGTGTCTAGTTGTCTAATACCTAGATGAAGTAAATGGGCACATAAATAAGTGGAAAAAGTGGCAAAAAATTGTCAAAACCTAGCTACATAGGGACGTCAATTGGTGGATAGCAACATAGTCCATCAATGCATGGATTTTATGGATTTTTGTTAATTAGAAAATGCAAATTTTACTTGGTTATAAAATGTGAAACCTCAACCTATGTAGAACTCAAATGTATGCATTGAACATATACATGTGATTTATATGTGAATTAATTGAATTTTGGATGATTTTATGATTTTGGTAAGTTATTGCAATTAGGGCTAAGGATTAGAAATAATGATTCAAGTAATCAGTATCAGCTGATATGGGACAATGATTAAAGTAAATTGTGTTGGTCCCGAGTTAATGGCAAAACCCAAGAGGGGAGGGGTGAATTGGGTTCTAATAAAATTCTTTGGTAAATTAAAAACTTAACCCCTTGAAAGTTTAATCCCCTTGATTGATGAAATGAAATGGAAAGGAATATAATGTAGAGAGCAGAAATATAAATCAAGCACACAAGATTTTTATAGTGGTTCGGGCAACCTCCCTACTCCACTCTTCCAAGCTCACACTCCTTGTGACTTGGGTTCCACTATTGTATTCCTCAAATACAATTAGAGCCACTGCTCTCTTCTAGATTCCAGCTCTAGGGGGCTTCAACAAATCTCAGCACAAGTAGGTGATGAGTTCCACTCCAATCACACACTACTTTGCCTTTACTTGATCTTAGTTATTCAAATTAAATCAAGTTCAATACAAACAAATGAAATAACAAAAGAATCTATACTTTACAGGTGTGTAGAAGCAATTTGGCGTAGAGAAGAACTCGTAGTATTGGCTTTGTAGATTCAGAAGTTGAGCTCTTGCAGTTTGAAGCAAAGTTCTTCTTCTTTGAATGGGCTTGATCTCTTTAATGCTCTTGATGATGGGAGTTAAGCACACTTAATGTTTTTCAGCTACCTCCCTCGTCCACAATGAATGCCTTTTATAATTGTGGAGGGAATCCGAACATTTGAAGGTAGGTGGCGCGCATTTAATGCGCCAACGTTCGAAAATTATCCGACCGTTGCGACCCAAGTCGCAGGCGGAGTCGACTTCGGATGCGACTTCGCCCAAGTCGTAGATGGAGTCGACTTCGGGTGCGACTTCGCCTTCCGTTAGCGACTTCAAGTTCCAGGTTGGGTCGACTTGGGTATCGACTTGACCCAAGTCGCAACTGGAGTCGACTTCGGTGTGCGACTTCACTTCGTCAGTTGTCTTGATGAGCTTGAATAATTCCGGGATGCTTTGTTCCTTCATGCCTTTTTTGCATTTTTCATGTCTTTCCTTTTGAATTATTGTCTTCATTTTAGCTTGCTTTTATTTGCTCCCTGTTTTGTAAGCCTATGATCTTGAATAACTTCTTGGTCAAGCTTATGCATCTTATTTTGAACTTGGATTAGTCTTCATAGCTTGAATTTCTTCATCTTGAGATATGCTTGGAGCTTTGTCTTGGACTTGAGAGATTTAAGTTGATCTTGCACCTTTGATTTGGTTTTGAGAACACTCAAGTTGACTCTTGGAATGAGCTTGAAACTGCATCTTTGAACTTTGAAAAACGTCAAGTCGAACTCGGGGTCGACTTCGTCTGCGATTTTACCCAAGTCGCAACTGGAGTCGACTTCGACTGCGACTTCGGTATCTTTCTCTCCCAAATTCAACTCTGGAGTTATTTTGGCATCTGAAGTCGATGCTGGAGTCGACTTTGTTTGCGACTTGGCTTCCCAAGTCGCAAGTGGAGTCGACTTGGCCTGCGACTTCACCTGCTCTTCTTCCCATTTCAACTCTGGACGGATTTGGCTCTTTGAAGTCGATGTTGGGGTCGACTTGGGGAACGACTTGGCCTTCCATGCTCTACTTTCTTCAAATGTATATGCCTTAATCACTTCCACAAACATGTTAGTAGCCAAGACTTACTCAAATTGATTTGTTAATCATCAAAACATAGATTTAGCTTGTTTTCCATATATTTCCAACAAATTGATGGTGATTAAAACTTATCAATATATCATAAATAATTATCTTAAAGTATATGGTTTGATTTATAAGAATTTAAAGGATAATTATCAAGTTAAGTGGAAAAATACTAGAAAATTCATAACTCAATGCCTGTAAGGCAGATTCAAGTAAAATTTGAAAGTGTTGGTCCCGAGTTTATGACAATTACCCAAGAGGGGAGGGGTGAATTGGGTATTTTAAATTTTTTTTCGTTAAACAAAAATTTGCCCCTGTTTAATTTAATCTCCATTAATGAAACAAATGAAAAATATGAAGAGCAATTAAGTAAGCAATAAAAGCATAAATGCAAATCATAGCAATAGACAAGATTTTTATAGTGGTTCGGCCAACCTCCCCTACTCCACTCTTCCAAGCTCACACCCCTTGTGACTTGGGTTCCACTATGTATTCTCAAATATAACTAGAGCAACAGCTCTCTTCTAGATTCCAGCTCTAGGGGGCGTGTACAAATCACAGCACAAGTAGGTGACGAGTCCCACCTGAGTCACAACACTACTTTGCTTTCACTTGGTTCAAAAACCCAATATTAAACCAAGTATCAAATACAAACAACGAATCAAATAAAAAAAATCTACACTTTACAGATTGTGTAGGCAAGTTTCCGCTCATGGAAAAACTGGTAGAAGCGTTGATATGATCAGCTTTAAGAAGTGCAGCAAGTTGAAATGCAGTTCTTCCTTAGAATCTTGTGTTGATCACTTAATGCTTGGAGATGATGGTAGTTGAATCACAGTTAATGCTCTATCTAACCTCTAGCACGTTCACTTGAATGCATATTTATAAAGGTGGAGTAAATTCGAAAGTTTGGAGGTAGGTGGCGCGCATTTAATGCGCCAACGTTCGAATTTTTCCTACCGTTGCGTCCCAAGTCGCAGGTGGAGTCGACTTCGGGTGCAACTTCAGTCTTCAGCAATGTTCCAAGTTCCTACTTCAGGTCGACTTGGTCTTGGAATTGACCCAAGTCGCAGGTAAAGTCGACTTTGGGTGCGACTTCACTTTCTGTATTCACTTGATGAACTTGGTTTCTTTTGAAATCTGCTTGATATTGATCTTGTATCTGTTCTTCCTCTAATTCATTTGAACTTTGACGCTTTGATATTTTCAATCTACACTTGGAGATCTTATCTTCATGTCTTAGTTTTAAAGTACTTTGGTAATCTTGATTAGTAATACTTGGAAGTGGCCAAATGAGCTTTCCTTGATCATAATATAATCTTGAATGGCTTTATCATGTAGATTTGCTTGTCTTGGACTAAAACAATCTTCAATCTGACTCAAGTCAGATGCCTGGGTCGACTTGGTTCCAACTTCACTCAAGTCGCTTGTGAAGTCGACTTGGGTATGCGACTTCACGTTATGAATTCCCAATTTCAGTGATGGCCATAAAATTGCATTTGAAGTCGCATCTGGAGTCGACTTGATTTGCGACTTTACCTAAGTCGTATGGGAGTCGACTTTATCTTCGACTTGACTCAAGTTTCAGTTGAGTTTCTCCTGAAGTTGCCTCAGATCTTCGACTTCGGGTTTTCTAGAAACCAAGTTGCATTTGAAGTCGACTTGGTTTGCGACTTCACCTAAGTCGCATGCGAAGTCGACTTCGAGTGCGACTTCGACAGCTCTTACTCCCCAATTTCAGTGCTGGCCATAAAATCGCATTTGAAGTCGCATCTGGAGTCGACTTGGGGATCGACTTGACCTAAGTCGTGCCTGAGTCGACTTGGAAATCAACTTGACCTGTTAAACTTCATTTTCATATTATGAAACCTTGCAAACACTCAGAGAAATGTCATTAGTGCCTTATTTAACTCAAATTGAACTTGTTTAATCATCAAAACATGATTGTTGCTTAATTTGTCAATTGTTCCCAACAATCTCCCCCTTTTTGATGATTCCAATTTGAGTTTATACCTTTCAATGTCTTAAAATATACCATTTTACTTTGTTTTAATATTTTAAAATTTTCATGAGTCATTTGCATTGCATTTCAATAACAATGTGCATGCATATATCATAACTTGAAGCCATTCCATTCAATTTTAGCAAAACAGAACTTTTTTAGTCATACAGAACATGAACAACATAAACACCAACTTTTTCATATGTAATCAATAGTCTATACAAAAATGCAAAATGGAATGCAACCTGTAATGCAAAATGAAAGTACAAACTACCCAACCCATGACTCAATTCCTATCTAAGAACTCTATTCTCCCCCTTTTTGTCAGTGAATCAAAAATGGAGATAAAAAATTTGAGATTTGGCGAACAAAAATGCCGATATGGTATAAGCCTCGCATGGGCAGATGAATAAAACGGTGATACAGGCTAAGGTGTGGGCGCTCATCTCACAGACTCACCGACTAGCGGATCAAGGTCGGGTATCGGTCTGACTCTGCCGCTCCCTGATGCCAGCCTGTACTTGATCGTTCTTAACTCTTGGTCCATACGATCCTACCTCGAATGCATGTCCATTATAGCTGTAAGAACTCCAGCGATCTGAGAAGTCAACTTGTCTTCCATCTGCTCCAAGTGCTCCTTTATTGCATTCACTGAATTGTCCCAAGAAGACAAACGTGGAGCCAGATCTTGTATCTCCGAGCCTCTAGGAGAACATGATCCATGGGAGTGAGGCGATGCAGGCTTAACGGGGACTACAGGAGGTGGAGATGGGACTGCTTGTGGCTGAGATGATGGCGGGGGCTGCTCCCCCTCAACATGTGCTCCTCCGGCTTCCTCTTCGGCCGGTTGTCCCATTCTTTCTCTGATACTTTCACCCCAGAATTGTTCCACGTCGATCTTCATCCTTTGCAGCAATGCCTTGATTATGGCATTTATTGGCTTTAAAACTTCATATGGCTCTCCCTCTAGATCCACATGATAGAACTCGAGGATCTTGGTGATCCATGTTCCAAATGGCAGTATTCCCCTTGGATTCTCCTTTTTGTGTGTCATGGCTTCAAGAAATAGTCTGGGAAGGCTAACCTTGACCCCGTTTGCCACCTTCCATAGGATTTTCGCCTCCTGTGGATTCACTTGGTTACGTCCACCTCCTTTTGGGTAAACGCAATGAGCAATGAGAAGTCATAGGACACGCAGTTGTAGAGACAAGTCCATGTAGTGTAGAAATTTGATTCCCGGATGGTACTTGTTACTCCTTGTGAGCTGATTGTACATCAGGGTCAAAGATAGATTGTTGGGTACTTGTTCATCCTCATGTGAAACCTCTAAGATTTTTTTAACTTGTATAATGGCATGATCTCTGCTTGGGACCCTCATTGTGCCCAAATAAATCTCAACACCCTTCACATATGTACTATAATACTCTTGATCCCAAAGATAGTAGAATAATCTGGTTAAATTAGGGTATACCTTTTCATCTGCCTTCAAAAGACGAGTCCAACTTTGAAAATCTAACAGTTCTTCTATTCCAAACCATAGTCTTTCAAAAATTTGAAGTCGATAATCTTAGGCACGAAAATTTTATGCTCATAAAAATGTTTGTAGAAACGGCTATGTTGTCGTTCTGTCCTAAAGTAGGTGGTTGGCATCTTCAGTACCTGTACCTTTGGTGTAGGAGTGCCCTTCCTCCTAGCCCCGTTCTCGGTACTGTCGGAGGTTTGCATTTCCTCATCTCTTAGAGCCAACGTGGATGGGGTCCCTGGCTGGAATTGGACCCGTCGGCCTGTAGACGTAGATGGTTCTTCCCGAGCTCGTTTGGATGGAGTTCTTTGTCTCCTAGGGATCTCCTTCTCCTCGGTTTGGGACAGAGACTGTCTAGGAACCGGTCTTAGAGAGGGTTTGGAAACGGCCAATTTGGGTAGCCTGGTGGCCAATTTGGGTGCCATTAAGTTTGGAAATGGGATTTAGAGAATGGAGAAATTAGGATGAAAAGAAGGAAATGAAGAGAAATGTGAAAATGGAAAATAAAGCACAAGAGAGAGAGAGACGGAGAGCTAAGAGGGCTGAGGGAGAGAGTTTGAGAGAGAGAGCGAGAGAGAGCGAGCTGAGAGGGCTGAGAGAGGGTTTGAGAAAGAGAGGGCGAGCTGAGAGGGATGAGAGAGAACGACGTGAGGGAGAAGGAAAAGAAGGAAGAAAGAAAGAAGAAAAAGAAAAGAAGAAGATGATTCGTGCGGGAAGACGAACCGTCGCGCGCTGAAGTCGACTTGCCCTAACCGAAGTCGACTTCGACTTCCTGGAGTCGACTTCTCTGAAGTCAACTTGGGACGACCGGAGTCGACTTGACTCTCCAGACTTGGGTGTTCCTAGATACTCCCCCTATCATGTATGCTTCTAATCAAGTTCAATCATACTCATATCATTCCTAATTTTATAAAATGATTCTTTTGCTAAAGGTTTGGTGAATATATCTGCAATCTGGTCCTCAGTTTTCACATACTCCAAACAAATGTCATGATTTTCAACATGTTCATGAATAAAATGGTGTCTTACATCTATATGCTTTATTGTAGAATACAACACAGGATTTTTAGTCAAACAAATTGCACTTGTATTATCACATCTAATTGGAATATCATGATAATCAACACTATAATCTCTAAGTTGTTGTTTCATTCAAAGCAATTGGGCACAACAGCACCCGACGACTATATATTCGGCTTCCGCCGTAGATAGGGCAACACTAGTCTGTTTTCTTGAAAATCATGAAACCAATATATTTCTAAGAAATTGACAAGTTCAACTAGAGTTTTTTCTATGTACTTTGTAGCCGGCAAAATCTGCATCCGAGTAGCCGATTAGATCAAAAGTTGACCACCTTGGATACCATAATCCTAGATTAGTGGTATTTATTAAATATCTAAAAATCCTTTTTACTGTAATTAAATGTGATTACTTATGACATGATTGAAATCTAGAGCACATGCAAACACTGAATAAAATATCAGGTCCAGAAGCAGTTAAATATAGTAAAGACCCTATCATGCTTCTATACAATTTTTGTTCGATAGGTTTACCCTTTTCGTCCTTGTCAATCTTGATATTTGCACTCATTGGTGTGTTTGCACCTTTGCTATTCTGCATTCCGAATTTCTTTAACATCTCCTTGACGTACTTCGACTGGTTTATAAATGTACCTTCCGCTTGTTGCTTAATTTGTAGTCCAAGAAAGAAGTTCAATTCTCCCATCATGCTCATTTCAAATTCGCTCTGCATAATCTCAGAAAATTCTTGGCATAGAGTTTCATTAGTGGCACCAAATATAATATCATCAACATAAATTTGAACAATTAATATATTATTGTCTTTATTCTTGATAAATAATATTGTATCAACCTTTCCTCTTTGAAAGTTATAATCAATCAAGAATTTACTTAATCTTTCATACCAAGCTCGTGGAGCTTGTTTTAATCTATATAAAGCTTTGGTTAATTTATAAACATATTTCGATTGATCCTTTTCTTCCAAACCCGGAGGTTGTTCAACATATACTTTCTTATTCAAGTATCCATTCAAAAATGCACTTTTCACATCCATTTGAAACAATTTAAAATCCAAGCGAGAAGCAAAAACCAACAAGATACGTATGGCTTCTAGTCTAGCCACAGGTGCATATGATTCTTCAAAATCTATTCCTTCTTCTTGGGAATACTCTTTGGCTACTAATCTTGTCTTGTTTCTCACCTCAAGTCTACTTTCATCTAACTTGTTCCTAAATACCCATTTGGTTCCAATAACAGTGCAATCTTTGGGTCTAGTAAACTAGATGTCATACATTATTTCTGTCAAATTGATTTAGCTCTTCTTGCATTGCGGTAATCTAATTTTCATCACTAAGAGCTTGATCAATAGTTGTTTATTCAATTTTTGATACAAAAGCAAATTCACCACAAATATTGTGTCTAGATCTTCTAGTTTTCACTCCTTCATAGATATTACCAATGACTTGTTCAATTGGATGGTCATTTTTGAATTTTAAATCAGTTGGAGGTTTGTAGGAGTTATTACCTTCACTTACCCTTTCCACCATGATGTTTTCTCGTTTTACCTCGGCTTCTCCTTGTTGCTCTTGTTGTTCCGCCTTTGGATTCTTTGATGTATCATCTGCATCACTTAATTCATCTTCCTTCCTCGGAGTTTGGTTAAATTCATCAAAGACAACATGTATTGATTCTTCTACTATTTGATTTTTCTTGTTAAAGACTCTATATGCTTTGCTATTTGATGAATGAATACCCAATGTAACGCCCCAAACCGAGACGTCACTTCCTTACCTCAAGATCTATCGTTTGGTAAATGTGAATCAGGATTGTTGCCTTGAACACGCGACTGGTTCTTAATTGGAACTCGTCCAAATTTTTTTTGTTTCTTCATTCATCATCATTTCATTTATAGCATAAGCAATGGTACACTTGTTCATATCCATTTTATAACTTCTCAACATGTACTTATACATCATAGGCCCTCTTGACCTAGCAAAACAAATCTTTTTCATAATTCAAATCTCTTTTTTCATTTTTTTCTTTTATAACATGATTATTTATTATTAAACATCATAAAAGAAATTCAAAACTTATTCACATTTGTTGCTTTGTGAAAAAGGACAAAATTCCCTTTTTCTTATAAAATACTTTTGAAACAACATCATAAAGAACTTGTTTACTTAAAAGCAAATTCTTAAAAAAACATCAACATAAAATGTGAAATCCTTTAAAAATATTATCATTGAGAACTTGCTTACTCATAAGCAAAATTCTCGATTCCATTAACCTAAAGCATTGCCAACCTTTGGCAACACTGATGATAAAATTCTTATCTTAAAATGTATTGCTTGCTTCCCATGAAGCAAACCTTGAGGCTTTTCCTTAAAGCCATTCTTTTTCCGAAACTTACGACTTTTCATTAAAGCCGTCATTTTTCAAAACTTGTGGCTTTTCATTAAAGCCTTCATGTTCAAAACTTGTGGCTTTTCATTAAAGCCATCATTTTTAAAACTTGTGCTTGCCCATTCGTTTAAACATAATCATAAACAATTAAATCACACATTATCACACAGAAAGAAAACATCATTTTAGAAAGTTTGCTTGCTTACCTGAGATCACCATAATCCTTTTCTTCCATACTCGACTTTGCCTTTGCCTAGATAAATGAAAATAATATTTCATTTATTTGCATCGTCTTCAAATACTTATATTCCTTATATTTTCCAACCTACATAAATCCATCTAACTTAACCTACTTGTCTTTCAAGTCGGGTATTCATACTTATCTCTTCATATACGTCCATTTTTCAACACATACTTATGTGTTTCTTAAACTTTTTCAAAACAGCAATTTGTCTTTAATTGCAGCATGATTAAATCCCTAAATTACCAATGTACTTAGGGTATTTTTATGGAATTTAAATCCACTAATTATAGGTTTCCAAAACAGCAACTTTGGAACCCATTTTTCATTCGTTTAACGTGTCTTTTGACACATAACCCTAAGCAGATTTATAAATCCGAATTTTCAGAAAATAATCCCACTTTTATTAATCCAAATTTAGGTTATTAACATATATATCAATTTTTATCATTTCTACATAGGTTTCATATTTTGTTTTGATTTTTTCTCCAACTATCGACATATGCTGAAATCAGGCATACTGAAATATCAAAATCTTGAATTAATATCAAATCAAGTATTTTTTATCTGAAATTTCTACCATACCTTAATAACTACATGAATTAACCAAAATAAATATTTCCAATATGAAATATTTAGTATTTATATTTATTTTAGTATTTTTACGTTGCTGGACAACAGAATCCATTTTCAGACAGCCTGAATCACGTTAATTATGGGGTATATTTATACTAATAAAAACCTAATTTTTATTTTAGTTATATAATCCTTAATATGTCTTATATATCCTATAAAATTTTCAGTCCAAAATTTCTTGTATAAAAATATTAAAAATCCTTTGGTGCAGCTGACCTGCCACCCGTACAACCCTGTTCAGGTTGATCTTCTCGGATTTTAAATTTACAACTGGATTATCCTTTTAAGCTGAAAATTGGGTAGTTCCTTAATAATCACATAATTATTCTTTCCAAAAAAATTTCATGCTAAAATTCATCAATTTACTGTTCCGTTCATATTTTAGTTTACAACATCATATAACTTCCAGATTTGAGGCATAAAATCAAGATTAACATATACTAACTTGATTAATTGATAATCCCTCCATTGAGCTCTTGAAATTCAATTCTTTTCCTCTCCTCCTTGTTGGGTTTGACGTGCCCTAGCTGCTGCCCTTAGAGAAAATCTCCATGAATTTTGAATGATTTATGGATGGTTTTATGATTTGATGACATTTTGCAATTAGGGTTTAATTAGGAATGGTGATTAAAAATTTAATCGCCGAAACCCAAAGTGAGTCAGTATGACTTGTGGGGCTTAATGAGAATTTAAAGGTGATAATATATTATGAATAATCATGTTAATTACCATGATTTAATTTATGGAGATTAAAGTGTAATTATAGAATTAAGGTAAAAATGATAGAAAAATTCATAACTTGACGCCTACAAGGCGGATTTGGATGAAATTTGAAAGGTAAGCTTACGACGGTAGGCCTAATTTTATGAATGGATTGGATTAAGAGAATCATGATGGGATTAGGATGATAATTAATTATTTTTATCCCAAATCCAAAAGATATATTCAAGTGGTCATAACTTGACGTAGAAACATCGGTTTGAGATGAAATTTAAAATGATGGAATAAAATTATGAAATATATGAGATGAATGGAATGGATTAAGCTAATTATTATGGAATGTTTCTTTCTTGGAGAGCAAGTAACAAGTTGCTTAAGAGCTAAGTAAAGAAGGGCAATTGAGGAAAGTGAAAATGGAATTTACTAAAACGCCTATGAGGTTACTTGGGCACCAAGAAAACTGGTTTATAAAAAAAAGGGAGCAAGTGGCTGTTGCACGTTCCAGCAATGGAGAGAGAAGAAGAGAGAGAGAGAGAGAGAGAGAGAGAGAAGAGAGGAACAATGGAGAAAAATGGAGATTTTCTCTAAGCGAAGCAGCTAGGGCACGTCAAACCCAACAAGGAGGAGAGGAAAAAAATGGAATTTCAAGTTCTCAAAGGAGGGATTATCAATTAATCAAGTAAGTATATGTTAATCTTGATTTTATGCCTAAAATCTGGAAGTTATATATTGTTGTAAACTAAAATATGAATGGAACAGTAAATGGATGAATTTTAGCATGAAAATTTTTGGAAATAATTATTATGGGGTTATTAAGGAACTACCCAATTTTTCTCTTAAAAGGATAAGCTAGTTGAAAATTAAAAATCTGAGAAGATCAACCTGAACAGGGTTGTACGGGTGGCAGGATCAGCTGCACCAAAGGATTTTTAATAATTTTTATATAAGGAATTTTATTCTAAAATTTTTAAGGGATATATAATAAATACTTAGTATTACAAAAATAAAATAAAAATTAGTTTTTGATGGGTATAAATATACCCCATAATTAACGTGATTCAAGATGTCTGAAAATGGATTCTGCTGTCTAGCAAGGTAAAAATACCAAAATAAATAGAAATACTAAATATTTCATGTTGTAAATATTTATTTTGGTTAATTAATGTATTTATTAAGATATGGTAGAACTTTTAGATTAGAAATACATGATTTGACATTAATTCAAGATTTTGATATTTCAGTACGCCTAATTTCAGCATATGTGGATAGTTGGAGAAAAAATCAAAAAGAAATATGAAACCTATGTAGAAATGATCAAAATTGATATATATGTTAATAACCTAAATTTTTATTAATAAAAGTGGGATTATTTTCTGAAAATTAGGATTTATAAATCTGCTTAGGGTTATGTGTCAAAAGACATGTTAAACGGGTGAAAAATGGGTTCCAAAGTTGCTGTTTTGGAAACCTATGATTAGTGGATTTAAATTCCATAAAAATACCCTAAGTACAATGGTAATTAAGGGATTCAATCATGCTGCAATTAGAGACAAATTTCTGTTTTGAAAAAGTTTAAGAAACACATAAGTATGTGTTGAAAAATGGACGTATATGAAGAGATAAGTATGAATACCCGACTTGAAAGACAAGTAGGTTAAGTTAGATGGATTTATGTAGGTTGGAAAACCTAAGGAATATAAGTATTTGAAGATGATTCAAATAAATGAAATATTATTTTCATTTATCTAGGCAAAGGCAAAGACGGGTATGGAAGAAAAGAATTATGGGGATCTCAGGTAAGCAAACAAACTTTCTAAAATGATGTTTTCTTTCTACGTGATCATGTGTGATTTAATTGTTTATGATTATATTTAAACGAATGGGCAAGCACAAGTTTTGAAAATGATGGCTTTAATGAAAAGTCACAAGTTTTGAACATGAAGGCTTTAATGAAAAGCCACAAGTTTTGGAAAATGACGGCTTTAATGAAAAGTCGTAAGTTTTGAAAAAAGAATGACTTTAAGGAAAAGCCTCAAGGTTTGCTTCATGGGAAGCAAGCAATACATTTTAAGATAAGAATTTTATCATCAGTGTTGTCAAAGGTTGGCAATGCTTTAGGTTAATGGAATCGAGAATTTTGCTTATGAGTAAGCAAGTTCTCCACGATAATGCTTTTAAAAGATTTCACGTTTTATGTCGATATTTTTTTTAAGAATTTGCTTTTAAGTAAACAAGTTCTTTATGATGTTGTTTCAAAAGTATTTTATAAGAAAAAGGGAATTTTGTCCTTTTTCACAAAGCAACAAATGTGAATAAGTTTTGAATTTCTTTTATGATGTTTAATGATAAATAATCATGTTATAAAAGAAAAAAAATGAAAAAAAAGATTTGAATTATGAAAAAGATTTGTTTTGCTAGGTCAAAAGGGCCTATGATGTATAAGTACATTTTGAGAAGTTATAAAATGGATATGTACAAGTATACCATTGCTTATGTTATAAATGAAATGATGATGAATGAAGAAACGAAAAAAATTTGGACGAGTTCCAATTAAGAACCAGCCGTGTGATAAAGCCAACAATCCTGATTCACATTTACCAATTGATAGATCTTGAGGTAAGGAAGTGACGTCTCAGTTTGGGGCGTTACACCCAAGGAAGATTGCTTCATCGCTTTTAGCATCTAATTTTCCTAGATTTGTCTTTCCATTGTTTAGCACATAGCAAGTACATCCAAAAGCATGGATATAAGATATATTTGGTTTTCTACCTTTTTAAAGTTCATTTGGGGTCTTTTTTAAGATTGATCTAATTGTAACTCGGTTTAATACATAACAAGCTGTACTTACAGCTTTACCCCAAAACCTTTTGGACAATTTACTTTCATTTAGCATAGTTCTAGCCATTTCTTGTATTGTCCGGTTTTTCCTCTCAACAACTCCATTTTGTTGGGGGGTTCTTAGTGCAGAAAATGAATGGTGAATTCCTTTTTCATTGTAGAATTCTATGAATCGTTTATTTTTAAATTCACCACCGTGATCACTTCTAATAGAAATAATTGTATTTTGTTTTTCATTTTGCACCAAATTTAAAAACGTGACAAACATAGAAAATGTGAAACCCTAACCAGGCAGAACCCATATGTATGCATTAATCATGTATATGATATTATTTTTGAATTTTTGAATAATGAAGGTATTATATGATTTTTGCTAATTATTGTCATTAGGGTTATGGATTAGCAATAATTATGTGATTAAACATTTTGAGCTAAAATGAGACAATGGGATTAGAGCATATTGATGTTGATTTAAATATGCAAATATATCATGAAAAATCCTTTTCCATTATTTAATATGAATTATGGAAATTATTATGGTAAATGACAAGTTTAATGGAAAAACGTTGAAAAATTCATAACTCAACGCCTATAAGGCGGATTCAAGTGAAATTTGAAATGAAAATTATTAATGTTGGGCTTGGTATTATGGAATAAATGGATTATGAAAATTCTTGATGAAATGAGAGTTATGATTTATTGATCATATTTCAATTTTAACCGTTAACTTTAAACGACTATAACGGGAGCTAGGAAACTCAGATTGAGATGAAATTTGAAAAGGTTGAATGAAATTATGAGATGTTTATTTTGAATGGTTTGGATTAAGCATGAAATATGGAAAAAATACCAACAATGAAAAAGGTGAGCATGGTTGACTAATGCTCCACATGAGTACAATGCATTTAATGCTAGAGTACCAAGCATAAATGCATGATATAAGTGGAATTTGAGGTGGCAATTGCTGGCCATTTCTTGGGTATTTTATGTAATTATTTGAAATGAAAAAATGTGAGAATTATCCATCCATTGAATGCATATGATGATGGAGCTACAAAAGGCAAAACCTAGTATAGAGGAGGTGGCAACATGGGACGTCCAAGAGGGTTGCTTTGCTGCATATTTTGATTTTTTAATTTTTAAAATATGCATATATGTTTCTGAGATGCAAATACATGAGAAGTGCATGCAATTATGAAGATTTACATCATTAAAAAAATTGGAAAAGTCAGATACATGCAGCTGAAACGTGGACAACATATGGGGATGGAAAATGTGATTTCATATGATAAGTTGCTGTAGTTTTGTTAAATTTATTTACACTAAATTAATGCATGAATTAATGGGTAATTAAGTGTACAATTTACCCTTAAATTAGGCTTGAAAAAAACAATGAAAAATGGATGCAAAAATGGGCAGCAATGGACGTGCAAAGTTGGATACTTGGACGACTTGGAATTTTGAGTAGATTTTTTATTTTTGTAAAATGGTAATATTGGTCCCGAGTTAATGGCAATTACCCAAGAGGGGAGGGGTGAATTGGGTATTTAAATTTTTTTAACTTAAACAGAAACTTTACCCCGGATTAACCTAGTCCCCTTTTATGAAGAAACAAATGGAAAGCAATATAGTGTAGAGAGCAGAAATAAATATCAACAAATAAGATTTTATAGTGGTTCGGGCAACCTTTCCTACTCCACTCTTCCAAGCTCACACCTCTTGTGACTTGGGTTCCACTATGTATTTCACAAATACAACTAGAGACACTGCTCTTTTCTAGATTCCAGCTCTAGGGGGCATCAACAATTCACAACATAAGTAGGTGACGAGTTCCACTCCAATTACACACTACTTTGCTTACACTTGATCTTAGTTACCCAAACTAAATCAAATTCAATACAACAAGAAATAACAAAAGAAAGTTTCTACACATTACTGTTGTATAGAGGCAAATTTGGTGTAGAGAAGAACTTGTAACATAGGCTTAATGATTCAGCAAGCAATTCTTGGCAGTTTGGAAGCAAGGTTCTTCTTCTAGATGTTGGCTTGATCCCTTAATGCTCTTAGAGATGGGAGTTATGCTCATTTAATTTCTCAGCTACCCTCTACATTCATATTGAATGCCTTATATAATTTGTGAGGGAATCCGAACGTTTGGAAGTAGGTGGCGCGCATTTAATGCGCCAACGTTCAAAAAATTTCCGACCGTTGAGACCCAAGTCACAGGTGGAGTCGACTTCGGGTGCGACTTCGCTCAAGTCGCAAATGGAGTCGACTTCGGGTGCGACTTTGGCTGTTCGCAACTTCTTCAAGTTCCAGTTTAGGTCGACTTGGTTTTCGACTTGACCCAAGTCGCAGGTGAAGTCGACTTCGGGTGTGACTTCACTTCTTCAACTTACTAGTTGAACTTGAAATCTTCAGAGATGACTTTGATCACTTGATTTTCTTCATATTGATTGTTCTCCCTTGATTTATATCTCTTTGGAACACTATATGATTATTTACATAGAAAACCTTGGATTCCTTTTCTTGAGTTCTTGAGTACTTGAATATTGGAATGCATGGAAGATGTCTGAGTAAGTGTTCATGATCCAACATGATGGATTCATGCAAACCTGACTACTTTGATTCTCCATTTGATCTTCATTTGAGTGTTTGAGTTGTCTTGATCTTTATCTCCATTCAAATCCGTCATTGAATTAACTCGTTCAGCAATTTCCGCACTAAAGTCGAAGCGGGAGTCGACTTGGTCTGCGACTTCACCCAAGTCGCATGCGGAGTCGACTTGGGATGCGACTTCGGCAGCTCTCATCCCCGATTTCAACTCTAGATGAAAATGACCCCTCGAAGTCGAAGCTAGAGTCGACTTGGTCTGCGACTTCACACAAGTCGCATGCGGAGTCGACTTCATTTGCGACTTCGGTAGCTTGGTTCCCCGTTTTCAACTCTGGACGAAAATGACGAGCTGAAGTCGCTACTTGAGTCGACTTGGCCTAAATCGATGCCTGAGTCGACTTGAAAATCTACTTGACTTTCCATGCTTCATATTCTTCATTTTTATAACCTTTAATCATCTTCACAAACATGTTAGTAACCAACACTTACTCAAATTGGTTTGTTAATCATCAAAACATAAACTTGGCTTATTTTCCACATGTTTCCAACAGGTAAAACTTAATTTTACTTGGCTGTAATTGTGCCAACACATAAGGTAGATAAGGGAGCATTTAAGTCTGTGGAAATGCACCAAATAGTGGGGCCCACAACTGGAAAAATTCCAGCAACTATAAACCCATGCACGCTGAAAATGTCCCATATAAGAGCAGCAGCTCACGTCCATATTTTTCAGCAAAAGGAGGAAGAAAATCAAGGAGAAAAGGAGAAGAAATTGAGAAGAAAAGCATCTCAAAGGATTAGGGTTTGATTTAGCTCAAAACTAAGTATGTGTTTGGTTTTAAGTTCTTTAACTTGAGTTTTAAACTCAAAAATTGGAAATGAAAAGGAGGCTTAAAGGATATGTAAAATGGTGATTTAACATACTTTTGAATAAGTATGGAATGGATATTAGGTTTTATGTATGAATTTTTAAGTTTAAGCTGATGAAAATGAGGTTTTGCATGTGCATTAAGTGAAAAATCCAAGTTGGTAAATCCTAAATCTCCAAGAAAAGTTGCTGTTTTAGTTTGATGATGTGATTAGGGTATGAATCATGTACGGGTTATGCTTAAGTGATGAATTTTTGAAGTTATGGAATGCAAAGTGATGATTTTGACCTAATTTCTATGTTTCTATGCTAAAAATTCTATGAAAATGGGTTTGCATGTTTTGTGCATGTTATGTAGGGTAATATACCCTAGGTTTAATGTATTATGGATGCCCAAAAATATTGGGGGAAATAAGCCCTAAAACTGATTTTTATAGATTTTATGAAAGAGTGGCAAACCGATGTGAAACAGGACACAAAACGTGTAAGTAACTTGCTGTTTTGTGAGATGATAATGCATGGATGTTAAATATGGGTTAAATCCCTAAATATGGATCAGGAAAAATGGATTTATTTTCTGGAATTTCGGAATTGTATGACTGCATAGGGTTATGTGTCAAAAGACACGTTGAACGGGTGAGAAACAGGTTCCAAACTTGCTGTTTTGGAAATCTATGGTGAATAGATTTAAATCCCATAAAAATACCCTAAATGCAGTGGTAATTAAGTTTAATTAACATTCTGAAATGTGGATTAAATTTCTGAGTTAGCAAAGTTTATGAAATGCATTATGTGTATGTGCTAAATGGGCTTATGTTAAGGGATAAAGGTGAATAGGTAATGAATGACTTATGAAAAATGATTTTCTGCAAAAATGCATCAAAATGAGATGAATTCCATGTTTATATATCTTTTTGAGATTTTATGATATTAATTCCAAAATTTTGGACTTGATTTATGAAGCTAAGGCAATGATATGTACGTAGAAGAAACACCCATGCGTGTATTTTGGAAAAAAATGGATAAATGGCAAAGTGAGCTTAATGAACCTATGTATGATGATTATTGAATGAATATTGTGTAATGGAAATGAATACCCTATGTATGGGGTTATACATGTTATGTTATATGGTAGCCAAAGAAATGTGTATAAAATGTGCTAATATGTGCAAAATGAGCTATATATATGTATGATGACTTATGAAGTCAAATAAATAATGTATATATATGGAATGGGTTGGAAAACTAAATGAAATATGAGAAAAATAAATATATGAAAAATCATATTATTCTCATGTAGGCGAAGGCAAAGAAAAAGTTGTGACGGAAAGCTAAGGAATTCTGGTAAGCAAGCAAATTTTCTAAAAGATTTTTGTTTTTCTAACTTGTTTACCTAATTGCAATTTTTGCTTAAACTTGTATGATGAAACTATGGGAATTGTTTCTAATGTTTTTAAGGATGGCCATCCCTTAGAAAAATGATGTTGAAATGATATTTTACTTCAAATGCAATATTAAGAAATCTTTCTTTGATAAATGATATGGAAAAATGATGTGATTCCATATTTCTGATTGAAAAATTATGTTAGCATGTTAAAGATGAATTTATGCAAAAGTTCATGTGCATAGGATACTAGGTCCACTTGAAAGGTATAAGCGGACCGATTATCCCCCCTTGGTGTGGCCAAGTTGCCTAAAATAGCCTAAGGCTGGCGGCGTCCTCTCTGAAATAGGAGTTAATGTGACGGATGGTCACCTGGCTAGCTTCCATCCTAAGGGAGAAATGGTATATATGTTCATGTTTTTATATGGCATTATGCATGTGGGACCCGTGATGGGTACAAGATTTCATGCTTTTAAGATATACCTTTAGACAAGGTATAGATTACTTTCCAATACGATTTTAAATGCAAAATGTTGCCTGAAATGATTTGCCTGTAAAATGAAAATAGCTTGCTTATTGAGTTTCGACTCACGATTTTGTTTTTCAAACCCAAAGACAGGTGAAGGACAGGACATGGCAAAGGAACAAGTGCCAGCTTAAGGAATCAATGGGAAAACTTAGAATTTTCATGTTATGGAACTTATGTGAAAATGATGTAAATTGAAATTTTATGTTGTGCATGATGACTATGATGTATATATGTCGTGACATCTGATTTAGGCACTTGTTGAATGTAGCTTGAACAACATATTTGTATGTGATGAATGGATCGAAATGACTTTGATATGTCTGAGTTTGAAAATATGAGAACTTGAATTGTTATATGAATTTCTATATGATCATAATTAATGGGATAAATATCCAATAAAACCCGCCGTGTGACAGGGAAACAATCCTGATCACGTTTACCAATCAATATGATCCCGAGGTAAGGCTCAAGATGTGATGCTCGGGTTCAGGGCGCCATAGAGCTAAAGAAAAGCTCGCCGTTGTGTAAGAAATGTCAAAGGCGGCTTACAGGTGAGTGTCTGAAAGGTTCGAATCGGTGTTACAAATGTGGACAGACGGGTCATTTTGCCAAGGAGTGCGGGCTAGGGGAAGAGAAAGTGGTTAAGTGCTATATATGTGATCAAGTGGGTCTCATAGCTATGAACTGCCCAACTAAGGCGCAGTCATCTCAAGGACATGGAAGACCTGCTCAGCTTAGGATACCTGGAGGGACAAGCAATCAGGGAACTTCAACGAACCTAGTGCATGTGCATGCCCTGACCCGGACAGAATCTCAAGAACAAGAAGGAAAGGTGGTCACAGGTAATATTCTAGGGAATATGGCAGTAGCTTTGTTTGATTCTGGTGCCACCCATTCATTCATAGTATGCCAATACGTGACCACCCATGCACTGCCGGTAGAGGAAACCAACTAGGTTATACATGTAGAATCTCCAGTCTATAGGTTAGCAAGTGCTAGCCAAGTATGTAAAGCCTGCCCAATTAGGATAGGATCATTGATTCTAGAAGATGATTTGGTCCTATTACCTATGACTGAGTTCGACGTGATATTGGGTATGGATTGGCTAAGCCAATGGGGAGTGACCATAGACTATAAGAATAAGAAAATGCAATTTGAAGCAACTCCAGGAAGGGAGATTGCTATTGGAAAAGTAAGGCAACCTGACAGTTCAAGTATACTGATATCATCTATGAAAGCTGTCAGAATGATTCGACAAAAGTGTTAAGCTTACTTGGTGTCTGTGAATGTGGATAAAGGCATGGAGGAACAAATTAATCAAATACCCGTGTTAAAGAATTTCCAGATGTATTTCCAAAGGAATTAACCACGTTGCCTCCACAAAGGGAGATGGATATGACAATTGATGTAATGTCGGGTACAACTCCAATTTCTAGAACTCCATATAGAATGGTGCCAGCTGAGATGAATGAACTAAGGGCGCAAATATAGGAGCTGTTGGACAAAGGTTTCATTAGACCAAGTGTGTCCCCATCGGGAGCTCCGGTACTGTTTGTGAGGAAAAAGGACGGAAGCTTAAGGTTATGTATTGACTACCGAGAGCTGAATAAGGTCACAATAAAGAATAAATATCCATTGTCCAGGATCGATGATCTGTTTGACCAATTGCAAGGAGCCACGACTTTCTCCAAGATTGATTTACAGTTAGGATACCATTAGTTAAGAATAAGTCCGGCTGATACTCATAAAATGGCATTCCAAACCAGGTATGGACAGTATGAGTTTCTGGTAATGCCTTTCGAACTTACTAATGTCCCTGCTGTATTCATGGATATGATGAATAGGGTTTTTCGTGACTATCTGGATGAATTTGTGGTTGTTTTTATCGATGATGTCCTGATTTATTCTAAAATGGAGAAAATACATGAAGACCATCTGCGAAGGGTCTTAGAAAGGTTGAGAAAAGAGAAATTGTATGCCAAACTGAAGAAATGTGAGTTTTGGTTGAAACAAATAGGATTTCTCGGACATATAATATCTGATAAGGGTATTCAAGTTGATCCTCAAAAGATTGATGCGGTATTGAAATGGCCAAGGCCGACGACTATTACGGAAATTCGAAGCTTTTTAGGGTTGGCCGGCTATTATCGAAGGTTTGTCGAAGGGTTTTCACAATTGTCAGCCCCGTTAACCAAGTTGACTCGTAAGGGAGTCAGGTCTGTATGGTCTGAGGAATGCAAGCATAGTTTTCAAGAATTGAAACAACGGTTAGTGGAAGCGCCCATCTTAACCCTACCCAAAGGAAATGAAGGGTTCGTAGTTTATAGTGATGCGTCGAGAAAAGGATTGGGTTGCATTTTAATGCAAAGGGGTAAGGTGATAGCTTATGTGTCACGACAACTAAAGCCCAATGAGGTAAGCTACCCCACGCATGATTTAGAGTTAGCAACGGTGGTATTTGCCTTAAAAATGTGGAGACATTACCTGTATGGTGCAAAATGTGAGATTTACACTGATCATAAGAGCCTCAAATATATTTCACTCAGAAGGAGTTAAACATGAGACAAAGGAGATGACTCGAGTTACTGAAGGATTATGATTTGGAAATTTTATACCATCCAGGTAAGGCAAATGTGGTAGCCGATGCATTAAGCCAAAATGTCAGCTTAACGCATCTTATCACTAAGGAGAAAGGACTGCTTAAGGAAATAGAGCAAATGGAATTGATTGTATGTCCACCAGGAGTCCAGGTCCGACTATCACAATTACACATACAATCATCACTTTTTGAACAGATTAAGATTGTGCAACAAAAGGACACAGACCTACATACACATGTTGAGAAAATGAAGAAAAAGGGGTTGACAGAATTTGCTATTGATGAACAAGGTGTGTACAGGTACAAGGGTCGCCTTTGTATAACTAACATAGCTGAATTGAAGGAACAGATTCTTAAAGAAGCACATTTTTCGCCTTTTTCTATTCACCCAGGGAGTACTAAGATGTATCAGGATCTCAAGAAAGCATATTGGTGGAATGATATGAAAAGAGAGATTGCAGAATATGTGACTAAGTGTTTAACTTGCCAACAGGTGAAGGCGAATCACCAGAAAATACCTAGTAAGCTACAGTCCTTAGAAATTCCTGAATGGAAGTGGGACGACATTACTATGGATTTCATTGAAGGATTACCTAGAACCTAAGCAGGAAATGATTCCATATGGGTAATCGTGGATAGGTTATCAAAAGTCGCGCACTTTCTACCTATTAGAAGGACTTATACAGCGGAAAAGCTAGCTAAGGTTTATTATAAAGAGGTCGAAAGACTCCATGGAGTGCCAAAGTCGATAATCTCATATCGAGATGCGATGTTTACATCTAGGTTTTGGAAAAGCTTGCACGAAACCTTAGGCACCCAACTCAAGTTCAGTACAGCTTTTCATCCTTAAACCGATGGAAAAACGGAGCGGGTGAACCAAGTCATTGAAGATATGCTCTGTATGTGTACCTTGGAGTTTGGAGGATCATGGGATGAGTATATCTCAATTGCAGAGTTCGCATATAACAATAGTTATCAAGCAAGCATCCAAATGACTCCATTTGAGGCGTTATATGGTCGACGATGTCGAACGCCGTTGAACTGGGATGAAGTTGGAGAGAAAAGGTTAGCCCCAGACTTATCTCAACGAATGGCAGACAAGGTGAAGACTATTTGCCAGTGTATACTCACTGCCCAAAGTCGGCAAAAGAGCTACACCGATTGCAAGAGAAGGGATTTAAACATTCAGGTTGGCGAACACGTGTTTATAAAGGTCACGCCATTTAAGGGAGTTACAAGGTTTGGGAAAAGAGGAAAATTGAATCCCAGGTACATTGGACCATTTGAAGTTTTGGAAAAGGTTGGGAAACTAGCATATCGGGTAGCCTTACCCCCAACGCTAGCCCTAGTTCACAATGAGTTCCATATATCGATGCTTAGGAAATATGTTTCGGACCCAACACATATATTAGTGGCTGAAAATTTGCCGATTCAAGATTATCTAAATTATGAAGAAAGACCAGTGAGAATCTTGGATCACAAGGTACAAAAGCTTCGCAATCGGGAAGTCGAGTAGTGAAGGTGTAATGGAACCGATATTCCGAAAATGAAGCCACTTGGGAGCTAAAGGAAGAAGTGGAACGAAAGTACCCCCAACTATTTAAAGAATAAACGGTTTCGAGACGAAACCTATTATAAGGGGGGAGGATTGTGAAACCCTAACCAGGTAGAACCCATATGTATGCATTAATCATGTATATGATATTATTTGTGAATTATTGAATAATGAAGGTATTATATGATTTTTGCTAATTATTGTCATTAGGGTTATGGATTAGCAATAATTATGTGATTAAACATTTTGAGCTAAAATGAGACAATGGGATTAGAAAATATTGATGTTGATTTAAATATGCAAATATATCATGAAAAATCCTTTTCCATTATTTAATATGAATTATGGAAATTATTATGGTAAATGACAAGTTTAATGGAAAAACGTTGAAAAATTCATAACTCAACGCCTATAAGGCAGATTCAGGTGAACTTTGAAATGAAAATTATTAATGTTGGGCTTGGTATTATGGAATAAATGGATTATGAAAATTCTTGATGAAATGAGAGTTATGATTTATTGATCATATTTCAATTTCAACCGTTAACTTTAAACGGCTATAACGGGAGCTTGGAAACTCGGATTGAGATGAAATTTGAAACGGTTGAATGAAATTATGAGATGTTTATTTTGAATGGTTTGGATTAAGCATGAAATATGGAAAAAATACCAGCAATGAAAAAGGTGAGCATGGTTGACTAATGCTCCACATGAGTACAATGCATTTAATGCTAGAGTACCAAGCATAAATGCATGATATAAGTGGAATTTGAGGTGGCAATTGCTGGCCATTTCTTGGGTATTTTGTGTAATTATTTGAAATGCAAAAATGTGAGAATTATCCATCCATTGAATGCATATGATGATGGAGCTACAAAAGGAAAAACCTAGTATAGAGGAGGTGGCAACATGGGATGTCCAAGGGGGTTGCTTTGCTGCATATTTTGATTTTTTAATTTTTAAAATATGCATATATTTTGCTGAGATGCAAGTACATGAGAAGTGCATGCAATTATGAAGATTTACAGCATTAAAAAAATTGGAAAAGTCAGATACATGCAACTGAAACGTGGACAGCATATGTGGATGGAAAATGTGATTTCATATGATAAGTTGCTGCAGTTTTGTTAAATTTATTTACACCAAATTAACACATGAATTAATGGGTGATTAAGTGTACAATTTACCCTTAAATTAGGGTTGGAAAAAGCAATGAAAAATGGATGTAAAAATGGGCAGCAATGGACGTGCAAAGCTGGATACTTGGACGGCTTGGAATTTTGAGTAGATTTTTTATTTTTGTAAAATGGTAAAACTTCATTTTACTTGGTTGTAATTGTGCCAACACATAAGGTAGATAAGGGAGCATTTAAGTGTGTGGAAATGCACCAAATAGTGGGGCCCATAGCTGGAAAAATTCCAGCAACTATAAACATATGCACGTAAACATGGAATGGCCTTTGGGAAATTGCCTAAGTGCGGAAAACGTCCCATATAACAGCAGCAGCTCACGTCCATATTTCCCAGAAAAAGGAGGAAGAAAATCAAGGAGAAAAGGAGAAGAAATTGAGAAGAAAAGCATCTCAAAGGATTAGGGTTTGATTTAGCTCAAAACCAAGTATGTGTTTGGTTTTAAGTTGTTTAACTTGAGTTTTAAACTCAAAACTTGAAAATAAAAAGGAGGCTTAAAGGATATGTAAAATGGTGATTTAACATACTTTTGAATGAGTATGGAATGGATATTAGGTTTTATGTATGAATTTTTAAGTTTAAGTTGATGAAAATGAGGTTTTGCATGTGTATTAAGTGGAAAATCTAAGTTGGTAAACCCTAAATCTCCAAGACAAGTTTCTGTTTTGGTTTGATGATGTGATTAAAGTATGAATCATGTATCCATGCAAAATATATGATGGGTTATGCTTGAGTGATGAATTTTTGAAGTTATGGAATGCAAAGTGATGATTTTGACCTAATTTCTATGTTTCTATGCTAGGTTTGCATGTTTTGTGCATGTTATGTAGGGTAAAATACCCTAGGCTTAAGTTATTATGGATGCCCAAAAATATTTGGGAAATAAGCCCTAAAACTGATTTTTATAGATTTTATGAAAGAGTGGCAAACCGATGTAAAATGGGACTCAAAATGTGTAAGTAACTTGCTGTTTTGTGAAATGATAATGCATGGATGTTATATATGGGTTAAATTCCTAAATATGGATTAGGAAAAATGGATATATTTTCTGGAATTTCGGAATTTTATTACTGCATAGGGTTATGTGTCAAAAGACACGTTAAACGGGTGAAAAACGGGTTCCAAACTTGCTGTTTTGGAAATCTATGGTGAATAGATTTAAATCACATAAAAATACCCTAAATGAAGTGTTAATTAAGGTTAATTAAAATTCTGAAATGTGGATTAAATTTCTGAGTTAGCAAAGTTTATGAAATGCATTATGTGTATGTGCTAAATGGGCTTATATGAAGGGATAAAGGTGAATAGGTAATGAATGACTTATGAAAAATGATTTTATGCAAAAATGCATGAAAATGAGATGAATTCTATGTTTATATATCTTTTTGAGATTTTATGATATTAATTCCAAAATTTTGGACTTGATTTATGAAGCTAAGGCAATGATATGTACGTAGAAGAAACACCCATGCGTGTATTTTGGAAAAAAAATGGATAAATGGCAAAGTGAGCTTAATGAACCTATGTATGATGATTATTGAATGAATATTGTGTAATGGAAATGAATACCCTATGTATGGGGTTATACATGTTATGTTATATGGTAGTCGAAGAAATGTGTATAAAATGTGCTAATATGTGCAAAATGAGCTATATATATGTATGATGACTTATGAAGTCAAATAAATGATGTATGTATATGGAATGGGTTGGAAAACTAAATGAAATATGAGAAAAAGAAATAATGAAAAATCATATTATTATCATGTAGGCAAAGGCAAAGAAAAAGTTGTGACGGAAAGCTAAGGAATTCAGGTAAGCAAGCAAATTTTCTAAAAGATTTTTTCTTTTCTAACTTGTTTACCTAAATGCAATTTTTTCTTAAACTTGTATGATTAAACTATGGGAATTGTTTCTAATGTATTTAAGGATGGTCATCCCTTAGCAAAATGATGTTGAAATGATATTTTACTTCAAATGCAATATTAAGAAATCTTTCTTTGATAAATGCTATGGAAAAATGATGTGATTCCATGTTTATGATTGAAAAATCGTGCTAGCATGTTAAAGATGAATTTATGAAAAAGTTCATGTGCACAAGATACTAGGTCCACTTGAAGGGTATAAGTGGACCGATTGTCCCCCCTTGGTGTGGCCAACTTGCTTAAAACAGGCCCAAGGCTGGCTGCGTCCTCTCTGAAATGGAAGTTAACGTGACGGATGGTCGCCTGACTAGCTTCCATCCTAAGGGAGAAATGGTATATATGTTTATATTTTTATATGGCATTATGCATATGGGACCCGTGATGGGTACAGGATTTCATGCTTTTAAGATATACCTTTAGACAAGGTATAGATTGCTTTCCCATATGATTTTAAATGCAAAATGTTGCCTGAAATGATTTGCCTGTAAAATGCAAATAGCTTGCTTATTGAGTTTCGACTCATGATTTTATTTTCCAAACCCAAAGACAGGTGAAGGACAGGACATGGCAAAGGAGCAAGTGCCAGCTTAAGGAATCAATGGGAAAACTTAGAATTTTCATGTTATGGAACTTATGTGAAAAGGATGTAAACTGAAATTTTATGTTGTGCATGATGACTATGATGTATATATGTTGTGACATCTGATTTAGGTACTTGTTGAAATGTTGCTTGAACAGCATATTTGTATGTGATGAATGGATCGAAATAACTTGGATATGTCTGAGTTTGAAAATATGAGAACTTGAATTGTTATAAGATTTTCTATATGATCATAATTAATGGGATAAATATTTGATAAAACCCGCCGTGTGACAGGGCAACAATCCTAATCACGTTTACCAATGAATACGATCCCGAGGTAAGGCTCAGGATGTGACGCCCGGGTTTGGGGCGCCACAAAAAAATGCTTCATCTTTTCTAGCTAAGAGTATAATCTAAGTAAATTTTGAAAAATTATCAACAATTACAAATACATACTTTTTCCTGCCAAGAGTTAAAATGTCCGATGACCCATAAAGATCCATATGCAATAATTCAAGTGGCCTAGTAGTTGAAATTTTCTTTTTGGTGGAAAATGGTAGTTTGGGTTGCTTGGATAATTGACAAGCTTTGCAAATCTTATTCTTGTCATATTTAAGTTTTGGTAACCCTTCTGCTAGGCTTTTTTCCATAAGGTTTTAATATTTGACATATTTATGTGTCCAAGTCTTTTATGTCATATCCATGGATCATTTTCTATGGCTATTAGATATTTTCCCTCAAGTTCTTCTAGGCAAACCAAATATACATTTTCATGTCTTTTGCCATTAAATACTATGTGATCGTCATCAAATACATTGCATATAGAGGATTCAAATACAACTTTATAACCTTTATCACATAATTGACTAATACTCATTAAGTTGTATTTGAGTCCTTTAACAAATAGTACATCCTCAATACATGCATTTGAAATTCCATAAACATTTTCTTTACCTTTGACAATACATTTTTCATTGTTCCCAAAAGCAATCGCTACACGGTTTGATCCTATGGAACAACCATTTTTCTCCCGTCATGTGTCTTGAGCAGCCACTATCCATAAACCACATATTATTGGCCTTTGCTCTAATACAAACCTGCAAAAAATCAAATCAAGTAGAGTTTATCTTTTTAGTACCCATTTTATGGGTCCATTTGGGTTAGTTAACCATTGGAATCTACGTTGTTCTACTTTTGAAAGCATAAATCCAATGCTCTTAGGTACCCAAACCAATTTTGCACCAAAGTTTTGTAGTTTTCTTATTTTTCATTGATATATCTTATGTCCCATCTTGTTGCAAAAATTACAAGTTCTGGGAGTCTAAGAGTGGGAAGCCATGTATTAGTTGGTTCCCAAGTTGGTCTTTTAGTCCAAACAACTTGATTCATCTTTGGTTTAGCATGGATGGGTTTTGCTTGGTTTCTATGAGTCCTTGGAGCATTTGACTTACTATTTTGTCCTTTCTCAAATATGGAATACCCAAGTCCTCTCTTATCACTTTGGGTGGTCATATTCAAAAACATTTTGACGCTTTCCCCTGGATTGGAGAACTTGGCAAGTAATTCATTTAATAATTCATTTTTCTTTTTGAGTTTTTCCATCTCTCTCATCAAGACATTCTTTTCATTTGTCAAGTGACCAACTTTTTCAGCAAGTTTTTCATTCACAATTATTACTGCATCACATTGTCTTTTCTTTATTATAAACTTGTTTCCTAATTTCTTTATTTTCTCATATAATGAATCATATGCTTATTGTAGTTTTTCCAATTCAGCACATTTGAGGCAATCATTTGTAAAGATAGAAATAGAATTTGGTTTATAGGTTACCTCTTCACTACTTGTGCAGTTTGTTGAAACGGTTTGATCCTCTAAAATTTTTGTTGCTGCTAGACATAGATTAAGGTCTTCTTCCATGGTGGCCATGCAGCAAATTCTTGCACAATTTGCGGCCTCGTCTTCTTCATTTGAAGAGCTGCTTGTTGTAGATGTCTCCTCGTTAACATACATGTCTCTTCCTTTAATTTTCTGAAATCTTCTATTTTCTCCACGATCCTTCTTATCTCTTCGCTCCTTTGTTTTGATCTCCTCGGGCGTTGGGCATTGGGCTTGCATATGCCCCATACCACCGCATCGAAAACATTTCATTGCCTCCTTCTTTTTCTCCTTAGGATTTCTTTCTTTAAAGTTTTTGAAGTTCCTTCCTTTCCTTACAAATTTTCTGAAATATTTTGTAAGGCAATCTCCTCATCGTCGTTTTGAGAGGATGAAGTGGAATCGTCTGAGGCTTGTACGACTTTTAAGGAAATAAATCTTTTTCCTTTGTGTTGATCCTCATTTCTTCTTTTTATTAACTCATGTGACATGAGTGAACTTATAAGATCTTCTAGCCGTAGTGTATTGAGATCCTTTTCTTCCTCAATAGCTGTAATCTTTAGAGTCCATGATTCGGGTAGCGCCCTTAGAATTTTCATTACCTGCTCAGATTCAGAAATAGCCTTTCCTAGTTAGTAATCTTAGAAAATCTAGCAAACATTTTAGAAATATTTTTTGTCTCAAGTATTTTAAAACTTTCTAATTCTCCAATCAAAATATTTCTTCTCGTCCCTTGAACTTGAGAAGTTCCCTCATAAATGGATGTCAATGTATCCCATATCTCTTTAGCGGTTTGGCATGATGACACTCTATCATATTCGGATGTTGTTAATGCACAAAAGAGGGAGTTCATGGCCTTTGCATTGCTTTTAACAACTCTTACTTCCTCCTCGGACCATGTGGAGGCTCTTTCATCGGTAGGCAACACAACGCCATCTTGATAGCAATCCAAGAATCAATATCCGTAGCCATGATCAACTATTTCATTCTCAACTTTCAATAACCGAAGTTAGTCCCATCAAATAAAGGTGGTCTTGTGAAAGTTTGACCTTTGGCAAAAGCAGGGGTGGAAGTTGATTGGGAAGCCATTTCAAATGATCTCTTTGGTTTAAACTCAAAGACCTGCTCTGATACCACTTGTTAGTCTCGAGTTTATGGCAATTACCTAAGAGGGGAGGGGTGAATTGGGTATTTAAATTTTTTTCCCTTAAATAGAAATTTGCCCCTGTTTAATTTAATCCCCTTTAATGAAACAAATGAAAAATATGGAGAGTAATTAAGCAATAAAAGCATAAATGTAAACCACAGCAATAGACAAGATTTTTATAGTGGTTCGGGCAACCTCCCCTACTCCACTCTTCCAAGCTCATACCCCTTGTCACTTGGGTTCCACTATGTATTCTCAAATACAACTAGAGCAACAGCTCTCTTCTAGATTCCAGCTCTACGGGGCGTGTACAAATCACAGTACAAGTAGGTGACGAGTCCCGCTCGAGTCACAACACTACTGCAATGACATTGGTATTTATGGGGCTAAAGGAGAGCTCAAAGGAGCATAGGTAAGGTGGCAACCATGGGACGTCCAAACCAATTGCTATTTTTTTAATGAATATAATATATGAATCTATGTAGCCAGCATGTAGGGGTGTGTAAATGAGCATTAATTCATGTGGAAAAATCCCTGCAAAATTGTTAATATCAGCAGCATATTAATGGGTCAAATGGTGGACAGCATAGGTGTCATGCACATGGACGTTAAGTGATCTACTACTGGAATTTTTCTTGATTTTCTAAGCTAAATTAATAGCTGAACTAGATACAAATTAGGTGCATAAATTGCCCTTAAATTAAGGATACCAAAGTGTGGAAAATTTTGGCAAAAGAAGCAGCCATGTGGACGTGTACAATGGACAACTTGCTGAAGTTAACCTTGAGCAGATTTTTGCTTATGGAAAATGTAGTTAAAATAATTTTACTTGGCCACAAATGGGACAACACAAAAAATGGATAAAAATTCATTAACTTACCCTTAAAATCCTGCTCAAAGTGGGGTCCGCAAGCTGAAAAAATCCAGCTCTTTATATATAGGGTGGACGGCCATGAGGGAGAAGTTTTAGGAAAAAATTTCTAAGTAGCAAAACACCCTCTCACAACTTAGCAGCAGTTCACGCCCAAGGGAACCCTAGCAAGGAGAAAGAAAAAGGGAGGAAAAAAGAAGGAAAAAGAAAGGGAAAAAGAAGGAGAAATTAAGCTTGAGTTGATTAGGGTTAAGGTTGCAACAATCAAGTAAGTGTATGTGATGAGTTAAACCCTTTGATTCTAAGTTCTATACCTCAAGTTTTTGGATATGAACTTGATTCATAAAGTTTCCTTAAATGGTGATTTAACATGCCATTTGATAAAAAATGAATGAGAATTAAGATATACATATGAATTTCAATGATTTATGAAGTTGGTATGGAGATTAGAATGGAATATGGGTTGAAAACCTAACTTGAAATATCCAAAATATATATGTCAAGTTGTTGTTTTGGATTATTATCATAATTAGGTTATAAATCATGTTGTAGTGAAAAGTATATGTTGATTTAAGCCTTAGATATGAATTTTAGAAAGAATGGAATTCAAGGTTACGTATATGATCCGATTTCCATGTTCTTGTGACATGTATGTGGTGTAAGTATGCTTAAGTGAATTATGTATGATTTAGAGGATAAATTACTCTAAATTTAGGGTATATTGAAGGACCAAAATGAGGGAATTAACCTTGCCTTAAATCTGGAATTTCAGGGCATAGGTATGGACATGGAAAAGGGGGCAAAAAGGATACCCCATATGTACATGAAAGTTTCTATTGTGAAAGGAGTTAAATTATGGATGTTAAATATGTGTTAATACCCTAGATTTGGGTTAGGAAAAGTTGGATTAATTGTTGGAAATTCAGAATTATAAAACTGTTTAGGGTTAAGTATCGAAAGATACATTAAAAATGTGAAAAAACGGCTTCCAAAGTTGCTGTTCTGGAAACCTATGATTAGTGATTAAAATTCCATAAAAATAACCTAAATAAGGTGTTAATTAAGGATGATTATCATTCTAAATTAGGGACTAAGTTGCTGATTTGGAAAATTTTATGAAATGCATCATATATGTGTTGTTAAATGGGTATATGTGGATAGACGAATATGCATGAGTGGTAAATGACTTATGTAATTTGATTATGTGCAAAAATTCATGAAAATATGATAATTTCGTGAAAATACAGATTTTTAGATGCATGATGTTAATTTCAAATATTGGGATTAATTAATGAACCTTAAGGCGATAATGTGTGCTTAAAATGAGCACCGATGTGTAAAATTTTAGAAAATTAGTAAAACATGTTGTATAGAAGGTAATGAATCTTTAAATGATAATTGAATGATTATTAAGTGATTGAATGATTACCCTACTTATAAGATTAAATATGATGTGTAATAGCCGATGTAATGTACAAGAATGTGCTGTATATGCATAACGATTGGAGAAGTCAAATGGATTATGTATGTTAATGAAAATGGGTTGGAAAACTAAGTTAGATACAAGCAAAAGAAATATATGAATATTATATCATTCTTATATAGGCAAGTGCAAAGAAAAGGCAGACTCGGAAAGCTAAAGTGAGACAGGTAAGCAAGCAAATTTTTAAATGATTTTTCTTTCTAAATTGTTTTAAATAAATGCAACTTTTGTTCTAATTTTTTTGATGTGATTATTGAAATTATTTCTAATGTATTTAAGGATGGTCATTCCTTAGTTAAATATGTATTGAAATGAATCTTTTGTTTTCAAGATGATCTTGTGAAATTTTCCTAATAAATGTTATGAAAAATAATATTTTATTACGTTCTGAATGAAAAATCATGCTAGCATGTTAAAAATGGTTTTTATGAAAGTTTCATGTGCACAAAGTACTAGGTCCACCTGAAAGGTATAAGCGGACCGATTGTCCTCCTTTGGTGTGGCCAAGTCGCTAAGATAGGCCCAAAGCCGGCGGTGCCCTCCTGAGATGGGAGAGGACAAGGACGGATGGTCGCCTAGCTAGCTTCCATCCTATGAAGGACATGTCCACGATTTTACATTGCATTATGCATGTCGTACCTATGATAGATACAAGGACTATGTTTTCAAGATATACCTTTTCAAAAGGTATAAATTGCTTTCCAAGTTATTTTAAATGAAAAATATTGCCTGTAAAATGAATTACCTGTAAAATATATAGCTTTCTTATTGAGTTTTTTACTCACGTTTTCGTTTTCCAAACTCATAGACAGGTGAAAGAAGAGGCCTGACAAAGGAGCAAGAACCGACCATTGAAGAAATGGAAAAACATTATAAGTACATGTTTGTGAAAAATCTATATTGAATGGTTGTAAATTAATTTGATGTTCTGTATTGACAACTATGGATGATACATGTTGTGACATCTGATTTATGTGAAAGTTTGAACTGTCTTTTGAACATCATGCTTAGCTATGAAATTGTTGGGTGGAAATTACCTAAATATGTATGAGATGAAAAATGGAAGGAAATAAACTCTTATGGAAACATATTTAATTGGATAAATATCCGTTAAAACTCACTGTGTGACAGGGCAATAATCCTGATCACGTTTACCAATCAATAACGATCCTGAGGTAAGGCTCAGGATGTGACGCTCGGGTTTGGGGCGCCACAACGCTTGGTATCAGAGCAAGGATTGGTAAATAGGCTTGGAAAATTTCTAAGTATAAAAAAGTTGAAAGAATATGATGAGATATACATGATTATATGATGATTAGATATGTTTTTAACATGATGAAATGCATGACACATGATGATAAATTGTTTTTGCAATGCAATTAAATTGCTATGTTTGTACAGATGGCAGATAGGGGAAAAAGGATGATGAGTGCCGAAGAATTACGAATGGAGAGAGAGGAGGAGGAAAGGAGACGAAGAAGGGAGGAGAACATGGATAGGTGGTGGGTATCATAGTAAAACACAGTACATTACCTAGCAGTTCCTCCAGGGTTTTCACCTAGATGCACTCCTGTCCAACCTCAAGGAAGCCATCATGTCCCACCTGGGCAGCATAGACAAAGTCTAGGAGAGTCCTCAAGTTATGGTTCTAGAGCACAAGTTCTTCCAAGAACCTATCTTGGTGTCCCAAGGTCTCCCCGTGTTCCCACAGATAACTTGTTTCCACAAGATCTTCAAAATTTTTGGAATAAGATTCCAGCACCCACACCGCCTAACCAAGGTCCATGGTACAAGTTTGTTCATGGGTGTATTTAGTTTCGGTACGGGGTAAGTTGGGATAGGATTCAACAGAGAGAAAAAGAAATGGCCCTCCTCATCGAAAGCGTAGTGCTGAGGGAATTATTGAAGTACCTGCAGCTCCTCGACCCGGTGAGATTATGTTACATATATCTGAAAAGACAGGTGAAATTGCTTTGCTTGAGGAAATTAATGATGATGATGATCCCATGGAATTCCTCAAACCTGTCGAAAAAGAAGAAGAGGAAGTGGAAGTAGAGGAGGAGGGAGAAGAAGATGAAAGTGAGGAAGAGGAGGATGATGACGATGATGGTGACGACAGTGGAGAGGAAGAGATCCTTGTGTGGTCCGACACTAGTATGATCACCGAGGCACCCTCAAAAGTTCCACCTAGTCCTAGACGATATCTAAGGAGAGGCCCAGGTAGATGATGAATTTTCTTACTTTTCTAAGTTTGTGTATGTATAATTATGACTTGATTACACTATGGTTTCCATGGTAGACTGATGTGAAATCCCGATTTTAGGAACGTGTATGAAACCCTAGAGTTATAAACCCTAGGTAATGTATTGATCCTTATATAAAATATATGGATCGTGTTTTGCAATATATGGAATTGGAAGATTAAATAATGAATTATGAAATGTAAATTCGGATGAATAGTGAAACGTGGGATTAAGGAATATGTTAAGTTAATCACTTTAGATTAACTTAATCATAAAAGATGAAAAAGGAAGCTTCCCACAAAAGGACAAAATAGCCACTTTTTGATTTATGTAGTATTTTTGGATTTTTAGTGGATTTTTGAGAGAAAATGAAGAAAAATTCATAACTTGCAATCTAGACGTCGGATTAAAATAAAATTTTTTATGGATGGCCAAATATTTATGATGAACATGATGAATGGTTTAAGATGTGATGAAAATCATGAATTAAGGGTCAAGATGAAACGTCGTTTGGAGATAAAAAAAAAGGTAGCCCACCTTTTTCATTAATTATATTTGACTTTTGGGTTAAATTTAATTAATTAAAAATCAAAATAATTAATGCAAATCAGCACAAGGCAGGCAGGGGCATGGGATTTGGTGCCAAAATCAATGGCCCAAAATCATCCTCATCAAGAATCAACGGTTGAGATTTAATTAGCTTAAAATAAGTAATTTTAATAAATCATAAATCATAAATAAATAGCTACAACTAGGGGGGCATGAACAGTAGCTAGGGGGATGCACATTTCTCAAGACAATTCACGGGATTTAGAAAAAATATTTAGAATTTAATACATGGAGCAAGGGGTAAATTATAATTTAATAAAAAATGCCACACTATAAATAGGGAAGCATGGTGAACGTCCAAAGGCACAAATCCCAGCTCCATTGAGCATTTCCAACCCCCAAAATTCGTTTTTGGCCTTTAGTAAAAGAAGAAGAGAAGGAAGGAGAGAGAAAGGCCAAGTAGGATGAGAGTTTTTCTACCTGAGGTAAGGGAATTCTTCCGAAATTTCTTTTGGGTGTTAAGTACAGTAAACCCATGCTTAGATAATTCCTAAATATGAGAAAATAAGTGTAGTTACCATGCCAAATTGGAATTATGCCTAAACATCGAAAATTTGGAGCGAAGATAGAACATTCGGAAAAATAACATATGATATATGTAAATAATGCTCTAAAATTGCTACATGATGATTTGGGATGAATAATAATGATGGTTATGATGTTAGAATGATGATATATTAATCTCGTAATTTTTGAATTTAAGGATTATGCTTAAGTGAAATTATATTGATTTTTAGTTTATGGAGAAAATAATTTAATTAGCCAAGTTAATGATGATAAATTCAAAATTCATGAATTTTTCCATGATATACTAAACACAAGCTATGTCATGGTATTTTTTATTTTTGGAAAAAATGTCAATTTTTGGAATCCATAAACAGTAACCCATGTTGTTGTAAATAGTAACCTCGAGTGAACAGTAAACGTGAACAATAATCCATGAACACTGATCGTCAACAGTACCATGAACAGTAAAAAACGTAAATTGGGTAGAAAAAAATGAGATTAGTATTTATATCTTAAAGAATATATAGATGAAATTTTTAAAGGGATTTATGGATAAAAAAATCCATATAAGGAGGTAATGACTAAGTATCTTTATAAGATTAACCTCTATAGGAATGAGGTGATGAATGATTATAAAGCATGCAGGGGAAGCAATCTAAAATATGGAATGATATAGATAAAATATCATTTTTCCTTTTATAGGAAAAGGAAAGGAAAAGGTGGAGGACACGGACTGATGAGGTAAGCAAGCAAACTTTATGAAAATGATTTTATATGTTTTTATATTGCAACCATGGAATACGTTAGAACTGCTTTATCATAAGCAAATCCTTATGGAAGTAAGGAAAAATGTTGAGATATGTGGGAATTGCTTTATCATAAGCAAATTCTTATGAAAACGAGGAGAAATGTGGAAATGGTTGCATTATGATGGAGAAAGGAAAATCTTAATTTTCAAAATAATATTTAGTTTTATCGAATGAATTTGAAATGATTTATTAAAATGTTTTGAAAGAAATTTAAGGAAGGGCAACCGATAATCGATTTGAATGACGACATTTTTAAAAAGTAATGACCAAAGGATCATATAAGCTTACCTTCATATAGAAGTAACCCATGGGGCATGTGGACAAAGAATATGATATCGTATAAAAAATAAATTATGTGTTTGTATGTCCTTTGTTCATAGAAAACCCAGAAATGGGAAGAAAAATGTTTACAAAGTCTTTTAATATTAAAATATTTTCCAAATTGTTTTACCGATCAAAAATTATTTATAAACATTTTAGCAATGTTTCGAATTTACTATTTCCCAAACGTTTCCTTCAAATATTTGAAACGATTTAGAAATGTGTTATTTAAATGTTTATAAAATTATTTAAGGTTGGTCATCCTTACAAAATATTTTTATTAACTTGTTAACTGGGGTTGTGCCAAGTTTTCAAGTTATAAAAGGGAATACAGGCCAAGGTCTGTACTATTTTGAAATGACATGCTAGCATTAAGTTTTGAAAAGAAAAAGTCACAGACTAGGGTTTGTGGAGTTTTATAAAAGCATACTAGCATAAGAATGTGAAGAAAGGAATGTGCACATGAGTTATGTACTAGGTCTACTGTAGATGATATACAGATCGGATGTAGAACCCCAAATTTTATGATCATGTATGAAATCCTAAGGTCATGAACCCTAGGTAATGTATTGACTTTTATATGAAATAAATATATAATTTTCGTAATATATGGAATTGAAGGATCAAATAATTAATTATAAAATATAATTTCAAATGAATAGTAAATGTGAATAGTGAAATGTGAATAGTAACCATGTGGTTAAAATAAAGTGATAAGTTAATCACTATGGATTAACTTAATCACAAAAGACGAAAAAGGAAGCTTCCCACAAAAGGACAAAATAGTAGTAGAGACAAAAAGAGGACTTAATTGGAATTTATAGAGTTATAATTGAGATTTATAAGAAAATGGAGGGTAATTTATGATTTCATAAAGATTAGATATGAAAATGAACTTTTACAAATTTTTCGGAAAGAATTTTCAAAATTCTGAATTATACAAATTGAAACTGTTTAAATTTACGGACCTTATGGAAAAATAAAAATAAATAGAGAATTTTTGGCCAATTAGGGGTCCTAATTAAGGGCTTATATTCATCCATACTATTCTCATTAAATCTAAACATGTATAACTCGGATTGAGAATCTAATAGGAAGTATTAAAGTGTATGCTCTTTAATCTAGATAGAATAGAATATGAAAAATAATTGACATCCAGTAGATATTTTATTATTTTTACATAATTAATTAGTTAATTAATATCTTAATGTGTATAAGACCAATTGAGATGAAATTTTAAAGATAACTTGATCATGGGGTAACTTAAGTGATCGACGGTGGAATTTTGAAAATTATGATTAAAAATATTATTATCATAATTAATATTATGAATTAGCTTCAAAAGATCATAAGTTGGTCTATAATGATTATTTCAAGATGAAATTTTTTATGGGTTATGAAGAATTATTTAGAATAATTATGAAAATTTCAAAATTCACATTTGAAATGTATGTGAATTTTGTGGAGACATATATATGTTCATTTTTCAATAATTAAATAAAACTAGGTACGCAACTTTGATTAAGGTGAAATTTTAAGGGAAAGCTTAAATTAATATGCCCAAATTAATGAAGGAATTAAATTTTGGAAAACCTGTCTCCAAAATTTTAAAAAGAGATTTTTCGTCCAAATATGAATTAGTCAATTAAAATAAAACAAAAGATTTTTTAAAACTTTTGAAAGGTGCATTTTGTGAGAAATTGTATATATATTAATAAGAAAAAATTTCATAATATATAAGTGTGAATATAGGTAGTTATGATTTAATTTATTAATGTTGGAATTTACCATTTAAAAAAAAAGAAAAAAAACTCGCTGGCAGCAAGAAGTGGACAGTGCACGGACATAAAAAATAAATAAATAAATAATAAAAGAAACACGTAAGAGGGGCAGCTGTATTTATTTAATTGCAGGAATCATAAAAAAACAACAGCTGTGATAATAGTAAGCGGTGACTTAGGTTGGGTTAAATTAAACCATGGTAAAATCGCTTAATGGAACGTATAAAAGAGGTGTGCTGAATATTGCTGGACGTTACACAATTCAAAAGGGCAAATGATATACTTTTCCTCCTTGCTGAATTTCAAATGGTGGACAACAGCAACATTCAAAAAAAAAGTTTTTCTTTTGCTTCAGTAAAGCCAAGCAACGATTCAGCAATCCAAAAAGGTACCTCTTCATTCCTTTTTATTAATTCACATTAGAATAATCTGAAATGCTGCTCGCCATTTGATTATCTATTAAAGCTGTTAATAAACAGAACTTTTAATTAAGTATTCTACTAATGATAAATTAATATGATGAATAAATTTCTGGATGCATGATTTAAATACCAATTCAGCAGATTTTAATACCAGCATGATTTTCATATTATTTAATTTATGCAGCTTGACTTTCATTAATTCGGCATTATTTTACCATGATTTTAATGCTATTTGAATTAACCCAGTATAATTCGGTTTGATTTATCCTTAAATAAATAAGATTTCAGGTATTGAAATATTTAATAGGAATGTATGAGCATACAATGCCCAAACAGATTTATGCATATATAATTCTGGTTTTGAATTTAAATGCTGAACATTAATATTTCTGAAAATATGATTTCAGAATCAAATTCAATTCTGAAATGCTGCACGTTAATTTTTTTAATAAACAGCATGTATAAAAATGCATGGATGATCATTACCGTTCCAAATAGATTTATGTATTTATTATTTTTGGTTTTGAAAATATAATTCAGAAATTTTGTTAAATATCCTGTTGAACGTTACTATGATGAATATTTTGCTGAAAATATACCCTATTTGATTTCATGTTGAATTAACAGATTTTAATTTCTGTTAAAATCATGTTTAATATATGGCTTGAAAATATTGAGTATAAGTGACGTTTAAAACAGATTTTTATTTCTGTTATATTTATGTTGAATTAGTAAATTGAAATGATAAAAATGATAGGCGTGAAAACAGGTTCAAAACAAATTTTTAAATCTGTATAAACCATGTTTAATATATGATTTATGGATGATGAAAGAAAAGTTGTAAATTTTTGAAAATTTAAACATGCATGGGTTGTTTCTTTAATTTATTGAATATTAATCCATGTATGTATAATGTTTAATTTAGTATTAAAATAATTTATTGGTTTGATAAAATATGACTCCCAATCAGGTGACGTCAAAAATATCTAGGCTGTAATGTTTGAATTTTCATGGTCTAAATAGCTATGAAATAATGAGTATATGTATAAATATTTAAAAACAGATTTTAAATTCTGTTCTAATCATGTTTAATTAGTGATTTATAGATGACAGAAAAATGGTTAGTAGTAGCCAAGTGTGTAAATGTGAATAGGAGATAGTTATATGAGATGAAACATACATAAGTTAGAAAAATAAGTTCATTGTGCAAGCATGGAATGTTATAAATAGTCCTTTTCATTTTTATAGGAAAAGGAAAAGGAAAAGTGGAAGGTACAAGTTGACTACGCAGGTAAGCAAGCAAATCTTTTGAAAATACAATTTTATACAACCTTACTCTGTAATCTTAAATTATTTTGGAAATTGTTTCGTTGGAAGCAAATCCTTTTAATATTGAAAAATATTGAAATGCAAATGTTGAAAAGGTTGTGTTGAAAGGAAAATGAGATTTTAAAATGATATTTGAAATAAATTTTTTAGAATAGTTTTATTACAAGATTTTGAAGTATTTTAATGATATATTTTAAAGGTTCTCTAAATATTGAATTATTTTGGAGTTTCCAAAATCTATTGTTTCGAGAAGAATTTAAGGAAGGCCAACACGATAAATTAATTTCAAAAATGATTTGAGTAATGTTCAAAGGATTATACAAGACTATCACATATAGAAATGAACAATAAGACAGGTGGACAAAAGTATATGATATTAGATGAAAGTATATACTTGCATGTCCTTTGATTATAAAAGCCTATAAATGGGAAAAACATTTGTAAGAAAAATCTTTTGGTTTCAAATATTTTTAAAGACGTTTTATCGTTCAAAAATTATTTACAAAATGGTTAGAAAATATTGTTATTTCAAATATTTTCCTTGAATACTTCGAATGATTTATGAAATATAAATGTTTTAAGGATTGGCCATCCTTACAAAACGTTTTGAGTATAGAATTTGTTAACATGGGTTAAGCCCAGTTTTCAAGATTTGAAAGGAATACAGGCTGAGGTCCGTAGTATTTTATGAAAGCATACTAGCATCAAGTTTTCAGAAAAAAGACACAGACTGTGGTCTATGGTTTTTATAGAATTATGCTAGCATGTGAATGTGAAGGAAAAGTGTGCACAAGGATTATGTACTAGGTCTACTGTAAAAGATATGCAAGCCAGACACGGTTGCAAATTGGGCCGGCGGCGCTCTCCCTAAAATTGGAGATGGACACGGATAGTCTCCTGGCTCGCGAGCTATCACCTGGAAACGTTTCTCTCCTAAGGAAGGATGATCACTTGATAAGTGTCACCTACCAGATGGACAGAGACGTATCGCATGTTGCATATGCTTAAAAAGAGTTTTATGAAAAATATTTTAGGACATGAGAATGTCCTATGAGAAAAGGAGTTTTGATGAAAAATGTTTTAGAACATAAATATGTCCATAGAAAAAGAATTTATATGTTGAGTTTTACAAGCATATGATTGTCGTGAATTGGGATTATGAAATATTTATGAAAGGTTTTTATGAAAAGGTTTTCTCCAATTTCTAGTCGAACACTTGTTAAGTGTCTACTACCGAAAGGTGAGAAATGCATTTAAAATGAAAAATGTTTGCTTATTTAGTTTCGACTCATGTTTTGTTTTCCCCAACCATAGACAGGTACAACACAGGCCACACAGGAAAGGAAAAGAGTATAAAGAAAACTTTTCAATAAGCTAGTTTGCATATGGTATGAATGGATATATGGTAAGAAATTATCAAAGTTTGTATATGAAATGATCAGGCTAAAAAGACCTGTATTGTAGAAAGACAAGTTAGAATGTTATCAATGATATTTGAAAGTTTGACGATAAGTGTGTGTCTAATGGAATTTTCAAAATATGTATGTATGAAATGTTTAGATTGAAAGAAATTTTGATGTAGATAAGTTAGTTATTATGATATGAATAATATATGTGAAATTGATGTAAAAAATGTGTTCATATATGATGATATGATGTTATGTAATGAGATATTATGAGTATCATGTGTAAAGTTGATGACAAGTGTTTGTTATGTGATGAAAGAAAAGGAACTAAAGAAAAAAAAATTAAGACGAGATCTAATTAAAAATCCTGCCGTGTGATCAAGGCAACAATCCTGAGTCACGTTTACCAATCAATAAAGATCCCGGAGTAAGGCTTCTAGGCACCCGATTCGGGGCGCCACACCGGACGCAGTTGTAAGATGGGCCCCCTCTACATAGGCCAAGTCGCTTGAAAAGGCGAAATGCCGGCGGCGCCCTCCCTAAAATGGGAGAAGAACGGATAGCCGCCCAGCTAGCGGGCTATCTAATGAAAGGGTTTCTCTCCTAAAGAGGAAAGGGTGATCACTTGGTAAGTTTCACCTACCAGACAAATAAAAACGTAATGCATGATGCATATTTTTTTTTTGAAAAGGTTTTATGGAAAATGTTTTATTTCTCTCCTAAAGAGGAAGGATGATCACTTGGTAAGTGTCACATACCAGACTGACAGAAACGTCATGCATGATGCATATGCTTGTTTTAAAAAGGTTTTATGGAAAATGTTTTAAGGACATGAGAATGTCCTTGGAGAAAGGAAGTTTTATGAAAAATGTTTTTATGTCCATGAAAAAGAGGTTTACATGTTTGCAAGCATATGTTTTATGAAAGATTTTGTGAAAGGTTTCCATGAATGGTTTATGAAAAGGTTTCTATTCCATTGGTAGTTGATCACTTGTTAAGTGTCTCCTATCGAATGGAAAGAAATGCATTTAAATGAGAAAGAAAAATGCTTGCTTATTGAGTTTCGACTCATGTTTTGTTTTCAAAAAAATTTGGACGAGATTCAATTAAAAATCCCACCGTGTGATCAGGCCAACAATCCTGAGTCACATTTACCAATCGAAAACGGTCCCGAGTAAGGCTTCTAGGCACCCCGGTTCGGGGCGCCGCAGAAATTGGTATCAGAGCAAAGATTGGTAAATAGGTGGGAGAAGGAGAAAACAAAGGATGATAGGTCTGATTCCACATAAGATGGTATCAGAGCAAGGATTGGTGAATAGGCGTGGAAAGAGAAAAATTATAGATGATAGGAAAGGTGTGATACCACAGAAGTTTGTATTAGAATATGAATTGATAGATAGGCAAAGATAATGTCTAGATCTGTATGTTTATGAAGTTATGATGCTTTTTATGATGAGACAGGAATGGTATCATATCAAGGAATGGTAGATGAGTATAGAAAGAGTAAATGAAAAGAAAGAAAAGGTATGATACCACAGGAAGTTATATCCTAACAATGATTAGGAGATAGATGTAGAAAGAATAAATGAATGGAAGAAATAGAAATCATGATATTTATATATCATGATATAGAATTTGAATGTCATGGATCAAGGAAGAAAGGAAATTGTTTGGGATTAATTTCTAATCTTGATGCACTTGAAGATAGGTGCGAGAAGATTCTCTCTCCACGATAATGATGAAAGGGATGATAACGGCCCTTTCTAGTTTATAGAAACTGGAAAGGAGGATAATGAAATAAATATTTTCTACTGACTTAGTTAGTAGTCTACACTAGCATAACCTGGTTGTAGACACTATGCAATGAAAAGGAATAGACAAAGTTAGCAAAAGTCTCTTCTGACTTTTGAAAAAAAATCAATGATGTTTTGATAATCTTTGCAATAAAGTTAAATTTACACATATATGTCATATAGAGCAATGGATACTGACCTCTTTATTAGAGCTGATTGATGATTGATAATATGATAAGATAAAAATTACGCAGCAGAAGCGTGATGGAAAATGACAAGTTTCAGGACGAAACCTATTATAAGGGTTTAGGAACATGTATGAAACCCTAGAGTTATAAACCCTAGGTAATTTATTGATCCTTATATAAAATATATGGATGATATTTTGCAATATATGGAATTGGAAGATTAAATAATGAATTATGAAATGTAAATTCGGATGAATAGTGAAACATGAATAGTGAATGTGTGATTAAAGAATATGTTAAGTTAATCACTTTGGATTAACTTATTCATAAAAGACGAAAAAGGAATCTTCCCACAAAAGGACATAATAGCCACTTTTTGAGTTATTTAGTATTTTCGGATTTTTAATGGATTTTTGAGAGAAATGAAGAAAAATCCATAACTTGCAATCTGAACGTCGGATTAAAGTGAAATTTTTTATGGATGGCCAAATATTTATGATGAACATGATGAATGGTTTAATATGTGATGAAAATTATGAATTAAGGGTCAAGATGAAATGTCATTTGGAGATCAAAAAGTTAGCCCGCCTTTTTCATTAATTATATTTGACTTTTGGGTTAAATTTAATTAATTAAAAATCAAAATAATTAATCCAAAATCAGAAAAAGGCTCAAGGAGGGCAGGGGCATGGAATTTGGAGCCAAAATCAATGGCCCAAAATCATCCTCATCAAGAATCAACGGTTGAGATTTAATTAGCTTAAAATAAGTAATTTTAATAAATCATAAATCATAAATAAATAGCTACAGCTAGGGGGGCATGAACAGTAGTTAGGGGGATGCACATTTCTCAAGACAATTCACGGGATTTAGAAAAAATATTTAGAATTTAATACATGGAGCAAGGGGTAAATTATAATTTAATCAAAAATGCCACACTATAAATAGGGAAGCATGGTGAACGTCCAAAGGCACAAATCCCAGCTCCATTGAGCATTTCCAACCCCCAAAATTCATTTTTGGCCTTTAGTAAAAGAAGGAGAGAAGGAAGGAGAGAGAAAGGCCAAGTAGGAGGAGAGTTTTTATTACTTGAGGTAAGGGAATTCTTTCCGAATTTCTTTTAGATGTTAAGTAGGGTAAAACCATGCTTAAATAATTCCTAAGCATGAGAAAATAATTGTAGTTACCATGCCAAATTGGAATTATGCCTAAACTTCGAAAATTTGGAGCGAAGATAGAGCATTCGGGAAAATAACGTATGATATGTGTAAATAATGCTCCAAAATTGCTACATGATGATTTGAGATGAATAATAATGATGGTTATGATGTTAGAATGATGATATATTAATCTCATAATTTTTGAATTTAAGGATTATGCTTAAGTGAAATTATGTTGATTTTTAGTATATGAAGAAAATGATTTAATTAGCCACGTTAATGATGATAAATTCAAAATTCATAAATTTTCCCATGATATACTAAACACAAGCTATGTCATGGTATTTTTTATTTTTGGAACCCATGAACAGTAACTCACGTAGCTGTGAACAGTAACCTCGGGGTGAACAGTAAACGCGAACAGTATCTCCGTGAACAGTAATTGTGAACAGTACCATGAACAATAAAAAGCGTACATTGGGTAGAAAAAAATGAGATTAGTATTTATATCTTAAAGAATATATAGATGGAATTTTTAAAAGGATTTATGGATAAAAAAATCCATATAAGGAGGTAATGACTAAATATCTTTATAAGATTAACCTCTATATGAATGAGGTGATGAATGATTATAAAGTATGCATGGGAAGCAATCTAAAATATGGAATGATATAGATAAAATATCATTTTTCCTTGTATAAAAAAGGAAAGAAAAAGGTAGAGGACACGGACTGAGAAGGAAAGCAAACAAACTTTTTGAAAATGATTTTATATATTTTTATATCGCAACTATGGAATATGTTGGAACTGCTTTATCATAAGCAAATCCTTATGAAAATGAGGAGAAATGTGGAAATGGTTGCATTATGATGGAGAAAGGAAAATCTTGATTTTCAAAATAATATTTGGTTTCATCGAATGAATTTAAAATGATTTATTAAAATGTTTTAAAAGGAATTTAAGGAAGGGCAACCGATAATCTATTGGAATGATGACTTTTTAAAAAAAGTAATGACCAAAGGATCATACAATCTTACCTTCATATAGAAGTAACCCATGGGGCATGTGGACAAAGAATATGATATCGTATGAAAAAAAAATTATGTGTCTATATATCCTTTGTTCATGGAAAACCCAGAAATGGGAAGAAAAATGTTTACGAAGTCTTTTAATATTAAAATGCTTTTCAAAATTGTTTTACCGATCAAAAATTATTTATAAACATTTTAGCAATGTTTCAAATTTACTATTTCCCAAACGTTTCCTTCAAATATTTCAAATGATTTAAAAATGTGTTATTTAAATGTTTATAAAATTATTTAAGATTGGTCGTCCTTACAAAATATTTTTATTAACTTGTTAACTTGGGTTGTGCCAAGTTTTCAGGTTATAAAAGGGAATAAAGGCCAAGGTCTATACTATTTTGGAATGACATGCTAGCATTAATTTTTGAAAAGGAAAAGTCATAGACTAGGGTCTGTGGGCTTTTATAAAAGCATGCTAGCATAAGAATGTGAAGAAAGAAATATGCACATGAGTTATGTACTAGGTCTATTGTAGATGTTACATAAAAAAAAAGGTCTATTGTAGATGATATGCAGACCGGACGCGGTTGCAAGATGGGTCCCCTCTACATAGGCCAAGTCGCTTGAAAAGGCGAAATGCCGGCGGCGCCCTCCCTAAAATGGGAGAAGGAACGGATAGCCGCCCAGCTAGCGGGCTATCTAATGAAAGGGTTTCTTTCCTAAGGAGAAAAGGGTGATCACTTGGTAAGTCTCACCTACCAGATGGACAGAAACGTAATGCATGATGCATATTTTTATTTTGAAAAGGTTTTATGGAAAATGTTTTATTTCTCTCCTAAGGAGGAAGGATGATCACTTGGTAAGTGTCACCTACCAGACGGACAGAAACGTCATGCATGATGCATATGCTTGTTTTAAAAAGGTTTTATGGAAAATATTTTAAGGACATGAGAATGTCCTTGGAGAAAAAATGTTTTATGAAAAATGTTTTTATGTCCATGAAAAAGAGGTTTACATGTTTGCAAGCATATGTTTTATGAAAGGTTTCCATGAATGGTGTATGAAAAGGTTTCTATTCCATTGGTAGTTGGTCACTTGTTAAGTGTCTCCTATCGAATGGAAAAAAATGCATTTAAACGAAAAAGAAAAATGCTTGCTTATTGGGTTTTGACTCATGTTTTGTTTTCAAAAAAATTTGGACGAGATCCAATTAAAAATCCCGCCGTGTGATCAGGGCAACAATCCTAAGTCACGTTTACCAATCAAAAACGGTTCCGGAGTAAGGCTTCTAGTGTGGCACCCCCGAACCTAATGCGCCGGAGCCTTACTCCAGGATCGTCTAGTTAGTAAATTGTGAGCAGGATTATAGCCTTGTTCACGCGACATGGTTTTCAATTGAATCTCATATTAATTTACAAGCAATCATTCACTGATAATTAAAGTCACATAATATTTACAAAGCATTAAAATTCATTTACACTGTCAATCTTTGTAACCTGATAGTATTGTATCTTTACAACCTCATCATTCATCAAAATATATAAAAATCATACCACCTTAAGAGTTTCTAAATTGGGACATTTTTTTTCTTCTTAAACCTTGCTGTACCTGTCTAAGGTTGGGAAAAATAAAACGTGAGTACTAGACTCAGTAAGCAAGTATTTTCATTTAAATAAACATTTTTATTTTATAATTCGGCATTTCATAAATAATACACATGCAAATGCACATTTCACAATCATGATTTAAACTTTCATTAGATGGTACGCTAGCTAGGCGACCATCAATTCGTCTGTCCCCTATTTTAGGGAGGGCGCCGCCGGCCGTTGGGCCTATATCAGCGACTCGGTCGCATTAGAGGGGGACTTTGGTCCGCTTACACCTCTAAAATGGACATGTGAAAATAAATTATTTCAAGGCGTTCCTTGCTTACCTTTGGATATTAGTTTGCCTCATCAACTTTTTCTTTTCCTTTTCCTAAACAAATGAAAAGGATTATTTTATACATTTGAATTATGTATATTATAAATATACAAATATATATTTATAGTGTACATATATTAACGTTTTATTATTAATTTAGGTTGCACCTCTTATTTTAATATGTATGTTTAATATATTGAATTCTGTAGCCACATTATATAAGCATCATGTATAATCCATAGCAAGATAAATCTAAAAATCTTTTCTGAAATTAACGTCCACATTTCCTAACAGCTTTCTTATTAATACATACATATATATATATATTCTTTTAATTGTATTAAACAAAAATTATGCAGAACCTATATATACGCCCAAGGTCGCTGACTCTTCCCTCATTCATATATAATTAAAAAATATTTTTTTTTCTGCTGTGCATCTAGGCTCGTCCCTTTCTTCTTCTTCTTTTCTCTTTTTTTTGTTAAATTAACGTCACTTGGAACAGTTATGTATATATATATACACATAATCTTCTATTTTCAATCCTACAGTAGAATTAATAAAATGAATACAAGCATTTAAAACTAATACATTTATTTGGACGTTAAATTGGGAAACTAAAATGAATAACAATTCTGTTACCGAACATACATCAAGATCTCTGAAAAAAATTATTTTTTTGAACATAATATACTTGCTGGAACGTTAAATTAGAAAAGAGAAAGAAATTTTTTTTTCATTATATACATCCATCCACGTACTATTAAATACATTTTTATTATTTTTTTATATTTTCTGAAATCTGTATGTTATAAGATGTTTATTAAATTACATAACAATTCAGAATAATGAAATTCAAATATGAGAAATGTGCCAGCCATTCTATGCAATTAAAATAGCTCCTGAACAAATCTAATTGAAAACCCATGCATACTAACATAAAAATGAAAAATGGGGAAGACACTTGTTTGAACGTTGGACTGTTGATACCATGGATAAAACATGCCTTATTTGGACGCATGCATACCTGAAATCCAGAGGACAAAATTTCGCCCACCCTGTTGTTCCTCGGTTGCTCCACTCAATCCCTTTGTAATTTTTTTTCTGCCCTTATTTATACTTTTCTTAGGCGGTGATGTAAGATGGCCATCTCATATTCGTGCATCATGGGATAACATCTGTACTGAAAATGCATCGTTAATGCTAAACTTGTTGGCAGCTCCTCCTATCATGCACTATCCGGTCCTCATTTACTGCCAGCATGTGAAACCCAAACCCAAGTAAGGTTTATTTATATGCAATTGGTATATAAATATGAATCACATATAATTTAGTGGAACTATGAATGATTTCCAATTGGTATATTGACAATTTATTGCAAGTAGGGTAAGCGGTTATGAATGATGAATATAAGCCGATATGGGTCAATGTGATTAAAGAGGCTTAATGAGGATTAGGAAATATGATTATATTAAGGATAATTACCTCATGTATTATAGGTTAATTAATGGGGATTAAGTTGATAATTATGGGTTTAAGGTGGCAAATGCTAGAAAATACATAACTCGACACCGGGAAAGCGGATTAAGATGAAAATTGAAAGGTAAGCACATAATTTTGTGCTTAATCATATGGAAAGGTTGGATTATAAAAATTATGATGAAATTAAAGTAAAAATTGATCATCACCATCAAAATCTAAAGATGGTTTCAAATGAGTATAAATTGAGCTAGAAAAGTCGGATTGAGACGAAATTTGAAATGGACGGTTAAAATTATGAGATCCATGCAATGAGAGGCTTGGATTAAGCAAATGGTGATGGGATATAGGTTGCACAAAAACAGGTGTATAATTATTGATTTTTGTGCACCAAAAAGTAAGTTTGTGTTTATGTTAAAGTAAGGTAGTTAACTATATGATTAATGGCATAAATGAGGTGGCAAAAGGAGGTAACGACAAGTGGATTTTATGGATTATTTAAAATTAAAAAATTCATGATAAAATCAAGTGCTCAATTCCATGATTTAATGGTTAATGGATTAGCTCAAAGGAGCTTGAAAAGGTGGCCATACATGTGGACGATCAAGGGGCCATATACTTGATTTTTTTTAATTTTTAAAAATGCAAAATGTGTATTTAAATGACCTAGGAAGCTAGGGGGAGATGTGGACGAGATTTGGGTTGATTTTTATGCCAAGAAGATGCCAAAAAGTCCATGATAAGTGGACCCCACGAAGTGGACAGCATTATAGAGCAAGAGAGAGGTCACAGTAATGGCAGCTTTTTGGATTTTTTATTAATTTTTTAATAGCTAATTTAACTCCTAAATGAGGTCCTAACTAGGGTAATTAAATATCCATTAATTAAAGTGGAAATTAGGTGTGGAAAATGGTAAAGTCGCTGCAAAGTGGATGTCCATTTCGTCCTTTTCCTTTTTTCTTTTTTACGAAAAATTCCATCATTAATTAATTAATTCATAACTGCCTACATACATACTTATATATTATGAAAAAATTTTCTACTAATAAACATATTATTTCTCACAAAATGCACCAGTCGGAAATTTTTTAAAAAAATTTGTTTTATTTTTTAATTAACTAATTCATCTTTGGACATAAAACCTCTTTATAAAATTTTAGAAACATGTTTTCCAAAATTTTATTACTTCATTAAATTGGGCACATTAATTTAAGCTTACACATAAAATTTCACCTCAATTGGAGCGAAATACATATTTTAATTTAATTAAAATCTTATTTTGGCATAAAATTTCATTTTAAAATCTTGTAGACATGTTTTTCAAAATTTAATCCATTCATTATGTAGGGTGTATTAAAATAGGCTTGCTCCAAAAGTTTCATCTCAAACAACCTTATATACATCAAGATATTAATTAATAAAAAAATCAAAATATCAACATAAAAATGTGTACGTGCATGGTTGTGGAAATTGTTACCTTTGGCACGCTTTCTGACACACTCAAGTTAGGTAATTTAGTCAACTATTTTTCATAATCTAATCCATTTAGATTAAAGAGCACACAATTTAATACTTTCTATTAAATTCTCTCATTGATCTGAGTCATACATTCTCAGATATAATGAAAATATCATAGATGAATATAAGCCCTAAATTAGTACCCCTAATTAGTCCAGAATTTTTCATTTATTTTTATTTTTCCATAATGTCTGTGAATTTAAACAGTCTCATTTGATGTAATTCAGAATTTTGAAATTCTTTCCCGAAAATTTATAAAAATTTATTTTCTTATCTAATATTTATGAAATCATTATTTACTCCTTTTCTAAATTTGTAATTCAATTTCACTTTTTTTAAAATTACAATACGCATTTTTCTATAGCTTTATAGCAATAATAGACACAATGTACAAGCTTTCAATACGTATGACATTCACTAAGTTTCAAATAACATGAGTTTCACATCTAGGCACCTCGGTTCAGGGCGCCACAACTGACATGTCCATAAATAATGTATGTGTGATATGCCATATGTATATAAGTGTGCTATATCCTAATATGGTGGTTATGGATGAAATGTTGTGAATATGGTGGTTATGAATGAATATGTTGATATAGCTATACTTAAGAGTTCTAAATATATGGATGAATGGGCTTGAATAATATGATATGATTGTGATTGAGTGAATTGGTTGTTGACCACATGATAATGAAATGCGTATGCAATGATCCAAAATTAATTATAAATGAAAAATGTGTGCTGTTATATGCCCAGAATAGCACAATGGTGGAGACAAGGTCAGGACTAAGGAAAAATAAAGGAAAAGAAACTGCTACAGAGATTCCAAGCCAACACGAAGTTGGCGAATCTAGCAGGCCAAAGAGAGGAAGGCTTGTGACACAAGGACCTACTCAAAGAAATCAGCAAAGGAGAATTGATGGAAGTCGTGATAAAAATATAGAAGAATAAACTGAGTCAAGACAGACTAGACTCATAGAGAAAAGAGTGGCTACAGGAGTAAAAGAAGCGATGCAGCAAGCCACTAGAGACTGGGCAGCACAAACTGCTGATATAATTCAAGGGTTATGGTAAAAGACCCAACAAGCTCAGTTGGGTAGTACAGAAAGGGAAAGACCTGCTCCAATGGTGTGGCGCCCCGAACCGAGGCGTCCACATAGTCCTTACTCCGGGATCTTATCGATTGGTAAATGTGAGTCAGGATTGTTGCCCTGATCACATGGCGGGTTCTTAATTGGATCTCGTCCAATTTTTTTTTCTTTTCATTCGTCACTTAAGCATACACTTTATTCATAATAGACTCATCCATATCATCATAAAACCATTCATATCTTCTTTTTATTTAAATAATTTACATAAGTACAATCATGTTTGTAATATCCATAAAATATGTCTTCAACATGATTATCATACATTTGTCCCTTTGGACGCATATATAGAACTGCAATTAAATTTGCAGGTCATTTCTACCTGGCATCCTTTATGAGTAAGCTCCATAGCATGTTTGTCATTTTGAAAACGCATATGAGTAATAATACTCAGTAAGAAAGCCTTTTTCTTTGGCAAGTAAACATTTTCCTTTCATTCAAATGCATTTCTCCCAATTTGGTAGGAGACACTTACCAAGTGATCAATTACCAATGAGACAGAAACCTTTTTATGTGTTTCATGATAATGCAATGCATTCATTCATTCATGACTTTCCTTGTGCCTCCAACCTTTGGGAGGACACCGCCGGCACATAGCCCTTGCGACTTGGCAATAGCGAAGGGGGTCCCCTCTGATCCGCTTACTACCTCCACCAAAGCCTCTTCCTTATGCACCATATTCATACATACATATGTCGGCATGACATGCTCCATAAAACTTGATAAATCATTTAGAAAGTAATTTAACAAGTAGTTAGCAATCATTTCAGGTAAAATATTATAGGAATGGTCATCCTTAAATTTAATTCATAAAACACGTAAGCAAACAATTTGCAATTATTTAGAAATATTTTAGAAAGCATATAGCTTGCTTACCTCCTCAGTCTGTGTCCTCCATCTTTTCCTTTCCTTTTCCGATACAAGGAAAAATGATATTTTATCAATACCATTTCATGTCTTAAATTGCTTCCCATGCATCATTCATTACCTCTTTTCTATATAGGTTAATTTTATAAAGATATTTGGTCATTTCCTCCTTATATGGATTTTTATCCATAAATTCTTTAAAAATTCCATCTATATATCCTTATAAAATATAAAAATAAATCTCGAAATTTCCCAAAATCACATTGTTTACTGTTCATAGTACTGTAGCAATTTACTGTAGCAGATTACTGTTCAAGTTACTATTCATGGTACTGTTCACGTACTGTTCATCCCCTGAGGTTACTATTCACGGCAACGTGGGTTACTGTTCATGGGTTCCAAAAATTGACATTTTCCCAAAAATAAAAATACCATGACATAGCTTATGTTTAGTATATCATGAAAAAATTCATAAATTTTGAATCATCATTAACTTGGCTAAATAAATCATTTTCTCCATATACTAAAAATCAACATAAATTCACTTAAGCATGATCCTTATTTCCAAAAATTATGAAATTAATATATCATCATTCCAACATCATATTTATCATATTCATACATCCTAAATCATCATTTATCATTTTTGGAGCATTATTTACAAATATCATATGCTATCTCCCGAATGCTCCATCTTTACTCCAAATTTTTGATGTTTTGGCATAATTCCGATTAAGCATTATAAATATACTTATTTTCTCATGCTTAGACATTATCTAAGCATGGTTTTACCCTACTTAACATCTAAAAGAAATTTGGATAGAAATCACTTACCCGAGTGGAAATATCCCTCTTTTTCTCACACTTTATCTCTCTAACTTTCCCCTTTTCTTTCTCCTCTAGGCTAAAACGTGGTGGGGGTGGAAAATGCTCAAATGGAGATGGATTTTCTGTGCTTTGGATGTCCAGCCTTGGCCCCTATTTATAGGATTTGATTTTTCAAGAAATTATAATTTACCCCCTTGCTTGAGGTATTAAATTGTACATGTATTTTTTTTCTAATTTCAAAAGGTGCATGGAGCCTTTTGCAGCCCACCCTACAGCTGATCCAGCCCCCCTATGGCCGCCCTATTTTTCTAGATTTTTTATTTATTAAAATTATTTAATTTAGGCTAATTAAATCTTAGCTATTGATCGTTGATGATGATGAATTTTAAGCCATTGGATTTGGATCCATTTTCCACAGCCCCTGCACGTCCAGCCACCCTTGCAGATTTTCATTTAATTTTTTTATTTTTTTAATTATTTATTTTAATAAAAAGTCAAAAGTAACATTAATTGAAAAGTTAATTTACTTTTTGACCCTTAATTTGTGATTTTCATCACATCTTAACCAAATCATCATGTTCATCATGAATTTTTAACCATCCATAAAAAATTTTATCGAAATCCAACGCCCGGATTGCAAATTATGAATTTTTCTTTAATTTTCCACTAAAATCCAAAATTGGATTAACATAATAAAAAGAATTACTATTTCGTCCTATAGTGATTAAATCTCTTGTTTGTCTTTTTGTGATTAGGTTAATCCAAGTGATTAACTCTTAATCACATGTCTTAATCCCAGGTTACTATTCACGTGCACTATTCATCCGAATTTCATAAATAATTATTTTAACCTCTATTTTCACATAATTTCATACCAATGTTGTCAGAACCGAACCGGTGATTAAACCGGTAAAGGTACTGGTCTGGTTTGAACCGGTTCAACCAGTTAATCAAACCGGTTCGAACCGATGACATCAGCATGACATATTTATAAAGTCATAAATATTAAAATTTTAAATTTTTAATAAATATATTGATAAATTTATATTTTTATAAATTCTAAATATATATATATGTTAGATTTCAAGGACCACAATATAAGTATAAAACAAGTAGGAAAAAATTAATAGAAAATTTTAAAAAGTCTTTGAGCATGAATTTTAGAAAAATTAACTATAATATTTTATTAATTATATTATAATTTTTATTTGCTACGTAAACATGCTGTATTTTCTCCATTGGCTACTACCATTTGAGCTTCATGCAAGGCTGCTTGGAATGCAGTGGTCAAACAGAGGATGCTATTGGGTTTTGCTGTAATTGGCCGACTGGTTGCAGAAGGGAGGAATCACCGGCTCTGTGTACGCGTTGGGTTGTTTCGGAAATAGAAGGCTACCAAAAAATGGATTCCGGTTGCCTATAGCTAGGCAGTGCTACTGGCTTGGAGAAGTAGGGGCGGTGATGGAAATTGGGTTCTCTAGTTTGGGGCGGATTGCTAATTGATCCGGTGGAATTGAATAAGAAAATGAAACTGCTAGATGGGTTGCAAAATTGCGACTTACAAATTGGGGCAAAGTTCAAATTGATGGTAGCAGATGCAAAGTGCTGCAATTTAGAGAGAAGATTGGAAGCTTGGTGGAACTGGTTGAGTTTTGTCTGCAGGGGAAGATGGGTTTTTGGGCGAGCTGATGCAGTTTCCTGTTACTGAAATTCAAAACCATGGCTGAAATTCGTGAAGGCTGGACGACGAGCAGGCGGGCGTGACGACGGGACGACACGACAAGGTGTGGCCGTGCGCGACAGGCGTGACGGCGTGACAACGAGCTGCGGTCGGGGATGGCGTGCGCGATAGATCACTGAACCAGTGAACCAGTGAACCAGATCGGGGAAGAAGAAGCGAGAGCTGCGATTAACCGAAAATGGAAAGGAGCTTTGCTCATCGCCAAAAATGGAGATGTTGTTGCTCTGCTCGTCACTGATCTGCTCGTTGCCGAACGCCAATTGAACGTCGTTGATCTGCTCGTCGCCGAAAATGGAAAGGAGCTCTGCCAGTCGTCGTCGATTTGGGGCAGCACCGCAGCAGAGGGGTCGTCAATTTGGGGGCTCGATCTCGACCGAAATGGCTTGTGGTCGACGACAGGACGGGACGAACAGCACTATCAGCACATCATTTTTTATCTCGCCGAACCACCAAACCGGTCTAATACAGTGTAACCGCTATGTCCGGTTCGACCACCGGTTCAACGGTTTGCACGGTTTAGTTATATTAGACCGAACCGTATGTAAATGAACCGTTTATTTGACCGGTTCCCAGTTGGACCGGCTGGTCCGGTCCGGTTTTAACAACACTGTTTCATACCCATGAATGTTCATTTTCCAAATATATTACCTAGGGTTTACAATCCTAGGGTTTTATACACGTGTCTAAGATCAGGGTTTCACAAATGGCGGACCCCATTTCCACACCGGCACCACTAAGAGACGAAAATCAGCTAATGAAAGCTGATAGAAGGGCAATCAATGAATTTCTAGCACAGCGACCCCCAAAGTTTTCCAGAGAACCCGACCCGGTGCAAGCAGAACAATGGATGACGAAGATCAAGAAATTATTCAGGATATCTCTGTGCAATGACCGTCAAAAGGTATTGTATGCTACGCATTTATTAGCTAAGGATGCACACGAATGATGGGAGACAATGTTGATTACAATGCCACGACCGGAAGAAGTGTCTTGGCAAACTTTTGTTGAAGAATTTAACAAAGATACCTCCTTGTTGGATTATAGAATCAAAAAGTAATAGAGTTTGAAAAACTTTATCAAGGGAGGATGATGGTTACTGAGTATGCCACAAAAATTTGACACGTGTATGGAGGGGATGAATGGACACTTGGACGGTCCAAATTGTGACACCAAATCAAGGTCAAGTCAATGCCCCTAACCATGGTTGAAATGGTGCAAACCTAGGGTGAATTGCAAACATATAAAAGAGGGAAAGGAGGCAGCTCTTGGACTTGTTTGGCAAGGCATCAAGGTGAGGAGAAAATCCTCAAATAGGGGCAGCAAGTGGGGGACGTCCAAGGCAACCCTATGTAAGAGAGAGAAAGGGGCACTTCACGTCCCGTTTAATGGACGTCTTGAGAGAAAAAAAATAATAAGGAGGAAAAATCCAGCAAGCCTCACACGACCCTAGCAGCAAGGAAAGGGAGAAAAGAGAAGGAAAAGAAGAAGGAAAAAGGGAAGGAGAACTCGGGAAGCTCGAGGCAAAGATTCGACGAAATCGGGTAAGTACCCGTTGCGTTTAAGCCTTCCAATTTCCAAGTTCTCTTCTTGATTTGGAATCATGGTTTTGAGTTATAAAAGAACTCTTAAAGAACATGTTTCAAGGATTAAATATGCTTAGCTAAATGAGTTGATTTATAAAGTTTAATTTTGGATTAATCAGCCCTTATCCTCTAATCTACACTCATGTGTAGTAAATCTGGACCAGGAAAAAAAAATATGGAAGAAATAGTTAATGAACGAATTTTAGCATGAAATTTTTTGGAAAGACTCCTGATGGGGTGATTAAGGGACTAACCAATTGTCATCTTAAAAGGATAAGTACGTTACAAATTAAAAATCAGGGAAAATCAACCTAGATAGGATTGAACTGGTGGCAGGATCAGCTGCACCAAATGATTTTTAATAATTTTTATACAATGAATTTTGAGCCAAAAAGTTTACAGCATATATAAGACATATTCCATATCATACAAAAAAAAATAAAAATTAGGTTTTTATGGGTATAAATATACCCCATAATTAACGTGATTCAGGCTATCTGAAAAGGGGTGCTGCTGTCTAGCAGAGTAAAAATACCAAAATAAATAAAAATACTAAATATTTCATACTGAAAATATTTATTTTGGCTAATAAATGTAGTTATTAAGGTATTTTAGAAATTTCAGATCACAAATACTTGATTTAATATTAATTCAAGGTTTTTAGAATTCAGTGTACCTAAATTCAGTATTATGGACAGCTTAAGGAATAAATCAAGATAAATGTTAAATTCCAGATTTTTGTGATGGAATTTGACTTATAATGGGATATCAATCATGATTTAGTGTAATTCATATGATGATTTATGAATAGGTTGCTGATTTTATAAGGTATGGAACCTAGGGTTGCATATATGACTCGATTTTTCTATTTTTATGTTAAAAATGGTATAGAAATGAGATTAAATGATTTATGGAAGTTATGTAGGGTAAAATATCCTAGGATTAGGGTCCTTTGGATGCCCAAAACGATTTGGAACGATGAGCCCCAAATCTGATTTTTATGAATTTTATGAAAAGATGTCCAAATTTGGTGAAAACAGTACCCAAAATGGACGAGTAAGTCGCTGTATGGAAACCATTTAATTATGGGATTCAAATATGTGTTAATAACCTAAATATGGATTAAAAATCAGTTTAAACTATGTTGTTAAAGAGAGCATTGAATTGACGAAAAACGGGTTCTAAAGTTGCTGTTTTGGGAACCCTATCATAAATGGATTATAAATTCAAAACTAAATCCTAAATTATGTGTTAATTAAGGGGTTTAATCATGCTAGAATTAGAGACAAGTTTCTATTTTGAAAAAATTTAAGAAACAAATAAGTATGTGTTGAAAAATGGACTTGTATGGAAGGATTGGTATGAATAAATGATATATGCATTATGTAAGTTGTTAAAATTAAAAAATGCATAAAAACATGATGAAAAATGTGGATTAGGTTACTGTTTAAGTAAATAATGATAATCTCAAATTTTGAGATTATTATATGATGTCTAGGTTAGCAACTAAGTGCTTAAAATGAGCACCGTTGTATGAAAAATGAAAAATATGTTAAAAATGATAAATGGAGGTAATGAACCTCCAAATAATGATTTAATGAAGGATTATTATATGTATGTAAGTTTACCCTCCATAAGGGCATTAAAAATGAATGGATGATTTGATATGTATAGGCTATATCGATACGTATGAATACCCGACTTGAAAGACAAGTGGGTTAAGCTAGATGAACTTATGTAGGTTGGAAAACCTAAGGAATATAAGTATTTGAGGTTGATGCAAATAAATAAAATGTTATTTTCATTTATCTAGGCAAAGGCAAGGAAAAGAATGGAAGAAAGGGATTATGGCGATTTCAGGTAAGTAAGTGAACTTTCTAAAATGATGTTTTCTTTCTATGTGATAATATATGATTAAAATTATTTATGATTATATTTAAACGAATGGGCAAGCACAAGTTTTGAAAATAATGGCTTTAATAAAAAGTCTTAAGTTTTGGAAAAGATTGGCTTTATGAAAAAGCCTCAAGGTTTGCTTCATTGGGAAGCATGCAATACGTTTTAAGATAAGGATTTTATCATCAGTGTTTCCAAAGATTGGCAATGCTTTATGTTAATGGAATTGAGAATTTTGCTTATGAGTAAGCAAGTTTTCCATGATAATATTTTCAAAGGATTTCATATTTGATGCCGATGGTTTTAAGAATTTACTTTTAAGTAAGCAAGTTCTTTATGATGTTGTTTCAAAAGTATTTTATAAGAAAGAGAGAATTTTGCCCTTTTTCACAAAGCAACAAATGTAAATAAGTTTGAAATTTCTTTTATGATGTTTTATGATAAAAAATTATATTTACGAAAGGAAAAGGAAAAGGGAAATTGATTTATGAAAAAGATTTATTTTGCCAGGTCATGATAATTAAATATAAACAATGATCTGGACATAGTCCATATGTTTTGAAATGATATTCGAAAAAGTTTTGATTTCCTTTAGATAAGGAAATCTACGTTGAAAATGTTTTGAAAAATGTTTATAAGGATGTGTTGAATGGAATTTAAGGATGACCAACGTAATAAGTGATTTTATAAAATGGTTTGATTTCGGGTTGCTAAAATGGCATACAAAAGATTATGCAAACCCCTCTTTATGTAAAAATGGTAAGATAGATATGTGGACAATAATTTGATTTTAAAGTGGTTGAGAAGGGGGTGGTATAATGACATAACTTTTGTGAGCAAAAGGCCCTGAAATGGAAACCAAGAAAATATTAGAGAAATATATGGTTTAATTTTGAAAATTCAAAGGTTTTGAAATTCTTTTATTATAAGGGTTTTTAAGATGTATTGTTTCTCAAATATTTCAAATGTTTATCAAAATATTTTACTCAAAATGGTTTTAAAAGAATTTCAGGAAGGTCATCCTAAAACTAAATTTCAAATGAATGTTGGAAATATGTGGAAAACTAGCTAAATCTATGTTTTGATGATTAACAAATCAATTTGAGTAAGTCTTGGCTACTAACAAGTTTGTGGAAATGTTTAAGGAATAATCATTTAAAGAAAATCAAGTATAGAAGCCAAGTCGTATCCCAAGTCGACTCCAAGATCGACTTCAAACATGCAAAACTGTCCAGAGTTGAAAACGGGAGAAGAGCAAGTGAAGTCGCAGGCCAAGTCGACTCCACCTGCGACTTGGGTAGCCAAGTCGCAAACGAAGTCGACCTCGACATCGACCTCAGATGACAAAAACTGTCCAGAGTCGAAGATCAGAACACGAAGTGCCGAAGTCGCACCCCAAGTCGACTCCACGTGCGATTTGAGGTGAAGTCGCAGCCGAAGTCGACTCCGACATCGACTTCGATCGGGCAGAGGCGATTTTTCAGAAGATAAGCTGGAATGCATATTCAAGATGAAATCAAGTCATGAGTCCAATGCGAAGCAAGTGTTGGGTCCCGAATAGATGGCAAAACCCAAGAGGGGAGGGGTGAATTGGGTTCTTAAAAATTTCTTTGGTAACTTAAAAACTTAACCCCTTGTAGAATTAATCCCCTTGAATGAAGAAACTGAATGGAAAGCAAAGTAATAAAGAGAGCAGAAATAAAAGCAAGTAGACAAGGATTTTATAGTGGTTCGGGCAACCTCCCTACTCCACTCTTCCAAGCTCACACTCCTGGTGACTTGGGTTCTACTATTGTATTCCGCGAATACAACTAGAGCCTCTTGCTCTCTTCTAGATTCTAGCTCTAGGGGGCATATACAACCAGAGCCTCTTGCTCTCTTCTAGAATCCAGCTCTAGGGGGCATCAACAACTAGAGCCTCTTGCTCTCTTCTAGATTCCAGCTCTAGGGGGCATCAAACACTTAGCACAAGTAGGTGATGAGTCACACTCCAATCACACACTACTTTGCTACCACTTGATCTTAGCTACGCAAGCTAAATCAAGTTCAACACAAACAAGTAAACAATAAAAGTAAACTACACTTTACAGGTGTGTAGAAACAATTTAGCGCAGGGAAGAACTTGTAGATGATGGCTTTGAAGTTTCTGAATGTAGCTCTTGCAACTTGAAGCACAATTCTTCCTCCTTGAGTGATTTGATCTCTTTGAAGCTCTTATGGATATGAGTTATGCTCACTTAATGGTCCTCTTCTCTTTCCCTCGTTCTCAATGAGTTCTATTTATAATCTTGGAGGGAATCCGAACGTTAGTGAGTAGGTGGCGCACATTTAATGCGCCAACGTTCGAATTAATTCCGACCGTTGCGACCCAAGTCGCAGGTGGAGTCGACTTCGGATGCGACTTCGCCCAAGTCGCAGATGGAGTCGACTTCGGGTGCGACTTCGCGAACTTCGGTCTTCAGTTTCAAAGCTGGAAGGTTTTGCCCACTTGAAGTCGATCATGAAGTCGACTTGGCTTTGCGACTTCACCCAAGTCGCAGTCTGGAGTCGACTTGGCTTCGCGACTTCACTTCCTGTAGCGACTTCAAGTTCCAGGTCGGGTCGACTTGGCTTCAGACTTGACCCAAGTCGCAGGTGGAGTCGACTTCGGCTTCGACTTCACCTCGTCAGATGGCTTCACGAACTTGGAACTTGGAAATCGTTTTCTTCATTTTCCTTTTGGATTAATGTCTTCTCTTCTGCTTGCTTAGCTTCAATCTTAGTTTAGCTTGAATCATTGAAGAGCTTTCTTGCTTTGGAGTTTGTTCTTGAAGACGTGACTGTTTGAAGCATGCTTGATGTCTTTGCCTTTGATTTGTTCTAGATCTTGAATCCTTAGGCTTGTTTTGATCTTGATCATGCTTGAAGCTCTTGAGCCTAGAGTGAAGAAGTTCTTTGAATGATTTGGAACCTTTGGAAGCTTTGACTTTGATTCATCTTGAACTTTGCAACTTAGATCATAGAAAGAAGCTAGCTTTCCCATCCTTGAGCCTTGAATTCTTCAAGTCGCACTTCGGGGTCGACTTCGTTCGCAACTTCACCCAAGTCGCACATGGAGTCGACTTGGCCTGCGACTTGGCAGCTCCGTGTCCCAATTTTCAACTCTGGAAGAAATTGCACGACTGAAGTCGATAGCGAGGTCGACTTCGTCTGCGACTTGGCTATCCAAGTCGCATGTGGAGTCGACTTGACCCGCGACTTCACTTGGTCTTCTTCCCATTTCAGCTCTGGACGTTCTGCATGTTTGAAGTCGATCTTGGAGTCGACTTGGGGATCGACTTGGCCTTCCTAACTTGATTTTCTTCAAATGTATATTCCTTAAACATTTCATAAACTTGTTAGTAGCCAAGACTTTTCTCAAATTGATTTGTTAATCATCAAAACATAGATTTAGCTAGTTTTCCTCATGTTTCCAACAATCTCCCCCTTTTTGATGATTGACAAAACCGATTTGAGTGGATACCTTTCATTAAAAATAATATGCTCATATTGCATTTTAAAATCATGCTTATGCTCATGCAAACAGAACATTCACATATAAATATCATGTAAGCATATCCTACTCTCCTCCCCATTCTTACTCTTTTCTTCTTACATCTTTCTCTCCTTTAATCATCTCTCTCCCTTTTAATCATTAAGACTTATATTCAATTTTTCAACTCAAATACTCTTCTTCTCCTTAAATCTCTCTCCCCCTTTTTGTCAATATATCAAAAAGATTAGAGGGTAATCAAAGAGATAGGTGGGTTAGCTCCCCCTAAATGGGTGCTCCCCCTGAGTTTATGCTTATCCTAATTTTAGATACTACTTGTTGGACATGATACCAATTGTTATTACTTGTTAGATTTTATACCACTTGATTTACCAGCTGATATCACTTGTTATAGCATTTGTTGTTTTGTTATTTAGGTGAGCACAATCATTCCCATGTTATTTCTAATTTTATAGAATGCTTCTCTTGCTAGGGGTTTAGTAAAAATATCTGCAACTTGATCCTCAGTTCTAACAAATTCCAAACATATGTCATGATTTTCTACATGTTCTCTAATGAAATGATGTCTAAGATCTATATGTTTGGTCCTAGAATGCAAGACTGGATTCTTGGTTAGACATATGGCACTTGTATTATCACATTTGATAGGTATATCTTTGAAATCCATGCCATAGTCCCTAAGTTGCTGTTTCATCCAAAGTAATTGGGCACAACAGCTCCCAGCGGCAATATATTCGGCTTCCGCCGTAGATAGAGCAACACTAGTTTGTTTTCTTGAAAACCATGAAACCAACATGCTTCCAAGAAACTGACATGTTCCACTAGTGCTTTTTCTATCTACTTTGTAACCAGCAAAATCCGCATCCGAGTAGCCGATTAGATCAAAATTAGAGCCCTTTGGATACCATAGTCCTAAATTAGTAGTGTCTACTAGATATCTAAAGATTCTTTTCACAGCTACCAAGTGTGATTCTTTTGGGCATGATTGAAATCTAGAGCACATACACACACTAAATAAAATGTCTGGCCTAGAAGCATTTAAATATAATAAGGAACCTATCATGCTTCTATACAATTTTATATCAACTAGTTTTCCCTTTTCATCTTTGTCCATTTTGATTGTGGAGCTCATGGGCGTGTTTGCTCCTTTGCTGTTTTCCATGCCAAACTTCTTGAGCATCTCCTTGATGTATTTGGACTGGTTTATGAAGATTCCTTCATTTAGTTGCTTGATTTGCAGTCCAAGGAAGAAATTGAGTTCTCCCATCATGCTCATCTCAAATTCTTTCTGCATAAGCTCAGAAAATTCTTGACAAAGAGCTTCATTAGTAGCATCAAAAATAATATCATCAACATAAATTTGAATGATCAAAATATCCTTTTCTTTATACTTGATAAACAAGGTGGTGTCTACCTTTCCCTTTTGAAAATTATGATCAATCAAAAACTTGCTTAGTCTATCATACCAAGCTCTTGGGGCTTGTTTCAATCCATATAATGCTTTGGTCAACTTGTACACAAATTTTGATTGATCTTTCTCCTCAAATCCAGGTGGTTGCTCAACATACACCTCTTCATTTATATAACCATTCAAAAATGCACTTTTGACATCCATTTGAAACAATTTAAAGTTCATGTGAGATGCAAAAGCTAGTAAGATGCGAATTGCTTCCAATCTAGCAACCGGGGCATAGGATTCCTCAAAATCTATTCCTTCTTCTTGTGAGTATCCTTTTGCCACAAGTCTAGCTTTGTTCCTCACTACAAGTCCACTTTCATCTAATTTGTTCCTAAAGACCCACTTGGTGCCAATAATAGTACAATCATTTGGTCTAGGAATAAGGTGCCAAACTTGATTTCTTTCAAATTGATTTAGCTCTTCTTGCATTGCTATAATCCAGTTTTCATCATCAAGAGCTTGTTCAATATTAGAAGGTTCAATCTTGGATACAAAAGCATATTGTCCACACACATTTTGCTTTGACCTTCTAGTTTTGACACCTTCATACACATTTCCTATAACTTGCTCAATTGGATGTGCATGATTGAATTTTAAATCAGTTGGAGGTTTACAGGAATTTTTACCTTCACTTACCCTTTCCTCCATGGATTCTTCTTGCTTTTCCATATGCAATTTTTCAAGATTGCTTGTTATGTCATCTGCATCACTTAGATCATCTTTTCTTTTAAAGCATGTATTAGTTTCATCAAAAATAACATTTATGGATTCTTCTACAACTTGGTTTCGTTTATTGAAAACTCTATATGCTTTGCTATTTGATGAATAACCAAGGAATATTGCTTCATCACTTTTAGCATCAAGTTTTCCCAAGTTGGTTTTTCCATTGTTCAGAACATAACATGTGCATCCAAAAGCATGAAAATAAGATATGTTTGGTTTCCTTCCTTTCCATAGCTCATATGGGGTCTTTTTCAAGATTGCTCTAATGGTAACTCGATTTAAAACATGACAAGCTGTGCTTACAGCTTCACCCCAAAATTTCTTAGATAATTTGCTCTCATTTAGCAATGTTCTAGCCATCTCTTGTATAGTTCTGTTTTTCCTTTCAACTACTCCATTTTGTTGTGGAGTCCTTGGTGCAGAAAATGTGTGATGAATTCCTTTTTCATTACATAATTCTGTGAATCGTTTGTTCTCAAATTCACCACCATGGTCACTCCTTATACACAAAATGGTATTTTGTTTTTCATTTTCCACCAAGTTTACAAAAGTTGAAAACATAGAGAAAGCTTCATCTTTGCTAGCTAAGAGAATTACCCATGTAAATCTTGAAAAGTCATCAACAATCACAAATACATATTTCTTTCCACCAATGGTTAAGATGTCGGATGGCCCATATAGATCCATGTGTAGCAATTCAAGTGGCCTAGTGGTGGAAATCTTCTTTTTGGTAGAAAAAGACATCTTTGGTTGTTTAGATAATTGACATGCCTTACATAATTTATTTTTGTCATATTTCAACTTAGGCAAGCCTTCTACCAAACTCTTTTTCCATAGGTTCAATATGTTTCTCATGTTTATATGCCCAAGCCTTTTATGCCAAACCCATGGATCATTATCAATGGCCATTAGACATTGACCATTTAGTTCATCAAGTGAAACCAAATATACATTTCCATGTCTTTTTCCACTAAACATGATATGTTCACCATCAAATACATTGCATATAGATGATTCAAACACAACCTTATATCCTTTATCACATAATTGGCTAATGCTCATTAAGTTATGCTTGAGTCCTTCAACAAACAAAACATCCTCCATGCATGCATTTGAGCTACTGTAAATATTTCCTTTACCTTTGATTTTACCTTTCTCATTATTTCCAAAGGCAACCGTTCCATCGTTGCAAGGCTTAAGTTTATGGAATAAACTCCTTTCTCCGGTCATGTGCCTTGAACAACCGCTATCCGTGAATCATACATTGTTTGCCTTTGCCTTTAAACAAATCTGAAAAATAATCAAATAATTCTTATCTCTTTGGTACCCATTTTATGGGTCCATTTGGGTTAGTAATATGATTTAATCTTTGTTGCTCTAACTTAGAAAGCCCAAATCTTGTGTTCTTTGGAACCCAAACTAATTTAGCACCATGGTCAAATAATCTCTTAAAGTTACACTTATAAACTTTATGACCCATTTTGTTGCAAAAGTTGCAAGCCATTGGTAATCTAGGAGTAGGCCTCCAAGTATATTTTGGTTCAAGTGTTGGCCTTCTAGTCCACATAACATTTCTCCTTTGCGGCTTGTATGTAGGTGCAGTTTTAGTTTGATATTTTCCATGTATTGGCACATTTGATTTACCACTTTCTTTTTGCTCAAATGTATTGTATCCAAGACCTCTTCTATCTGTTTGTGAGGTCATATTCAAGAACATCTTCACATTTTCACCGGGATTAGAGAACTTTGCTAATGATTCATTTAAGGATTCGTTCTCCTTTTTCAGTTTCTTAACTTCTTTCAACAACAGTTCATTTTCTTCTTTCAATTTTGTTTATATTTCAGCTAGTTTTCTATTTTCAATGATAACAAAGTTACATTGTTTTCTTTTTAATGTCAACTTGTTTCCTAGCTTTTTGATTTCCCCATACAATGAATCATATGCAATTTGTAGTTCATCTAATTCGGCACATTTGAGGCAATCATGAAAAGAAGAATAACTTGATTGAGAATAAGGTTTGGAAGTTACCTCTTCACTTTCTGTGTATTTTGTTGAGGTAGATTGATCTTCCAAAACTTCCGTCGTGTTCAAGCATAGCAGTTCTTCTTCTTGTTCGATTTGTGCTACGCAGCATATTCTTGCACAGTTGGCCGCATCGTTGTCATCGGTTGAAGAGCTGCATGTTGATGACGTCTCCTAATTGACGTACATGCCTCTTCCCTTTTGATATTTTCTGCCTTCATGATTTTCCTTTGGCCTTTCTTCCGGTGTAGGACATTGGGTTTGCATATGTCCTACGCCCCCGCATCTATAGCATTTGATTGGTTCTTCCTTTTTCTCTCTGGAATTTCTGTCTTTGAAATTTCTGAAATTTCCGCCTTTTCTCACAAATTTTCTGAATTGTTTTGTGAGTAGGGTCATCTCGTCATCGTTTTGAGAGGATGAGGTGTCGTCCGTGTCTTGTGTAGCTTTCAAGGCAATTGCTCTTTTGCCTTTGTGTTGATCCTCATTCCTTTTCTTAATTAGCTCATGTGACATGAGTGAGCTAATAAGATCTTCAAGCTTCAATGTGTTGAGGTCTTTTGCTTCTTCTATTGCTGTAATCTTTGGAGTCCATGAATCCGGTAGAGCTCTCAATATCTTCATAACCTGCTCGGATTCAGAAATAGCTTTTCCAAGACCCTTTAGAGCATTAGTAATTTTATAAAATCTCGCAAACATTTCAGAAATATTTTCAGTATCTAGCATTCTGAAATTTTCAAACTCTCCAATCAAAATGTTTCTCCTAGTCCCTTGGACTTGGGAGGTTCCTTCATAAATGGATGTTAGAGTATCCCATATTTCTTTAGCAGTTATACAAGAAGATACTCTATCATACTCCGAAGCCGTAAGAGCACAAAATAAAGAATTCATTGCCTTGGCATTGCTCTTGACGGTTCTAACTTCCTCTTCGGTCCATTTGGAAGCTTTGTCATCGGTAGGCAAAATCACACCATCTTGGATAGCTATCCAAGAATCCATATCGGTAGCCATGATGAGTTGCTTCATACGAAGCTTCCAATAGCCAAAGTTGTTCCCATCAAACAAGGGTGGCCTTGTGAATGATTGGCCTTCAGCAAAAGCGGGAACGGAAGTGGATTGGGATGCCATAAGGTTGGATCTCTTTGGTTCAATTCAAAGACCTGCTCTGATACCACTTGTTGGGTCCCGAATAGATGGCAAAACCCAAGAGGGGAGGGGTGAATTGGGTTCTTAAAAATTTCTTTGGTAACTTAAAAACTTAACCCCTTGTAGAATTAATCCCCTTGAATGAAGAAACTGAATGGAAAACAAAGTAATAAAGAGAGCAGAAATAAAAGCAAGTGACAAGGATTTTATAGTGATTCGGGCAACCTCCCTACTCCACTCTTCCAAGCTTACACTCCTGGTGACTTGGGTTCCACTATTGTATTCCGCGAATACAACTAGAGCCTCTTGCTCTCTTCTAGATTCTAGCTATAGGGGGCATATACAACCAGAGCCTCTTGCTCTCTTCTAGATTCCAGCTCTAGGGGGCATCAACAACTAGAGCCTCTTGCTCTCTTCTAGATTCCAGCTCTAGGGGGCATCAACAACTAGAGCCTCTTGCTCTCTTCTAGATTCCAGCTCTAGGGGGCATCAAACACTTAGCACAAGTAGGTGATGAGTCACACTCCAATCACACACTACTTTGCTACCACTTGATCTTAGCTACGCAAGCTAAATCAAGTTCAACACAAACAAGTAAACAATAAAAGTAAACTACACTTTACAGGTGTGTAGAAACGATTTAGCGCAGGGAAGAACTTGTAGATGATGGCTTTGAAGTTTCTGAATGTAGCTCTTGCAACTTGAAGCACAATTCTTCCTCCTTGAGTGATTTGATCTCTTTGAAGCTCTTATGGATATGAGTTATGCTCACTTAATGGTCCTCTTCTCTTTCCCTCGTTCTCAATGAGTTCTATTTATAATCTTGGAGGGAATCCGAACGTTAGTGAGTAGGTGGCGCACATTTAATGCGCCAACGTTCGAATTAATTCCGACCGTTGCGACCCAAGTCGCAGGTGGAGTCGACTTCGGATGCGACTTCGCCCAAGTCGCAGATGGAGTCGATTTCGGGTGCGACTTCGCGAACTTCGGTCTTCAGTTTCAACGCTGGAAGGTTTTGCCCACTTGAAGTCGATCATGAAGTCGACTTGGCTTTGCGACTTCACCCAAGTCGCAGTCTGGAGTCGACTTGGCTTCGCGACTTCACTTCCTGTAGCGACTTCAAGTTCCAGGTCGGGTCGACTTGGCTTCAGACTTGACCCAAGTCGCAGGTGGAGTCGACTTCGGCTTCGACTTCACCTCGTCAGATGGCTTCACGAACTTGGAACTTGGAAATCGTTTTCTTCATTTTCCTTTTGGATTAATGTCTTCTCTTCTGCTTGCTTAGCTTCAATCTTAGTTTAGCTTGAATCATTGAAGAGCTTTCTTGCTTTGGAGTTTGTTCTTGAAGACGTGACTGTTTGAAGCATGCTTGATGTCTTTGCCTTTGATTTGTTCTAGATCTTGAATCCTTAGGCTTGTTTTGATCTTGATCATGCTTGAAGCTCTTAAGCCTAGAGTGAAGAAGTTCTTTGAATGATTTGGAACCTTTGGAAGCTTTGACTTTGATTCATCTTGAACTTTGCAACTTAGATCATAGAAAGAAGCTAGCTTTCCCATCCTTGAGCCTTGAATTCTTCAAGTCGCACTTCGGGGTCGACTTCGTTCGCAACTTCACCCAAGTCGCACATGGAGTCGACTTGGCCTGCGACTTGGCAGCTCCGTGTCCCAATTTTCAACTCTGGAAGAAATTGCACGACTGAAGTCGATAGCGAGGTCGACTTCGTCTGCGACTTGGCTATCCAAGTCGCATGTGGAGTCGACTTGACCCGCGACTTCACTTGGTCTTCTTCCCATTTCAGCTCTGGACGTTCTGCATGTTTGAAGTCGATCTTGGAGTCGACTTGGGGATCGACTTGGCCTTCCTAACTTGATTTTCTTCAAATGTATATTCCTTAAACATTTCACAAACTTGTTAGTAGCCAAGACTTTTCTCAAATTGATTTGTTAATCATCAAAACATAGATTTAGCTAGTTTTCCTCATGTTTCCAACAGCAAGGAGCTTGAATCAATCATGCAAGGGTCAAGCTCTTCAAGATTCACAAGATCCAAATGTTCAAGATTCAAGGATTTAAGGTTTGCAAATCTTGGAGCTAATGAAAGCAAGACACCATGATCCAAAGAGTAACAAAAATTGCAAAGGAATTAAAAGGCTTGAGAAAGACTAAGCAAAACAAAAGTTTCAAAGTTCCAAGTTCATGAAGCCAACTGTCGAGGTGAAGTCGAACCCGAAGTCGACTCCACCTGCGACTTGGGTCAAGTCGAGAACCCAAGTCGACCCTGACTGGAACTTAAAGTTGCGACGGAGAAGCGAAGTCGCACCCGAAGTCGACTCCATCTGCGACTTGGGCGAAGTCGCATCCGAAGTCGACTCCACATGCGACTTGGGTCACAACGGTCGGAATTTATTCGAACGTTGGCGCATTAAATGCGCGCCACCTACCTTCTAACGTTCGGATTCCCTCCAAAATTATAAATAGCATTCATGGTGGACGAGAGAAGTAGCTGAGAAACATTAAGTGTGCTTAACTACCATCTTCAAGAGCTTTAAAGAGATCAAGCAAATCAAAGAGGAAGAACTTTGCTTCAAACTGCAAGAGCTGCATTTCAAAATCTTCAAAGCCATTACTACAAGTTCTTCTCTGCGCCAAACTGCTTCTACACAACTGTAAAGTGTAGTTCTTTTATTGTTTCATTTGTTTGTATTGAACTTGATTTAGTTTGAGGAACTAAGATCAAGTGTAAGCAAAGTAGTGTGTGATTGGAGTGTAACTCATCACCTACTTGTGCTGTGTTTTGTTAATGCCCCCTAGAGCTGGAATCTAGAAGAGAGCAAGAGGCTCTGGTTGTATATGCCCCCTAGAGCTAGAATCTAGAAGAGAGTGGAGACTCTAAGTTGTATTCGCGGAATACAATAGTGGAACCCAAGTCAAAAGGAGTGTGAGCTTGGAAGAGTGGAGTAGGGAGGTTGCCCGAACCACTATAAAAACCTTGCCTGCTTGATTTATATTTCTGCTCTCTACATTATCTTGCTTTCCATTTAGTTTCTTCATTAAGGGGACTAGATTAATCCGGGGTAAAGTTTCTGTTTAAGTTGTAAATTTTTAATTACCCAATTCACCCCTCCCCTCTTGGGTTTTGCCATCAACTCGGGACCAACAAGTGGTATTAGAGCAGGTCTTTGAATTGAATCAAAGAGATCTATTATCATGGCATCCCAATCTACTTCCGTTCCCGCTTTTGCCGAGGGCCAATCTTTTACAAGGCCACCATTGTTTGATGGGAACAACTTTGGCTATTGGAAGCTTCGTATGAAGCAACTCATCATGGCTACCGATATGGATTCTTGGATTGCTATCCAAGATGGTGTAACTTTTCCAATTGATGAAAGAGCTTCCAAATGGACCGAAGAGGAAGTAAGAACCGTCAAGAGCAATGCTAAGGCTATGAACTCTTTATTTTGTGCTCTTACGGCTTCGGAATATGATAGAGTATCATCTTGCCTAACCGCCAAGGAGATATGGGATACTCTAACATCCATTTATGAAGGAACCTCTCAAGTCCAAGGGACTAGGAGAAATATCTTGATAGGAGAATTGGAAAGTTTTAGAATGCTAGACACAGAAAATATTTCTGAAATGTTTGCTAGATTTTCTAAGATTACTAATGCTCTAAAAGGTCTTGGAAAGGCTATTTCTGAATCCGAACAGGTTATGAAGATATTGAGAGCTCTACCGGATTCATGGACTCCAAAGATAACGGCAATTGAAGAAGCCAAAGACCTAAACACTTTGAAGCTAGAAGATCTTATTAGCTCATTAATGTCACATGAGCTAATTAGGAGAAGAAACGAAGATAATCACAAAGGGAAGAGAACCATTGCACTCAAGGCCACTCACAATTCAGATGGATCCACCTCTTCATCTCACAACGATGATGAAGACATTGCTCTTCTCACTCGCAAATTCCGGAAATTTGTGAGAAAAGAAAAGAACCTCAAAGACTTCAAAGAAAGACCACATAAAGAAAAGAAAAAGGAGGTTACAAAATGCTACCGATGCGGGGGCGTAGGACATATGCAAGCTCAATGTCCTACACCAGAAGAAAGGTCAAAGGAGAGTCATGAAAGAAGAAAATACCAAAGGCCAAGAGGAAGAGGCATGTTCGTCAACGAGGAGACTTCATCAACATGCAGCTCTTCAACCGACGAAAATGATGCAGCCAACTGTGCAAGAATATGTTGCATGACACGAATCGAGCAAGAAGAGGACTTGCTATGCTTAAACACGACTGAAGTTTTGGAAGAACAATCCACCTCAACCAAATGTACAAGCAATGATGAGGTAACTTCCAAACCTTGCTATTCTCAATCAAGTTATTCTTCTTTTCAAAATTGCCTCAAATGTGCTGAATTAGAAGAACTACAAACTGCCTATGATTCATTATATGAGGAAATCAAAAAGCTAGGAAACAAGTTGTCCTCAAAGAAATAACAATGCAACTTTGTTATTATTGAAAATGGAAAACTAGCTGAAAAATCAACAAAACTGAAAGAAGAAAATGAATCATTGTTGAAAGAAGTAGAGAAACTGAAAAAGGAGAACAAATCCTTAAATGAATCATTAGCAAAGTTCTCTAATCCAGGAGAAAGTGTAAAGATGTTTCTGAACATGACCTCCCAAACAAACAAAAGAGGTCTTGGATACAATACATTTGAGCAAGGAGAAAGTGGCAAATCAAAAGTGTCTACACTTGGGAAATATCAAACCAAAATTGCACCTATATACAAGCCACAAAGGAGAAATGTTATGTGGACTAGAAGGCCAACATTTGAACCAAAATATACTTGGAGGCCTACTCCTAGATTACCAATGGCTTGCAATTTTTGCAACAAAATGGGTCATAGAGTTTATAAGTGTAACTTTAAGAGATTATTTGACCATGGTGCTAAATTAGTTTGGGTTCCAAGAAACACAAGATTTGGGCTTTCTAAGACAGAGCAACAAAGGTTGAATAATATTACTAACCCAAATGGACCCATAAAATGGGTACCAAAGAGATAAGAATTATTTGTTTATTTTTCAGATTTGTTTAAAGGCAAAGGCAAACAATGTATGGTTCATGGATAGCGGTTGTTCAAGGCACATGACCGGAGAAAGGAGTTTATTCCATAAACTTAAGCCTTGCAACGATGGAACGGTTGCCTTTGGAAATAATGAGAAAGGTAAAATAAAAGGTAAAGAAAATATTTATAGTATCTCAAATGCATGCATTGAGGATGTTTTGTTTGTTGAAGGACTCAAGCATAACTTAATGTGCATTAGCCAATTATGTGATAAAGGATATAAAGTTGTGTTTGAATCATCTATATGTAATGTATTTGATGGAGAACATATCATGTTTAGCGGAAAAAGACATGGAAATGTATATTTGGTTTCACTTGATGAACTAGATGGTCAATGTCTAATGGCCATTGATAATGATCCATGGGTTTGGCATAAAAGGCTTGGACACATAAACATGAGAAATATAAAAACTCTATGGAAAAAGAGTTTGGTAGAAGGCTTGCCTAAGTTGAAATATGACAAAGACAAGATTTGTAAGGCATGTCAATTATCAAAACAACCCAAGATGCCTTTCTCTACCAAAAAGGAAATTTCCACCACTAGGCCACTTGAATTGCTACACATGGATCTATATGGGTCATCCGACATTTTAACCATTGGTGGAAAGAAATATGTATTTGTAATTGTTGATGACTTTTAAAAGATTCACATGGATAATTCTTTTAGCTAGCAAAGATGAAGCCTTCTCTATGCTTTCAACGTTTGTAAACTTGGTGGAAAATGAAAAACAAAGTACTATTATGACTATAAGGAGTGATCATGGTGGTGAATTTGAGAACAAACGATTTATAGAATTATGTAATGAAAAAGGAATTCACCACACATTTTCTGCACCAAGAACTCCACAACAAAATGGAGTAGTTGAAAGGAAAAACAGAACCATACAAGAAATGGCTAGAACAATGCTAAATGAAAGCAAATTATCCAAGAAATTTTGGGGTGAAGCTGTAAATACAGCTTGTCATGTGTTGAATCGAGTTACCATTAGAGCAATCTTGAAAAAGACCCCATACGAGCTATGGAAAGGAAGGAAACCAAACATATCTTATTTTCATGCTTTTGGATGCACATGCTATGTTTTGAACAATGGAAAAACCAACTTGGGAAAACTTGATGCTAAAAGTGATGAAGCTATATTCCTTGGTTACTCATCAAATAGCAAAGCATATAGAGTTTTCAATAAACGAAACCAAATTGTAGAAGAATCAATACATGTTGTCTTTGATGAGACTAACCCTTGTTTTAAAAGAAAAGATGATTTAAGTGATGCAGATGATATAACAAGTAATCTTGAAAAATTGCATGTGGAAAAGCAAGAAGAATCCATGGAGGAAAGGGTAAGTGAAGGTAACAATTCCTACAAACTTCCAACCGATTTAAAATTCAAACATGCACATCCAATTGAACAAGTTATAGGAAATGTGTATGAAGGTGTAAAAACTAGAAGGTCAAAGCAAAATGTTTGTGGACAATATGCTTTTGTTTCCAAAATTGAACATTCTAATATTGATCAAGCTCTTGATGATGAAAATTGGATTATAGCAATGCAAGAAGAGCTAAATCAATTTGAAAGAAATCAAGTTTGGCATCTTGTTCCTAGACCAAATGATTGTACGGTTATTGGTACCAAGTGGGTCTTTAGGAACAAATTAGATGAAAGTGGACTTGTAGTGAGAAACAAAGCTAGACTTGTGGCAAAAGGATATTCACAAGAAGAAGGAATTGACTTTGAAGAATCCTATGCACCGGTTGCTAGATTGGAAGCAATTCGTATCTTACTAGCTTTTGCATCTCACATGAACTTTAAATTGTTTCAAATGGATGTTAAAAGTGCATTTTTGAATGGATATATAAATGAAGATGTGTATGTTGAGCAACCACCTGGATTTGAAGAAAATGATCAATCAAAGTATGTTTACAAGCTAACCAAAGCATTATATGGATTAAAACAAGCTCCAAGAGCTTGGTATGAAAGACTAAGCAAATTTCTGATTGATCATGATTTTCAAAAGGGAAAGGTAGACACCACCTTGTTTATCAAGTACAATGGAAAGGATATATTAATTATTCAAATTTATGTTGATGATATTATTTTTGGTGCTACTAATGAAGCTCTTTGTCAAGAATTTTCTGAGCTTATGCAGAAAGAATTTGAGATGAGCATGATGGGAGAACTCAATTTCTTCCTTGGACTGCAAATCAAGCAACTAAATGAAGGAATCTTCATAAACCAGTCCAAATACATTAAAGAGATGCTCAAGAAGTTTAGCATGGAGAATAGCAAAGGAGCAAACACGCCCATGAGTTCCACAATCAAAATGGACAAAGATGAGAAGGGAAAATTAGTTGATTTAAAATTGTATAGAAGCATGATAGGTTCCTTATTGTATTTAACTGCTTCCAGGCCAGATATTTTGTTTAGTGTGTGTATGTGCTCTAGATTTCAATCATGTCCAAAAGAATCACACTTGGTAGCTGTGAAAAGAATTTTCAGGTACTTAGTAGACACTACCAATTTAGGATTATGGTATCCAAAGGGCTCTAATTTTGATCTAATCGGCTACTCGGATGCGGATTTTTCTGGTTACAAAGTAGATAGAAAAAGCACTAGTGGAACATGTCAGTTTCTTGGAAGCATGTTGGTTTCATGGTTTTCAAGAAAACAAACTAGTGTTGCTCTATCTACGGCGGAAGCCGAATACATTGCCGCCGGGAGCTGTTGTGCCCAATTACTTTGGATGAAACAGCAACTTAGGGACTATGGCATGGATTTTAAAGATATACCTATCAAATGTGATAATACTAGTGCCATATGCCTAACCAAGAATCCAGTCTTGCATTCTAGGACCAAACATATAGACCTTAGACATCATTTCATTAGAGAACATGTAGAAAATCATGACATATGTTTGGTATATGTAAGAACCGAGGATCAAGTTGCAGATATATTCACTAAGCCCTTAGCAAAAGAAGCATTTTATAAGATTAGAAATGACATGGGAATGCTTGAATTCACTTAAAGCATAAGTTGAGGGGGAGCAAACCCACTTGTCTCTTTACCCTCTAACTTTTTGATTTATTGACAAAAAGGGGGAGAAGAGTGGATTTGAGTCCAAAGGGGGAGAAGAAAAGGATTTGATCCTCATGAGTATGCTTAAGGAGACAAGTAGGATTTAAGAAGAATAAAGAAGAGTAAAATTTGAGTATAAGTTTTTTATGATTAAGAGAGAGAAAGATTTAAAGGGGAGAAGTGTAGGATAAGTATATGCTTAAATGAATGCTTGCATGAGTATAAGAATGATTTCATAATATGAGCATATTTTTTTAATTGAAAGGTATACACTCAAATCGGTTTTGTCAATCATCAAAAAGGGGGAGATTGTTGGAAATATGTGGAAAACTAGCTAAATCTATGTTTTGATGATTAACAAATCAATTTGAGTAAGTCTTGGCTACTAACAAGTTTGTGGAAATGTTTAAGGAATAATCATTTGAAGAAAATCAAGTATAGAAGCCAAGTCGTATCCCAAGTCGACTCCAAGATCGACTTCAAACATGCAAAACTGTCCAGAGTTGAAAACGGGAGAAGAGCAAGTGAAGTCGCAGGCCAAGTCGACTCCACCTGCGACTTGGGTAGCCAAGTCGCAAACGAAGTCGACCTCGACATCGACCTCAGATGACAAAAACTGTCCAGAGTCGAAGCTCAGAACACGAAGTGCCGAAGTCGCACCCCAAGTCGACTCCACGTGCGACTTGAGGTGAAGTCGCAGCCGAAGTCGACTCCGACATCGACTTCGATCGGGCAGAGGCGATTTTTCAGAAGATAAGCTGGAATGCATATTCAAGATGAAATCAAGTCATGAGTCCAATGCGAAGCAAGGAGCTTGAATCAATCATGCAAGGGTCAAGCTATTCAAGATTCACAAGATCCAAATGTTCAAGATTCAAGGATTTAAGGTTTGCAAATCTTGGAGCTAATGAAAGCAAGACACCATGATCCAAAGAGTAACAAAAATTGCAAAGGAATTAAAAGGCTTGAGAAAGACTAAGCAAAACAAAAGTTTCAAAGTTCCAAGTTCATGAAGCCAACTGTCGAGGTGAAGTCGAACCCGAAGTCGACTCCACTTGCGACTTGGGTCAAGTCGAGAACCCAAGTCGACCCTGACTGGAACTTGAAGTTGCGACGGAGAAGCGAAGTCGCACCCGAAGTCGACTCCATCTGCGACTTGGGCGAAGTCGCATCCAAAGTCGACTCCACATGCGACTTGGGTCGCAACGGTCGGAATTTATTCGAACGTTGGCGCATTAAATGCGCGCCACCTACCTTCTAACGTTCGGATTCCCTCCAAAATTATAAATAGCATTCATGGTGGACGAGAGAAGTAGCTGAGAAACATTAAGTGTGCTTAACTACCATCTTCAAGAGCTTTAAAGAGATCAAGCAAATCAAAGAGGAAGAACTTTGCTTCAAACTGCAAGAGCTACATTTCAAAATCTTCAAAGCCATTACTACAAGTTCTTCTCTGCGCCAAACTGCTTCTACACAACTGTAAAGTGTAGTTCTTTTATTGTTTCATTTGTTTGTATTGAACTTGATTTAGTTTGAGGAACTAAGATCAAGTGTAAGCAAAGTAGTGTGTGATTGGAGTGTAACTCATCACCTACTTGTGCTGTGTTTTGTTAATGCCCCCTAGAGCTGGAATCTAGAAGAGAGCAAGAGGCTCTGGTTGTATATGCCCCCTAGAGCTAGAATCTAGAAGAGAGTGGAGACTCTAAGTTGTATTCGCGGAATACAATAGTGGAACCCAAGTCAAAAGGAGTGTGAGCTTGGAAGAGTGGAGTAGGGAGGTTGCCCGAACCACTATAAAAACCTTGCCTGCTTGATTTATATTTCTGCTCTCTACATTATCTTGCTTTCCATTTAGTTTCTTCATTAAGGGGACTAGATTAATCCGGGGTAAAGTTTCTGTTTAAGTTGTAAATTTTTAATTACCCAATTCACCCCTCCCCTCTTGGGTTTTGCCATCAACTCGGGACCAACAATGAAAACTTGTTTACAGTGGTTGCGCTCGCTTTACAAGTTGAGACGAACTGCGGTATGTGATGCGTTTTTGAAAATGATTTTTTTAAAAAAAGACACAGACTTCGGTCTGTGATGTTTTTAAGTTATGGATGCAGACTGAGGTCTGTGATCTCGATTTTAAAGGATACGGGTTGCGGTCTGTAATACTTTAAACCAAACAAACTACGGTCCGTCATAATGATGTATGGTGCACTGGTACAAGGAATAGGCCGGGTGTAGAGCACGATTGGGATTACCAGGGCCTACTCTACATATGGCCAAGTCGCTAAGGGATGACAGAAGTGCCAGAGGCGCCCTCCATGAGATGGGAGCAGGATAAAGGAACAGCCGCCTGGCTAGCGTGCTGTTAGGATTCTCTTCCAAAAAGTAGCATGATCACTTGCTAAGTGTCACTACTGGATGGGGAGAAACGCATTTGCATACGTTTTTCTTTTTAAAAGCCGAAAGATTGTGATATAAAAGCATTTATATGAAAAGTTATCCTAAATTGGATTTTTACGAGCTATTATGTATAAGTTACCCTAAAAGAAAAGGTATTTTACACAAGTGTAAATAACAGGAATAAAAGAAAATATTTTTATACAAATGCATTTATGAAAATGATTTATGTATCTTATATGCCTTGTTTGTTATAAACAAGCCCCAAGACGAAGATTATGAAAAGGATTTATGTCAAACTTGCTTTTGGACATAAGAATGTCCATTATTAAAGCGCCTAAATGAAAAGTGTTTATGGACATGAGAATGTCCAATACCAAAGTGTTTTAATAAAAGGTGTTTTAGGACATATGAATGTCCATTGCCAAAGGAAGCTATGTGAAAAATGTTTTGAGACATTAAATGTCTCTTGGCTAAAGGATTTTATAATGAAAAATGATTTGTACATAAAAATGTCCTTTGCCGAGAAAGGCTTATGTGAATGATGTTTTAAGACATGAGAATGTCCTCCTTTGCCAAAGGAATTATGAGAAAAATGTTTTGGACGTAAGACGTCCACTGGCAAAAGATGGTTTTATGTAAAGGTCTTGGAACATTGGAAATGTTCACTCGAGACAAAAAGGAATTAATTATAAAGGGTAAAACATGTATGTTTTGCTTTAACAAGCTCGGAAGTGACTTGTACATGATTTTAAGAATGAATATTTTTTGCTAATGTTCAAGGACATAGAATTTTCCTCATGAACAAAAGATTTCATGATAATGTTTTAGGACATGTAAATGTCCTCAGGAAAAAGGTGTTCTAGACGTTTATGAAAAAGGTTTTCAAGGAAGTCTTGACCTAAAGATAAAATGCTTGCTTACTGAGTTGTCACTCAGGTTTTGTTTTCTCAAACCTTAGACAGGTAACGGGAAACTCAAGAGGATGCAAATTTAAGCTATAAAGGAAAGGTACGTGATGGTAACCATGTGGGCTATAAGGAATGGAATGTGATTGCTTGGTTAAAGATCTAAGGTATGTTGATGTATATGTGAACTTGTTTAAAGTTCCGAGTTCTAGTTGAACTAATGATTGAATATATGTATATATGAGATGGAAATGTCATGATTAGGTTAAGAGGACCTTTAATGTATAAGTGCATGTTGAGAAGTTACAAATTATTTGTATACGTGAATACAAGCATACCATTGCTTATGTTATAAATGCAATAACGATGAATGAAGAAACGGAAAAAAATTTGGACGAGTTCCAATTAAAATCCTGCCGCATGATCAGGTCAACAATCCTGATTTACATTTACCAATCAATAAGGTCTTGAGGTAAGGAAGTGACGTCTCGATTTGGGGCGCCACAGAAGTTGTATCAGAGCAAGGATTGGTAAATAGGTGGGAGAAGAAAAAAATAAAGGATGATGAAAGGGTAGGTCTGATACCACAGGAGTTGGTATCAGAGAATGGATTGGTAAATAGGCGTGGTAAGAAAAGATTTGATATCACAAAGATGATATTTTAGCAAGGATTGATAGACAGATGTAGTGAAAAATAGAAAATGATGAAAGAGATAAATTGAGGTTATAAGGCATATACGATATGTATTGTCTTCTACTGAATGTCATTATGACACAATGATATGACTATTTCAGGAAACATAGCTGATATGCTATGTTTCATAGTGTAGATGGTATATGAAGGAAAAATGATATGAGGACAATGAGATGAAGAAGCAGGTAGGAGAATTTATGGAAAGACAAAGGATAAAAGGGAATTAGAACAGACGATGGGTTAAATAATGGAACCTTACATAGAGACACCCCATATCTAGGGCTTTACCATATCTCACATAAGATAGCACAAGACAGTGCTTTATGATATATATGTTTAAGGTGGAGAGCTATGGTGGACATATGGAAGGCACCAAGGTACCAACTTTCTAATTGATCTCTGGTTTAAGAATTTATAGTTATACTAAATTGACAGGTTATGTAGGTATAATCTGTATGTGTAAGAAAAAGCAACCTTACACCATGAAAAGAGAAGATAGAAATGAGAAAGGTAGGGAAAAGGGAGATTCTTTTTTACTCTTTTATGAATGTATTATGTTAGATGTTATGAAAATATAAATGCATTTGATTTCATTCAGATGCTAAGTATATATATGAAAAAGGAAAGATCATTGATCTTTCTAAATGATATAATTGACTATGTATGATGATTCTATGATCAAAGATGATCATATTGACTATATATGATGCGAATAATTTTGTGATAAAATATGATATTGACATAATTTTATATGTTGCTTTCTACAACATGCCTATCACCTTAGTTCTTGAACAAGGAAATGACAATTGTAGGTATAAGTCAACAGAGAAGAAGAGAAGCCAGTAGCAAGTCTAAATGACCAACGACAGAGAGAACAAGTGAGTCCATGAACTCATCAATGATGGACAAATATAAATCCCGAGTCAAAGGATTGGAGGTGTTACCGTTATAAGCAATATCTCATAGGTAAAAAGAGTGGAGGAAAGGATAACTGCAGCTTTAGAAGGAGCTATGCAGTAGGCCGCCTAAGATTTCGTGTCCCAGACAGTAGAAATACTACAAGGCCTTTGGGAAAAAGCCCAATAGGACCAAATAGAAGAAGGTGAAAGAGACAGAACGGTACAGGTAATAAATTTTTACCTAGTACCAAAACTTATAAAGGTTAATAATGGTAAGATAGGAATGAATGGAAAGGTTATTAATGCCTTTCTAGCTCAGTATCCGTCTAAGTTCTCAGATAAATCAGATTTTATTTAAGCTGAGTAGTGGATGACTAAAACCAAGAACATGTTCAAGGTTTGAACATGTAATCTTACGTAATGTCCAAGCATTGATTGACAATGCTTATGAGTGATAGGAAACCCTAAATGGCTATTATGCCATAATCTAAGAAGGTAATCTGGAAGAATTTGTTAAGAAATATCATCGAATAGGACGTCAAGACATAATACATGTTGATAATGAACATGTACAATTAGGGCAAGGATAACTTGACCCTAAAGATTAAGGAACCCGGTGTAGCGAAAGGAAAGAGTAAGAAAGATCAACTCAATCGATAGCTATAATTGATAAGAAATATCTGCAAATTATTGCAGAAAAATGCAGCAAAACATGTCTAGTTAGCATGTATAAAAGGAAAAGGAGATTACACATACGATGCCACAAAAGTTGGTATATCATAGCAAAGAATGGTAGATAGATGAAGAAAACGAAGGCAAGAATAATTGCTGAAATTTTTCTCAATTCAGATGTGATTAAAAGATAAGTACGAGAGAAATAATTTCTCTATGATGATCATAAGAAATAAGATTAATAATAATAATAATAATGACCCTTACTAGTTTATGGAAACTAGAAAGGGAGACCAGGAAGAAAATATTTTAGGCTGGTTTAATACCGGTACTTCTATTAGTAGTCTACGTTAGTATAACCTAATTGTAGATAATATGAAATGAAAAAGAATGGATAACTTGGCAAAGTATCTTTTGCTAAGATATGTATGAAATTTCATGTATGAAACTCTATATGAGAGCAACTTTTGCTCTATATTATAAAATGAATGTATTATGTTATATTGATGATATACGAAAATGATTGCTATGGATTTTTATGAATGAATGGGTAGCCTAGATCTCACCCTATGATAAGATAAGAAATTCTATAATTTCTTTATGTATAAGAATAATAGTATACCTAACAAAGAAATAAGAGATGAATGACATAAAGAAAGGAACAATTTCAATAAGATGTCCTTAAGGGAACAGGAAACAGGAAGTAGTAAAGGCAAGTGATAGGTCTAATGGACAAAGGCCAAAAATACCACTAAGACAGAGTAGCGCAATGGAAGCGTGGTGAGCCAATGGAAGTATTGGAAAAAAATTGATCAGTTGGTTATTTCATATGAGCTTTACCCCCGATATTTGAAATGTAATAGGTTTCGGGACGAAACCTATTATAAGGGGGGAGGATTGTGAAATCCCAACCTATGTAGGACTCAATGGTATGCATTGAACATATATATTTGATTTATATGTGATTTAAATGAATTTTGAATGATTTATGGATGATTTTATGATTTAATGATATTTTGCAATTAGGGTTTAATTAAGAATGGTGATTAAAAATTTAATCGCCAGAGCCCAAAGTGATCGTTATGACTCAAGGGGCTTAATGAGGATTTAAATGTGACAAGGTGTCATGAATACTCATGTTAATAATCGTGATTTACATTATGGAGACTAAAATGTAATTATGAAATTAAAGTGAATGGTAGAAAATTCATAACTTGACGCCTATAAGGCGGATTTTGATTAAATTTGAAAGGTAAGCTCACGACGGTGAACCCAATCTTATGAATGAATTGGATTAAGGAAATTATGGTGGGATTAGGGTGATAATTAATTATTTTTATCCCAAATCCAAAAGATAAATTCAACTGGTCATAACTTGAGTTAGAAAACTCGGTTTGAGATGAAAATTGAAACGATTGAATAAAATTATGAAATCTATGATATAAATGGATTGGATTAAGCTAATTATAAAGCGATTTTCTTAATCACAAAAGGACAAAACCCATTTAATGTGGTAGGACCCACATATGAGGTGTCATGTGATGGGAATTTTTAGCATTTAGTGAATTTTAGAAAATACAAAATGCGTGGATAATGATGAAGCTAATGTGGACAAAAATTTGACACGTGTATTGTGGAACCCTGACCGTATACGCGTCATTTCGACACTTGTAATTTTGAAGATTATTTTATGAATAAATAAAGATTCATGAACCTTATTAATGGACATGTGTATTTAAGGTTGAAAATTGGGAATTTAACCCCGTAAATAGTGCACGTGAATAGTAAACAGGGGTTAAGATATATGATTAAGAGTTAATCACTTGGATTAACTTAATCATAAAAGACGAAAAAGGAAGCTTCCCACTACAGGACAAAAATGTTTTTTTTTGGATTAAAATATGAATTTTCGGATTTTTAATTGATTTTTGAAGAAAATAAAGAAAAATTCATATCTTGCAATCCGGACATCGGATCAAGATGAAATTTTTTATGGGTGGCCAAGATATGATGATGGATATGATGAATGGTCCAAGATTAATCAAGGATCATGAATTAAGGGTCAAGATTAAATGTCATTTGAAAATGGAAAAAGTAACTTTACTTTTTCATTAATGGCGTTTGACTTTGATTAATTTTAATTAAATAAAATTAATGAAAAGCCTGCAATTGCTGCTGGAGCATGGAATTTTGGCGCATGATCCAATGGCCCATGATCATCCTCATCAAAGATCAATGGCTAGAATTAATTAGCCTAAATTAATTAATTTTTAAAAAAAATAAAAAAATAGGTAAAAATAGGGCTGAAATAGGGCTGCTGGAGCAGGCCTAGGGGGGCTGCACAATGCTCCATGCACCTTTTAAAATTAGAAAAAAACACATTTGCAAATTTACACCTCAAGCAAGAGGGGGTAAATTGCAAATATGTGAAAAATCAAAAAGTATAAATAGGGGGCAGGGGTGGATGTCCAAAGGCACTCCAAGCTTGAGCAATTCAAGCATTCCCACCCCCAAAACACGTTTTGGCCATAGAGAGAGAAGGAGAGAAGGAAGGAAAGAGAAAGTGGGAAGGAAATGAGAAGTTCTCCACTTGAGGTAAGCAATTTCTTCTCAAATTTATTTTGGATGTTAAGTAGAGTAAAATCATGCTTAGATAATGCCTAAGCATGAGAAAATAAGTATAGATATAATGTTTAAATGGAATTATGCCAAAACATTAAAAATTTGGAGCGAAGATAAGGTATTTGGGAAGATAGCGTATGATATGTGAAAATAATGCTCCAAAATTGATAAATGATGATTTGGGATGTATGATTATGATAAATATGATGTTTAAATAATGATATATTAATTTCATGATTTTTGGAATTAAGGATTATGCTTAAGTGAATTTATGTTGATTTTTAGTATATGGAGAAAATGATTTTTTTGGCTAAGTAAATGATGATAAATTCAAAATGTATGAAATATCCAATGATATACTAGGCATAAGGTATGCCATGGTATTTTTTATTTTTGGAAAAAATATCAATTTTTGGAACCCATGAACAGTAACCACGTCTCTGTGAACAGTAACTCGGATGAACAGTAATCTGCTACAGTGATATGCTACAGTAATTAAATGAGTTGATTTATAAAGTTTAATTTGGGATTAATTAGCTAAATGAGTTGATTTATAAAGTTTAATTTGGGATTAATTAGACCTTAGATATCATTTTATCAGAGAACATGTAGAAAATCATGATATATGTTTGGAATATGTAAGAACAGAAGATCAAATTGCAGATATATTTACCAAACCTATAGCAAAAGAACCATTTTATAAAATTAGAAATGATATGGGAATGCTTGAATTAATTTAGAAAAGCACAAGCTGAGGGGGAGCATAGGTTCAGGGGGAGTAACTCCACCATTCTCAAAGGATTAACTCGCTCCATCTCTATTTTTTGATCGATTGACAAAAAGGGGGAGAAGAAATCGGGATTTGAGTCTCGGTCTTAAATGTTTGTATGAATGATGTTTAAACTTGATGAATGATGTTTAACTTGTGATTTATTGGATTTATTGGAAATGTTAAATTTCAAAATGAACAAATAGTATGTTGAAAGGTATATATTCAAATCGGTTTTGTCAATCATCAAAAAGGGGGAGACTATTGGAAACATGTGGAAAATAAGCCAAGTTTATGTTTTGATGATTAACAAATCAATTTGAGTAAGTTTTGGTTACTAACATGTTTGTGAAGATGATCAAAGGATATACAAATAAAGAAAATGAAGCTTGACAGGTCAAGTCGATTTCCAAGTCGACTGACGCATCGACTTAGGCCAAGTCGATCCCTAAGTCGACTCCAGTAGCGACTTCAGCCCGTCATTTTCGTCCAGAGTTGAAAACGGAGAACCAATCTACCGAAGTCGCAAACGAAGTTTTGGAAGAGCAAACCACCTCAACAAAATGCACAAGTAATGAAGAGGTAACTTCCAAATTTTGTCAATCTCAATCTACTTATTCTTCTATTCAGAAATGTCTCAAATGTGCTGAATTAGAGGAGTTACAACATACATATGATTCATTATATGAGGAAATTAAAAAACTAGAAAATAAGTTATCTTTAAAAAGACAACAATGCAATTCCATCATTGTTATAAATGGAAAACTAGCTGAAAGTACAAAAAAACTGAAAGAAGAAAATGAACAACTATTGAAAGAAGTGGAAAAATTGAAAAAGGAGAATGAATCCTTAAATGAATCATTAACGAAGTTCTCTAATCAAGGAGAAAGTGTGAAAATATTTCTGAACATGACCTCTCAAAATAAAAAAAGAGGTCTTTGATACTCTATATTTCAGCAAGGAGAAAATAGCAAATTAAGTGTGTCAATACTTGGGAAAAATTAAACTAAAACTACACCCATTTACAAACCCAAAGGGAAACATATTATTTGGACTAGAAGGCCAACTTTTGAACCACTACATAATTGGAGGCCTACTCCTAGATTACCAATGGCTTGTAATTTTTGCAATAAGATGGGTCACAAAATTCATAGATGCAACTTTAAGAAATTATATGACCATAGTGAAAAATTAGTTTCGGTTCCAAGAAACACAATATTTGGGCTTTCAAAGATAGAACAACAAAGATTAAATCAGTTTACTAACCCAAATGGACCCATAAAATAGGTACCAAAGAGATAAGATTTATTTGTTAATTTTTCGAATATGTTTCAAGGCAAATGCAAGCAACGTTTGGTTTATGGATAGTGGTTGCTCAAGGCATATGACCGGTGAAAGAAGTTTATTTCACAAACTCAAGCCTTGCAACGATGGAACTGTTGTCTTTGGAAACAACGAGAAAGGTAAAATTAAAGGTAAAGGAAATATTTATAGTATTTCAAATGCATGAATGGAAGATGTTTTATTTGTTGAAGGACTCAAGCACAATTTAATGAGTATTAGTCAATTATGTGATAAAGGATACAAGGTTGTGTTTGAATCATCTATATACAATGTATTTGATGGAGAACATATCATGTTTAGTGGAAAAAGACATGAAAATGTATATTTGGTTTCACTTAATGACCTAGATGGTCAATGTCTAATGGCCATTGACAATGATCCATGGGTTTGGCATAAGAGCCTTGGGCATATAAACATGACAAATATAAAGACCCTATGTAAGAATAGTTTGGTAGAAGGATTGCCAAAATTGAAATATGACCAAGATAAAATTTGCAAGGCATGCCAATTGTCAAAACAACCTAAAATGCCCTTCTCCACCAAAAAGGAGATTTCCACCACTAGGCCATTTGAATTGCTACACATGGATCTATATGAGTCATCCAATATTTTAACCATTGGTAGAAAGAAGTATGTGTTTATAATCATTGATAATTTTTCAAGATTCACATGGGTAATTCTCTTAGCTAGCAAAGATGAAGCCTTCTCTATGTTTGCAACTTTTGTAAACTTGGTGCAAAATGAAAAACAAAGTACTATTATGACCATTAGAAGTGATCATGGTGGTGAAATTGAAAATAAACGATTCATAGAATTATGTGATGAAAAAGGAATTCATCACACATTTTCTGCACCAAGAACTCCACAACAAAATGGAGTGGTTGAAAGGAAAAATAGAACCATACAAGAGATGACTAGAACAATGCTAAATGAGAGTAAATTACTCAAGAAATTTTGGGGTGAAGTTGTAAGTATAGCTTGTCATGTGTTGAATTGAGTTACCATTAGAACAACTTGAAAAAGACCCCATATGAGCTATGGAAGGGTAGAAAATCAAATATTTTATATTTTCATGCCTTTGGTTGCACATGTTATGTTTTGAACAATGAAAAAACCAACTTGGGAAAACTTGATGCTAAGAGTGATGAGGCAGTATTCCTTAGTTACTCATCAAATAGCAAAGCATATAGAGTTTTCAATAAAAGGAACTAAGTTGTAGAAGAGTCAATACATGTTGTTTTTGATGAATTTAACCCATATTCCAAAGGAAAAGATGATTTAAGTGATGCAGATGATATCACAAGTAACCTTGAAAAATTGCATGTGGAGAAGAAAGAAGAATCCATGGAGGAAAAGGTAAGTGAAGGTAATAATTTCTATAAACCTCCAACTGATTTAAATTTAAAAAATGACCATCCAATTGAGCAAGGTATAGGGAATATTTATGAATGTGTAAAAACTAGAAGGTCATAACAAAATGTTTGTGGACAATACGCCTTTGTATCCAAAATTGAACCATCCACTATTGATCAAGCTCTTGATGATGAAAGCTGGATCATAACAATGCAAGAAGAGCTAAATCAATTTGGAAGAAACCAAGTTTGACATCTTGTTCCGAGACTAAAAGACTGTATTATCATTGGCACAAAATGGGTCTTTAGGAACAAGTTAGATGAAAGTGGACTTGTGGTGAGAAACAAAGCTAGACTTGTGGCAAAAGGATACTCACAAGATGAAGGAATAGACTTTGAGGAATCCTATGCCTCGGTTGCTAGATTAGAGGTCATTCGAATGGGTATATAAGTGAAGAGGTGTATGTTGAACAACCACTTGGATTTGAGGAGAAAGATCAATCTAAATTTGTATACAAATTAACCAAAGCTTTATATGGATTAAAACAAGCTCCAAGGTCTTGGTATGAAACATTAAGCAAATTTCTGATTAATCATGACTTCCAAAAGGGAAAGGTAGACACCACTTTATTTATCAAGTACAAAGAAAAAGATATCTTGATTATTCAAATTTATGTTGATGATATTATTTTTGGTGCTACTAATGAGATCCTTCGTCAAGAATTTTCTGAGCTTATGCAGAAGGAATTTGAGATGAGTATGATGGGGGAGCTAAACTTCTTCCTTGGACTACAAATTAAGCAACTTAGTGAAGGGATCTTCATAAACCAGTCCAAGTATATCAAAAAAATATTGAAGAAATTTGGCATGGAAAATAGCAAAGGGGCAAACACGCCTATGAGCTCAACAATTAAAATTAACAAAGATGAGAAAGACAAATCAGTTGATTTAAAATTATATAGAAGCATGATAGGCTCTTTATTATATTTAACTGCTTCTAGACCCGATATACTGTTTAGTATTTGTATGTGCTCTAAATTTTAATCATGTCCAAAAGAATCACACTTGGTAGCTGTAAAAAGAATTTTCAAATATTTAGTAGATACTACCAACATAAGACTTTGGTATCCAAAGGGCTCTAATTTTGATCTAATCGGCTATTCGGATGCGGATTTTTCCGGTTACAAGGTAGATAGAAAAAGCACTAGTGGAACATGTCAGTTTCTTGGAAACATGTTGGTTTCATGGTTTTCAAGAAAATAAGCTAGTGTTGCTCTATCCACCGCGGAAGCCGAATATATTGCCGTCGGGAGCTGTTGTGCCCTATTGCTTTGGATGAAACAACAACTTAGAGATTATGGTATGAATTTCAAAGATATACCTATTAGATGTGATAATACTAGTGCAATATGTTTAACTAAAAATCCAGTATTACATTCTAGGACCAAGCACATAGACCTTAGACATCATTTTATCAGAGAACATGTAGAAAATCATGATATATGTTTGGAATATGTAAGAATAGAAGATCAAATTGCAGATATATTCACCAAACCTCTAGCAAAAGAACCATTTTATAAAATTAAAAATGATATGGGAATGCTTGAATTAACTTAGAAAAGCATAAGCAGAGGGGGAGCACAGGTTCAGGGGGAGTAACTCCACCATTCTCAAAGGATTAACCCGCTCCATCTTTATTTTCTAATCAATTGACAAAAAGGGGGAGAAGAGATCGAGATTTGAGTCTCGGTCTTAAATGTTTGTATGAATGATGTTTAAACTTGATGAATGATGTTTAACTTGTGATTTATTAGATTTATTGGAAATATTAAATTTCAAAATGAATAAATAGTATGTTGAAAGGTATACACTCAAATCGGTTTTGTCAATCATCAAAAAGGGGGAGACTGTTGGAAACATGTGAAAAATAAGCTAAGTTTATGTTTTGATGATTAACAATTCAATTTGAGTAAGTTTTGGTTACTAACATGTTTGTGAAGATGATCAAAGGATATACAAATGAAGAAAATGAAGCTTAACAGGTCAAGTCGATTTCCAAGTCGATTGAGGCATCGACTTAGGCCAAGTCGATCCCCAAGTCGACTCCAGTAGCGACTTCAGCCCGTCATTTTCGTCCAGAGTTGAAAATGGAGAACCAAGCTACCGAAGTCGCAAACGAAGTCGACTCTGCATGCGACTTGGGTGAAGTCGCAGACCAAGTCGACTCTAGCATCGACTTCAACTCGTCATTTCTGTCCAGAGTTGAAATCAAGAACGAGAGCTGCCGAAGTCGCATCCCAAGTCGAGTCCGCATGCGACTTGGGTGAAGTCGCAGACCAAGTCGACTCTAGCTTCGACTTCAATGCGGAAGTTGCTGATCAAGTCAGTTCAATGCTAGATTCAAGTGAAGGTGAAGGCCAAGACGACTCAAACACTCAAATAAAGATCAAATGAAGATCAAGGCAAGCAGGGTTGCATGAATCCATCATATTGGATTATGAACACATTTTTGGACATCATTAGGCACTCTAAGATTCAAATATTCAAAGAATTCAAGGATTCAAAGTTTGCAAGTCACGGAGCTAAAAGACATCAAGCTAGGATAATTATACTAAGCTCCAAGAGTTATAAATGAATAGAAGAACAATCAATATGAAGAAAATCAAGTGATCAAAGTCATTTTCAAGGATTTCAAGTTCATCAAGCAAGCTGAGGAAGTGAAGTCGCACCCGAAGTCGACTTCACCTGCGACTTGGGTCAAGTCAAAAACCAAGTCGACCTAGACTGGAACTTGAAGAAGCTACGGACAGACGAAGTCGCACCTGAAGTCGACTCCATCTGCGACTTGGGTGAAGTCGCACCCGAAGTCAACTCCACCTGCGACTTGGGTCGCAATGGTCGGAAATTTTTTGAATGTTGGCTCATTAAATGCACGCCACCTACTTCCAAACGTTCGGATTCCCTCACAAATTATATAAGACATTCAATATGAATGTGGAGGGCAGCTGAGAATTCATTAAGTGTGCATAACTCCCATCTTCAAGAGCATTAAGTGATCAACCCATCATATAGAAGAAGAAATATAGAAGAAGAACTCCGCTTTCAAACTGCAAAAGATCTGCTTGCTAAATCATTATCATTTTTGTACAAGTTTTTCTCTACGCCAAATCTGCCTCTACACACCAATAACGTGTAGAAACTTTCTTTTGCTTTTACTTGTTGTATTGAACTTGTTTTAGTTTGGGTAACTAAGATCAAGTGTAAGCAAAGTAGTGTGTGATTGGAGTGGAACTCATCACCTACTTATGCTGTGAATTGTTGATGCCCCCTAGAGCTGGAATCTAGAAGAGAGCAGTGGCTCTAGTTGTATTTGTGAAATACATAGTAGAAACCAAGTCACAAGAGGTGTGAGCTTGGAAGAGTGGAGTAGGGAAGGTTGTCCGAACCACTATAAAATCTTGCTTGTTGATATTTATTTTTGCTCTCTGCACTATATTGCTTTCCATTTGTTTCTTCATAAAAGGGGACTAGATTAATCTGAGGTAAAGTTTTTGTTTAAGTTGAAAAATTTTAAATACCCAATTCACCCCTCCCCTCTGGGGTAATTGCCATTAACTCGGGACCAACAAGTGGTATCAGAGCGGGTCTTTGAGTTTTACCAAAGAGATGTTTTGATATGGCATCCCAATCGACTTCCGTTCCCGCATTTGCCGAAGGCCAATCTTTTACTAGGCCACCGTTGTTTGATGGGAATAATTTTGGGTATTCGAAGCTACGTATGAAACAACTCATCGTGGCTACAGATATGGACTCTTGGATTGCAATCCAAGATGATGTAACCTTGCCTATTGATGAAAGAGCTTTCAAATGGACCGATGAGGAAGTAAGAACTGTTAAGAGCAACGCTAAGGCTATGAACTCTCTATTTTGTGCTCTTACCGCTTCCGAATATGATACAGTATCTGCTTGTCTAACTGCAAAAGAAATATGAGATACATTAACATTTATCTATGAAGGAACTTCTCAAGTCCAAGGGACAAGGAGAAATATTTCGATTGGGGAGTTGGAAAGTTTTAGAATGCTAGAAACAGAAAATATTTTTGAAATATTTGCTAGATTCTCTAAAATTACTAACGCCTTGAAAGGTCTAGGAAAAACAATTTCTGAATCTGAACAGGTCATGAAGATTCTAAGGGCGCTACCGAATCATGGACTCCAAAAATTACTGCAATAGAAGAAGCCAAGGACCTAAACACATTGAAGCTAGAAGATCTTATTAGCTCGTTGATGTCACATGAGCTAATCAAGAAAAGAAATTAAGATCACCACAAAGGCAAAAGAGCCATTGCATTGAAAGCGGCACATAACTCAGATGAGTCCACCTCCTCATCTCACAACGATGATGAAGACATTGCACTATTTATAAGAAAATTTCGAAAGTTTATGAGAAAAGAAGAGAACTTCAAAGATTTCAAATAGAGACCACGAAAAGAGAAGAAGAAGGAGGCTGCAAAGTACTATAGATGCGGCGGTATAGGACATATGCAAGCTCAATGTCCTACACCGGAAGAAAGATCAAAGGATCATCAAGAAAACAATATTGCTTTTCCATTTGTTTCTTCATAAAAGGGGACTAGATTAATCCGGGGTAAAGTTTTTGTTTAAGTTGAAAAATTTTAAATACCCAATTCATCCCTCCCCTCTTGGGTAATTGTCATTAACTCGGGACCAACACCTTAGACAGGTACTGGGAAACTCAAGAGGATGCAAATTTAAGCTATAAAGGAAATGTACGTGATGGTAGCCATGTGGGCTATAAGGAATGGAATGTGATTGCCTGGTTAAAGATCCAAGGTATGTTGATGTATATGTGGACTTGTTTAAAGTTCCGAGTTCTAGGTGAACTAATGATTGAATATATGTATGTATGAGATGGAAATGTCATGAGTAGGTCAAGAGGACCTTTAATGTATAAGTGCATGTTGAGAAGTTATAAAGGATATGAACAAGTGAATATAAGCGTACCATTGCTTATGTTATAAATGCAATAACGATGAATGAAGAAATGAAAAAAATTTGGACGAGTTCCAATTAAAATCCCGCCGCGTGATCAGGACAACAATCCTGATTCATATGCAAATGCATTTATGAAAATGGTTTATGTATTTTATGTTGGTCCCGAGTTGATGGCAAAACCCAAGAGGGGAGGGGTGAATTGGGTATTTAAAATTTATAACAGAAACTTAACCCCGGATTAATCTAGTCCCCGTAATGAAGAAATGAAATGGAAAACAATATAATGTAGAGAGCAGGAATATAAATGAAGCACACAGGATTTTTATAGTGGTTCGGGCAACCTCCCTACTCCATTCTTCCAAGCTTACACTCCTTGTGACTTAGGTTCCACTATTGTATTCTCTCAATACAATTAGAGCCACTGCTCTCTTCTAGATTCCAGCTCTAGGGGGCATCAACAAATCACAGCACAAGTAGGTGATGAGTTACACTCCAATTACACACTACTTTGCTTACACTTGATCTTAGTTCCTCAAACTAAATCAAGTTCAACACATACAAAAGAAACAATAAGAAACTATACTTTACAGTTGTGTAGAAACAGTTTGGCGCAGAGACGAACTTGTTGAATTGGCTTTGAATGATCAGTAGTTGAGCTCTTGCAGTTTGAAGCAAAGTTCTTCCTCTTTAATTGGCTTGATCTCTTTAAAGCTCTTGTAGATGGTAGTTATGCACACTTAATGATTCTCAGCTACTTTCCTCGTCCACCATGAATGCCTTTTATAATTTTGGAGGGGATCCGAACGTTAGAGGGTAGGTGGCGCGCATTTAATGCACCAACGTTCGAATAAATTCCAACCGTTGCGACCCAAGTCGCATGTGGAGTCGACTTCGGATGCGACTTCGCCCAGGTCGCAGATGGAGTCGACTTCGGGTGCGACTTCGCTTCCCCGTCGCAACTTCAAGTTTCAGTCAGGGTCGACTTGGGCATCAACTTGACCCAAGTCGCAGGTGAAGTCGACTTCGGGTGCGACTTCACCTTGTCAGTTTCCAAGTCTGAGTATTGAGTCGACTTTGGCTTCCGTCTTCAACTCAAGTCGATCATGGAGTCGACTTGGGTTGCGACTTGACTTGGTCTTTGCAAAATATGCTTTGTTCTTCATTTGATCTTCCTCTATCTTGCTTGGCTTGTTTCCTTTAATCATTTTCATTCTGAAATAATCCCTTATACTTGTAGATCTTGTTGATCTTGAAGTCCTTGTCTTTGGTTTATCTTAGATTGTCTTGAGTCTTGTGATTCTTAGGAGAGCTTGAGTCCTGCTTGGTTGAATCATGCGCCTTGCTTTGCATTTGACTCAGTTGGTCTTTAAGACTTGATAGACTTGATTTGAAGTTGAACATGAATCTTTTCTTTGAATTGAACTCATTTGACCTTTATCTTTGAATCCTTGGACTTCATAAACTTGATTTGATCTCCATCTTGAATCTTTGCTTTGAACTTGAGTGAGAGATTCTTTGAATAGGCTTTGAAACTGCATCTTTGAAGTCTGAACTTCTCAAGTCGCGGATGAAGTCGACTTTGTCTGCAACTTCACCCAAGTCGCACCTGGAGTCGACTTGGCCTGTGACTTGGGCAGCTTCGTGCCCCAAAATTCAGCTCTGGACAGTTTTTCACGATTGAAGTCGATAGCGAGGTCGACTTCGTTTGCGACTTGGCTTCCCAAGTCGCATGTGAAGTCGACTTGGGATGCGACTTCACCTGCAAGTTGATTTTGCCTTTGAGGTTCTTTCTCAAGTCGATAGTTGAGTCGACTTTGGGATCGACTTCACCCTAAGTCGAAGTCCTAGTCGACTTGGGGATCGACTTGGCTGCTTAAGTTCCTTAAAACAAATGGCAAACTCATTAGTCCTTTAAATATACTCAAGTTAGTTGTTGTTAATCATCAAAACTCAATCTTTGGTCAATTTTATTTTGTTTTGAAGCATTGTTTCCAACATTTTATATGTCTTGTTTACTATAAACAAGCCCCATGACGGGGATTATGAAAAGGATTTATGTGAACCTTGTTTTTGGACATAAGAATGTACATTTCTAAAGAGCCTAAATGAAAAGTGTTTATGGACATGAGAATATCCAATGCTAAAGGAATTTAAGATGAAAAATGTTTTGGACATAATAATGTCCCTTGCTGAAAAAGGCTTACATGAATGATGTTTTAGGACATGAGAATGTCCTTCTTTGCCAAAGGATTTATGAGAAAAATGCTTTCGACGTAAAACGTCCACCGACAAATGATGGTTTTATGTAAATATCTTGGAACATTATAAATGTTCACACAAGACTAAGGAAAATTAATTAAAGAAAGAAAAATGCATATGTTTTGCCTTAACAAGTCCAAATGGGGCTTGTAATTAATTTTAAGAATGAATGTTTTATGAAAATGTTCAAGGACAGAATTTTCCTCATGAACAAAGGATTTCATTGCAACATTTTAGGACATATGTATGTCCTCAAGTAAAAAGGTGTTCAAGATGTTTAAGAAAATATTTTAAAGGAAGCCTTTCCCTAAATGATAACATGCTTGCTTACTAAGTTATCACTTACGATTTGTTTTCCCAAACCTTAGACAGGTAGCGGAAAACTCAAGAGGCTGCAAATCTAAGCCATAAAGAAAGGTACGTGATGGTAGCCATGTGGGTTATAAGAAATGGGATAACATGAATTAAAGCTCTAAGGTATGTTGATGTGTATGTGGACTTAAGAAATCTAAGTCCTATGTGATTCAATGAATGAATGAATGTATGTACGATGTGTACAATGATTGATTGTATGTAAGTATGGAATGTAAATGTCATTATAGAAAAGCATGACGAGATGCTATGAAATAGAATAGAAATTTTTATTAGAGGTGTATTGTCGCTTGATTGATGAATGATATGGAATGTAAAGAAATGAATGATGATAGAAAAAAAATTTAGACGAGTTCCAATTAAGAACCCGTCGCGTGATAAGGGAAACAATCCTGATTCACATTTACCAATCAATAAGGTCTTGAGGTAAGGAAGTGACGTCTCGGTTTGGGGCGCCACAATAGCCAAGGGATGCGGAACGGGAGAGGTGAAGGTCATCAAGTTCTAAGTTTGTGACCAAGTAGAGCACATTGCCCCAAGCTATCCAAATAAGGCACAAACGTCGCAAGGGCGCGGAAGACCCGCACAACCCAAGATAGCCAGAGCAGCTAGCAGACAGGATACCTCTACGAACCTAGTACACGTGCATGCCTTGACTCGAACGGAGTCACAAGAATAGGAGGAGAAGGTAGTTACAGGTATAGTTTATATTTTAGGAAATTTGGCAATAGTTTTGTTTGATTTTGGTGTTAGCCATTCATTCATAGCTTGCCAGTATGTAACCACGCATGTACTACTTATAGAGGAAACCAATAAGGTAATCCACATAGAATTCCCTATATATAGGTTATCTAGCTCTAACCAAGTATGTAAAGCGTGCCCAATTAGGATAGGGTCAATGATTTTAGAAGCCGACCTAATCCTGTTACCTATGACCGAGGTTGACATGATATTAGGCATGACTAGCTAAGCCAATGGGGAGCCACCATTGATTGTAAGAATAAGAAAGTATAATTTGATGCGGCTCCGAAAAAAGATGTGGCCATTAGTAGGCTAAGGCAGCCTGGAAGTTCTACTATACTGATATCATCCATGAAAGCGGCTAGGATGGTCCGCCAGAAATGTCAAGGTTATCTTGTATTAGTTAGTGTAAAGGAAGGGAAGGAAGTGGAACTAAGTCAAATTCCAACGGTTAAAATTTTTTTCGATATTTTTCCAAATGAATTAACCACATTGCCTCCAGAAAGGGAAATAGATATGACAATAGTATCATACTGGGCACGACTCCGGTATCTAAGACTCCCTACCGAATGACACCAGCTGAGATGAATGAATTGAGAACACAAATACAGGAGCTGTTGGATAAAAGTTTTATCAAACCCAGAGTATCACCCTGGGGAGCTCCGATGCTATTTGTAAGAAAAAAAGATGGATGGAAGTCTAAGATTATATATTAATTATAGGGAGTTAAACAGGGTTACTGTGAAAAATAAGTATCCTTTGCCAAGGATCGACGATCTATTCGATCAATTGAAGGGAGCTACTACCTTCTCCAAAATAGACTTACAGTCAGGGTACCATCAATTGAAGATAAATCCTACCGACTTTCACAAGACAGCTTTTCGAATGAGGTATGGATATTATGAGTTTTTAGTGATGCCGTTTGGGCTCACTAATGCCCTTACTGTATTTATGAACATGATGAATCGGGTATTTCAGGATTATCTAGACCAATTTGTGGTTCTATTCATTGACGATATCCTAATTTACTCAAAGTCGGAGGAGGAATATGAAATTCACCTACGAAGGGTTCTTGAAAGATTAAGGAAAGAAAAATTATATGCCAAGTTGAAGAAATACGACTTTTGGTTAAAACAAGTGGCATTTCTAAGGCATATAATCTCAGAAAGAGGAATTCAAGTCAACCCTCAGAAGATTGAGGTGGTATTGAATTGGCCAAGGCTGACGACCATTACAAAAATCAGAAGTTTTCTAGGGTTGGCAGGCTACTACAGAAGATTTGTCGAAGGTTTCTCATAGATATTAGCCCCATTAACAAGGTTGACATGAAAAGAAGTTAAGTATGTATGGCCTGATGAATGTGAATGCAGTTTTCAAAAAATGAAGCAACAATTTTGATAGAAGCGCCTATTCTAACCCTACCTGAAGGAAATGAAAGATTTGTGGTCTATAGCGATGGCTCAAGGAAGGGATTGGGATGCGTTTGATGCAGAAAGGAAAGGAGATAGCTTATACATCTCGGCAGTTGAAGCCCAATGAGGTAAGCTACCCCACCCATGACTTAGAATTAGTAGTGTTGGTCCCGAGTTGATGGCAATTACCCAAGAGGGGAGGGGTGAATTGGGTATTTAAAAAATTTAAAACTTTAATTAGAGATTTTATCCCGGTTTAGTTTAAACCCCTTTAATGAAACAAATAGAAAGCAATAAGATAATGAAAGCGGAAATGAAAAACAATAGATAAAATTTATAGTGGTTCGAGCAACCTTTCTCTACTCCACTCTTCCAAGCTCACACTCCCTTGTGACTTGGGTTCCACTATGTACTCCGCGAATACAACAAGAGTCTCCACTCTCTTCTAGATTCTAGCTCTAGGGGGCATATACAACCAGAGCCTCCGCTCTCTTCTAGATTCTAGCTCTAGGGGGCATGTATAACAAGCAACACAAGTAGGTGATGAGTTACACTCCAATCACAACCCTACTTGTTATATCTTGGTTTGAAACACCGAACTCAAACCAAGCACCAAAATTAAATAACAAGATGAAATAGAAGAAATCTACACTTTACAAATTAGTGTAGCAAGTTTTAGCTCGAGGAAGTATCTATAGAAGCAACGAATCGTATTGCGTTGAAGCAAACAACAACTTTGAAGCTCGTTCTTCCTTTGAAAGTGTATAGATCACTCAATTGTAGAGAAAAGTGGATTGAAACTCTTAGTAGCACTTTTTTCCTCTTTTTCAGCTCTATCTTGTATTTATCCACGTTTGCTTGAGTGTCTATATATAGAGGAGAGAGATTTTTGAACGTTATGAAGTTGGTTGGCGCGCAATAAATGTTCCAACGTTCAAAAATTCGAACGTTACGCCTCCAAGTCGTATATGGAGTCGACTTGGCCTGCGACTTCGCCATGCTCAGCTTGTTCAAGTTCTTCCTTGCGTCGACTTGGTCTTGGACTTCCCCAAGTCGATGCTGGAGTCGACTTCGGGTGCGACTTGGCCTTTATATCTTGCCAAGTGAACTTAAAATACTTTGAAATGGCTCCGCTTATCCAATAATTGTTCTCCAATTACTTTTATATGAATTTATACAACTTTACTTGCTTTGAATTTGTTTTAGTCTTCATTTTGATCTAAGTTGAAAGCTTGGGTTATCTTAGCCTTCAACTTTACTCAAGTTGCAAGTCAGGTCGACTTGGTCTGCGACTTAGCTTTTCAAATCCTGCATTGTTATGCTCAAGTCGATGTTGGAGTCGACTTGGTCTGCGACTTCACCCAAGTCGCAAGTGGAGTCGACTTCATGTGCGACTTCGGCAGTTCTGCCATCGAATTTCAACTCTGGAAGGAAAATGTCACTTGAAGTCGATACTGGAGTCGACTTGGTCTGCGACTTCGCCCAAGTCGCAAGTGGAGTCGACTTCGTCTACAACTTCGAGAATTCTTGCTCTTAATTTCAACACTAGACAGAGGACGTCTATTGAAGTCGAAGATGGAGTCGACTTGAGAAATCGACTTGGCCCAAGTCGATGTCTGAGTCGCCGTGAGTTGCGACTTGACCTGTTCTGTTTTGTATTTTTCACTTTTATAACCTTAAACATTGCACAAAACAAATTAGTAGCTAAGACTTTACTCAAATTATGTTGTTAATCATCAAAACACATGCTTTGGATATTTTGTATTTGATTTCAACAATTGTTTCCAACAAGTAGCAGTGGTGTTAGCCTTGAAAATTTGGAGATACTACCTGTATGGTGCTAGGTGCAAAATTTACATAGATCATAAGAGTCTTAAGTACATTTTTACTCAGAATGAGTTGAATATGAGACAAAGGAGATGACTCGAGTTGCTAATGGATTACGATCTAGAGATCATATACCATCTAGTAAGGAAAATGTGGTAGCTGATCCATTGAGCAGGAATGCCAACATAACACACCTTATCACAAAAGAAGAAAGACTGCTTTGAGAAATGAGGTAATTGGAATTGATTCTATGTCCACTTGGAGTTCAAGCACGATGCACATACAATCTTCCTTATTTGAACAGATCAAAACTGGGCACCAAAAGGATACAGACCTATATAAATATGTAGAAAAGATGAAAAAAAAAGGAGTTGAATGAATTTATCATTGATGAACAAGGTATGTATCGGTATAAGGGTCGCCTTTGCACACCTAATTCAGTGGAATTGAAGGAACAGATTCTCAAGGAGGAGCACTTTTTGCCATTTTCTATGCATCCATGAAGCATTAAGATATATCAGGATCTCAAAAAAGGTTATTGGTGGAATAACATGAAAAGAGAGATCGCTGAGTACGTGGCTAAGTGCTTAACATGCCAAAGGGTGAAGGCAGATCACCAATGCATGCCTAGAAAATTACAGTCTCTAGAAGTTCCTAAATGGAAGTGGGATGATATCACAATGGACTTCATAGAAGGACTACCAAAGACACAAGTAGGAAATAACTCAATATGGGTAATAGTGAATCGGTTATCCAAAGTTGCACATTTTATACCCATAAGAGAACTTTTTCAGTAGAAAGGCTAGCCAAAGTGTTCTATAAAGAGATAGTATGACTTCACGGAGTGCCCAAGTCAATAGTATTTGATCAAGATGCAACATTTACTCTCAATTTTGGAAAAGTCTACACGAAATCCTAGGCACTCAGCTCAAATTTAGTACAGTGTTTCATCCTCAGACAGATAGACAGACGGAGTGAGTGAATTAGATTATCGAGGACATGCTCCGTGTGTGTACATTTGAATTTCGAGGAATGTGGGATGAATACGTATCAATACAGAATTTACATACAATAACAGCTATTATACTAGTATTCAAATGACTCCATTTGAAGCGTTATATGGATGACGATGTCTGTGAAACCCCGATTTTAGGACCATGTATGAAACCCTAGGGTTATAAACCCTAGGTAATGTATTAATTTTTATATGAAATATATTGATGATATTTTTGCAATATATGGAATTAGAGGATTAAATAGCTAATTATGGAATGTTAATTCGGATGAATAGTGAAATGTAAATAGTAAATGTAGGATTAAGGAATATGTTAAGTTAATCATTTTGGATTAACTTAATCATAAAAGACGAAAAAGAAAGCTTCCTACTAAAAGACAAAAGAGGAATAGTGATGCTTTTTAAAAATTTTAATACTTTTCGGATTTCAGGGTGATTTTGAAGAAAAATTCATAATTTGCAATCCAAAAGTCGGATTGAGGTGAAATTTTTTATAGATGGCCAAAATCTTATGATGAACATGATGAGTGATCCAAGATCTATCAAAAATCATGGATTAAGGGTCAAGATTTAACGTCATTTGAGGATCAAAAAGCAAATTTACTTTTTCATTAAATTAGGTTTGACTTTTGTTAAACTTAATTAATTAAATAATAAAAAATTAAATGAACAAATGCCAAGGAGGGCAGGGGCGTGCAAGGGGGAGGATTTTTGGGGCCAAAATTCAATGGCCTAAAATCATCCTCATCAAGAATCAACGGTTGAGATTTAATTAGCTTAAAAATATGATTTTTAATAAATCAAAAATTATTAATTAAATAGGATAGCTAGGGTGGTGTGAACAGTAGCTACTGGGGCTGCACATTTCTCAAGAAAAATATGAAAATTGAAAAGAAATATTTAGAATTAAGTACCTCAAGCAAGGGGGTAAATTATAATTTTATGAAAAATGAAAAACTATAAATAGGGGGTGCTATGAATGACCAAAGGCACTCCAAACCATCTCCAAGCTTGAAAAATTCAAGTATTCCCACCCCAAATTCGTTCCAAGCCTTGAGAGAGAGAAGGAGAGAAGGAAAGAGAGAGAAAGAGCCAAGTAGGAAGAGAATTCTCCACTTGAGGTAAGGGGATTCTACCCAAATTTCTTTTGAGTGTTAAGTGGGGTAAAACCATGCTTAGATAATGCCTAAGCATAAGAAGATAAGCATAGTTATGCCAAAACATCAAAAATTTGGAGCAAGGATAAAGCATTCGGGAAAATCATGTATAAAATAAGTAAATAATGCTCCAATATTGCTAAATGATGATTTGAGATGAATTTTTATGATAGTTATGATGTTGGAATGATGATATATTAATCTCATGATTTTTGAATTTAAGGATTATGCTTAAGTGAAATTATGATGAATTTTAGTATATGAAGAAAAAGATTTAATTGGCCAAGCTAATGATGATAAATTCGAAATTCATGAATTTTCCCATGATATACTAAACATAAGATATGTCATTGTATTTTTTATTTTTGAAAAAAATGTCAATTTTTGGAACCCATGAACAGTTACTTTCAACGCTGTGAACAGTAACCTACTCTACAGTAATCATGAACAGTGAATAGCGAGATTTTGAAGAAAATTTGATATTAATATTTGAGGATTAAGACATCAACTAAGTGCTTAAGAATTAGCACAATGAGCGAAATATGAAAAATATATGAAAAATGATAAGTGAAAGTAATAAACTTCCATATGATGTCAAATGAATAACTAATGAATGTGTTATGGTATATTGGAATGATACCTTAAAAATGAGTATTAAAAATATGGTGAAATGAATGGTATAATGCATAAGTTATGATGTGCATGTGCACCTGACTTGAAATTCAAGTGGGTTGTGAATGATAATGGAAATGGGTTGAAAATTTGAGTTGAATGCAAGCAAAAGAAATTATATGAATGCTATGTCATTCTTATATGTATAGGCAAAGGCAAAGAGATAAGCGAGATGGAAAGCTAAGCAAGCAAGGTAAGCAAGCAGGACCTTTGAAAATGAGATTTTATTCTCAAATGCAAAAATGTTTTCTAGTTGCTTTACTTGAATGTTTCTAAAGTTGTTTAAGGATGACCATTCCTTCATCTTTTTATTACTCTTTGAAATGATTGGTTGAAATCTTCCCTATTTTCAAATGGTATGCCAACATGGATTTGAATGATATTTTCATGAAACAATATTTAAAGGGATGGTGCAAAGAATTTTCTACATGAGAATGACAAGTTTCCATGTGTAAGAGGTATATAATGGCGGGGTGATGAAATTCATGCATGGAATGGAAATCAAGTAGGCTAGTCGAGATAGTAAGTGGACAAGGAGTCCCCTTTAACGTTGCCAAGTTGGAAGGTCCGGCGCCAAGGATGGAAAGGATCATGTTATGAAAGTATGTTTCCCGAGCTAGCGTACCCTCACATGAAGGATTATGTCATGAATGGAAATGATGCATTTGCATATCCAATGTTTATGAAATGCCCAAAAATTGGAATTTACGAATGATTTACATGAATGATTTTCATGAATGGTTTATGAAAGGTTTCCAAGAATGGTTTACGAAAAGGTTTCTATTCCATTGGTAGTTGATCACTTGCTAAGTATCTCCTACCAAATGGAGAGAAATGCATTTAAACGAGAATGAAAGATGTTTGCTTATTAAGTTTCGACTCATGTTTTGTTTTCTCCCCTTAGACAGGTGCAGGAAAAATTCAAGTGATGAAAGGCATGTTCTCGCTGAGAAAGGAAAAATGAATTTTCAAAGGTTTGTAATCCTTTGTATGTGGAAGCATGAACGAATGCCCTAACGGATATGTGTAACGCCCCAGCCCTTACTGTCGCAGGTATTGTCCACTTTGGGCCTCACCCGCATGGTTTTATGCTTCTGGGTTCACGCTCCCGTCCTTCCCCAAAAGGCGCCTTAACAGTGTAACTCCAGCGGCCTCCACTTATAGCCCAGGCTCCTTCCCTCTTCCTAACCGGTGTGGGATATCACATTCACCCCCCTCGGGACTCCAGCGCCCTCGCTGGACACACCAGCAGGACATCGGGAGTCGGCTCTGATACCATTATGTAACGCCCCGGCCCTTACTGTTGCAGGTATTGTCCACTTGGGGCCTCGCCCACACGGTTTTGTCCTTTTGGGTTCACGCTCCCGTCCTTCCCCAAAAAGCGTCTCGACAGTGTAACTCCAGCAGCCTCCACTTATAGCCCAGGCTCCTTCCCTCTTTCTAACCGATGTGGGATATCACAATATAGTACTGTTAGTACATATGTTCAAGATACCTTACATAGGTATTATATGATTGAGAAGGTAAAAGATTTAAAATGCCTTGTGTAGATATGATATGACTGAGACAAGGAATGCCTTAAAAGATAAGTGCTTGCATATTAAGAGTTGATGGATCCTTGTTATTGACATGGAATGAAAAGGACATGTTAGGTTAAGAGGACCTTTAATGAGACAAGTTAATATGTTATGAATAATATGTACAATTGATTACAAGTGTATTATCACTTGTAAGATGAATGGTGTGGAATGTAAAGACACGAAATGATAATGGATAAAAGAAATGAAAAAAAAAATTGGACGAGATCCAATTAACAACCCGCCGTGTGATCAGGGCAACAATCCTGAGTCACGTTTACCAATCAAAAACGGTCTCAGAGTAAGGCTTCTGGCACCCCAGTTCGGGGCACCACAGAAGTTAGTATCAGAGCAAGGATTGGTAAATAGGCGGGAGAAGGAGAAAATAAAAGATGATGAAAGGATAGGTCTGATACCACAGAAGATGGTATCAAAGCATGGATTAGTAAATAAACATGAAAACTTTTTAAGTATGAAAATTTATAGCATATGATGCTAGATAGGTGATTATATGATGAGTGTCTATAATTATGATAAAAGAGATAGACTGGAATCATAGAACATGTACGACATATGTGTTGGAAATAATGTTCAAAATAATCTAAATTGACCAAAGCCTGAGTTTTGATGATTAACAAGAACTTATTTGAGTATATAAAGAGTACTAACATGTTTGATAAATGTTTAAGGAAAGCAAAGAAGTCAAGTCGATCTCCAAGTCGACTTGGACTTCGACTTGGGTGAAGTCGATCCCAAAGTCGACTCAAATATCGACTTGAGAATGAATCCCAAAAGGCAACAGGTGAAGTCGCAAGTCAAGTCGACTCCACTTGCGACTTGGGAAGTCAAGTCGCAGACGAAGTCGACTCCAGCATCGACTTGGAGTATCCAGAGCTGAAAAGTGGAAACGAACATAACGAAGTCGCAAACGAAGTCGACTCCAGGTGCGACTTGGGTGAAGTCGCAGGCCAGGTCGACTCCATCCACGACTTGAGAAGTTCAAACTTTCAAAGATGCTGTTTTCAAGATATTCAAGAGGAATTATCACTCAAGTCCAAGGAATCAAGATGAAAAACAAATGAGTCAACTTCAAAGTTAAGAATCATGTCCTACATTCAAATCAAGTCTATCAAGCTCAAAGCAAATCTTCAAGCTAGCTTCCAAATGGAGTAAAATCCAAGTCATGAAGACCAAGTGAGTCCAAAGCAAAGCAAGGAACATACATATATTGTGCAAGAACTCAAAGCTCTCAAATGGTTTGCAAGATTCAAGACATTTCAAGAAGATCAAGGCGTTTCTGCAATAGACCAAGCCAAGTCGCAACCCAAGTCGACTTCAGGATCGACTTGAGTTGAAGTCTGAAAGCCAAGTCGACCCAAGTCTCAGACTTGAGTTTCTGAAGAACCCAAGTCGCAGGCCAAGTCGACTCCATGTACGACTTGGAAGCCAAGTCGCAGGCCAAGTCGACTTCATCTTCGACTTGGAGTATAACGGGCAAATTTTTGACCGTTGGAGTTCATTTATTGCACGCCAACTACTTCTACAACGTTCATATTTTCCTCAATCTATAAAAGGACATTCAAATGAACGTGAGAAGTACAAGAGACACTACTCTAAAGATCAAAGAGAGAAAAGAAGTACAAGAAAGACTTTCAAATACTTTTTCTCCATATTTGAGTGTTTCAAAGGAAGAAAGAACTTCAAACTGCAAGTTGCTTCAACAATCATCATTCAAGCTACTTTTGATTTCTTCCTCGAGCTCAAAACTGCCTACACAAATCTGTAAAGTGTAGTTTTTATTCATTTCTTTATTTGGTTGTATAAATCTTGATTTAGCTTGGGTAGCTAAGATCAAGTGTATGCAAAGTAGGGTGTGATTGGAGTGAGACTCATCACCTACTTGTGCAAGTGGCTCTAGTTGTATATGCCCCCTAGAGCTTTGAATCTAGAAGAGAGCAAGTGGCTCTAGTTGTGTATGCCCCCTAGAGCTTTGAATCTAGAAGAGAGCGGTGACTCTAAGTGTATTCGTGGAATACATAGTGGAACCCAAGTCACAACGGAGTGTGAGCTTGGAAGAGTGGAGTAGGGAAGGTTTGCCCGAACCACTATAAATCTTGTGTTCTACTGCTTTATCTTATTTGCTCTCCATTCGCTTAAAAAGGGGATTAACTTTTTCAAGGGGTTAAGATATTTGAAATTATCAAAGAAATTTTAAAGAACCCAATTCACCCCTCCCCTCTTGGGTTTAGCCATCAACTCGGGACCAACAAGTGGTATCAGAGCAGGTCTTTGAGTTTATCAAAGAGATCTTATTGAAATGGCATTCCAATCTACTTCCATTCCCGCATTTGCTGAAGGCCAATCCTTTACAAGGCCACCGTTGTTTGATGGGAACAATTTTGGATATTGGAAGCTTCGTATGAAGCAACTCATCATGGCTACCGATATGGACTCTTGGATTGCTATCCAAGATGGAGTAATACTGCCTACCGATGAACGAGCTTCCAAATGGACCGATGAGGAAGTAAGAATAGTGAAGAGCAATGCCAAAGCTATGAACTCCTTATTTTGTGCTCTCACTGCTTCCGAGTATGATAGAGTATCCTCTTGCTTAACCGCCAAAGAGATATGGGATACACTAACCTCTATCTACGAAGGAACTTCTCAAGTCCAAGGGACGAGAAGGAATATTTTGATTGGAGAACTAGAGAACTTTAGAATGCTAGAAACAGAAAATATTTCTGAAATTTTTGCTAGATTCTCTAAGATTACTAATGCTTTAAAAGGTCTTGGAAAAGCAATATCTGAATCTGAGCAGGTCATGAAGATTTTAAGAGCTCTACCCGAATCATGGACTCCAAAGATCACTGCAATTGAAGAAGCCAAAGACCTCAACACGCTGAAGCTTGAAAACTTAATTAGCTCACTTATGTCACATGAGCTAATTAAGAAAAGGAATGAAGATCAACACAGGGGCAAAAGAGCAATTGCCTTAAAAGCCGCACAAGACACCGATGACACATCTTCTTCTCAAAATGACGACGAGATTGCTCTACTCACAAAACGATTCAGAAAATTTGTGAGGAAAGGCAAAAATTTCAGAAGCTTCAAAGAAAGAACTCCCCAAGAGAAGAAGAAAGAATCAACCAAGTGCTACCGATGCGGCGGTTCGGGACATATGCAGGCTCAATGTCCAACTCCCGAAGAAAACAAGGCAAAAGAACAAAGAAAGGATCGAGGGAACAATAGAAGATTCCAGAAATACAAAGGAAGAGGCATGTACGTAAATGATGAAGAATCTACGACGAGTAGCTTCTCAACCGATGACATAGAGGCGGAAGAATGTGCAAGAATTTGCTGCATGGCACAAATCCAGCAAGGAGAACAAATTACCTCAACAAAAGACACAAGCAATGAAGAGGTAAGTTCCAAACTCTCCCTTTCTAATTCAAGTTATTCTTCCTCTCATGAATGCCTCAAATGTACTGAATTAGATGAACTACAAACTGCATATGATTCATTATATGAAGAAATGAAGAAATTAGGAAGCAAGTTTACAATTAAGAAGAGACAATGTGATGCAACAATAATTGTAAATGGTAAACTTGCAGAAAGATTAGTCAAATTGAAAGATGAAACTGAATTGCTGAAAATGGAGAACAAATCATTAAATGAATCATTAGCTAAGTTCTCTAATCCAGGAGAAAGTGTTAAAATGTTTCTGAATATGACCTCCCAAACACATAAAAGAGGTCTTGGGTATCATACATTTGAGCAAGGAGAAAGTAGCAAATCAAATGAACAAATACTTGAGAAAAATCAAACTAAAAATGCATCTATATACAAGCCACAAAAGAAAAATTTTAAGTGGACTAGAAGACTAATGATTGAACCTTTGCATGCTTGGAGACCTACTCCAAGATTACCTTTGGCTTGTAATTTCTGCAATAAGATGGGTCATAAAACTTACAAATGTAATTTTAAGAAACTATATGACCATGGTGTTAAATTAGTTTGGGTTCCAAGAAACACAAGATTTGGGCTTTCAAAGTTAGATCAACTTAGATTAGATTCTATTACTAACCCAAATGGACCCATAAAATGGGTACCAAAAAGATAAGATTTATTTCCTTATTTTTCAGACATGTTTTAAGGCAAAGGCAAACAATGAATGGTTCATGGATAGCGGTTGTTCAAGGCATATGACCGGTGAAAGAAGTTTGTTTCATAAACTTAAGCCTTGCAACGATGGAATGGTTGCCTTTGGAAATAATGAAAAAGGTAAAATTAAAGGTAAAGGAAATATACTTAGTACCTCAAATGCATGCATGGAAAATGTTTTGTTTGTTGAAGGACTTAAACACAATTTAATGAGTATTAGCCAATTATGTGATAAAGGATATAAAGTTGTGTTTGAATCATCTATATGTAATGTATTTGATGGAGAACATATCATGTTTAGTGGTAAACGACATGGAAATGTTTATTTGGTTTCACTTGATGAATTGAATGGTCAATGTCTTATGGCCATTGATAATGATCCATGGGTTTGGCATAAAAGGCTTGGACATGTAAACATGGGAAATATAAAGACCCTTTGGAAAAAGAATTTGGTAGAAGGATTACCAAAGTTGAAATATGACAAAGACAAAATTTGCAAGGCATGTCAATTATCAAAACAACCCAAGATGCCTTTCTCTACCAAAAAGGAAATTTCCACCACAAAGCCACTTGAATTACTACATATGGATCTATACGGGCCATCCGACATTCTAACCATTGGTGGAAAGAAATATGTATTTGTCATAGTTGATGATTTTTCAAGATTCACATGGATAATTCTCTTAGCTAGTAAAGATGAAGCCTTCTCTATGTTTGCAACTTTTGTGAATTTGGTGCAAAATGAAAAACAGAGTACTATTGTGACCATAAGAAGCGATCATGGTGGCGAATTCGAAAACAAACGATTCATGGAATTTTGCAATGAAAAAGGAATTCACCACACATTTTCTGCACCAAGAACTCCACAACAAAATGGAGTAGTAGAAAGGAAAAATAGAACTATACAAGAGATGGCTAGAACTATGCTAAATGAGAGCAATCTATCCAAGAAATTTTGGGGTGAAGCTGTGAGTACAGCTTGTCATGTTTTTAACCGAGTTACCATTCGAGCAATCTTGAAAAAGACCCCATATGAACTATGGAAAGGAAGGAAACCAAATATCTCATATTTTCATGCTTTTGGATGTACATGCTATGTTTTAAACAATGGAAAAACCAATTTGGGCAAATTAGATGCCAAAAGCAATGAGGCTATATTCCTTGGTTATTCATCAAATAGCAAAGCATATAGAGTATTCAACAAACGAAACCAAGTTGTAGAAGAATCCATACATGTTGTATTTGATGAAATTAACCAAAGTCCGAGAAAGGAGAATGAACTAAGTGATGCAGATGAGACAAAAAGCAAAGAACAACCAAAGGAACTCGAGCTCAAGCCAGAAAATCCAGAGGAGGAAGAGGTAAGTGAAGGTAATGACTCTTACAAACCTCCAACTGATTTAAAGTTCAAAAATGCCCATCCAATTGAACAAGTTATTGGAAACATATATGAAGGAGTAAAAACTAGAAGATCAAAACAAAACGTTTATGGCCAATATGCGTTTGTATCGAAAATTGAACCAAATACCATTGAACAAGCTCTTAATGATGAAAATTGGGTTATTTCAATGCAAGAAGAGCTAAATCAATTCGAAAGAAACAATGTATGGCATTTAGTTCCTAGACCAAACAATCATACAGTCATTGGTACAAAATGGGTATTTAGAAACAAATTAGACGAAAGCGGTCTTGTAATTAGAAACAAGGCAAGATTAGTAGCCAAAGGGTATTCCCAAGAAGAAGGAATTGATTTTGAAGAATCATATGCACCCGTGGCTAGATTAGAAGCCATACGCATCCTACTAGCATTTGCTTCTCATATGAACTTCAAATTGTTTCAAATGGATGTAAAAAGCGCATTTTTGAATGGTTATTTGAATGAAGAAGTATATGTTGAACAACCCCCTGGTTTTGAAGAAAAGAATCAATCAAAGTTTGTTTATAAATTAACCAAAGCATTATATGGACTAAAACAAGCACCAAGAGCTTGGTATGAAAGGTTAAATAGATTCTTGATTGATCATGAGTTTCAAAGAGGGAAAGTAGACACTACTTTATTCATCAAGTACAAAAATAAAAATATTTTGATTGTACAGATTTATGTGGATGACATAATATTCGGTGCTACTGATGAAAATCTTTGTCAAGAATTTTCTAAGATAATGCAGAGCGAGTTCGAAATGAGCATGATGGGAGAATTAAAATTCTTCCTTGGATTACAAATCAAGCAACAAAGTGAAGGAATATTTCTGAACCAGTCCAAGTATGTCAAAGAGATGCTCAAGAAATTTGGAATGCAGAATAGCAAAGGGGCAAACACTCCAATGAGCTCAACAATCAAAATCGACACGGATGAAAACGGTAAAAGTATCGATCAAAAGCTTTATAGGAGCATGATAGGATCTTTGCTTTATCTAACTGCTTCTAGACCCGATATCTTATTTAGTGTTTGTATGTGCTCTAGATTTCAAGCATGTCCCAAAGAATCACATCTACTTGCTGTAAAAAGAATTTTTAAATATTTGATGAAAACTACAAACCTTGGACTATGGTATCCAAAAGGGTCAACCTTTGATCTAATCGGCTATTCGGATGCAGACTTTGCCGGATATAAAGTAGATAGAAAAAGTACCAGTGGAACTTGTCAATTTCTTGGACATATGCTAGTTTCATGGCATTCAAGAAAACAAACAAGTGTTGCACTATCTACTGCGGAAGCCGAATACATAGCCGCCGGTAGTTGTTGTGCCCAATTACTTTGGATGAAACAGCAATTAAAGGATTATGGTATTGATTATGTTGATATTCCTATTAGATGTGATAATACAAGTGCAATTTGTTTGACTAAAAATCCCGTATTGCATTCTAGAACCAAACATATTGATGTGAGACATCATTTTATTCGTGAACATGTTGAAAATCATGATGTGTGCTTAGAATATGTAAAAACAGAAGACCAAATTGCTGATATTTTTACCAAACCTCTAGCCAAGGACTCATTTTATAAGATTAGGAATGATATGGGAATGATAGAGCTAAACTAGGAAAAATAAATAAGAAAATTAAATTGGAAAATGTCAAGTCGATGAGTCAAGTCGACTCCAAGGACGCCAAGTCGACTCCGCCTCCAGAAGCGAAGTCGACTCGACTAGGGTCGAAGTCGACTCCGCCTCCAGGCGAAGTCGACTCCGCGCGCGCGACCGTCCGAATTCCGGGAATTCCTTCTCTTTTTCTTCTCTCCTCTCTTCTTTCTTTCTCATTTTTTCCGGCCTCCTTGTTTTTTCTCTTCTCCTCCGGCGATTCTCCCTATTTCTCCATCTCCGGCGACAGCCTTTTCTCCGGCGATTTCTTCTCCATCTCCGGCAAACCTTTCCGGCAAATCCCTTTCTCTCTTTCCAGTTTTATTCTCCATTTCTTTCAAGTCTCATTCTCAAAATCCAAACTCCAAATGGCACCAAAGAAAGCAGTATCAAAACCATACCCCAAACGGGTTCCCACACAACCACAACCTTCATCTCAATCAAAAGAAGTTCCTAGAAGAACTAGGACTCCATCAAAAAGAGCCAGAGAGGAACCATCAACTTCGACGGGTAAACGGGTTCGATTCCAAACCTCCACTCAATCATCTGATCAAGCACCCAGGTCGGAAAATCAACAAACCTCACAGAGCACACAATCCGGAACAAGCAGAAGGGGCACTGCAGCTGGGAAAGCCCAAGTATTGAAGATGCCCACTACCTACTTCAAAACCGAGCTCCAACATAGCCGATTCTACAAAAAGTTCTACGAACGGAAGGTATTCATACCCAAGATTATAGATTTTAATTTCCTGAAAGAATATGGATCCGACATAGAAGATCTATTGGATTTTCAAGGATGGACTAATTTGCTAAAGGAAGACGAAAGGGTCTATCCAGATCTTACTCGAATGTTTTATTATCTTTGGGATGAAGAATACTTTGGAACATTCATCAAAGGAGTCGAAATGGATCTTGGAATCGGAATAGTTTCAGTACCGACTGAAGTAATGAGTCATTTAGGACACATACTTGGAGTCCCGTATGAGGATGAGCCTATTCCAGAAGACCTCACAATGGATCAAATGTATAATCAGCTCACCCGGAGCAACAAGTACCATCCGGGAATCAAATTCCTTCGGTACATGGATTTGTCACCCAGACTTCGGGTACTAAGGCTTCTCATTGCCCACTGCATCTACCCAAAGGGCGGTGGAAGAAATCAATTGAATCCACAGGAAGCTGGGATATTATGGAAAGTGGCCAACAGGGTCAAAGTGAGCATACCGAAATTATTTCTAGAAGCCTTGGGAAATAGAAAGGACAACCCACGAGGAGTCCTTCCCTATGGCACATGGATCACAAAGATTTTGGAATTCTTCAAAGTGGATATTGAAGGCGAGCCTTTCGAAGTGCTCAAATCCACAAATGCCATAAATAAAGCACTAATCCAGAGAATGAAGATCAATCTGCTTGAACTAAGGCATGAAACTACAGAAGAAGAGCAAGCAGATAATGCACAAGCTGAGGGGGAGCAACCTCCCGCGGCACCACCTGCTCAAGAGGAGCCAGCATCTCCCATATCGCACGGATCCTATTCTCCACAAGAGTCCGCTGCAAGAGAACGGGTGCCTCCAACCTCTTCTGAGGAGGTCACCCTAAAGGATTTGAAAGATGAAATCATAGCCATGAGGGCTGAAATGGGACAACAAGAAAACCAAATGACAAGTCTTGTCACCGGTGTCCTTAATGCACTTGAAGATATGCATTCCCGACAAGATAGAATCAAGCGGGAAATGCGACATATCCGCTATCATCTTGCCTCAGGCCATCATAAAAAGAGACCCATGCCTGAACTCGATCCCTACGAGTCGGGTTCAGTTCATAGAGAGGCAACTCCTGATCACGCTTCTCTTGTTTACTCCTCGGCCCATCATTGTCCCATCAAACCAACTCAATCTGTCTATCCCATCTCTCAATTTCAATTTACCAAGTCTTTAGTACTTTTTGAATGATTGCCAAAAAGGGGGAGGAAGATAGGTTAGATTTGAGTGTTTTTATTTTTTGGGTTGGGTAGTTTGTATCTAGGATGTATCTAGGATAGTTTCATTTATGCTTCATTGGATGTATCTAGGATAGTTTCATTTATGCTTCATTGTATTCTGCAATGAAACTTCATATATGAAATGATGTTTGATATGATAATTGGTTTATATATGATTGATACAGAGTTGAATGAATGATATATTTGATACAAAGTACTCTTAATGTTTAATACTTAATATATGGCTTGTAAGATATTCAAGCATACTCTATGCCAAAATGATTAAATGTTCTCAAAACTCTAAATTATATGTTCAACGATACCTATATGCTCTGTTTTCTCAAATGAATATGTTTGAAATTTTTGAAAGGTATCAACTCAAATGAAGTTTTGTCAATCATCAAAAAGGGGGAGATTGTTGGAAACAATGTTCAAAATAATCTAAATTGACCAAAGCCTGAGTTTTGATGATTAACAAGAACTTATTTGAGTATATAAAGAGTACTAACATGTTTGATAAATGTTTAAGGAAAGCAAAGAAGTCAAGTCGATCTCCAAGTCGACTTGGACTTCGACTTGGGTGAAGTCGATCCCAAAGTCGACTCAAATATCGACTTGAGAATGAATCCCAAAAGGCAACAGGTGAAGTCGCAAGTCAAGTCGACTCCACTTGCGACTTGGGAAGTCAAGTCGCAGACGAAGTCGACTCCAGCATCGACTTGGAGTATCCAGAGCTGAAAAGTGGAAACGAACATAACGAAGTCGCAAACGAAGTCGACTCCAGGTGCGACTTGGGTGAAGTCGCAGGCCAGGTCGACTCCATCCACGACTTGAGAAGTTCAAACTTTCAAAGATGCTGTTTTCAAGATATTCAAGAGGAATTATCACTCAAGTCCAAGGAATCAAGATGAAAAACAAATGAGTCAACTTCAAAGTTAAGAATCATGTCCTACATTCAAATCAAGTCTATCAAGCTCAAAGCAAATCTTCAAGCTAGCTTCCAAATGGAGTAAAATCCAAGTCATGAAGACCAAGTGAGTCCAAAGCAAAGCAAGGAACATACATATATTGTGCAAGAACTCAAAGCTTTCAAATGGTTTGCAAGATTCAAGACATTTCAAGAAGATCAAGGCGTTTCTGCAATAGACCAAGCCAAGTCGCAACCCAAGTCGACTTCAGGATCGACTTGAGTTGAAGTCTGAAAGCCAAGTCGACCCAAGTCTCAGACTTGAGTTTCTGAAGAACCCAAGTCGCAGGCCAAGTCCACTCCATGTACGACTTGGAAGCCAAGTCGCAGGCCAAGTCGACTTCATCTTCGACTTGGAGTATAACGGGCAAATTTTTGACCGTTGGAGTTCATTTATTGCACGCCAACTACTTCTACAACGTTCATATTTTCCTCAATCTATAAAAGGACATTCAAATGAACGTGAGAAGTACAAGAGACACTACTCTAAAGATCAAAGAGAGAAAAGAAGTACAAGAAAGACTTTCAAATACTTTTTCTCCATATTTGAGTGTTTCAAAGGAAGAAAGAACTTCAAACTGCAAGTTGCTTCAACAATCATCATTCAAGCTACTTTTGATTTCTTCCTCGAGCTCAAAACTGCCTACACAAATCTGTAAAGTGTAGTTTTTATTCATTTCTTTATTTGGTTGTATAAATCTTGATTTAGCTTGGGTAGCTAAGATCAAGTGTATGCAAAGTAGGGTGTGATTGGAGTGAGACTCATCACCTACTTGTGCAAGTGGCTCTAGTTGTATATGCCCCCTAGAGCTTTGAATCTAGAAGAGAGCAAGTGGCTCTAGTTGTATATGCCCCCTAGAGCTTTGAATCTAGAAGAGAGCAAGTGGCTCTAGTTGTGTATGCCCCCTAGAGCTTTGAATCTAGAAGAGAGCGGTGACTCTAAGTGTATTCGTAGAATACATAGTGGAACCCAAGTCACAACGGAGTGTGAGCTTGGAAGAGTGGAGTAGGGAAGGTTTGCCCGAACCACTATAAATCTTGTGTTCTACTGCTTTATCTTATTTGCTCTCCATTCGCTTAAAAAGGGGATTAACTTTTTCAAGGGGTTAAGATATTTGAAATTATCAAAGAAATTTTAAAGAACCCAATTCACCCCTCCCCTCTTGGGTTTAGCCATCAACTCGGGACCAACAATATGTTGTCTTTTACTATGTCTTATTATGATGCAATGATATGTTTATTTAAGGAAATGTAGCTAAATTACTATGTTTCATAATAATGTATATGGTATGTGAAGAAAGAATGATAAAAAGACCAGGTGAGATGAAAAAGAGGTAGGGGGAGGCTGAGAAAAGACAAAGGATAGAAGAGAATATGAACAGATGATGGGTTGAATAATAGAATCCTACATAGAGACCCCCCACATCTAAGGCTTTACCATATCTCACATAAGATAGCACAAGACTGTTGTATATGATATATATGTTTAAGGTGCAGAGCTATGGTGGACATATGGAAGGCACTGAGGTACCAACTTTCTAATTGATTGCTGGTTTAAGAATTTATAATTACACTAAATTGACATATTATATAGGCATAATCTGTATAAGGAAAAGCAACCTACGCCATGAAAAGAGAAGATAGAAATGAGAAAGGTAGGAAAAAGGGAGTTTCTTTTTTCACTTTTATGAATGTATTATGTTTGATGTTATGAAAATATAAATGCATTTGATTTCATTTAGATGCTAAGTATGTATATGAAAATGGAAAGGTCATTGATCTTTCGAGATTATATAATTGATTATGCATGATATGAATTGTTTTATGACAATAAATGATATTGTCATGATGTTACGTGTTGTTTTCTATAATATGCCTAACACCTTAGCTCTTGATCAAGGGAAAGGCAATTATGAATGATGACTCTATGAGTCAATAGAGAATAGGAGAAGTCGGTGGCAATTCTAAACGACCAAGGGCAGAGAGGACAAGTAAGTCCAAGAACTCGTCAATGACGGGCAAGTATAAACCTTGAGTCAAGATTTGAAGGTACTACTAGTATAGGTAATAATTCCTAATCTAGTACTCAAACCTTTAAGGATTAACGATGCTATGATAAAAACGAATGGGAAGGATATTAACACCTTTCTAGCTCAGCATCCACCTAAGTTCTCAGGTGAATCAGATCTTATTCAGGCTGAGCAGTGGATGACTGAAATCAAGAACATATTTATAGTTTGTTCATGTAGTTTTCTGTGTTACCCAAACATTGATTGACAATTCTTATGAATGGTGGTGATGCTTATGAGTGGTAGGAAATCCTAATGGCTATTAAGCCATAACCAAAGAGGGTAATGTGGCAAATTTTTATGGAAGAATTTGTAAAACCCAGCTTCTTTAGACAATACACATATTACCTAGGGTCGTAAATTCTAGATTTTTGTAATAATTTTTATGATGAATAAAAATTCATGAATTATAATTGTAAATATGTATATTAGAGATTAAAATAATGCAATTAAGGATTTAACCACGTGAATAGTGCACGTGAATAGTAACCCAAGGATTAAGACACGTGATTAAGAGTTAATCACTTGGATTAACATAATCACAAAAAGATGAAAAAGGAGATTTATGCACTAAAGGACGAAATAGTAATACTTTTAATATTTTAAGAAAATTTCGGATTTTAGTGAAAAAATAAAGAAAAATTCATAAATTGAAATCCGGACGTTGGATTTAGATGAAATTTTTTATGGATGGTTAAAAATCTATGATGAACATGTTGAATTGTGTAAGATATGATGAAAATCATGAATTAATGATCAAGATGAAACGTCAATTGGAGATTAAAAAGGTAGCTCACCTTTTTCATTAATTTCCTTTGACTTTCTAATTAAATTTAAATAATTACAAATAAAAATAATTAATGAAAATCAGAAAGAGGGCAGGGGCGTGCAAGGGGGAAGAATTTTGGGCAAAAATTCAATGGCTTAAAATCATCATCATCAAGAATCAATGGTTGAGATTGAATTAGCTTAAAATAATTAATTTTAATAAATCAAAAATCATAAATAAATAGGGCTGCTAGAGGGGGGTGCGTGAGCTGCTGTAGGGTGGCTGCACAAATCTCAAAACATTGCATGAGATTTGGAAAAAAATATTTAGAAATTAATACCTTGAGCAAGGGGGTAAATTATAATTTAATGAAAAATGAGCATCTATAAATAGGGGATGCAAGGGACGTCCAAAGGCACACCCATTCCAGCTCAAGCTTGAGAAATTCAAGCCTTTCCCACCCCCAAAATTCGTTTTTAAGAGAGAAAGAGAAGGTTAGAGAGAGAAAGGGCAAATAGGAGGAGAGTTTTTCTACTTCAGGTAAGGGGATTCTTCCTAAATTTCTTTTGGGTGTTAAGTAGGGTAAAATCATACTTAGATAATGCCTAAGCATGAGAAAATAAGTAAAGTCATAATAGATAATGCCTAAGCATGAGAAAATAAGTAAAGTTATAATGCCAAAGTAGAATTATGCCAAAACATCAAAAATTTAGAGCAAAGATAGAGCATTCAGAAAAATCATGTCTAAAATGTTAAAATAATGCTCCAATATTGCTAAATGATGATTTGGGATGAATGTTTGTGATATTTATGATGTTGGAATGATGATATATTAATCTCATGATTTTTGGATTTAAGGATTATGCTTAAGTGAAATTATGATGAATTTTAGTATATGGAAGAAATGATTTAATTGGCCAAGTTAATGATGATAAATTCAAAATTCATGAATTTTTCCATAATATACTAAACATAAGCTATGTCATGGTATTTTTTATTTTTGGAAAAAATGTCAATTTTTGGAATCCATGAACAGTACCCAACATGTTGTGAACAGCAACCTACTACAATAACGTGAACAGTAATCTGCTACAGTACTATGAACAGTAAACACCATGATTTTGGAGAAAATTTAAGATTAATATCTATATTATGAGGGAATTTTTTGAAGAACTTATGGATAAAAGAATCCATATAAGGAGAGAATGACCAAATATTATTAAGCATGCATGGGAAGCAACCTGATTGGAATGAATGAAATGAATGAAATATCTTTTTTCCTTAAATAGAAAAAGGGAAAGAAAAGGTCGAGGACCCCGACTAAGGAGGTAAGCAAGTTATATGCTTTCTAAATGTTTATAAATGATTGCAAATTGTTTGCTTACATGTTTTATGAATTATATTTAAGGATGGTCATTCCTGTAATGTTTTACATGAAATGATTGCTAACTGCTTGTTAAATGTTTTTATAAAATATTTATGATTTGCAAATATCATGCCTGCATGTGTATGTAAATGAGCATGGAGCACGAGGAATAGGCCATAGGTAAGATAGTAAGCGGATCGGATGTCCCCCTCTCTATCGCCAAGTCGCTTATACAGGCCCAAGCAGGCGGCGACCTCCCTGAGATGGGAGCATATATAGGATGGGCGCCTAGCTAGCATCGCATCTAAAGGAATGTCATTAATGATATGAATGCATTGCACTTGCATTTTATGAAATGCATGAAAAAAGATTGAAAAATTATGTATGGCTTGCTTACTGAGTATTATGACTTACCCATGTTTTTCAAACGTCAGACAGGAAATGATGATGAAGGTGGCATGCGAAATGACATGCAAAAATTGTGATAGAAATGTTGTATATGTTTATGTTCTTTCAGTTAGATGAATGATGATGTTTATGTACAGACAAAAATCATAACACTGATATGTAAAGTATATTACAAGTTGAATGAATGATGATAATTCTCCATGTATTAATGTTATATATATATAATCCTGCCGTGTGATCAGGGCAACAATCCTGAGTCACGTTTACCAATAAAAAATGGTCCCGGAGTAAGGCTTCAAGGCACCCTGGTTCGGGGCACTACAGAAGTTGGTATTAGAGCATAAATTGGTAAATAGACAGAAAAGGAAAGAAATAATCAAGTTAGAATACATGAAATCATGACTATGATTAATTGATTTATCATTAATGATCTATATGTAGATGATAGATAAAGGAAAGGCTACATTAAGTGCAAGGGAATTAGAGGAGGAACAAGAAAGGGAACGGGCTCGGGAAAGAGTTGATAGATGGTTAGCGTCTCAAGAAGTTTAACCGTGAGACCCCCAGTTCCCACTAGTTACCAGGCTCTATCATATATTAGAGGACCAGAAGCGCGTCGCCCTCCAGTACCTACAATCTTCTCTAGCCAACCACCAGGGTTTCTTGTATTACCTGAAATCCACCAGGCAGTCCTCTAGCAAGGCGCTTGCACTTCTAGACTCTCCAGTATACACTCCAGCTTCTCCCAAATACACCCCCAGCCAGCCCACTACATAGGCCATCGGTGGTCACCGATTGGGTCGCTAAGGAAGACTTAGAAAGGTATTGGCAAAGGAGAGTTGCCCCAGTTCCACCTAATCTAGGGCCATGGTTCGGATTTGATGTCGGATACATTCAGTTCCGATATCGAACACCATGGGCTCAAATAGACTGCAGGGAAAGAGAAGCTACCCAGGAACACCGGGAAGCTTTAGCAAGGGGAGAAGAAGTAATGGAGAAACCCCCTCCTAAACAACCTGGTAAGGTTATTCTAAGGGTCATAGAGTTAGAGGTAATGCTCGAAGTCCTACCTCCTGCCCCTCCAGTAGACGATGATGAGGACAATATAGAGTGGTCTGATAGTGAAGAGGGAGATGAGAACCCAGGACCTCGAGACTGGTCTGATACCAGTACAATTACTAAGGAATGCACACAAGTATCATTCAGTCTTAGAAGGTTCTTAAGGTTAAGGAGAAGGGGACGTTAAAAGGGATGGGGATCAGAAAGACACAGCCACCGCCAAGACATCTTATTTTTCTTTTTTATAAATATGTAAATAATGTTGAAAATAAGTACATATGGCTAAGCTAGCTTACGTACAAAAGTTTGATATATGTATAAAGGTTTGTTGATAATGTATAATATATGTGAATTATATGATCATGTGACTATGTTTATTTGACTAAGTGTATCATGATATGATAAATATTGACGTTATACTAATGAATGTTTTATGAAGTTGAAAATGGCACTCACCAGAGCTAAAGCAAAAGCTAACAAGGGAAAGGCCCCGATGGAGGAATCAATCGAACAAGCAAGGGGTGAAGCCAGTAAAAAGACTAATAGGGCAGAATCTAAAAAGCAGTCCTCTAGGACCCACCCACGACGAGAGGGAAGCTCTAAACCTCAAGCAAAGGTCAATATAGAAGACAAAATAGTTGTGGCAGTCGAGAAAGTCATCCAGCAATGGACAGTTCAGGCCACTGGGATGCTACAGGAAATGTGGAACCAACAGACCCCACCACAAGGAAAGGATAAGAAAGACCAGGCCCCTCGGCCAACGTCGGCACATCAAGGGGGATGGAGGACAGTCTCCTTGAGGCCGATAGAAAGGCTATCAATGTCTTTCTTGCCCAGCGCCTGCTAAGTTTGCAGGGGAACCAGACCCCCTCATTGCAGAGTAATGGATTACAAAAATTAAAAAATTATTCAGGATATCACCCTACAATGATCAGCAGAAAGTCTTATGTGTCACCCACCTACTGATAAAATATGCCTACGAATGGTGGGAAACGCTGATAGTCACCATGCCACATCCTGAGCAAGTTACGTGACATGAATTTTTGAAGGAATTTAACAAAGAATATCTCCCTATAGGGATACAGAGCTAGAGGGTAATAGAGTTCAAGAAACTTTACCAAGACAGGATGACAGTCACGGAATGTGCCAGAAAGTTCAACGCCTTGGTAAGATACGTGCCATGGATTGCCAATGTGCTGGAGAATAAGGCACAAAGGTTCCAGAGGGGATTAAGGCCCCAGCTAAGAGAGGGGTTAGCCACATTACTAATAAAAGACTATGCATCTAGTATCGAGAGGACTAAGGCATTGAAAATGGAGTCAATGAGGACTCAAGAGCTTAGGCAAGCTCAGAAATAATTCTTTACAGCCTCCAAGGAAGGTGAGGCTAATAAAGGAAAAAGGGTAATCGCCGGGAGAAAGAAGATCGGTGACAAGGAAAAATGCACCACAACCTGCAAAACTTGCCACAAACGCCATTTAGGCGAATGTTTACAAGGATCGGGGAAATGCTACAAGTGTGGCTAAATTGGTCACATGGTCCAGGACTACGGGACCGCCGAAGCCAAAATAATAAAGTGCTTCATCTGTGGTCAAGTTGGACATATTTCACCCAACTGTCCAAATAAGCCACAAGGAGTACTAGCTCGAGGGAGGCTGACCCAGCAAAAGGTCCCCGCCATCACCAATCGGCCTGGTACTGCTGTCAACCCACTGCATGTCCAAGCCCTCACCCTAATAGAGTCACAAGATATGGAGGAAAAAGTGATTACAGGTATGATTTATATTTTAAGAAATGCTATAGTAGCTTTATTTGATTCTGGAGCTACGCATTCATTTATATCATATCAATTCGTAACCACACATGCACTCCGGGTAGGAGAAACTAGTAGTACCATACATGTAGAATCCCTAGTATATAGATTGGCAAGCACAAATCAAGTATGTAAAGGATGCCCTATCAGGATAGGATCAAAAATATTAGAAGCAGATCTTATCCTATTGCCAATGACAGAGTTTGATGTCATATAAGGGATGATTGGCTAAGTTATTGAGGTGCAACAATTGATTGTAAGCATAAAAAGGTATAATTTGAAGCATCAAAGGATGAAATAGAGATCAGAAAATAAAACAGCCAGAAAATACAATAAGAATGATATCAGGTATGAAGGCAGCTAAGCTGATACGCCAACAACGTACAACTTATCTGGTCTCTATAAACACAATAAAAAGAGATGGGGTACCTATGGAACAAATTCCAATGGTAAAGGAATTTCTAGATATTTTTCCAAAAGAGCTATGTAAATTACCACCAGAAAGGGAGATGGATATGGAAATAGAAATTATCTCAGGGACAGCTCCAATATCTAAGGCCCCATATAGGATGGCGCCAGCCGAATTGGTTGAGTTGAAAGTACAAATCCAAGATTTATTAAATAAAGGATTTATTAGATCCAGTGCATCACCTTGGGGAGCTCCAGTACTATTTGTAAGGAAAAAGGATGAGACTTTGAGACTTTATATTGATTACAGAGAATTGAATAAAGTAACAGTAAAAAATAAGTACCCACTCCCAAGAATAGATGATCTCTTTGACCAGTTAAAAGGAGCTTCTACATTTTCAAAAATTAATTTACAATCAGGGTGCCACCAGTTGAGGATATGTCCAAAAGACATCCATAAAACAACATTCAAAACAAGATATGGGCATTACGAATTCTTAGTCATGCCATTTGGACTAACGAATGGCCCAGCTGTGTTTATGGATATGATGAATAGAAATTTTTGAGAATTTTTGGATCAATTTGTGGTGGTATTCATTGATGACATATTGATTTATTCAAAGACAGAAGCAGAGCATGAAAAAATCTAAGGATAGTGTTAGAAATTCTCCGAAGGGAGAAATTATATGCTAAATTCAAGAAATGTGAATTTTGGTTGAAACAGGTAGCCTTTCTCGGCCACATTATATCCGAGAAGGGAGTACAGGTAAATCCTCAAAAGATTGAGGCAATAACGAAGTGGTCACAACCAACAAATATCACAGAAATAAGAAGCTTTCTAGGGTTAGCTGGCTACTACAGGAGATTTGTGAAAGGATTCTCACAATTGTCAGCCCCACTCACAAAGCTGACAAGGAAAGGAGTTAGGTATGAATGGACACAGGAACGTGAGAATAGCTTCCAAGGGTTAAAGAAAAGACTGATAAAAGCGATAATTCTAACACTACCTACGGAGAAGGAAGGGTTTGTGATCTATAGTGATGCCTCAAAGAAAGGATTAGGATGTGTACTAATGCAAAATGGAAAAGTTATATTATATGCATCCAGGAAACTCAAGCCAAATGAGGTAAACTATCCAACCCATGATTTAGAATTGGCAACAGTAGTCTTTGCCTTGAAAATTTGGAGACATTATTTGGGGCGCCCAAACCGAGACGTCACTTCCTTACCACAAGACCATATCAAATGGTAAATATGAATCAGGATTGTTGCCCTGATCACGCGGCGGGTTCTTAATTAGATCTCGTCCAATTTTTTTTTATCATCATTCATTTTCTTCACATTCTACATCATTCATCATACAAATGACATTACACTTATAATAAAATTTCATATTCTATTTCACAGCATCTCATCCTTCTTTTCTACAATGAAAGTTTCCTTGACTAAATCATCACATTTTACATCCATACATCCATACATTCAATCATTGAACATATAGAACTTAAAATTCTAATTAAGTTCACATACACATTTACATACATTAGCATATTCATGCTTTCCCATTCCTTATGGCCTACCTGGTCATCATCTCGTGTCTTACTTCATTGCTTAGATTTGCATCTCCTTGAGTTTTCCGGTGCCTATCTAAGGTTTGGGAAAACAAAACGTGAGTGACAACTCAGTAAGCAAGCATTATATCTTTTAGGGCAAGACTTCCTTGAAAATCATTTCGTTAAACATCTTGAACACATTTTTCCTAAGAACATTTATATGTCCTAAAACATTATCATGAAATCATTTGTTCATGAGGACAATTCTATGTCCTTGAACATTAACTTAAAACATTCATTCTTAAAATCATTTACAAGCCACGTTTGGGCTTGATAAGGCAAAACATTGGTGTTTTACCATTTTTTAATTAACTTTGTTTAGTCTTGTATGAACATTTCAAATGTTCCAAGACATTTATATAAAACCATCTTTTGCCCGTGGACATTTCATGCCCAAAATATTTTTCTCATTAATCCTTTGGCAAAGAAGGACATTCTCATGTCCTAAAACATCATTTACATAAGCCTTTCTCGGCAAAGGACATTTTTATGTCCAAAAATATTTTTCATAATAAAATCCTTTAGCCCAGAGACATTTGATGTCTCAAAACATTTCTGACATAGCTTCTTTTAACGATAGACATCCATATGTCCTAAAATACTATTCATTTAAATACTTTAACATTGGACATTCTCATGTCCATAAACGTTTTTTATTTAGGCTCTTTAGAAATGGACATTCCTATGTCCAAACCAAGTTTCACATAAATCCTTTTCATAATCCCCGTCTTGGGGCTTGTTTATAGTAAAAAACACAAATAAAGTACATAAATCATTTTCATAGATGCATTTCCATAAAAATATTTCCTTTCATTCCCGTTATGTACACTTTTGTGTAAAATACCTTATTTTTAGGGTAATCATTTCATAAATATCCCTTAAGGATAATTTTCATAAAAATATTCTTTTATGTCCCAATCTTTGGGCTTTCAAAAGCAAAACATAAGCAAATGCATTCCTTTTCATCCAATAGTGACACTTAGCAAGTGATGATGCTACCTTTTGGAAGAGAATCCTTAACAGCCCGCTAGCCAGGCGGCTGTTCATTCATCCTACTCCCATATCAAGAAGGGTGTCGCTGGCACTCCTACCATCCCTTAGCGAATTAGCCTTATGTAGAGTGGGCTCCAGTCATCTAAACCGTGCCCTACAACCAGCCTATTCCTTATACTGATGCAGCATATATCATCCTGACAAACCACAGTCCGTTTGGTTTAAAGTATTACAGACCGCAGCCCGTATCCTTTAAAACTGGGATCATAGACTTCAGTCTGCATCCATAACTTAAAAACATCACAAACCAAAGTCTGTATCTTTTTAAAACAAATCATTTTGAAAAAGCACATCACAGACCGTAGTCCGTATCAACTTGTAAAGCGAGTGCACTCACTTTAAAGAAGTTATCATTTGAAATCTAATTTTAGGATGACCTTCCTTAAATTCTTTTAGAAACATTTTTAGTAAAATATTTTGATAAATATTTGAAATGTTTGAGAAACAATACATCTTAAAACCCATTTAATAAAAGAATTTTAAAACTTTTAGATTTTTAAGAATAAATCATACATTTTTCCTATCATTTTCTTGGTTTCCATTTCGGGCCTTTTGCTCACAAAAGTAATGCAATTGTGCTAACCTCTTCTCAACCACCTTAAAATCAATTTCTTGTCCACATATCAATTTTGTCATTTTTATATAAAGGGGCCTTGCATGGTCTTTTGTATGCTACTTTAACAACCCAAAATCAAATTATTTTAAGAAAATCAACTTAGAGGTTGGTCATCCTTAAATTCCATTCAACAACATTCGTATAAATATTTTTTAAGATATTTTCAACATAGATTTCCTTATCTAAAGTAAATCAAAACTTTTCGAATATCATTTCAAAACATATGGATTATGTCCAAATCATCATTTATTATTTAATTATCATGACCTAGCAAACCAAATCTTTTTCATAAATCAACTCCTCTTTTACTTTTTCTTTCATGAACATAATTGTTTATCACAAATTATTGTAGAAATAACTCAAAACTTATTTATAAACAATACTTTGTAAAAAAAAGGGTAAAATTTCCTTTTTCTTATAAATACTTTTGAAACAACATTATAAAGAACTTGCTTGCATATATGGAAATTCTTGAAAATCATCGACATAAAACATAAAATCCTTGAAAACATTATTATGGAGAACTTGCTTATTCATAAATAAATTTCTCAATTCCATTAACATAAAGCATTGTCAATCCATGACAACACTTGTGATAAATTTTTTATTTTAAAATCATTGCTTGCTTCCCATGAAGCAAACCTTGATGTTTTTCCTTAAAGTCATCCTTTTCCAACACTTAAGACTTTCATTAAAGCCGTCATTTTCAAAATTTGTGGCTTTTCATTAAAGGCATTATTTTCAAAACTTGTGCTTGCCCATTCGTTTAAACATAATCATAAATAATTTTAATCACATATCATCATATAGAAAGAAAACATCATTTTAGAAAGTTCGCTTGCTTACCTGAGATCGCCATAATCCCTTTCTTCCGTTCTTTTCTTTGCCTTTGCCTAAATAAATGAAAATAATATTTCATTTATTCACATCAACTTTAAATACATAAATCCCTTAGGTTTTCCAACCTACATAAATTCATTTGGACTTAGCTTGACTCACTTGTCCTTCAAGTCAGGTACTCATACTTAGCAAAAACCTATACATATCAATCATTCATTCATTCATTTTAATACCCTTATCTATGTTTTCTAAAGTCACACCTTAGGTACTTAATCACTCACTTAGTGATCACAAATTTTGACCTCTTTTGTAAACCTTGTTTACACATTATAATGAAAATAAATTCCATTAAAAATTTTGGAGCTTATTATTAAATTCCAAAATAGCCCTTGTCTTCTTATTTTCACTAAGTTTCATCTTCTTATTTACCCATTAATTCCATATACATATAATAGCATCAATTATCAATCACCCTTGCTATCCTTAATCCTTTATTACACTCTTTCCTAACATATATATCAATTTGGATCATTTCTACATAGTTTTCATATTTCTTTTTTATTTTTCCTCAAACTTTCCACATATGCTGAAATCAGGCGTACTAATTTCTCTAAATCTTTATTTATAATCAAATCAAGGTATGTAATTATGAAATTTCTATCATACATCAATAAATACATGAATTAACCTTCATAAATATTTCATCATGAAATATTAACATTATATATTTATTTTGGCATTTTCACTATGCTGGATAGTGTTGTGAGTTTAGAGTCAGCCCTAATCACGTGAATTATAACCCATACTAATATCACCCAAAAATAAATTTTGATATTTTTTGAGTTATATTCATGATGTATTATACATCATATAAAAATTTTATATAAAAAATCCTTCTAAAAGCATTATTAAAAATCATTTACTACAGCTGATCCTGTCACCCGTTCTACCCTGTTTAGGTTGATCTTCTCAGATTTTTAATTTGAAACGTGATTGATATTTCAATATAAAATTTTAGTCGTCCCTTAATCACCATATAATGATCTTGTAAAAACATTTTCATGGTGAAAATCCTTCGTTTACTATTTCATTCATTTTTTGATTTATAACATCATATAACTTCCAGATTTGAAGTATAAAATCAAAATTAACATATACTTACTTGATTAATTGGTAATCCCTCCTTTGGGAACTTGAAATTCCCTTATTTTATTCATGTTTTCTTCCCTTGGATCGTTCCAGCCACTGCCCCTTTGATTTTTATTATTTTTCTCTCCCAAACAGAAATCTTGAACGTCCACACTGCCTGCTTATATAGGCATTTATTTTTCAATTTTTCCTTTACAATTTCGACTCGAAATGGGGGGTAAAGTTTTGAAAATTTACCCTATAGTTTACTCAAAAATTTTCAGCCACATATTTAATCATTTAATATTATTTTCGGATTTTTTCCACAGCTATATCCAGCTTTTAAATAAAGCTGTCCACTTAGTCAACCCTAATTTGCAGCACTATTTTTCGTATTTTTTTAATTATTTTGGCTGCCAAAATTCCTCATAGGATATTCCTTATCCGTTAAGCAATGTGGTACAACCACCTCCAAGTCAATTACATGATTTATATTTCATAAAATCCATAAAATCAATACACTAATGGGATATCAAGTTGTCCACTTGCAACGTCTCACATGGCAGTCCTTTAGTTTGGAATTTTATACCTTAAATGCACCTCAATCTATCATACATTAACTTCCCTAGGTCATAGCCCATTTACATGTAATTTTTGGATTTTTAAAAAATCCAAAAAATCAAATTTTGATGCTCTTCAACGTCCATAGTTTCCGCCTTGGTTCATGCATTAAGTTTTTGTCTTTTCTCCCATAAATGTGTTTTTTCTTGTAGTGATTAATCAAATACCTTAATAATTAGCTTAATCCACTCTTACCATATCGTTCGTCATATCTTTTTATCCATCTCTTTCAAGTTTTATCTCAAACCGAGTTTTCTAACTCCACTTATGACCACTTGAATTTATCTTTTGGATTTGGGATGAAAATAAATAATTATCATCCTAATCCCATCATAATTTTTATAATCCAATTTGTCCATAATATTGGGCACAAAATCATGTGCTTACTTTTCGAATTTTGTCTAATTCCGCCTCGTAGACGTCAAGTTATGAATTTTCGAATATATATCATCATAATTCCAAAATTGTCATTCTAATCTCCATTAATTAAATCATAATAATTACCATAATTATTCATGACACATTATCATTTCCCAATCCTCATTAAGCCACTTTAGTTATATTGACTCACTTTGGGCTCCAGTGATTAACTTTAATCACCATTCTTAATCGAACCCTAATTGCAAAATATCATTAAATCATTAAATCATCCATAAATCATTCAAGGCATACATGTATCATAATTACATGCCTAATGCCTTCATATGAGTCCTACTTGGGTCCGGGTATCACAATCCTCTCCCCTTATAACAGGTTTCGTCCCGAAACCTGTTACATTTCAAATATCTGGGTAAGGCTTTATCATTATTTTTCCAATACTTCCAATGCTCATCACGCTTTCATTGCGCTACTCCGTCTTGGTGGCGTTTTTGACCTTTGTCCATTAGACCTATTGCTCATCTCTACTGTTCCTTGTTCACAAATGGGTTTTTCATTGGCATTTGCCCCATTTGTGTCATTTCACACTGTTTTTCCTTGTACATAGAGAAATTGTATCATTTCTCATCTTATCATAGGATAAGTTTTAAGTTACCCATTCAATCATATCAAGTAGAGATCAACAACAATCATATTTTTTTCTACAAATAAAGTTCATATAACATAAATATCTTCATTTCTATAGTAAAGAGCAAAATTGCTCTCACATAAAATTTTATACATATTTCATTAAAAGCAAAAGATACTTTTGCTAATTCACATATTCATTCTCGCTTCATAATGCATACAACTAGATTATGCCAGTGTAGACTACTTAATAGGAGCACTAGTAATAAACCAGTCTAAAACATTTTCTTCCTTATCTCCCTTTCCAGTTTTCATAAACTAGTAAGGGTGTTTATCATTCTTTTTAATCTCATTTCTCATGAGTTCATTGTCATCATAGAGAATTACCTCTCACACCTATCTTCCGACCACGTCGGAATTAAAGAGAATCCTGACAATTATTCTTGCATTCATTTTTCTTCATTTATCTACCATTACCAACTTCGGTGGCATCATATGTGTAATCTTCTTTTCCTTCCATACATGCTAACTAGGCATAATTTGTTGCACCTTTCTGCAATAATTTGCAGAGATTTCCTATCAACCAATAGCTGCAATTGACTTTGGTCAAACTAACCTTCCTTTTCCTTACACCAGGTTCCTTAATCTTTAGTGGCAAGTTATCCTTGCCCTAATTGTACATGTTCATTACCAATATGTATTACATCCTGGTGTCTTATTGGAAAATATTTCTCATTAATTCTTCCAGATTACCTTATTTAATTATGGCATAATAGCCATTTAGGGTTTCCTATTACTTATAAGCATTGTCAATCAATGCTTGGATATCACATAAGACTACATGTTCAAATCTGAAACATGTTCTTGGGTTCAGCCATCCACTGCTCAGCTTGAATAAAATCTGATTCACTTGAGAACTTAGGTGGATACTGAGCTAGAAAGACATTAATAACCTTTTTATTCGTTTCTATATTATTATGATCAACCCTTAAAAGTTTTGGTACTAGGTTAAAAATTATTACCTGTACCGTCCCATTTCTTCCACCTTCTATTAATTAGTCACGTTGGGTTTTTTCCCAAAGACTTCGTATCACCTCTACTGTATGAGCCGCTCAATCTTGAGTGGCCTACTGCATAGCTCCTTCTAAAGCTGCAGTTATCATTTCCTCCACTCTTTCTACCTTGAGGTATCCTTATAGTGATAACATCTCCAATCCTTTGACTCAGGATTTATATTTGCCCGTCTTTGACGAGCCCTTGGACTCACTTATCGTCACTACCCTTAGTCGTTTAGACTTGCTACTGGCTTCTCTTCTTTCTTGTTGACTCACATCAGCAATTGTCTTTCCCTTGTTCAAAAAACTAAGGTGTTAGGTCTTATCACAAAATTATTCACATCATATATAGTCAATATGATCATCTCTGATCATAGAATCATCATACATAGTCAATTATATAATCTAGTAAGATCAATGACCTTTCCTTTTTCATATATATACTTAGCATCTGAATGAAATCAAATGCATTTATATTTTCATAACATCTAACATAATACATTCATAAAAGAGTAAAAAAGAAACTCCCTTTTTCCTTTCTCATTTCTATCTTCTCTTTTCATAGTGTAAGGTTTCTTTTCCTTACAGATTATGCCTACATAACCTATCAATTTAGTATAACTATAAATTCTTAAACCAGCAATCAATTAGAAAGTTAATACCTTGGTGCCTTCCATATGTCCACCATAGCTCTGCGCCTTAAACATATATCTCATATAGCACCGCCTTGTGCTATCTTATGTGAGATATGGTAAAGCCTTAGATATGGGGGGTCTCTATGTAGGGTTCCATTATTCAACCCATCATTTGTTCTGATTCCTTTCTATCCTTTGTCTTTCCTTAAATTCTCCTACCTCCTACTTCATCTCATTGTCCTCATATCATTTTTCCTTCATATACCATCTACACTATGAAATATAGCAAACTAGCTATATTTCTTAAAATAGTCATATCATTCTGTATCATTGTTTTTTCTTCATATACTATCTACACCATGAAATATAGCAAACCAGCTATATTTGTTTAAGTAACCATATTCTTGTGTTATAATGATGCACAATATAAGACAATACATATCCTATATGTCTTATAATCTCAATATATCTCTTTCATCATTTTTCATTTTTCTTCTATATCTATCTATCAATCCTTGCTGAAATATCATCTTTGTAATATCAAATCTTTTCTTACCACGCCTCTTTACCAATCCATGCTCTGATACCAACTTCTGCGGCGCCCCAAACCGAGACGTCACTTCCTTACCTTAAGACCTTATCGATTGGTAAATGTGAATCAGGATTGTTGCCCTGATCACGTGATAGGTTCTTAATTAGATCTCGTCCAATTTTTTTTATCATCATTCGTTTTCTTCACATTCTACATCAGTCATCATCCAAACGACATTACACTTATAATAAAATTTCATATTCTATTTCATAGCATCTCATCCTTCTTTTCTACAATGAAAGTTTCCTTGACTAAATCATCACATTTTACAACCATACATCCATACATTCAATCATTGAATCATATAGAACTTGAAATTCTAATTAAGTTCACATGCACATTTACATACATTAGCATATTCATGCTTTACCATTCCTTTAGCCTACCCGGCCGTCATCTCGTGCCTTACTTTATTGCTTAGATTTGCATCTCCTTGAGTTTCCCGGTGCCTATCTAAGGTTTGAGAAAACAAAACGTGAGTGACAACTCAGTAAGCAAGCATTATATCTTTTAGGGCAAGACTTCCTTGAAAATCATTTCGTTAAACATCTTGAACACATTTTTCCTAAGAACATTTATATGTCCTAAAACATTATCATGAAATCCTTTGTTCATGAGGACTTTTCTATGTCCTTGAACATTAACTTAAAACATTCATTCTTAAAATCATTTACAAGCCACGTTTGGGCTTGATAAGGCAAAATATTGGTGTTTTACCATTTTTTAATTAACTTTGTTTAGTCTTGTATGAACATTTCCAATGTTCCAAGACATTTACATAAAACCATCTTTTGCCTGTGGACATTTCATGCCCAAAATATTTTTCTCATTAATCCTTTGGCAAAGAAGGACATTCTCATGTCCTAAAACATCATTCACATAAGCCTTTCTCGGCAAAGGACATTTTTATGTCCAAAAATATTTTTCATCATAAAATCCTTTAGCCCAGAGACATTTGATGTCTCAAAACATTTCTGACATAGCTTCTTTTAACGATAGACATCCATATGTCCTAAAATACTATTCATTTAAATACTTTTACATTGGACATTCTCATGTCCATAAACATTTTTCATTTAGGCTCTTTAGAAATGGACATTCCTATGTCCAAACCAAGTTTCACATAAATCCTTTTCATAATCCCCGTCTTGGGGCTTGTTTATAGCAAACAAGACAAATAAAGTACATAAATCATTTTCCTAGATGCATTTCCATAAAAATATTTCCTTTCATTCCTGTTATGTACACTTTTGTGTAAAACACCCTATTTTTAGGGTAATCATTTCATAAATATCCCTTTAGAATAATTTTTATAAAAACATACTTTCATATCTCAATCTTTGTATTTTTCAAAAGCAAAATAAAAGCAAATGCATTTCTCTCTATCCAGTAGTGACACATAGCAAACGATCATGCTACCTTTTGGAAGAGAATCCTTAACAGCACGCTAGCCAGACGATTGTTCATTCATCCTACTCCCAACTCAGGGAGTGCGCCGCTGGCACTCCTGCCATCCCTTAGTGACTTGGTCTTATGTAGAGTGGGCCCGGTCATCCCAATCGTGCTGTACAACTAGCCTATTCCTTGTACTGGTACACCATACATCATCCTGATGAACCGCAGTCCGTTTGGTTTAATGTATTACAGATCGCTACCTGTATCCTTTAAAACTGGGATCACAGACCTCAGTCTGCATCCATAACTTAAAAACATCACAAACCGAAGTCTGTATCTTTTTAAAACAAATCATTTTGAAAAAGCACATCATAGACCGCAGTCTGTGTCAACTTGTAAGCGAGCGCACTCACTTTAAACAAGTTATTATTTGAAATCTAATTTTAGGACGACCTTCCTTAAATTCTTTTAGAAATATTTTGTGTAAAATATTTTGTTAAATATTTGAAATGTATGAGAAACAATACATCTTAAAACCCTTTTAATAAAAAAATTTCAAAACTTTTAGATTTTCAAGAATAAATCATACATTTTTCATAGCATTTTCTTGGTTTCCATTTCGGGGCCTTTTGCTCACAAAAGTTATGCAATTGTGCTAACCCTTTCTCAACCACCTTAAAATCAATTTCTTGTCCACATATCAATTTTGTCATTTTTACATAAAGGGGTCTTGCATGGTCTTTTGCATGCACTTTAGCAGCCCAAAATCAAGTCATTTTAAGAAAATGAACTTATGAGGTTGGTCATCCTTAAATTCCATACAACATTCGTATAAATATTTTTCAAGATATTTTCAACATAGATTTCCTTATCTAAAGGAAATCAAAACTTTTCGAATATCATTTCAAAACATATGTACTATGTCCAAATCATCATTTATTATTTAATTATCATGACCTAGCAAACCAAATATTTTAAATAAATCAACTCCTGTTTTCCTTTTTCTTTCATAAACATAATTGTTTATAACAAATTATTGTAGAAATAAATCAAAACTTATTTACAAACAATACTTTGTGAAAAAGGGTAAAATTATCTTTTTCTTATAAAATACTTTTGAAACAACATTATAAAGAACTTGCTTGCTTATAAGCAAATTCTTAAAAATCATCGACATAAAACGTGAAATCCTTTGAAAACATTATTATGAAGAACTTGCTTATTCATAAACAAATTTCTCAATTCCATTAACAAAAAGCATTGTCAATCCATGACAACACTTGTGATAAATTTCTTATTTTAAAATCATTGTTTGCTTCCCATGAAGCAAATCTTGAGGCTTTTCCTTAAAGCCATCCTTTTCCAACACTTAAGGCTTTCATTAAAGCCGTCATTTTCAAAACTTGTGACTTTTCATTAAAGCCATTATTTTTAAAACTTGTGCTTGCCCATTCGTTTGAACATAATCATAAATAATTTTAATCACATATCATCACGTAGAAACAAAACATCATTTTAGAAAGTTCGCTTGCTTACGTAAGTCGCCATAATCCCTTTCTTCCATTCTTTTCCTTGCCTTTGCCTAAATAAATAAAAATAATATTTCATTTATTCACATCAACTTCAAGTACATAAATCTCTTAGGTTTTTCAACCTACATAAATTCATTTGGACTTAGCTTGACCCACTTGTCCTTCAAGTCGGGTACTCATACTTAGAAAATAACCTATATATATATCAATCATTCATTCATTCATTTTAATACCCTTATTAATGTTTTCTAAAGTCACATCTTAGGTACTTAATAACTCACTTAGTGATCACAAATTTGTACCTCTTTTGTAAATCTTGTTTACACATTATAATGAAAAAAAATTCCATTAAAATTTTTGGTGCTTATTATTAAATTTCAAAACAGCCCTTGTCTTCTTATTTTTGTTGGGTCCCGAATTGATGGCAAAACCCAAGAGGGGAGGGGTGAATTGGGTTCTTAAAAATTTCTTCGGTAACTTATCCCCTTGTGAGTTCAATCCCCTTAAATGAAGAAACAAAATGGAGAGCAAAGCAATATAGAAAGCAGAAATAAAATAGACGCAGATTTTTTATAGTGGTTCGGGCAACCTCCCTACTCCACTCTTCCAAGCTCACACACCTTGTGACTTGGGTTCCACTATTGCATTCCACGAATACAATTAGAGCCTCTTGCTCTCTTCTAGATTCTAGCTCTAGGGGGCATCAACAACTAGAGCCTCTTGCTCTCTTCTAGATTCCAGCTCTAGGGGGCATCAACAAATTACAGCACAAGTAGGTGATGAGTTACACTCCAATCACACACTACTTTGCTATCACTTGATCTTAGCTACCCAAGCTAAATCAAGTTCAATACAAACAAATAATCAAAGAAAAAAATCTACACTTTACAGATGTGTAGAAGCAGTTTGGCGCAGAGAAGAACTTGTGGTAGGCTTTGAAGAATCTGAAATAAAGCTCTTGCAGTTTTGAAGCAAAAGTTCTTCCTCCTTGAATGGCTTGATCTCTTTAATGCTCTTGTAGATAGGAGTTATGCTCACTTAATGATTCTCAGCTACTTCCCTCGTTCACCATGAATGCTATTTATAATTTTGGAGGGAATCCGAACGTTAGAGGGTAGGTGGCGCGCATTTAATGCGCCAACGTTCGAATAAATTCCGATCGTTGCGACCCAAGTCGCAGGTGGAGTCGACTTCGGATGCGACTTCGCCTAAGTTGCAGATGGAGTCGACTTCGGGTGCGACTTCGCTTCTCCGTCGCAGCTTCAAGTTCCAGAATAGGTCGACTTGGGTTCTCGACTTGACCCAAGTCGCAGGTAGAGTCGACTTCGGGTTCGACTTCACCTCGACAGTTGTCTTCTCGAACATGGAACTTGGAATCTTTTGTTTTGCTTAGGCTTCTTCATTCCTTTAATTCCTTTTGCATCTTTAATGATCTTGAACTTGCTTGATTTCAGTAACCTTGGATATCTTCATGATTTGAATGGTTGAGTTTTGCTTTCATTAGCTCCATGATTTGCAAGCTTTGAATCTTGGACTTGATAATCTTGATTTTGATAAAGAGCTTGTATTTGGTCTTTGAAAGATCTTTGAGTTGATCTTGAAGATAAGCTTGAAACTGCATCTTTGAATTTTGAATACCTCAAGTTGAACTTGGGGTCGACTTGGTTCGCGACTTAACCGAAGTCTCAACTGGAGTCGACTTCACTTTGCGACTTCGATATTCTGCTGTTCCGAATTCAACTCTGGAAGGATTTGCTCGACTGAAGTCGATGGTGAGGTCGACTTCGTTTGCGACTTGGCTACCCAAGTCGCAGGTGGAGTCGACTTGGCCTGCGACTTCACCTTCCCTTCTTCTGTTTTCAACTCTGGACAGTTTTGCACGTTTTGAAGTCGATCTTGGAGTCGACTTGGGGAACGACTTGGCCTTCCATACTTGATTTTCTTCAAATGATTATTCCTTAAACATTTCCACAAACTTGTTAGTAGCCAAGACTTACTCAAATTGATTTGTTAATCATCAAAACATAGATTGAGCTAGTTTTCCACATATTTCCAACAATTTTCACTAAGTTCCAATTTTTATTTACCCATTAATTACATATACATATAATAGCATCAATTATCAATCACCTTTGCTATCCTTAATCATTTATTACACTCTTGTCTAACATATATATCAATTTGGATTATTTCTGCATAGGTTTCATATTTCTTTTTGATTGTTTCCTCAAACTGTCCACATATACTGAAATCAGGTGTACTATTTCTCTAAATCTTGATTTATAATCAAATTAAGGTATTTAATTCTGAATTTTCTATCATACATCAATAAATACATGAATTAATCTTCATAAATATTTCATCAGAAATATTGGCATTATATATTTATTTTGGCATTTTCACTGTGCTGGACAGTGTTGTGAGTTTAGGATCAGCCCTAATCATGTGAATTTTAACCCATACTAATATCACTCAAAAATAAATTTTGATTTTGTTCGAGTTATCTTAATGATGGCTTATACCTCATATAAAAATTTTATATAAAAAATCCTTCTACAAAAATTATTAAAAATTATTTACTACAGCTGATCCTGTCACCCGTTCTACCCTGTTTGGGTTGATCTTCTCGGGTTTTTAATTTGAAACGTGCTTAATATTTCAGTCTGAAATTTTGGTCGTCCCTTAATCACCATATAATGAGCTTGTAAACAAATTTTCATGGTGAAAATCCTTCGTTTACTATTTTGTTCATATTTTGATTCACAACATCATATAACTTCCAGATTTAAAGTATAAAATCAAAATTAACATATACTTACTTGATTAATTGGTAATCCCTCCTTTGGGCACTTGAAATTCCTTTCTTTTCTTCATAGTTTCTTCCCTTGGATCGTTCTAGCCACTGCCCCTTTGATTTTTATTATTTTTCTCTCCCAAACAGAAATCTGGAACGTCCACACTGCCTGCTTATATAGGCATTTATTTTTCAATTTTGCCTTTACAATTTCGACCCAAAATGGAGGGTAACGTTTTGCAAATTTACCTTTGTGAAACCCCAACCTAAGACACGTGTACAAAATGTTGGTCCCGAGTTAATGACAATTACCCAAGAGGGGAGGGGTGAATTGGGTATTTAAAAAATTTACAACTTAAACAGAAACTTTACCCCGGATTAATCTAGTCCCCTTTATGAAGAAACAAAATGAGAGCAATAATGTAAAGAGGATAAACAAAAATGAACACACAAGATTTTATAGTGGTTCGGGCAACCTCCCTACTCCACTCTTCCAAGCTCACACCCCTTGTGACTTGGGTTCCACTATGTATTCCGTGAATACAACTAGAGTCTCCACTCTCTTCTAGATTCTAGCTCTAGGGGGCATCAACAATACACAACACAAGTAGGTGACGAGTTCTACTCCAATCACACACTACTTTGCTTACACTTGTTCTTAGCTACCCAAGCTAAAACAAGTTCAATACAACAAGTAATAACAAAAGAAAGTTTCTACATGTTACTGTTGTGTAGACGCAGATTTGGTGCAGAGAAGAACTTGTAGTGTAGGCTTAGAGATTCAGCAAGCAGCTCTTGGTAGTTTGGAAGCAAAGTTCTTCTTCTCAATGTTGGCTTGATCACTTAATGCTCTTGAAGATAAGAGTTATGCCCACTTAATGAATTCTCAGCTACCCTCCTCGTTCATATTGAATGCCTTTTATAATTGTGGGGGGAATCCGAACGTTTGGAGGTAGGTGGTGCACATTTAATGCGCCAACGTTCGAAAATTTTCCGACCGTTGCGACCCAAGTCGCAGGTGGAGTCGACTTCGGGTGCGACTTCGCCTGTTCGCAACTTCTTCAAGTTCCAGTCTGGGTCGACTTGGTCCTCGACTTGACCCAAGTCGCAGGTGGAGTCGACTTCGGGTGCGACTTCACCTTGACAACTTGCTTGATGAACTTGAAATCCTTGGAATGCTTTGGTTGCTTGAGTTTCTTCATGTTTGGTTGTTTCTTCCTTGATTTATATCTCTTTGGACCACTGTGTTATCATTCTAGGTTGATGTCCTTTAGCTCCATGATTTGCAAACCTTGAGTCCTTGAGTCTTGAATTTTTGTATTCATGAACAAGTCCAATATATTTTGATTAGAATAGTTGAATTCATGCATCTTGCTTTCTTTGGACTTGGATTAGTCTTCATATGTTCCAAGTCGAACATCGAAGTCGACTTGATCTTCAACTTGACTCAAGTTTTACCTTGAAATCGATCTAATCCCCGATTTGGTTTCTGAAGTTTCTACCCTGTCCAACTGAAGTCGACTTGGTCTGCGACTTCACCCAAGTCGCATGCGGAGTCGACTTCATCTCCGACTTCGGCAGCTCTGCTCCTCGATGTCAACTCTGGACAGAAATGATGTCTCCAAGTCGCGACTGGAGTCGACTTGGTCTGCAACTTCACCTCAAGTCGCAAGTGGAGTCGACTTGGGATGCAACTTCGGCAGTTCTCATTCTCAATTTCAACTCTGGAAGGAAATGACGTTTTGAAGTCAATGCTGGAGTTGACTTGGTCTGCGACTTCACCCAAGTCGCAAGCGGAGTCGACTTGGGATGCGACTTCGGCACCTCTCATTCTCGATTTCAACTCTAGAAGGGAATGATGTCTTGAAGTCGCTTCTTGAGTCGACTTGGGGATCGACTTGGCCTAAGTCGAAGCCTGAGTCGACTTGGAAATCGACTTGACTTGCCATGCTTCATATTCTTCAAATTTATAACCTTAAGTCATTTCCACAAACATGTTAGTAACCAAAACTTACTCAAATTGATTTGTTAATCATCAAAACATAGACTTAGCTTATTTTCCACATATTTTCAACACAAAATTCTAGGGTTATAAACCCTAGGTAATATATTAATAAAATATATATTCATGAGTATGAAAATATGTGGGAATAGAGGTTAAAATAATTAATTGTGAAATTCGGATGACTAGTGCACGTAAATAGTGAAACGGGAATAGTAAACGTGGGATTAAGGAATATATTAAGTTAATCACTTTGAATTAACTTAATCATAAAAGACGAAAAAGGAAGCTTCCTGCTAAAGGGAAAAAGTACTTTTCAGATTAAAATAATAATTTTTGGATTTTTTAAATTTTTGTGAAGAAAATGAAGAAAAATTCATATCTTGCAATCCAGACGTCGGATTGAGATGAAATTTTTTATGGATGGCCAAAATATGATGATGAACATAATGAGTTGTCCAAGATTGATCAAAAATTACAAATCAAGGGTCAAGATGAAACGTAATTTTCCATTAATACTACTTTTGACTTTTTATTAAATTAAATAATAAATGATCAGCATCAATTGCAGGGGGTGGTTGGGAATATTTGACCAAATCAATGGTCTGTGATCATCATCATCCAAAATCAATGGTTAGGATTTATTTAGCTTAAATTAAATAATTTTAAAAATAAAAAAATAATAAAAAATAGGGCTGCATAGGGTGGGCTAGAGCAGGCATAGGGTGGCTGCTCTTGGCTCAATGCACCTTTTAAAATTATAAAAAAATACATATTATAATTTAATACCTCAAGCAAGGGGGGTAATTCCAATTTGATGAAAAATCAAAAAGTATAAATAGGGGGCAGGGGTGAACGTCCAAGACACTTCATCCCAGCTCCATTTGAGCATTTTTCACCCCCACCACGTTTTAGCCTTGAGGAGAAAGAAGAGCAGAAAGTTAGAGAGAGAAAGTGTGAGAAAAAGAAGGATATCTTCACTTCGAGTAAGTGATTTCTTCCCGAATTTCTTTTGAGTATTACGTAAGGTAAAACCATGCTTATATAATGCCTAAGCATGAGAAAATTAGTAAATTTATAATGCTTAATTGGAATTATGCCGAAACATCAAAAATTTGGAGCAAAGATGGAGCATTTTGAAAGATAGCATATGATATGTGAAAATAATGCTCCAAATTTGATAAATGCTGATTTGGGATATACGAATATGATAAATGATGATTTGGGATATACGAATATGATAAATGATGATTTGGGATGTATGAATATGATAAATGATGATTTGGGATGTATGGATATGATAAATAGATGTTGGAATGATGATATATTAATTTCATGATTTTTGGAATTAAGGATTATGCTTAAGTGAATTTATGTCTATTTTTAGTATATGGAGAAAATGATTTATTTAGCCAAGTAAATGATGATAAATTTAAAATGTATGAAATTTTCCATAATATACTAAGCATAAGCTATGTCATGGTATTTTTTATTTTTGGAACCCATGAACAGTAACCCACGTTGCTGTGAACAGTAACCTCGGGTGAACAGTAAACGTGAACGGTACCCATGAACAGTGATCGTGAACAGTGATGATGAACAGTAATATGCTACAGTAGCTATGAACAGTGAACAACGTGATTTTGGAGAAAAAATATAGATTTATTTTTATATTTTATGAGGATATATGGATGAAATTTTTAAAGGAATTTATGGATAAAAAAAATCCATATAAGGAGGTAATGACCAAGTATCTTTATAAGATTAACCACTATAGGAATGAGGTAATGACTGATTATAAAGCATGCATGGGAAGCAATCTAAGACATAAAATGATATAGATAAAATATCATTTTTTCATGTATAGGAAAAGGACAGGAAAAGGTGGAGGACATGGGCCGAGGAGGTAAGCAAGCACAACTTTGAAAATGTGATTTTATCCTCAAATATTTATGAAATATGTTTAAGGGTGGTCATTCCTATAATGTTTTGAAATGAGGAATATTTATGAGTTTTTATGAAAAGTCATGCTGACATATTGATATCATGTGATGTTCATGGACATGTGCACATGTATATACGTAATGAAGAGGCTTTGGTGGACGTAAAAAGCGGATCAGAGGATCCCCCTTCACTATTGCCGAGTCGTATGGGCTGTGTCCCTACGGCGTCCTCCCCAGAGGTGGAGGCAAAGGAATGTTATGTGTAAATGAATGCATTGCATTTTCTTACATGGATTGAAAAGGAAAGCATGGAATTGAAATGATGTTTTTAAGGGATGGTGCAAATAATTCTCTACATGAGAATGACAAGTCACCTGGTATTCTCCATTATATATAACATAACCTCGTCAGGTTTTGGAGGTGCAGGCATATCGATGACTCCCTCGTCACGATGCCTGTTTATATAGAGGGTCATGTCAACTTCCTGCTGATGAAGTCTGTCCCAAGAAGCTCTGTAACGAAACCGGACACATCCGTCAACATATCTATACCATGGGCCTGGGTCGGGGGTTTTAGGTGCTTGAGTCCTCATCCAAAAGTCCTGTAGGTCTTGTGGATCTACTTCGTCGGTTGGAATAGGGGGATCCCGGGGAATGCCAAGGTAGGTGCCTGGTAACACTCGTGCCCTAGGTTTATTACTAGAGGGCTCTCGTAGATCTTGTGCATGTTGACTTTAAACATCCCTTCCATTTTCAAGTTTTGAGTTTTAAACTCAAGTTAAATAACTTAAAACCAAACACATACTTACTTGGTTTTGAGCTAAATCAAACCCTAATTCTTTGAGATGCTTTTCTTCTCAATTTCTCCTCCTTTCTCCTTGATTTTCTTCCTCTTTTTGCTGGGAAATATGGACGTGAGCTGCTGCTGTTGCCTTGGACATTTTTAGCACATAGGCAATTTCCAAAATCCCTTCTCCATTCAACGTGCATAGGTTTTATAGTTGCTGGAATTTTTTTCCAGCTGTGGGCCCCACTATTTGGTGCATTTCAACACACTTAAATGCTCCCTTATCTACCTTATGTGGTGGCACAATTTCAGCCAAGTAAAATGAAGTTTTACAATTTTACAAAAATCATAAAATCTGCTTCAAAATCCAAGCCGTCCAAGTGTTCAGCATTGCACGTCCATTGCTGCCCATTTTTGCATCCATTTTTCATTTTTTTATTCAAAAATGTGGGCAATTTATACCTCTAATTACCCTTTAATTTATATATTAATTTTGTGTTAAATAAATTTAACAAAAACTGCAGCAACTTAGCAAATAAAATCACATTTTCCATCCCCATAAGCTGTCCACGTTTCAGCTGTATGTACCTGCCTTTTTCAATTTTTTTATTGCTGCAATTTTTCATTATTGCATGCAATTATCATGTACTTGCATCTCAGCAACTTATACGCATATTTTAAAAATTAAAAAAAATCAAAATATGCAGCAACATAGCCCCTTGGACGTCCCATGTTGCCACCTTAGCTATTTATAGGTTTTGCCTTTTGTAGCTACATCATGATATGCATTCAATGGATGGATAATTCACACATTTTTGCATTTCAAATAATTGCACAAAATACCCTAGAAATGGCCTGCAATTTCCACCTCAAATTCCATTTATATCATGCATTTATGCTTGGTACTCTAGCATTAAATGCATTGTACTCATGTAGAGCATTAGTCAACCATGCTCATCTTTTTCATTGCAGGTATTTTTCTCAAATTTCATGATTAATCCAAGCCATTCAAAATAAACATCTCATCATTCCATTCAACTATTTCAAATTTTATCTCAATCCGAGTTTCCTAACTCCTGTTATAGTCGTTTAAAGTTAACAGTTGAAATTGAAATATGATCAATAAATTGTAAATCTCATTTCATCAAGATTTTTCATAACCCATTTATTTCATAATACCAAGCCCAACATTAATAATTTTCATTTCAAATTTCACCTGAATCTGCCATACAGGCGTTGAGTTATGAATTTTTCAATGTTTTTTCATTAAACTTTTCAATTACCATAATAATTCCCATAATTCATATTAAATAATGGAAAATGATTTTTCATGATATATTTGCACATTTAAATCAACATCAATATGCTCTAATTCTATCATCTCATTTTAGCTCAAAATGCTTAATCACATCATTATTGATATTTCAAAACCCTAATTGCAATAATTAGCAAAATCATATAAAATCTTCATAATTCAATCATTCACATATAAACATCATATACATGATTAATGCATACATACGGGTTCTACCTGGTTAGCGTTCCACAATCCTCCCCCCTTATGACAGGTTTCGTCCCGAAACCGTCTATTCTTTACATAGATGGGGGTACTTTCGTTCTACTTCTTCCTTTAACTCCCAAGTGGCTTCATTTTCAGAATACCGGTTCCATTGCACCTTTACATACTCGATTTCCTGATTTTGAAGTTTTTGTACCTTGCGATCCAAGATCCGTACTGGTCTTTCTTCATAGTTTAAATGATCTTGAATCGGCAAATTTTCAGCCACTAATATATGAGTTGGGTCTGGAACATATTTCTTATGCATCAATATAATTGTGAAGCAGGGCTAGCGCTGGGGTAAGGCTACCCGATATGCTAGTTTCCCAACCTTTTCCAAAACTTCAAATGATCTAATGTACTTGGGATTCAATTTTCCCCTTTTTCCAAACCTTGTAACTCCCTTGAATGGTGTGACCTTTATAAACATGTGTTCGCCAACTTAGATGTTTAAATCTCTTCTCTTGCAATCTGTGTAACTCTTTTGCCGACTCTGGGCTATGAGTATACACTGGCGAATAGTTTTCACCATGTTTGCCATTCGTTGAGATAAGTCTAGGGCTAACCTTTTCTCTCCAACTTCATCCCAGTTCAACGGCTTTCGACATCGACAACCATACAACGCCTCAAATGGAGCCATTTGGATGCTAGCTTGGTAACTATTGTTATATGTGAATTCCGCAATCGAGATGTACTCATCCCATGATCCTCCAAACTCCAAGGTACACATACGGAGCATATCTTCAATGACTTGGTTCACCCGCTCCGTTTGTCCATCGGTTTGAGGATGAAAAGCTGTACTGAACTTGAGTTGGGTGCCTAAGGTTTCGTGCAAACTTTTCCAAAACCTCGATGTAAACATCGCATCACGATTTGAGATGATCGACTTTGGCACTCCATGGAGTCTTACGACCTTCTTATAGTAAATCTTAGCTAGCTTTTCCGCTGTACAAGTGTGGCGCCCCGAACCGAGGTGCCTAGAAGCCTTACTCCGGGATCGTTTTGATTGGTAAACGTGACTCAGGATTGTTGCCCTGATCACACGGCAGGATTCTTTTTTTTTTTTTTTTTCATCAATACATGGAAAATTTCCATCATTCATCCAATATATTTCACATAACACAGTTATGATAAAAAACTATTCCATAAACATTTTCATTGGAATAAAAATATTCCCTTTTCATCTCAAAATTATCATCGTTGACTTTACATAAAGTTTACATAAACATCATTTATATCAAAAACTACATAACACTTGGCATGCTGCCTTCATCATCATTTCCTGTCTGTTGTTGAAAAAGCATGGGTGAGTAATAATACTCAGTAAGCAAGCTATACATAATTTTTCAATCATTTTCATGCATTTCATAAAATGAAATGCAATGCATACATAGCATTCATGACATTCCTTTGGATGCAACGCTAGCTAGGCGCCCATCCCATACATGCTCCCATTTCAGGGAGGTCGCCGCCGGCCTGGGCCTATTAAGCGACTTGGCAATAGCGAGGGGGACATCCGGTCCGCTTACTACCTCGACTAAGGCCTATTCCTCGTGCACATGCTCATTCATACACATGCCGGCATGATATTTGCAAATCATAAACAATTTCATAAAAAGCATTTAATAAACAATTTCACAAACTTCAGTTCATGTAAAGCAGTTATAGGTATGGCCAACCTTAAATAAATTTCATAAAGCAACTTGCAAACAAATTCAAGCATTTTGGAAATAATTTGCAAAACATATAACTTGCTTACCTTTTTAGGAGGTGTCTTCGACCTTCTCTTTTCCTTTTCCTATTCAAGGACAAAGGATATTTCATTTCCTCTATTTAAGCTGCTTCCCATGTATGCTTTATAATATTTGGGTATTATTTCTTTACATAGATATTTTTGTCCATAAATTCTTCAAAAATTTCATACTTATATTCAAATATTAATTTCCAATTTTTCTCCAAAATCACGCTGATCACTGTAGCAAATCACTGTTCATCCGTGGTTATTGTTCACAGTGACGTGGTTACTGTTCATGGGTTTTAAAAATTGATATTTTTCCCAAAAATAAAAAATACCATGACATACCTTATGCCTAGTATATCATTGGACATTTCTTATATTTTGATTTTATTATTATTTTCTTGGCCAAAAAAATCATTTTCTCCATATACTAAAAATCACCATAAATTCACTTAAGCATAATCCTTAATTCCAAAAATTATGAAATTAATATATCATCATTCCAACATCATATTTATCATAATAATGCATCCCAAATCATCATTTATCATTTTTGGAGCATTATTTTCACATATCATAGGCTATCTTCCCGATTGCGTTATCTTCGCTCCAAATTTTTGATGTTTCGGCATAATTCTAATTAAGCATTATAACTTTACTTATTTTCTAATGCTTAGGCATTATCTAAGCATAATTTTACCCTATTTAACATCCAAAAGAAATTTGGAAAGAAATTGCTTACCGAAAGCGGAGATACGCCTTTTTTTCTCACACTTCCTCTCTCTAACTTTCTCCTTCTTTTTCTAAAGGGAAAAAACGTGTTTGGGGGTGGAAAATGAGCTCTTGCTCAAGCTTGGGACTGCCTTGGTCGTTCACCCCTTGGCCCCTATTTATAGTTTTTGATTTTTCACAAAATTAGATTTTACCCCCTTAGCTTTGAGGTATTTAATTATAAATTGGTATTTCTTTTTCATTTTAAAAATTGCATTGAGCCAAGAGCTGCCCACCCTATGCCTGCTCCAGCAGCCCTATGCAGCCCTATTTTTACCTATTTTTATTATTTTTTATTTAATTAATTTTTAAGCAAATTAAATCTAAACCCTTGATTTGTGATTTGGATGAATTTAATCCATTGATTAAAGTCAAGTGGCCATTTAATGCCCCTGCTCACGCCCCTGCCCTTGCTGCTTTGCATTTAATTTTTTAATTTTTAATTTTTTACTTTTTGTAAAAAGTCAAAAGTAGTATTTAATTAAAGTAATGCTACTTTTTGATTTTTCATTTGACGTTTCATCTTGACCTTTGATTTGTGATTTTCATCACATCTTGATCCATTCATCATGTCCATCATGAATTTTTAACCATCCATAAAAAATTTCATCGAATTCCGACGCCCGGATTGCAATTTATGAATTTTTTTCTATTTTTCCACAAAAATCCAAACTTGGATTAAAATATCCAAAAGAATTGCTATTTTGTCTTGTAGTGATTAAATCTCTATTTTGTCTTTTCGTGATTAAGTTAATCCAAGTGATTAACTCTTAATCACGGGTCTTAGTCCTTGGTTACTATTCACGTGCACTATTCATGGGGTTAAATTCCTAATCGCATTATTTCAATCTCCAATACACATATCCATTAATTCATGAATTTTCATTTATTCATAAAATAATTACAATATTACAAATGTCGAAATGACGCGTATACAGTCGAAACAACTCGTATACGGTCAGGGTTCCACAATTCTCCCCCCCTTACAATAGGTTTCGTCCCGAAATCTATCTTTCTTTGAATAATTGAGGATACTTTCTTTCAACTTCTTCCCGTAACTCCCATGTGGCTTCGGATTCTGAATATCGATTCCGTTGAACCTTTACATACTCAATTTCTCTGTTCCGAAGCTTCTTGATCTTGAAATCTAGTATCTTGATTGGCCTTTCCTCATAGTTCAAGTGTTCTTGTATTGGCAAATTTTCCGCTATCAATACATGGGTTGGATCGGAAACATATTTCCTGAGCATGGAGATGTGAAACACATTGTGGATGGCACTGAGGGCTGGTGGCAGAGCTATTCTATAGGCTAGATTACCTATCTTTTCCAAAACTTCAAAGGGCCCAACATATCTCGGGTTTAATTTTCCTCTCTTTCCAAACCGGGTGACTCCTTTGAATGGTGTTACCTTAACAAATACGTGATCCCCAACTTGGATATTTAAATCCCTTCTTTTGCAATCGGTGTAACTCTTTTGCCTACTCTGGGCTGTGAGTATACACTGGCGAATCACTTGAACTTTTTCTGCCATTCTCTTTGAGAGGTCTGGAGCTAATTTTCTTTCTCCCACTTCATCCCAGTTTAGAGGAGTTCTGCATTTTCGTCCATATAAAGCTTCAAATGGGGCCATTTGAATACTTGCTTGATAACTGTTATTATAAGCAAATTCTGCCATAGCCAAATATTCATCCCATGATCCTCCAAATTCTACTGTGCACATTCTCAGCATATCCTCTACTATTTGATTTACCCTTTCTGTCTGCCCATCAGTTTGAGGATGAAATGCTGTGCTGAATTTCAGCTGCGTACCTAAGGTTCGATGTAAACTTTTCCAAAATCGAGATGTAAAACTGGAATCTCGATCGGACACTATTGACTTAGGTACTCCATGCAGTCTCACTATCTCCTTATAATAAATTTTAGCCAGTCGCTCAGCAGTAAAATTTTTCTTGATGGCTAGGAAATGAGCTACTTTTGATAATCTATCTACTATGACCCATATAGCATCATTCCCATTATGGGTTCTTGGCAACCCTTCAATAAAATCCATAGTAATATCATCCCATTTCCATTCTGGGACTTCTAGCGACTGTAATTTTCCAGGGGTTCTTTGATGATCAGCCTTAACCCTTTGACATGTTAGGCACTTAGCCACATATTCAGCAATTTCTCTCTTCATATTATTCCACCAATACATCTTTTTGATGTCTTGATACATCTTGGTGCTACCTGGATGCATCGAAAATGGAGAGAAATGTGCTTCTTTCAATATCTGTTTCTTTACTTCCTCTTGATCAGGTATACACAGGCGACCCCTGTATCTGTACATCCCTTGTTCATCTTGTATGTATTCACTGGGATTTTTCTTAATCATTTTCTCCACATAATTCTTGAAATCCCCATTTTCTTGTTGAGTCATTTTAATTTGCTCAAATAAATTCGACTGGATTTGTAATTGAGACAATCCAACTTGTACCCCATGTGGGATTACATTTAGCTCTAATTGTCTCAATTCTTGTAGTAGCCCTTCTTCCTTTGTGATAAGATGTGCTAAGCTAATATTTCTACTTAGCGCATCGGCTACTACATTGGCTTTGCCTGGATGATATAAAATGTCAAGGTCATAATCCTTGAGTAATTCGAGCCATCTCCTTTGCCTCATATTTAACTCCTTTTGAGTAAAAATATACTTGAGGCTCTTGTGATCAGTATAGACCTCACATTTAACTCCATATAAATAATGTCTCCATATTTTCAAGGCAAAGACTACTGCTGCCAATTCTAAATCATGGGTTGGATAGTTTACCTCATTTGGCTTGAGTTGCCGAGATGCGTATGATATAACTTTTCCATTTTGCATCAGTACACATCCTAATCCTTTCTTTGAGGCATCACTATAGATCACAAACCCTTCCTTCTCCATAGGTAGTGTTAGAATTGGAGCTTTTACCAGTCTTTTCTTTAATTCCTGGAAGCTATTCTCACATTCCTGTGTCCATTCATACCTAACTCCTTTCCTTGTCAGCTTTGTGAGTGGAGCTGACAATTGTGAGAATCCTTCCACAAATTTTCTGTAGTAGCCAGCTAGCCCTAGGAAACTTCTTATTTCCGTGATATTTGTTGGTTGTGGCCACTTCGTTATTGCCTCAATCTTTTGAGGATCTACTTGTATTCCTTTCTCGGATATAATGTGGCCGAGAAAGGCTACCTGTTTCAACCAAAATTCACATTTCTTAAATTTAGCATATAACTTCTCCCTTCGGAGAATTTCCAATACTATTCTTAAATGTTTCTCATGTTCTTCTTCTGTCTTTGAATAAATCAATATATCATCAATGAATACCACCACAAATTGATCCAAAAATTCTCGAAAAATTCTGTTCATCATATCCATAAACACAGCTGGGGCATTCGTTAGTCCAAATGGCATGACTAAGAATTCATAATGCCCATATCTTGTTCTGAATGCTGTTTTATGGATGTCCTTTGGACATATCCTCAACTGGTGGTAACCTGACTGTAAATCAATTTTTGAAAATGTAGAAGCTCCTTTTAACTGATCAAAAAGATCATCTATTCTTGGGAGTGGGTACTTATTTTTCACTGTTACTTTGTTCAATTCTCTGTAATCAATACAGAGTCTCAAACTCCCATCCTTTTTCCTTACAAATAATACTGGAGCTCCCCATGGTGATGCACTGGGTCTAATAAACCCCTTATCTAATAAATCCTGAATTTGTACTTTCAACTCAGCCAATTCGGCTGGTGCCATCCTATATGGGGCCTTAGATATTGGGGCTGTCCCTGGAAAAATTTCTATCTCCATATCCATCTCTCTTTCTGGTGGTAAATTACATAGCTCTTTTGGAAAAATATCTGGAAATTCCTTTACCACTGGAATTTGTTCCATAGGTACCCCATCTCTTATTGTGTTTATAGAGACCAGATAAGCTGTACATTGTTGGCGCATTAGCTTAGCTGCTTTCATAGCTGATACCATCTTTATTGTGTTTTCTGGTTGTCTTATCTTACTGATCTCTATTTCATCTTTTGGTGATTCAAATTGCACCTTTTTATTTCTATAATCAATTGTCGCACCCCATTGACTTAGCCAATCCATCCCTAATATGACATCAAATTCTGTCATGGGTAATAGGATAAGATCAGCTTCTAATATTTTTGTTCCTATCCTGATAGGACATGCTTTGCAGATTTGGTTTATACTTGCCAATCTATATACTGGGGATTCTACATGTATAGTACTACTGGTTTCCTCTACCCGTAGTGCGTGTGTGATTACGAATTGGTATGATATAAATGAATGCGTAGCTCCAGAATCAAATAAAGCTACTGCAGAATTTCCCAAAATGTAAATCATACCTGTAATCACTTTTTCCTCCATCTCTTGTGATTCTGTTCGGGTGAGGGCTTGGACACGCACTGGGTTGACAGCAGTACCGGGTCGATTAGCGATGGCGGGGACTTTTTATTGGGCCGGCCTCCCTCGAGCTTGTGCTCCTTGTGGCTTATTCGGACAATTGGGCGAAATGTGTCCGATTTGACCACAGTTGAAGCATTTTATTATCTTGGCATCGTCGGTCCCGCAGTCCCGGGCCACATGACCCGTTTGGCCACATTTGTAGCATTTCCCCGTTCCCTGTAAACATTCGCCTGAGTGGTGCTTGTGGCAAGTACTGCAAGTCGGGGCGCTTTTTGTCTGGTCACCGATTTTCTTTCTCTCGGTGATTCCCCTTTTTCCTTTATTAGCCTCACCTTCCTTCGAGGCTGAAAAAAATTGTTTTTGAGCTTGCCTAAGCTCTTGAGTCCTCATAGACTCCATCTCTAATGCCCTAGCCCTCTCAATGCTAGAGGCATAGTCCTTTATTAGTAATGGGGCTAACCCCTCTCTTAGCTGGGGTCTCAATCCCCTCTGGAACCTTTGTGCCTTATTTTCCGGCACATTGGCGATCCATGGAACATATCTTACCAAGGCATTGAACTTTGTAGCATATTCTGTGACTGTCATCCTGCCTTGGTAAAGCTTTTCGAATTCTATCACCCTTTGGCTCTGTAGCCCTACAGGGAGATATTCTTTATTGAATTCCTCCAAAAACTCATGCCATGAAACTTGCTCTGGGTGTGGCATGGTGACCATCAGCGTTTCCCACCATTCATAAGCATCTTTTATCAGCAGGTGGGTAGCACACAAGACTTTCTGCTGATCATTGCAAGGTGATATCCTGAATAATTTCTTCACCTCTGTGATCCACTGTTCGGCAATGAAGGGGTCAGGTTCCCCTGCAAACTTAGGTGGGCGCTGGGCAAGAAAGGCATTGATAGCCTTTCTGTCGGCCTCAAGGAGACTATCTTCAACTCCCCTTGATGTGCCGGGATTGGCCGAGGGCCCTGGTCTTTCCCCATCTCTTCTTGATGGTGGGGCTTGCTGGTTCCTCATTTCTTGCAACAACCCAGCAGTCTGGGCTGTCCATTGCTGCATAGCTTTTTCGATAGCCGCAACAATTCTTTCTTCTATATTGACCTCTGCTTGAGGTCTAGGGCTTTCCTCTCGCCGTGGGCGGGTCCTAGAGGATTGCTCCTCTGATTCAGCCCTATAAGTTCTTTTACTGGCTTCGCCCCTTGTTTGATCAACTGATTCTTCCATCGGGGCCTTTCCTTTGTTGGCTCTCGCTCTAGCTCTGGTGAGCGGCATTTTTAACTTCATGAAACATTTATTAGTATAATATCAATATTCATCAATAATAAATAAATCAATCATGATTTCATGTAATCTAGCTTAGTCATTTCTTTCCTTTTCTACCTATTTACCAATCCATGCTCTGATACCAACTTCTGTGGTATCAAACTTATCCTTTCAACATCATTTATTTTCACCTTCTCGCGCCTATTTACCAATCCTTGCTTTGATACCAACTTCTGTGGCGCCCCGAACTGAGGTGCCTAAAAGCCTTACTCCGGGATCGTTTTGATTGGTAAACGTGACTCAGGATTGTTGCCCTGATCACACGGCAGGATTCTTTTTTTTTTTTTTTTTTCATCAATACATGGAAAATTTCCATCATTCATCCAATATATTTCACATAACACAGTTATGATAAAAAACTATTCCATAAACATTTTCATTGGAATAAAAATATTCCCTTTTCATCTCAAAATTATCATCGTTGACTTTACATAAAGTTTACATAAACATCATTTATATCAAAAACTACATAACACTTGGCATGCTGCCTTCATCATCATTTCCTGTCTGTTGTTGAAATAGCATGGGTGAGTAATAATACTCAGTAAGCAAGCTATACATAATTTTTCAATCATTTTCATGCATTTCATAAAATGCAAATGCAATGCATACATAGCATTCATGACATTCCTTTGGATGCAACGCTAGCTAGGCGCCCATCCCATACATGCTCCCATTTCAGGGAGGTCGCCGCCGGCCTGGGCCTATTAAGCGACTTGGCAATAGCGAGGGGGACATCCGGTCCGCTTACTACCTCGACTAAGGCCTATTCCTCGTGCACATGCTCATTCATACACATGCCGGCATGATATTTGCAAATCATAAACAATTTCATAAAAAGCATTTAATAAACAATTTCACAAACTTCAGTTCATGTAAAGCAGTTATAGGTATGGCCAACCTTAAATAAATTTCATAAAGCAACTTGCAAACAAATTCAAGCATTTTGGAAATAATTTGCAAAACATATAACTTGCTTACCTTTTTAGGAGGTGTCTTCGACCTTCTCTTTTCCTTTTCCTATTCAAGGACAAAGGATATTTCATTTCCTCTATTTAAGCTGCTTCCCATGTATGCTTTATAATATTTGGGTATTATTTCTTTACATAGATATTTTTGTCCATAAATTCTTCAAAAATTTCATACTTATATTCAAATATTAATTTCCAATTTTTCTCCAAAATCACGCTGATCACTGTAGCAAATCACTGTTCATCCGTGGTTATTGTTCACAGTGACGTGGTTACTGTTCATGGGTTTTAAAAATTGATATTTTTCCCAAAAATAAAAAATACCATGACATACCTTATGCCTAGTATATCATTGGACATTTCTTATATTTTGATTTTATCATTATTTTCTTGGCCAAAAAAATCATTTTCTCCATATACTAAAAATCACCATAAATTCACTTAAGCATAATCCTTAATTCCAAAAATTATGAAATTAATATATCATCATTCCAACATCATATTTATCATAATCATGCATCCCAAATCATCATTTATCATTTTTGGAGCATTATTTTCACATATCATAGGCTATCTTCCCGATTGCGTTATCTTCACTCCAAATTTTTGATGTTTCTGCATAATTCTAATTAAGCATTATAACTTTACTTATTTTCTCATGATTAGGAATTATCTAAGCATAATTTTACCCTATTTAACATCCAAAAGAAATTTGGAAAGAAATTGCTTACCGAAAGCGGAGATACGCCTTTTTTTCTCACACTTCCTCTCTCTAACTTTCTCCTTCTTTTTCTAAAGGGAAAAAACGTGTTTGGGGGTGGAAAATGAGCTCTTGCTCAAGCTTGGGACTGCCTTGGTCGTTCACCCCTTGGCCCCTATTTATAGTTTTTGATTTTTCACAAAATTAGATTTTACCCCCTTAGCTTTGAGGTATTTAATTATAAATTGGTATTTCTTTTTAATTATAAAAATTGCATTGAGCCAAGAGCTGCCCACCCTATGCCTGCTCCAGCAGCCCTATTCAGCCCTATTTTTACCTATTTTTATTATTTTTTATTTAATTAATTTTTAAGCAAATTAAATCTAAACCCTTGATTTGTGATTTGGATGAATTTAATCCATTGATTAAAGTCAAGTGGCCATTTAATGCCCCTGCTCACGCCCCTGCCCTTGCTTCTTTGCATTTAATTTTTTATTTTTTTATTTTTTACTTTTTGTAAAAAGTCAAAAGTAGTATTTAATTAAAGTAATGCTACTTTTTGATTTTTCATTTGACGTTTCATCTTGACCTTTGATTTGTGATTTTCATCACATATTGATCCATTCATCATGTCCATCATGAATTTTTAACCATCCATAAAAAATTTCATCGAATTCCGACGCCCGGATTGCAATTTATGAATTTTTTTCTATTTTTCAACAAAAATCCAAACTTGGATTAAAATATCCAAAAGAATTGCTATTTTGTCTTGTAGTGATTAAATCTCTATTTTGTCTTTTTTTGATTAAGTTAATCCAAGTGATTAACTCTTAATCACGGGTCTTAGTCCTTGGTTACTATTCACGTGCACTATTCACGTGCACTATTCACGGGGTTAAATTCCTAATCGCATTATTTCAATCTCCAATACACATATCCATTAATTCATGAATTTTCATTTATTCATAAAATAATTACAATATTACAAATGTCGAAATGACGCGTATACAGTCGAAACAACTCGTATACGGTCAGGGTTCCACAACAAGTCCTTCTGATACGTAAAAAGTGCGCGACTTTTGATAACCTATCCACGATTACCCATATAGAATTATTTTCTGCTTGGGTTCTAGGTAATCCTTCAATGAAATCCATAGTAATATCGTCCCACTTCCATTTGGGAATTTCTAAGGACTATAACTTACCAGGTATTTTTTGGTGATCTGCCTTCACCCGTTGGCAAGTTAGACACTTAGCCACATATTCAGCAATCTCCCTTTTCATATTATTCCACCAATATGTTTTCTTGAGATCCTGATACATCTTGGTACTCCCTGGGTGAATAGAAAATGGCAAAAAATGTGCTTCCTTAAGAATCTGTTCCTTCAATTCAGTTATGTTAGGTATGCAAAGGCGATCCTTGTACATGTACATATCTTGTTCATCAATAACAAATTCTGTCAACCCTTTCTCTTCATTTTCTCAACATGTGTATGTAGGTCTGTGTCCTTTTGCTGCGCAACCTTGATCTGTTCAAAAAGTGATGATTGTATGTGTAATTGTGACAGTCGAACTTGGACTCCTGGTGGACATACAATCAATTCCATTTGCTCTATTTCCTTAAGCAGTCCTTTCTCCTTAGTGATAAGATGCGCTAAGCTGACATTTTGGCTCAATGCATCGGCTACCACATTTGCCTTATCTGGATGGTATAAAATCTCTAAATCATAATCCTTCAGTAATTTGAGTCATCTCCTTTGTCTCATGTTTAACTCCTTCTGAGTGAAAATATATTTGAGGCTCTTATGATCAATGAAAATCTCACATCTTGCTCCATACAGGTAATGTCTCCATATTTTTAAGGCAAATACCACCGCTGCTAACTCTAAATCATGCGTGGGGTAGCTTACCTCATTGGGCTTTAGTTGTCGTGACGCATAAGTTATCACCTTACCCCTTTGCATCAAAACGCAACCCAATCCTTTTCTCGACGCATCACTATAAACCACGAACCCTTCATTTTCTTTTGGTAGGGTTAGGATGGGTGCTTTCACTAGCCATTGTTTCAATTCCTGAAAGCTGCACTCGCATTCCTCAGACCATACATACCTGACTCCCTTACGAGTCAACTTCGTTAACGGGGCTGACAATTGTGAAAATCCTTCGACAAACTTTCTGTAATAGTTGGCCAACCCTAGGAAGCATCAAATTTCTGTAATAGTCGTCGGCCTTGGCCATTTCAAAACCGCCTCAATCTTTTGAGGATCAACTTGAATACCCTTTTCAAATATTATATGTCCGAGAAACCCTATTTGTTTCAGCTAAAACTCACATTTCTTCAGTTTGGCATATAATTTCTCTTTCCTTAACCTTTCTAATACCCTTCGCAGATGGTCTTCATGTTCTTTCTCTGTTTTAGAGTAGATCAGGACATCATTGATAAAAACAACCACAAATTGATCCAGATAATTCCGAAAAATCCTATTCATCATATCCATGAATACGGTAGGGGCATTAGTAAGTTCGAAAGGCATTACCAAAAATTCATAATGTCGATACTTGGTTCGGAATGCCGTTTTATGAGTATCGACCGGATTTATTCTTAACTGATGGTACCCTGACTGTAAATCAATCTTGGAGAAAGTCGTAGCTCCTTGCAATTGATCGAACAAATTATCGATCCTGGGCAATGGATATTTATTCTTTATTATGACCTTATTCAACTCTCGGTAGTCAATACATAACCTTAAGCTTCCGTCCTTTTTCCTCACAAACAGTACCGGAGCTCCCCAAGGGGATACACTTGGTCTAATAAAACTTTTGTCCAACAACTCCTGTATTGACGCCCTTAGTTCATTCATCTCAGCTGGCGCCATTCTATAAGGAGTTTTAGAAATTGGAGTTGTACCTGACATTATATCAATTGTCATATCCATCTCCCTTTGTGAAGGCAATGTGGTTAACTCCTTTGGAAACATATCTGGAAATTCTTTAACCATAAGTATTTGATTAACTTCTACCTCCATGCCTTCATTTACATTCACAGACACGAAGTAAGCTTGACACTTTTGTCGAATCATTCTGACAGCTTTCATAGATGATATCAGTATACTTGAACTGTCAGGTTGCCTCAATTTTCTAATGGCGATCTCCTTTCCTGGAGTTGCTTCAAACTGTACTTTCTTATTCTTACAGTCTATGGTCGCACCCCATTGGCTTAGCCAATTCATACCCAATATCACGTCAAACTCAGTCATATCCAATAGGATCAAATCAGCTTCTAGAATCAATTATCCTATCCTAATTGGGCAGACTTTGCATACTTGGCTAGTACTTGCTAACCTATAGACTGGAGATTCTACATGTATAACTTGATTGGTTTCTTCTATCGGCAGTGCATGGGTGGTCACATATTGGCATGCTATGAATGAATGGGTGGCACCAGAATCAAACAAAGCTACTGCCATATTCCCTAAAATATAAACTGTACCTGTGACCACCTTTTCTTCTTATTCTTGAGATTCTTTCCGGGTCAGGGCATGCACGTGCACCGGGTTCGTAGAAGTTCCTTGCTTGCTTGTTGCTCCAGGTATCCTCAGCTGAACAGGTCTTCCACGTCCTTGAGATGACTGCGCCTTATCTGGGCAGTTCGTGGCTATGTGACCCACTTGGTCACATATATAACACTTAACCACCTTTCCTTCTCCCGGCCTGTACTCCTTGGCAATGTGACCCGTCTGTCCACATTTGTAACACCGATTCGAGCCCTTTAAACACTCACCCGTATGTCGCCTTTGACATTTCTTACACAGTGGCGAGCTTTTCCTCTTTTGAATTCCTTTTTCCTTTCTTATACTGCCTTTTCTAGCTTTCTCTTTTCCGGTTTTCGGTTCCTTAGAACCCACACTGAACAACCTCGAACCCAATCTTAATTCTTGGGTTCTCATAACCTCAATTTCCAAAGCCCTTTCTCTCTCAAGGCTGGAAGCATAATCCTTTATCAGCAGAGGTGCAAGGCTTTCCCGCAGATATGGCCTCAACCCTTGTTGAAATCTCTGTGCCTTATTTTGTGGAACATTTGCGATCCAAAGGACATATCTGACCCGAGCATTAAACTTTGTAGCATACTCGGTGACCGTCATCCTCCCTTTTTACAACTTTTCGAATTCTATCACCTTTTGACTCTGCAATCCCACCGGGAGGTATTCTTTATTAAATTCTTCCACAAATGTTTGCCAAGACACTTCTTCGGGTCATGGCATTGTGATTAACATGGTCTCCCACCATTCATATGCGTCTTTTGCTAACAAATGGGTGACACACAGTACTTTCTAACGGTCGTTGCATGGAGATATCCTAAACAATTTCTTAATCTTCGTCAACCATTGCTTTGCTTGAACCGGGTCTGGTTCTCCAGAAAATTTCGGAGGTCGTTGTGCTAGAAAGGCATTTATGGCTCTTCTATCAGCTTCCATCAGCTGATTTTCATCCCTTAGCGGTGCTGGTGTGGCAACAAGGTCCGCCATAGGAGCAGGTCCTTCTCTTTCTGCATTTTCCAATTGATCTTGTTGGGTCCTTTCCCATAATCCCTGTATGATGTCGGCAGTCTGCGCTGCCTAATCCCTAGTGGCCTACTGCATTGCTTTTTCCACTGCTACAGCCACTCTTTCCCCCATAAGTCTATTCTGCCTCGGCTCAGTTTCCTCTTCCACATTCTGTTCTAGGTTTTTATCATTCCGCCTTTGTTGGTTCCTTTGGTTCTGTATCACTGGCCTTCCCCTTTTAGGTTGGCTAGATTCGCCAACTTCGTGTTGGCTTGGAACCTCTGTCTCTGCCTCTTTCCCTTTATTTTTCCTTACTCCTGCTCTTGTTTCCACCATTGTTTTAATCTGAGTATATAACAACACACTTTTCATTTTCAATTAGTATTAGATCATTATATATGCATTTCATTAATATTCATCATGGAATCAGTGCATATGCATTTCAATTTCATTCAATGTTAAATCATTGCATATGCATCTCATCATCACATGGTCACAACCAATTCATTCAATCATAATATATCACACCATTCAGCTCATGCTCATTCATTCATATATATCTAAAACATCAAGAGTTCAATATATTAGCATATTCGTTCACATACACCATATTCATCGTTAGTTCATACAAAAGTAAGTCACACTTATGTACATATTTAGCATAGCATACCCATTTCACACTTACATACATGTCAGTTCACCATAGCAACCATAGTGTCATCCTGACATAATTATACATGCACCACATGATCATCAACCACACCTATATATACACAACTGTCTAAAGAGAAACAACCGAAACAGGTAAATTCATCGTCCTCCCGGACCTCTCCCTTGACGTCTACGTCTACGTGGAACTTGTGAGGGTGCTTCTGTGATAGTGCTAGTGTCGGACCATGCCTGAATCTCATCATCACTACCACCATCATCCTCCTCATCCTCGTCATCCTTTATAAACTCCACTATCTCTTCTTCTACTTCCTCCTCTACTTCGTCCTCTTCCTCCTCCTCTTCTTCTTCCTCAAATGGTTCGAGGAACTCCATCGGGTCGTCATCATCATTGATTTCGGTCAGAGGAACAATTTCACCCGTGTTCTCCATTATATATAACATAACCTCATCAGGTTTTGGAGGTGCACGCATATCGATGACTCCCTCTACACGATGCCTATTTATATAGAGGGCTATGTCAACTTCCTGCTGATGGAGTTTGTCCCAAGAAGCTCCGTAATGAAACCGGACACATCCGTCAACAAACCTATACCATGGGCCAGGGTCGGGGGTTTTAGGTGCTTGAGTCCTCATCTAAAAATCCTGTAAGTCTTGTGGATCTACTCTGTCGGTTGGAACAGGGGGATCCCGGGGAATGCCAAGGTAGGTGCATGGTAACACTCGTGCCCTAGGTTTATAACTGGAGGGCTCTCCTAGATCTTGTGCATGTTGACTTGAGGAGTCATAGTAGCTTCCCTTAGTGTGACCATGTGTGCGTATTGGTGAGAATCCTGGGGGGACTGATGGAAACGGTGCATTATCGGGCTGTGATTCCCACCATCTATTAATATTTTCTTCTCTTCGCTGTCTCCTACCTCTTCCTCTCTTTCTCTTCGTAACTCCTCCGCACTCATCATCCTCTTTCCTCTATCCGCCATCTGTGTAGACATAACAATCAAATTGCATTGCAACAACAATTCAATGTCATATGACATGCATTTCATCATGTTAGAAGCATACCTAATCATCACATGAACATGTCTATTTCATTATCTAGCATGCATTTCATCATGTTATAATCATGCATGAGCATCATTTAATCACATCTAATTCATCACATCGTTATGAGTAATCATATATATTCATGTGTAGTCATGCATATGTCTTCATATCCTATCAATTTCCTATACTTAGAAATGTTTCACGCCTATTTACCAATCCATGCTCTGATACCAAGCTCTGCGGCGCCCCAAACCCGATCGTCACATCCTGAGCCTTACCTCGAGATCGTATTGACTGGTAAACGTGATCACGATTGTTGCCCTGTCACACGGCGAGTTTTATTGGATATTTATCCCATTAATTATGAACATATAGATATATAACAATTCAAGTTCTCATATTTTCAAAACTCAGACATATCTAAGTCATTTCGATCCATTAATTACACATACATGGCATGTTGTTCAAGCAACATTTCAACACTTACCTAAATCAGATGTCACGGCATATATACATCATATTCATCAATCACAACATAAGATTTCAGTTTACATCTTCCCACATAAGTTCCTTGGCATGAAAGTTCTAAGTTTTTCCATTGAGTCCTTAAGCTGGCACATGCTCCTTTGCCATCCTGTCCTTCACCTATCTTTGGGTTTGGAAAATAAAATCTTGAGTCGAAACTCAATAAGCAAGCTATTTTCATTTTACAGGCAAATCATTTCAGGCAACATTTTGCATTTAAACTCATCTTGGAAAGCATCATATACCTTGTCTAAAGGTATATTTTAAAAACATGAAATCCTGTATCCATCATGGGTCCCATATGCATAATGCCATATGAAAATATGAACATATATATACCATTTCTCCCTTAGGATGGAAGCTAGCTGGGCAACCATCCGTCACGTTAACTCCTATTTTAGAGAAGGCGCCGCCGGCCTTAGGCCTGTTTCAAGTGACTTGGCCACACCAAGGGGGGACAATCGGTCTGCTTATACCCTTCAAGTGGACCTAGTATCCTATGCACATGAAATTTTGCATAAATTCATCTTTAACTTGCTAGCATGATTTTTCAATCAGAAATATAGAATCACATCATTTTTCCATAGCATTTAACAAAGAAAGATTTCATAAGATTGCATTTAAAATAAAATATCATTTTAACATCATTTTGCTAAGGGATGGCCATCCTTAAACCCATTAGGAACAATTTCCATAGTTTCGTCAAATAAGTTAAAGCAAGAATTGCATTTATGGAAACAATTTAGAAAAGCAAAAATTCTTTAGAAAATTTGCTTGCTTACCTGAATTCCTTAGCTTTTCGTCACCACTTTTTCTTTGCCTTTGCCTACATGAGAATAGTATGATTCTTCATATATTTCTTTTCTCATATTTCATTTAGTTTTCCAACCCATTCCATATACATACATCATTTATTTGACTTCATAAGTCAGCATACACATATATAGCTCATTTTATACACATTTCTTCGGCTACCATATATCATAACATGTATGACCCCATACACTGGGTATTCATTTTAATCACACAAAATTCATTCAATACACATCATTCATAGGTTTATTGAGCTCACTTTGTCATTTATCCATTTTTTCCACAACACACACAACGGTGCTTGCTTTAGCACATGCTATTGCCTTAGGCTTCATTAAGTAAATTTCAAATTTTGAAATATATCATCATACACTCAAAAAAGATGTATAATCATGGAATTCATCTCATTTTCATGCATTTTTGCATGAAATCATTTTTCATAAGTCATTCATCACCCATTTACCTTTATCCTTTCACATAAGCTCATTTAACACATAAACATAATGCATTTCATAAAATTTGCTAACTCAGAAATTTAATCCATTTTCAGAGGTTTAATTACCCTTAATTACCACTACATTCAGGGTATTTTTATGGGATTTAAATCCATTCAGCCTAGGTTTCCAAAACAGCAAGTTTGGAACCCGTTTTTCACCCGTTTTACGTGTCTTTTGACACATAACCCTATGCAGTCGTAAAATTCAGAAATTCCAGAAATTAAATCCATTTTTCCTAATACATATTTAGGAATTAAACACATATATAAAATTCATGCATTATCATTTCTCAAAACAGCAAGTTACCCACACGTTTTGAGTCCCATTTCACGTTGGTTTGACGTTCTTTCATAAAATCTGTAAAAATCAGTTTTAGGGTTTATTTTTCCCAAATATTTTTGGGCATCCATAATAACTTAAACCTAGGGTATTTTAACCTGCATAACATGCTTAAAACATGCAAGTCCATTTTCATAACATTTTTAGCATATAAACATAGGAATTAGGTCAAAATCATCACTTTGCATTCCATAACTTCAAAAATTTATCATTTAAGCATAACTCAACATATATTTTGCATGAATACATGATTCATACTCTAATAATATTATCAAACCAAAACAGAAACTTGTCTTGGAGATTTAGGGTTTAACAACTTGGATTTTCCACTTAATACACATGCATAACTTCACTTTCATTAGCTTAAACTTGTAGATGCATTCATAAAACCTAATATCCATTCCATATTCATTCAAAAGCATGTTAAACCACCATTTTATAGGTCCTTTAAACATCCCTTCCATTTTCAAGTTTTGAGTTTTAAACTCAAGTTAAACAACTTAAAACCAAACACATACTTACTTGGTTTTGAGTTAAATCAAACCCTAATTCTTTGAGATGATTTTCTTCTCAATTTCTCCTCCTTTCTCCTTGATTCTTCCTCTTTTTGCTGGGAAATATGGACATGAGCTGCTGCTGTTGCCTTGGATGTTTTTAGCACTTAGGCAATTTCCAAAATCCCTTCTCCATTCAACGTGCATGGGTTTTATAGTTGCTGAAATTTTTTTCCAGCTGTGGGCCCCACTATTTGGTGCATTTCCACACACTTAAATGCTCCCTTATCTACCTTATGTGGTGGCACAATTTCATCCAAGTAAAATGAAGTTTTACCATTTTACAAAAATCATAAAATCTGCTCCAAAATCCAAGTCGCCAAGTGTTCAGCATTGCACGTCCATTGTTGCCCATTTTTGCATCCATTTTTCATTTTTTTATTCAAAAAAGTGGGCAATTTATACCTCTAATTACCCTTTAATTTATATATTAATTTTGTGTTAAATAAATTTAACAAAAACTGCAGCAACTTAGCAAATAAAATCACATTTTCCATCCCCATAAGCTGTCCACGTTTCAGCTGTATGTACCTGCCTTTTTCAATTTTTTTATTGCTGAAATTTTTCATTATTGCATGCAATTCTCATGTACTTGCATCTCAGCAACTTATACGCATATTTTAAAAATTAAAAAAAATCAAAATATGCAGCAACATAGCCCCTTGGACGTCCCATGTTGCCACCTTAGCTATTCATAGGTTTTGCCTTTTGTAGCTACATCATGATATGCATTCAATGGATGGATAATTCACACATTTTGGCATTTCAAATAATTGCACAAAATACCCTATAAATGGCCAGCAATTGTCACCTCAAATTCCATTTATGTCATGCATTTATGCTTGGTACTCTAGCATTAAATGCATTATAGTCATGTGGAGCATTAGTCAACCATGCTCACCTTTTTCATTGCAGGTATTTTCTCCACATGTCATGATTAATCTAAACCATTCAAAATAAACATCTCACCATTCCATTCGATCGTTTCAAATTTTATCTCAATCCGAGTTTCCTAGCTCCCGTTATAGCCGTTTAAAGTTAACTGTTGAAATTGGAATATGATCAATAAATCATAACTCTCATTTCATCAATAATTTTCATAACCTATTTATTTCATAATACCAAGCCCAACATTAATAATTTCCATTTCAAATTTCACCTGAATCCGCCTTACAGGCGTTGAGTTATGAATTTTTCAACGTTTTTCCATTAAACTTGTCAATTGCCATAATAATTCCCATAATTGATATTAAATAATGGAAAATGATTTTTCATGATATATTTGCACATTTAAATCAACATCAATATGCTCTAATTCCATCATCTCATTTTAGCTCAAAATGCTTAATCACATCATTATTGCTATTTCAAAACCCTAATTGCAATAATTAGCAAAATCATATAAAATCTTCATAATTCAATCATTCACATATAAACATCATATACATGATTAATGCATATATACGGGTTCTACCTGGTTAGGGTTCCACACCAGCATCCCCGCAGGACACCACCGGCCGGAGGTCGAGAGTCGGCTTTGATACCATTATGTCACGCACTGGCCTCATTGTCTTGGTATTGTTCGCTTTGGGCCTCACCCGCACGGTTTTATCCTTCTGGGTTCAAGTGCTCGTCCTTCCCCAAAAGGCGCCTCAACAGGACAACCAGTGTCTCCACTTATAGCCCAGGCTCCCCCTCTCATCCTAACCGATGTGGGATTCCACATCGGTTAGGACAAGAGGGGTTGTCCTGTTGAGGCGCCTTTTGGGGAAGGATGGGCACTTGAACCCAGAAGGACAAAACCGTGCAGGCGAGGCCCAAAGCGAACAATACCGAGACAGTGAGGCCAGTGCATGACATAATAGTATCAGAGCCGACTCCCGACCTCCAGCCGGTGGTGTCTAGCGGGGATGCTGGAGCCCCAAGGGGGGATGGATGTGGAATCCCACATCGGTTAGGACGAGGGGGGAGCCTGGGCTATAAGTGGAGGCACTGGTTGTCCTGTTGAGGCATCTTTTGGCGAATGACGGGCACATGAGCCAAGAAGGATAAAATCGTGCGGGCGAGGCCCAAAGCGGACAATACCGAGACAGTGAGGCCAGTGCGTGACATGTTCCCTGGGCTAGCGTACCCGTACACGAAGGTTTATGTCTAGAATGAAAAGGAAGCATTTGCACATCCAATGTTTATGAAATAATTTTTATGAAAAGGTTTCTATTCCATTGGTAGTTGATCACTTTCTTAGTGTCTCCTATCGAATAGAGAGAAATGCATTTACGAATGATTTATATAAATGGTTTACATGAATGATTTCCAAGAATGGTTTACAAAAAAGTTTCTATTCCATTGGTAATTGATCACTTGATAAGTGTCTTCTATCGAATGGACAGAAATGCATTTAAATGAAACAAAAATGCTTGCTTATTGAGTTTCTACTCATGTTTTGTTTTCCCAACCTCAGACAGGTGTAGGGAAAGTCAAGAGATAGAGGGCATGTATTGCTAAAGGAAAAGAGGAATCTACAAAGGTTAGTAGATTTTTGTATGAATAAATTCCCTAATGGGATATGGCGAAAAGGACATACGTTGTATGAAATTATGAAGTTATGAATAATATGAGAAGTTGATGATTTATGATGATATGGATGAGTCCATTATGAATAATGATGAGTATATGTTATGTGATGGAAGAAAAGAAAAAGAAAATGAAAAATAAATTGGACGAGTTCCAATTAAGAACCCGCCGCGTGATCAGGGCAACAATCCTAAGTCACATTTACCAATCGACAAGGTCCCGGAGTAAGGACTATGTGGACGCCTCGGTTCGGGTGCCACAACCCTATAGTTTACTCAAAAATTTTCAGCCACATATTTAATCATTTAATATTATTTTCGAATTTTTTTCCACAGCTATATCCAGCTTTTAAATAAAGCTGTCCACTTAGTCAACCCTAATTAGCAGCCCTATTTTTCATACTTTCTTAATTATTTTGGCTACCAAAATTCCACATAGGACATTCCTTATCCCTTAAGCAATGTGGCACAACCACCTCCAAGTAAATTACATGATTTATATTTCATAAAATCCATAAAATCAATACATTAATGGGATATCAAGCTGTCCACTTGCAACGTCTCACATGACAGTCCTTTAGTTTGACATTTTATGCCTTAAATGCACCTCAATCTACCATACATTAACTTCCTTAGGTCATAGCCCATTTACATGTAATTTTTGGATTTTTAAAAAATCTAAAAAATCAGATTTTGATGCTCTTCAACGTCCATAGTTTCCACCTTGGTTTATGCATTAATTTTTTTTATCTTTTCTCCCATAAATGTGTTTCATCTTATATTGATTAAGAAAATCCCTTAATAATTAGCTTAATCCACTCTTACCATATCATTCGTCATATCGTTTTATCCATCTCTCTCAAGTTTCATCTCAAACCGAGTTTTCTAACTCCACTTATGACCACTTGAATTTATCTTTTGGATTTGGGATGAAAATAAATAATTATCATCCTAATCCCATCATAATTTTCATAATCCAATCTGTCCATAAGATTGGGCACAAAATCATGTGCTTACCTTTCAAATTTCGTCTCATCCGCCTTGTAGGCGTCAAGTTATGAATTTTCGAATATATATCATCATAATTCCATAATTGTTATTCTCATCTCCATTAATTAAATCATGATAATTACCATAATTATTCATGACACATTATCATTTCTCAATCCTCATTAAGCCACTTTAGTCATATTGACTCACTTTGGGCTCCAGCGATTAACTTTAATCACCATTCTTAATTGAACCCTAATTGCAAAATATCATTAAATCATTAAATCATCCCTAAATCATTCAAGGCATACATGTATCATAATTACATGCCTAATGTCTTCATATGAGTCCTACTTGGGTCCAGGCAAAGCCAATGTAGTAGCCGATGCGCTAAGTAGAAATATTAGCTTAGCACATCTCATCACAAAGGAAGAAGAGCTACTACAAGAATTGAGACAACTAGAATTAATTGTAAGCCCACCTGGGGTACAAGTTAGATTATCTCAATTACAGATCCAGTCGAATTTATTTGATCAAATTAAAATAGCTCAACAAGAAAATGGGGATTTAAAAAGTTATGTTGAGAAAATGATCGAGAAAAATTCCAATGAATATATACAAGATAAACAAGGAATGTACAGATATAGGGGTCGCCTGTGTATACCCAATCAAGAAGGAATCAAGGATCATATATTAAAAGAAGCACATTTCTCTCTATTTTTGATGCATCCAGGTAGCTCAAAGATGTATCAAGACATCAAAAGAATGTATTGGTGGAATAATATGAAGAGAGAAATTGCTGAGTATGTGGCTAAGTGCTTAACATGCCAAAGGGTTAAGGCCGATCATCAAAGGACCCCTGGAAAGTTACAGTCGCTAGAAGTCCCAAAATGGAAATGGGATGATATTACCATGGATTTTATTGAAGGGTTGCCAAGAACCCAAAACGAGAATGATGCTATATGGGTAATAGTTGATAGATTATCAAAGGTAGCTTATTTCCTAGCCATCAGGAAAAAATTTACTGCTGAGCGATTGGCTAAGATTTATTATAAGGAGATAGTAAGACTGCATGGAGTACCTAAGTTAATAATTTCCGATCGAGTTTTCAGTTTTACGTCTCGATTTTGGAAAAGTTTATATCAAACCTTAGATACACAGTTGAAATTCAGTACGGCATTTCATCCTCAAACTGATAGGCAGACGGAAAGAGTAAATCAACTAGTTGAGGATATGCTAAGAATATGCAAAGTAGAATTTGGAGGATCATGGGATAAATACTTGGCTATGACAGAGTTTGCTTATAACAACAGTTATCAAGCAAGCATTCGAATGGCCCCATTTGAAGCATTGTATGGACGGAAATGCAGAACTCCTCTAAACTGGGATGAAGTTGGAGAAAGAAAGTTTACTCTAGACGTATCAAAAAGAATGGTAGAAAAGGTCCAAGTGATTTGCCAGTGTATACTCACAGCCCAGAGCAGGCAAAAGAGTTACACCGATTGCAAAAGAAGGGATTTGAATATCCAAGTTGGGGAACACGCGTTTGTCAAGGTAACACTATTCAAAGGAGTCACCCGGTTTAGAAAGAGAGGAAAACTGAACCCAAGATACGTTGGGCCCTCTGAAGTTCTGGAAAAGATAGGCAACCTAGCCTATAGAATAGCCCTGCCTCCAGCTCTAAGTGTCATCCACAATGTCTTTCAAATCTCCATGCTAAAAAAATATGTTTTCGATCCTACCCATGTATTGATACCAGAAAATTTTTCAATTCAAGAACATTTGAACTATGAGGAAAGGCCGATCAAAATATTAGATTTCAAAATCAGGAAGCTTCGGACCAAAGAGATCGAGTATGTAAAGGTGCAATGGACTCGATATTCAGAGTCCGAAGCCAATTGGGAGCTATGAGAAGAGTCTTCTTCTTATTCGATCCGTGCCATGCAGCATATTCTTGCACAATTTGCTGCTTCAAAGTTGTCGGTTGAAGAGCTGCTTGTTGACAAAGTCTCTTCATTGACATACATGCCTCTTCCCTTTGGCCTTTGATATTTTCTGCCTTCATATCTTTCCTTCCTCTCTTCCGGTGTAGGACATTGAGCCTGCATATGTCCTAGGCCCCCGCATCTATAGCATTTTGTAACCTCCTTCTTCTTCTCTCTTTGTGGTCTTTCTTTGAAGTCTTTGAGGTTCTTTTCTTTTCTCACAAATTTTCGGAATTTGCGAGTAAGAAGTGCGATATCTTCATCACCATTATTAGACGAGGAGGTAGATTCTTCTGAGTTGTGTGCTTCTTTTAATGCAATGATTTTCTTCCCTTTGTGATTGTCTTCGTTTCTTCTCTTAATTAGCTCATGTGACATTAATGAGCTAATTAAATCTTCTAGCTTTAGTGTATTGAGGTCTTTGGCTTCTTCAATTGCCGTAATCTTTGGAGTCCAAGATTCCGGTAGAGCTCTCAATATCTTCATAACCTGTTCGGATTTAGAGATAGCTTTTCCAAGACCTTTCAATGCGTTAGTAATTTTAGAGAATCTTGCAAACATCTCAGAAATATTTTCTGTTTCTATCATTCTAAAGCTTTCCAATTCTCCTATCAAGATATTTCTCCTAGTCCCTTGGACTTGGGAGGTTCCTTCATAAATAGATGTCAAAGTATCTCATATTTCTTTTGCAGTTAGACAAGAGGATACTCTGTCATATTCAGAAGCTGTAAGAGCACAAAATAGTGAGTTCATAGCCTTAGCATTGCTCTTAACAGTTCTTACTTCCTCCTCGGTCCATTTGGAAGCTTTTTCATCAGTTGGCAAAATTACACCATCTTGGATTGCAATCCAAGAGTCCATATCTGTAGTCATGATGAGTTGCTTCATACGAAGCTTCCAATAACTGAATTGTTCCCATCAAACAATGGTGGCCTGGTAAACGATTGGCCTTCAGCAAAAGCGGGAACGGAGGTCATTTGGGATGCCATATGATTGGATCTCTTTGATTTAACTCAAAGACTTGCTCTGATACCACTTGTTGGTCCCGAATTGATGGCAAAACCCAAGAGAGGAGGGGTGAATTGGGTTCTTAAAAATTTCATTGGTAACTTAAAAACTTAACCCCTTGTAAGTTTAGTCCCCTTGAATAAGGAAACGAAATGGAAAGCAATGTAATGTAGAGAGCAGAAATAAAATCAAGCAGACAAGAATTTTTATAGTGGTTCGGGCAACCTCCCTACTCCACTCTTCCAAGCTCACACTCCTTGTGACTTGGGTTCCACTATTGTATTCTTCCAATACAATTAGAGCCGCTGCTCTCTTCTAGATTCCAGCTCTAGGGGGCTTAAACAACACACTGCACAAGTAGGTGATGAGTCTCACTCCAATCACACACTATTTTGCATACACTTGATCTTAGCTACCCAAGCTAAATCAAGTACAACACAAACAAACGAAATAACAAAAGAAATCTACACTTTACAGATGTGTAGAGACAATTTGGCGCAGAGAAGAACTTGTAGTAGGCTTTGAAGAATCTGAAATAACGCTCTTGCAGTTTTGAAGCAAAGTGCTTCCTCCTTGAATGGCTTGATCTCTTTAGAGCTCTTGAATATAGGAGTTATGCTCACTTAATGAATCTCAGCTACTTCCCTCGTCCACCATGAATGCCTTTTATAATTTTGGAGGGAATCCGAATGTTAGAAGGTAGGTGGCGCGCATTAAATGCGCCAACGTTCGAATAAATTCCGACCGTTGCGACCCAAGTCGCAGGCGGAGTCGACTTCGGATGCGACTTCGCCTAAGTCGCAGATGGAGTCGACTTCGGGTGCGACTTCGCTTCTCCGTCGCAACTTCAAGTTTCAGATTAGGTCGACTTGGGCATCGACTTGACCCAAGTCGCAGGTGAAGTTGACTTCGGGTGCGACTTCACCTCGGCAGGATGCTTGGTGAACTTGAAATCTTGGAATGCTTGGTTCCTTCATTTCCTTTGCATTTTTCATTTCCTTTTGAGTCATCGTCTTTATTTTTCTTTAGCTCCATGATTTTGCAAGTCTTGAGTCCTTGAGTTTATGCATCTTGCTTTTGATACTAGTCTTCATAACTTGAGTTTCTTTATCTTCAAATATGTTTGAAGCTTTGTCTTGGATTTGAGAGACTCATTGATAATGATCTTGTTCTCTTGATTTGGTCTTGAGAAAACTCAAGTTGATTCTTGGAATGAGCTTGAAACTGCATCTTTGAGCTTGAGAGCATCAAGTCGAACTTGGAGTCGACTTTGTCCGCGACTTCGCCCAAGTCGCAACTGGAGTCGACTTCGTTTGCGACTTCAGCATTCTTCCATCCCAAATTCAGCTCTGGAGTGATTTTCCCGACTGAAGTCGATGCTGGAGTCGACTTCGTTTGCGACTTGGCTTCCCAAGTCGCAAGTGGAGTCGACTTGGCCTGCGACTTCACTTGCTCTTCTCCCATTTTCAACTCTGGACGGTTTTGGCACTTTCAAGTCAATCTTGAAGTCGACTTGGGGAATGACTTGGCCTTCCATGCTTTATGTTCTTCAAATGTATATTCCTTAAACATATCCACAAACATGTTAGTAGCCAAGACTTACTCAAATTGATTTGTTAATCATCAAAACATAGATTTAGCTTATTTTCCACATATTTCCAACAATGGGAATATTGAAATAATCAATGTCATAATCTTTCAATTGTTGTTTCATCCAAAGTAGTTGGGCACAACAGCTTCCGGCGGCTATATATTCGGCTTCCGCAGTAGATAGGGAAACACTGGTTTGTTTCCTTAAGTACCATGAAACCAACATATTTCTAAGAAATTGACAGGTTCCACTAGTACTTTTCTATCTACTTTGTAGCCGGCAAAATCCGCATCCGAATAGCCGATTAAGTCAAATGTTGACCCCTTTGGATACCATAGTCCAAGATTGGTAGTATTTATCAAATATTTAAAAATTATTTTTACAGCCAATAGATGTGATTCTTTAGGACATGCTTGAAATCTAGAGCACATACAAACACTAAATAAAATATCTGGTCTAGAAGCAGTTAAATATAACAATGATCCTATCATGCTTCTATAGAGCTTTGATCGATACATTTACCGTTTTCGTCCGTGTCGATCTTTATTGTAGAACTCATTGGAGTATTTGCCCCTTTACCATTCTGCATTCCAAATTTCTTGAGCATTTCTTTGACATATTTGGACTGATTTAATAATATTCCTTCCTTTTGTTGCTTGATTTGTAGTCCGAGAAAGAAATTCAGTTCTCCCATCATGCTCATTTCAAATTCGCTCTGCATGATCTTAGAAAATTCTTGGCATAAAGTTTCATCAGTAGCTCCAAATATTATATCATCTACATAAATTTGTACAATTAAAATATTTTTACTTTTATATTTAATGAACAAAGTAGTATCAACTTTCCCTCTTTGAAACTCATGATTGATCAAAAATCTGTTTAACCTTTCATACCAAGCTCTTGGGGCTTGTTTTAGTCCATATAACGCTTTGGTCAATTTATAAACATATTTTGATTGATCCTTTTCTTCAAATCCTGGGGGTTGTTCAACATATACTTCTTCATTCAAATATCCGTTCAGAAATGCGCTTTTTACATCCATTTGAAACAATTTGAAATTCATATGAGAAGCAAATGCTAGTAAGATACTTATGGCTTCTAATCTAGCCACAGGTGCATATGATTCTTCAAAGTCAATTCCTTCTTCTTGGGAATACCCTTTGGCTACTAATCTGGCTTTGTTTCTAATTACAAGTCCGCTTTCGTCCAACTTGTTCCTAAACACCCATTTGGTACCAATAATTGTATGACCATTTGGTCTAGGAACTAAATGCCATACATTGTTCCTTTCAAATTGGTTTAGCTCTTCTTGCATTGCTATAACCCAATTTTCATCATTGAGAGCTTGTTCAATGGTTGTTGGTTCGATCTTTGACACAAAAGCATATTGTCCACAAATGTTTTGCTTTGATCTTTTAGTTTTCACTCCTTCATACACATTTCCAATGACTTGCTCAATTGGATGGGAATTTTTGAACTTTAAATCAGTTGGAGGTTTGTAAGAATCATTACCTTCACTTACCTCTTCCTCCATGGAGTTTTCTGGCTTGAGCTCGATTTCCTTTGGTTGTTCTTTTCCTTTTGTTTCATCTGCATCACTTAATTCATCATCCTTTCTCGGAGTTTGGTTAAATTCATCAAAGACAACATGTATTGACTCTTCTATTGTTTGATGTCTTTTGTTGAAAATTCTATATGCTTTGCTATTTGATGAATAACCCAAGAAAATAGCTTCATCGCTTTTAGCATCTAATTTTCCCAGATTTGTTTTTCCATTATTTAGCACATAACAAATACATCCAAAAGTATGGAAATATGATATGTTTAATTTTCTGCCCTTCCAAAGTTCATATGGAGCCTTTTTCAATATAGCTCTAATGGTAACTCGGTTCAATACATGACAAGCTGTACTTTCAGCTTCACCCGAAAATCTCTTGGATAGTTTACTCTCATTTAGCATGGTTCTAGCCATTTCTTGTATTGTCCGGTTTTTTCTTTCAACAACTCCATTTTGTTGAGGAGTTCTTGGTGCAGAGAATGTATGGTGAATTCCCTTTTCATTGCAAAATTCTATGAATCGGCTATTTTCAAATTCACCATCATGGTCACTTCTAATGGAAATAATTGAGCTTTGTTTTTCATTTTGCACCAAATTTGAAAATGAGACAGACATTGAAAATGCTTCATCTTTGCTAGCTAAGAGTATGATCCAAGTAAATCTAGAAAAGTCATCCACGATTACATATACATACTTTTTTCCACTAAGAGTTAAAATGTCTGACGGCCCATAAAGATCCATATGTAGTAATTCAAGTGGTCTAGTTGTTGAGATTTCCTGTTTGGTGGAAAATGGCATTTTCGGTTGTTTAGATAGTTGGTAGGCTTTACAAATCTTATCTATGTCATATTTGAGCTTTGGTAAGCCTTGTACCAAATTATTTTTTCATAAGGTTTTGATATTTGACATATTTATATGTTCAAGCCTTGCATGCCATTTCCATGGATCATTTTCTATGACTATTAGACATTTTCCTTCTAAGTCATCAAGGCAAACCAAATATACATTTCCATGTCTTTTGCCACTAAAAATTATGCGCTCATCATCATCAATAACATTGCATATAAAGGATTCAAATACAACTTTATGTCCTTTATCACATAGTTGACTAATACTCATTAGGTTGTGTTTGAGTCCTTCAACAAATAGAACATTTTAATACATGCATTTGAAATACCATAAACGTTTCTTTTACCTTTTATTTTACCTTTTTCGTTATTTCCGAAAGCTACTGTTCCTTCATTACATGGGTTGATCTTATGAAATAGTCATTTTTCTCCTGTCATGTGTCTTGAACAACCGCTATCCATAAACCATACATTATTGGTCTTAGCTTTAAGGCAAACCTGCAAAAATTAAGTTGAGTAGAGCTCATCCTTTTGGTACCCATTTTATGGGTCCATTTGGGTTAGTTAACCTTTGAAGTTTGAGTTGATCCATCTTTGAACCCATAAAACCAATGCTTTTTGGCATCCAAACCAATTTAGCACCTAGGTTTTACAGTTTCCTTAGTTTATATTGATATATCTTATGTCCAAACTTGTTGCAAAAATTACAAGCTCCCGGAAGTCTAGAAATAGGGAGCCATTTGGTAGTTTGTTTATTAGTTGGTCTTTTTGTCCAAACTGTTCAATTTATTTTAGTAAAAATGGTTTTGATATTATTTCTTGGAGCGTTAGTCTTTGTTTGTTCAAGTGTATTGTACCCAAGTCCTTTCTTACAAATTTGGGTTGTCATTTTCAAGAATATTTTCACATTTTCTCCTAGATTAGAGAACTTGGCAAGAGATTCATTTAATGATTTATTCTCGTTTTTAAGTTTTTCTAACTCATTTTCTAAGGTATTCTTTTCATCTTTTAACTTGTCTAATTTTTCAGCAAGTTTACCATTTACAATTATTACTGCATCACATTGTCTTTTCTTAATTGTAAACTTGTTTCCTAATTTCTTTATTTCTTCATATAGTGAATCATAAGCTTGTTGGAGTTCCTCTAATTCAGCACATTTAAGACATTCATTTGTAGAGAAATTTGAAAAGGATTTTTGTTTGGAGGTTACCTCTTGACTACTAGTGCAGTCTGTTGAAGTGGCTTGATCCTCCAAAGTTTCCGTGGCTGCAAAGCATAGGTCGGTGTTTGCTATGCAACAGATTCTTGCACAATCTGCTTCGCATTCTTCACTTGAGGAGCTATTTGTTGTAGATTCTTCTTCATTTACGTACATGTCTCTTCCTTTGTTTCTTTGAAATCTTTTGTTGTCGCCTCGTTCTTTTCTTTGTTCCTTTGCCTTTTTTTCTTCGGGCGTTGGACATTGGACTTGCATGTGTCCCAAACCGCCGCATCGGTAACATTTGGTTGTTTCTTTCTTTTTCTCTTTGGAGTTTCTTTCTTTAAAATTTCTGAAATTTCTGCCTTTCCTCACAAATTTTCTGAATTGTTTTGTGAGTAGGGCAATCTCATCGTCGTTTTGTGAAGATGAAGTATCGTCTGAATCTTGTGCGGCTTTTAAGGCAATTGCTCTTTTGCCTTTGTGATGATCTTCATTTCTTTTCTTAATTAGCTCATGCGACATTAATGAGCTAATTAGGTCTTCTAGCTTCAATGTGTTGAGGTCCTTAGCTTCTTCTATCGCAGTAATCTTTGGAGTCCAAGATTCCGGTAGAGCCCTTAAAATCTTCATAACCTGTTCAGATTCAGATATAGCCTTTCTAAGACCTTTCAAAGCATTAGTAATTTTTGAGAATCTAGCAAATATTTAAGAAATATTTTCTGTTTCTAACATTCTAAAATTTTCTAATTCTCCAATCAAAATATTTCTTCTCGTCCCTTAGACTTGAGAAGTTCCTTCATAGATGGAGGTTAATGTATCCCATATCTCTTTGGCGGTTAAACAAGAGGATACTCTATCATATTCAGATGCCGTGAGAGCACAAAACAGTGAATTCATGGCTTTGGCATTGCTCTTCACGATTCTTACTTCCTCATCGGTCCATTTGGAAGCTTTTTCATCAATGGGCAAGGTCACACCATCTTGAATCGCAATCCGAGAGTCCATATCGGTAGCCATGATGAGTTGTTTCATTCTTAGCTTCTAATATCCAAAATTGTTACCATCAAACAATGGTGGCCTTGTAAAGGATTGGCCTTCGGCAAATGCGGGAACGGAAGTAGATTGGGATGCCATGTCAATAAGATCTCTTTGGTAAGCTCAAAGACCCGCTCTGATACCACTTGTTGATCCCGAGTTTATGGCAAAACCCAAGAGGGGAGGGGTGAATTGGGTTCTTGAAAAATTCTTTGGTAAATTAAAACTTAACCCCTTGAAAGCTTAATCCCCTTGATTGAAACAAATAGAGAGCAATGAAGTAATGAAAGCAATAAAGTAAAACAGTAGGCAAGATTTATAGTGGTTCGGGAAACCTCTCCCTACTCCACTCTTCCAAGCTCACACACCGTTGTGACTTGGGTTCCACTATGTATTCCGCGAATACACTTAGAGTCTCCGCTCTCTTCTAGATTCTAGCTCTAGGGGGCATACACAATCAGAGCCTGTGCTCTCTTCTAGATTCTAGCTCTAGGGGGCTTATACAATTGATACAAGTAGATGATGAGTTTAACTCCAATCACAACTCTATTTACAATGTCTTGGTTTGTTACAACAAACTCAAACCAAGCACCAAGAATAAAGAATAATGAAAAATAAGAAAGATCTACACTTTACTGAGTTGTGTAGGCAAGTTTCAGCTTGAGGAAGAATTTGTAGAAGCAACCGGTTGTATATCGTTGAAGCTACTTGCAACTTGAAGCTCGTTCTTCCTTTGAAAGTGTATAGATCACTCAAATTTGGAGAAAAGTAAATGGGAGCTCTTGTTTGCACTTCTTTTCTCTCTTTAGGCTATGTAGTGTATGTTTACACATTTGCTTGAGTGTCTATATATAGAAGGGGGAAGATTTGAACGTTATAGAAGTGGTTGGCGTGCAATAAATGTTCCAACGTTCAAAAATTCGAACGTTACTTCCCCAAGTCGCAGGTGGAGTCGACTTCGTCTGCGACTTTGCTTCCTCAGTCGCAAGTGGAGTCGACTTCGTGTGCGACTTCACTTCTGTAGTTTCCAAGTCTGAGTCTGGGTCGACTTGGTTTCAGACTTGAACTCAAGTCGATCTTGGAGTCGACTTGGGTTGCGACTTGACCAATTCTTTATGCCAAAAACATTTTGATCATGTTTGATTTTCTTCTATCTTGCTTAGCTTCTTTCCTTCAATCATTTTCATTTTGGATTGGCTTCATATTTTGTATACCTTGTGAGTCTTGGAGATCTTGAAAACTTGTATGGTTGATTTGCCTTTGATTTATGCACCTTGCTTTCTTTTGATATTAGTCTTCATATCTTGAACTTCATCTTGAAATATGCTTGAAGCTTTGCCTTCGACTTGAGAAACTTAAGTTGGTAATGAGCTTGCACCTTTGATTTGGTCTTGAGAAAACTCAAGTTAATCTTGAAATGACCTTGAAACTGAGTCTTGAATTTTGAAGACCTCAAGTCGATGTTGGAGTCGACTTCGTCTGCGACTTCGGTATTTTTCTGCCCCAAAATCAACTCTAGAGTGATTTTTCCATCTCAAGTCGATGCAGGAGTCGACTTCATATGCGACTTGGCTTCCCAAGTCGCAAGTGGAGTCGACTTGGCCTGCGACTTCACCTGCTTTCCTTCCATTTTCAAATCTGGTCGTGAGGTTCATTTTGGAGTTGAGGATGGAGTCGACTTTGGGTTCGACTTCACCCTAAGTCGAAGTCCAAGTCGTCTTGGAAATCGACTTGGCTGTTTTCATTCCTTAAAACATTCAACATAATCATCAGTATTCACTTTATACTCAAATTTAACTTTGTTAATCATTAAAACTCATGCTTTGGTCAATTTTGTTTTGTTTTAGACATTATTTCCAACAGTATTATGACTCACCCATGTTTTTCAAACGTCAGATAGGAAATGATGATGAAGGTGGCATGCAAAATGACATGCAAAAATTGTGATAGAAATGTTGTATATGTTTATATTCTTTCAGTTAGATGAATGAAAAAATCATAATGCTGATATGTAAAGTATATTACAAGTTGAATGAATGATGATAATTCTCCATGTATTGATGTTATATATATATATATATAATCCTGCCATGTGATTAGGGCAACAATCCTAAGTCATGTTTACCAATCAAAAACGGTCCCGGAGTAAGGCTTCTAGGCACCCTAGTTTGGGGTGCTACAGAATTTAATAAGAAATATCTTCCAATATGACACCAGACTACGATATATGTTGAGGTTGAATAAGTACAATTAGGGCAAGGACAACTTGCCACTGGAGATTAAGGAACCTGGTGTAGGGAAAGAAAGGAGTAAGAAAGGTTAAGCTCAACCAAAGGTAATTGCAGCTAACAATTGATAGAAAGTCTCTGCAACTTAATGCAGAAGAATGTAGCAAAACATGTCCAGTTAGCATGCATGGAAGGAAAATAAGATTACACATATGATACCACAAAAGTTGGTATATCATAGTAAGGAATGGTAGGTAAATGAAGAAAAATGAAGGTAAGAAAGATTGTCGGAATTCTCCTCAATTCTGATGTGGATGGAAGATAGGTATGAGAGAAAATCATTGCTCTATGATGTTTATAAGAAATGAGATTAGAAAAATGATATGAACCCTTACTAGTTTATGAAAATTAGAAAGGGAGATAAGGAAGAAAATATTTTAGACTGGTTGAATACCAATACTCCTATTAGATAATCTACAATGGTAAAACCTAGTTGTAGACAATATGAAATGAGAAAGAATAGATAGGTTAGCAAAAAGTGTCTTTTGCTAACACAGGTATGAAATTTTATGTGAGAGCATCTTTAGCTCTATGCTATAGAATGAATGTGTTATATTATATGAATAATTATATAAAAAATGATTGTTGTGGGTTTCTATTATGAATAAATGGGTAGCCTAGATCTTACCCTATGATAAGATGAGAAATTTTATAATTTCTTTATGTATAAGAAAAGTAATATGCTTACCATAAAAATAAGAGATGAATGACATAAAGAAAAGAACAATTATAATGAGAAACCCATATGGGAACCGGGAACAGGAAACAATAGAGATAAATGATAGGTCTGTTGGACTAAGACTAATAGTGCCACCAAATCAGAGTAGCGCAGTGGAAGCATAGTGAGTCATTGAAGTATTGGAGAAAGATGATAAGATTAGCTATTTTATATGAGTTATACCCCCAATATTTGAAATGTAATAGGTTTCAGGACAAAACCTATTATAAGGGGGGAGGATTGTGAAATCCCGATTTTAGGACCATGTATGAAACCCTAGGGTTATAAACCCTAGGTAATGTATTAATCTTTATATGAAATATATTGATGATATTTTTGCAATATATGGAATTTGAGGATTAAATAGCTAATTATGGAATGTTAATTCGGATGAATAGTGAAATGTGAATAGTAAATGTAGGATTAAGGAATATGTTAAGTTAATCACTTTGGATTAACTTAATCATAAAAGATGAAAAAGAAAGCTTTCCACTAAAAGACAAAAGAGGAATAGTGATGCTTTTTGAATTTTTTAATAATTTTCGGATTTAAGGGTGATTTTGAAGAAAATTCAGCAAGCTTGATCACGTCCTGAAATCCAAATCAGCATCGTCGCCATCCATTCATCTGTCCGTTTTTTATTCAACAACCATTGAAAAATTCCACCATCCATTTTTCATATGTATCTCAATCGTTACCGTCCAAAATTATATCTAGATGTCCAATTAATGCACCACTTAAAATATTTTATTGGCAGCAAGTTTGCCACCGTCCATGCCTTTCTATCCGATGAATTTATTCCAACCGTATATGTATTCTATCTATTGCTAGTTGTCCAATACGTATCATGCAGTAGGACAGAGCAGGTGACATGAAAAGATGAAGTGCTTAATGCAAAGAGGATTATGTGCGTAAGGGCTGATGCGTATGGCATTGTTTAGACGGTTCAGACAAATATAAATAAGGGGAATCGCACGGCAAAAGGGAGAATTGGACGAGCAGCAGAGAATTCAAAGCAAGAATTCCAGCGGGCAATTTTTAGGCAAATAGAAAATTCACAGGCAGAATTTTGAGAGAGAGAGAGAGAGAGAGAGCAAGGAGGAGAGCACGGGCAAAAGGCGGACCAGCGAGTTGCGTGGAGCGGCCGACACACCATCGGAGGCTTCAAACCAATAAGCTTTTCTATCTTTTTCCTTTTTAATTTTAATTGTCTTGTATAAGATGGATTTGGATTTTGATTTTATTTTAGACTTAAACATGCTTGGCTAAATCCTAAATCTAGGGTTTAGGATGTAGCATGCATACAATGAGCGTGGTGTGGGTTTTTAATTTATTTTTGATGGATATTCTTGTTAATTTAATATCTTGTGATTTTTAATGTTTGCATTATACATGGGCCCATACTTTGGCATAATTCCATATATTAGGTAATGGAACCGAGAGGTGGAAACCTAATGTACGATAATCAAGATATTAAACCTGAAAATCTAAGACCATGAGAATAGGCATGATGACCTTGAGGAATTCCATGAACAAACCACAAAACTTAATGAATTATAAATAACTTAATCTCATGAGAATAGGTAGTTAAGAAAATTAGAGTAAGCCTTATAGGTTTCAAGAGAAAGTGCAAGGATAAATTAGGGTTTGTTCTCCTTTAATAAATAATGTCCAGATTAAATCATTATACCACTACCCGTTGCAAAAGATGCATGTGAAATCCTAGACCCTAGGTACTCGCACTCTCATTTTCTCTACTCGTTCTAATTTTCAATTTTCTCTTCCCAATTTTCTACTTTTTTTCTATTTTATTTACATATTCTCTCCATATTCAACACAAAAGCGTTTAAAAGAAAAATTTATAGTCTTGAATTCCCTGTGGATCGATAATTTATATACTACAATCTACGACCCGTGCACTTGCAGTGAGATTGCAAACAAGTATTTTGGTTTATTGGTTTGAAGCCCCGATGGTGTCGGCCTCTCCACACAACTCGTCGGTCCACCTTTTGCCCGTGCTCTCCACCTTGCTCTCTCTCTCTCTCTCTTATTTTCTCCTCTATTTTCTGCTGGAAAAATTTTTGTTGACCCCATTGACTTTCAAACGAAAGAGGTGAAAAGGTTGGAAATATTGGAAGGGTTGGAAGAGTTTAAAGAGTTGTTTAAAATGTTGGACGAGATAGTAGAAAAGGAGGGGGCGGAAAAGAAGGAAGCGGCGGAAAAATTGAAAGAGTGGGAAGGGTGGGAAGGGTTGAAAAAGAGGGACAAGAAGGAAGAGGTGAAAGAGCGGAGGAAACAGTGGAACGACTAGGAAGGTTGGGGGATCCAGAAGGAATGGCGTGAGAAACTGTTGAAAGTGTTTGACGAGATATCAGAAGAGGCAGAGCTGGATGAAGATTGTGAGAAACTATTGAAAATGTTGTATACACACAGCCCAGAGTCGGCAAAAGAGTTACACATATTGCAAGAGAAAGGATTTGAATATCCAAGTTGGCGAACATGTGTTCATAAAGGTCACGTCATTCAAAGGAGTCACAAGGTTTGGAAAAAGAAATAAGTTAGTCTCAAGTATATTTGTGCGATACCCGGATCGAAGTAGGACTCATATGAAGGCATTTGGCATGTAATTATGATACATGTATGCCTTGAATGAATTTTGGATGATTTTATGATTAATGATATTTTGTAATTAGGGTTTTAATTAAGAATGGTGATTAAACATTTAATCGCCGGAGCCCATAGTGAGTTGGTATGACCCGAGGGGCTTAACGAGGATTGAAAGGTGAAAATGTGTTATGAATAATCATGTTAATTACCATGATTTAATTTATGGAGATTAAAGTGTAATTATGGAATTAAGATGAAAAATGATAGAAAATTCATAACTTGACGCCTACAAGGCGGATTTCGATGAAATTTGTAAGATAAGCTCACAACGGTGGGCTCAATCTTTTGAATGGATTGGATTATGGAAATTAGGGTGGGATTAAGGCAATGATTAATTATTTTTAGCCTACACTCCAAGGATAAATTCAAGTGATCATAAGTGGAGTTAGGAAACTCAGTTTAAGATGAAACTTGAGAGAGATGGATAAAACGATATGATGAACGATATGGTGGGAATGGATTAAGCTAATTATCAAGGAATTTTCTTAATCACAAAAGGACAAAACCCATTTATGGAGAAAAAGACAAAGCAATTAAGCATGGGGTTGAGGTGGCAAGAGATGGGTGGATTAGCACCCAAAAATCAGATTTTTCGATTTTTAAAAATTCTAAAATGCCCATGTAATTAGTCTAACCTCTAGCATAGTTAATGAGGGATTAAAGGGTCTGGAAATATCAGCCACAAAATGCCAAAATGGGCAGCAAGGTGGACGTCCCATGTGTGGACAGCTAGGTGGCCCATCAATGCATGATTTTGTGATTTTTTCATTAAGATAATTACTCAATTTTACTTGGGTAAAAATTAGCCAAGTGTACAAGGGATAAGTGCACATTTATGTGGATTTCAAATGGAATAAAAAAAGGGACATAGTTGCTGGAAAATTCCAGCAACCAACCCAAGTGACGTCCATAGCAAGAGAGAAGAGAAAAAGAGATGAAACTAAGGAGAAAAAAAAATCTCCAAAAATCCAGCAAGCCTCACACGACCCCAGCAGCAAGGAAAGGGAGAAAAGAGAAGGAAAAGAAGAAGGAAAAAAAGGAAGAAAAATCTCGGGAAGCTCGGGGCAAAGATTCAACCAAATCGGGTAAGTACCCGTTGAGTTTAAGCCTTCCAATTTTCAAGTTTTCTTCTTGATTTGTAATCATGGTTTTGAGTCATAAAAGACCTCTTAAAGAACATGTTTAAAGGATTAAATATTCTTAGTTAAACGAGTTGATTTATAAAGTTTAATTTGGGGATTAATCAGCTCATATCCTCTAATCTACACTTACGTGTAGTAAATTTGGACATGGAAAGGAAAATAGGGAAGAAATAGTAAATGAACGAATTTTATCATAAAAAATTGTGGGAAGACTCATGATGGGTTGATTAAGGAACGACCAAATTTTCAGCTTAAAAATATAAGCACGTTGAAAATTAAAAATCCATAAAAATCAACCTGGACAAGATTGAATGGGTGGCATGATCAGCTGCACCAAAGGATTTTTAATAATTTTTATACAAGGAATTTTACATTTACAAGTTTACAGGATATATAATACATATTTAGGATCACATTAAAAAAATAAAAATTAGGTTCTGATGGGCATAAATGTACCCCATAATTTACGTGATTCAGGCTATCTGAAAAGGGATGCTGCTGTCCAGAAGAGTAAAAATACCAAACTAAATAGAAATACTAAATATTTCATGCTGGAAATATTTATTTTAATTAATTCATGTAGTTATTAATGTATGTTAGCAATTTCAGATCAAAAATACTTGATTTGATATTAATTCAAGATTTTGAGAATTCAGTGTGCCTTATTTCAACATTATGGACGGCTTAAGGAATAAATCAAGATAAATGTTAAATTCCAGATTTTGTGATGGAATTTAACTTATAATGGGATATAAATAAGTTATTATTAGGGTTTAACCTATTATAGGTAAACAAGATTACCCTAAATATGATTTTTTTGAAGATATGCAAAGGGATATTCAAATAGGCGTTGAAAGTGTGTAAAACGGGTCCAAAAGTTGCTGTTTTGGAACCCTATAATACATGGATTAAAATTCCAAAAATAAACCCTAAATTATATGTTAATTAAGGGGTTTAATCATGCTGAATTGAGATACAAGTTGCTGACTTGAGAAATTTTAAGAAACACCCAAGTTATGTGTTGTAAGATGGGTGTATGCGGAAGGCTAAGCATGAATGGATGATATATGATTTATGTGAAATTGATAAAATAAAAAATATGCATGAATATGTGATAAAATGCATAAAAATTTTGTTGTATGAATGATTATTAAATTATCTCAAAAGTCGAGATTTAATTATGAAGCTTAAGACGTCATTCATATGCTTAGAATTAGCATGGACATAGGAAAGGTGAAAAATAAATGATAATTGGAAGGTAATGAACCTCCATATGATGAATTATGGATGGTTGTTATGTTTATGAATGAATACCCTAGCTATGGGTTGGGGACATGATAAGGAATGGATGGTATGATGCACAAGTGAGTGCAATGTATATATACCTGACTTGGAATTCAAGTAGGTTATGTATGTTAATGGATTATGGGTTGAAAAACTGAGTTGAATGCAAGCGAAAGAAAGTATATGAATGCTATGTCATTCTTATATGTATAGGCAAAGGCAAAGGGATAAGCGAAACGGAAAGCTAAGCAAGCAAGGTAAGCAAGCAGCTTTCTAAATGAGTTTTATTTTAAATGCTTTTCAAGTTGTTTAAAAATGGTCATTCCTTGTCTAAATGTGTATTAAAATGTTATTTCAATTATGATAAATGAATTGCTTACTGTTTCGCAATTATGCATGAAATGTGATGAAACATAAATTTATACGATGTTTCATTGAAATGATGTTTAAAAAGGGATGGTGCAAAGAATTCTCTACATGAGAATGACAAGTTCCATGTGTAAGGGGTATAATGTCGGGGTAACTAAAAGTCATGCATGGAATAGAAGTCAAGTAGGCTAGTCGAGGTAGTAAGTGGACAAGGAGTCCCCCTTGATGTTGCCAAGTCGGAATGTCCGACACCAAGGATGGAAAGGATCATGTCATGAAAGAGGGTTCCCCGTGCTAGCGTACCGTCACATGAAGGATAATGTCATGAATGGAAATGATAAATTTGCACATCCAATGTTTATGAAATGCCCAAAAATTGGGATTTACGAATGGTTTACGTGAATGGTTTTCATGAAATGTTTATGAAAAAGTTTTTGCTCCGCAGGTAGTTGATCACTTGCTAAGTGTCTCAACTAAATTGAGAGAAATGTTTTTAAAGAATGTTGCTTTCAAAATGAATTTCCTGAAAACCCATAGCTTGCTTATTGAGTTTCGACTCACATTTTGTTTTCCAAACCCAAAGACAGGTGAAAGGAAGGAGGCAAGGAGCACAGGTGGAGATTCAAGAATGAGTGAATTCTTATGGACACCTGTATATGCTTTATGTAGGAATGATGACATTAAGTTGTGAATTAATGTTATATATGAATTATGTTATGATTTTGTGACCATAGAAGGCGAAAAATTATTATGGTCAATTGTTAAGGATGATTTATCATGATATGATTAAGTATGAAGGTTATGAGATGACATGTGTAATTCTCAAAATGAGATAATGGCCTAAAATGGCATTTGCTGGAAATTGAATGTATGACATGATATAAAATCCTAAGGAGTTAGGATTAAGTGGATAAATATCCAATAAGAACCCGCCGCGTGATCAGGGCAACAATCCTGATTCACATTTACCAATCGATAGATCTTGAGGTAAGGTTGTGACACTTGGGCTGGGGCGCCACAATTGGACCATTTGTAGTACTAGAAATGATTGGGAAGTTGGATTATAGAGTAGCATCACCCCCAGTTCTAGCCCTAGGGCAAATGTATTCCATATTTCCATGCTTAGGAAATATATTCCAGACCCTAGCCATACTGGTAGTAGAGAACCTACTGATTCGAGATCATTTGAATTATGAAGAAAGACCTATTAGGATCTTGGATCCTAAGCTACAAAAGCTTCGGAATAGAGAAATTGAATACGTTAAGGTTCAATTGAATTGGTATTCCGAAAGTGAGGCAACATGGGAATTAAAAGAAGAGGTTGAAAGGAAATATCTCCAACTATTCCAAAAAGTAAACGGTTTTGGGATGAAATATTTTATAAGGAGGGGATTGTGATACCTGAACCAAAATAAGAATTATATATGTGCATTTGACATGTAAACATGAATTATATATTATTTGATTGATTTATGAATGATTTCAATGATTTGATGATTTATTGAAATTAGGGCTAATGATTAAGAATGGTAATTAGATTAATCGCTATAGCCCAACGTGACTCAATGTGATTAAAGTAACCTGATGAGGATTGAAAAATGTCAATGTGCAATGAATAATTATTTCATTTATTATTATTTAATTAATGGAGGTTATGATGATAATTATGAAATTAAGGTAATAAATGTTAGAAAATTCATAACTTGGCGCCTATAAGGCGGATTAAGATTAAATTTGAAAGGTAAGCATATGATTATGTGCCCAATCTTATAGATGGATTAGATTATAAAAATTATGATGGGATTAGGGTGATAATTATTTATTTTCATCCCAAATTCACAAGATGAACTCAAATGACCATAACTTGAGATAGAAAGGTCATTTTGAGATGAAATTTCACATGAACGGATAAAACTATATGGTTAACGTTATGGAAGTATTTGATTAATATAATTATCATAAAAAATGCTTAATCACAAAAGGACAAGAGGAGTTGACTTTTGTCCTAAAAAATGACATGTGTATTAATGAAAAAGTAAGTGGATTAATGACATGTTTAATGGCTTATATAAGGTTTTGAGAGAGGGTAAATTGGAGTGGATTTTGTGAATTATCAAAAATAGAAAAAATCCATGAACTATCCATGGTTTAATGCATGATTTAAATGGCTAAGGGGGTAGCCATGGGAGTCCATTGAGGGGGCATGCCAAGTGACACCCGAGCTTGATATACATTAATTTTTTTATTTTTAAAAATGCCAAAATAAGCATCTAAGTAGCCTACAGGACTAGGTATATAAATGGCATTAAATTAAAGTTGATTTTTGTGGCAAAAATTGCCATAAGATGATGCCACATGGGGACGTGAATAGTGGATAGCTATATGGGCTAGATTTAGCTCAAATTTGATGATTTTACAATGAGATAATTACACATTTTACTTGGATATGATTAAGTCAACTCATCAAGGGATAAGATGGCCATAAATTATACTACATATGATGTGGCAATGTGGGCCCACAAATCTAAAAAATGAAGGGCATAAAAGGAGCACTTGGACGTCCCACGTGAGAGGGTTAGACAGAGAAAAATCCACGGAGAAAAAATCTCCAAAAGTGGCAGTAGCAAGGGAATGTGTTCAAGCAGCCCAAGCAAGGAGGAAAAAAAGAGGAAAAGAGAAGGAAAAAGGAGAAGAAAAAGGAGGAAGAAAAAAAGAAATCCAAGTTGAGAGAGATTGGATCAAAAATTTCTTAGATTCAAGTAAGTATAATTCAAGTTTTGGATCCTTTAATCTAAGTTTCTTCCCTCTATTTATGGGTCATGAATTTGATCCATAATGAATCCTTAAAGGATGATTTATGATACCCTTGAATAGTGTATTGAATGAGAATTGAATGATAGGAATGAATTCAAGGGTTTAAAAAGGTTAAGTCAATGCTATGATTGATTATGGGTCATTAAAACTAGCTGGAATTTTCTTAATTCCTCACATAAAGTTTCTGTTTTGACTAATTCTCATGATTGAATTATGATTCATAATTATATGAATTACATATGTTGATTTGAGTATAAGGTATGAACCATAGAAAGGATGGAACTTAGGGTTGTCAATATGACCAAATTTTCACTTTTTATGATATGTGTGAGGCATGAATTGAACCAATGAATCTATGGATGATTTAAAGGGTAAAGTACCCTAAATTAAGGGTGCATGGGACGTCCCACATAGGGTAGAAAGAATTGCCCAAAATCTGAAATTTTAGGGCATGTATGGTGGACATCCAAAGGGTGTAAAAAGGGGTACACTAACATGCATGAAAAGTTGCTGTTTTGAAGCAACTAATTTATGGACTTCAAATATGTGATATTACCCTAAAATTGGGATAAAAAAATCATGATTAGTGGCTGCAATTTATGAGTTAAAAATCTGTTATGACATAAGTGTCAAGTTGGACATTGAAAGTGTGAAAGAAGGGTGCCACAGTTGCTATTTTGAAACCCTATGATTAATGGATTAAAATTCCATAAATATACCCTAAATTATGTGCTAATTAAGTGTATTAAACATTCCAAATTTGAGGGCAAGCCACTGTTTTTAAAAAGATTAAGAAACACATAACATATGTGTAGTAAGATGAGTGCACATAAAAAGGGTATGTATGATTAAATGAGAAATGACCTATATGATTTGCTAAAATGAAAAAATATAATAAAATATGATGAAATGCATGATTAAGGTGCTGTTTTGTTAATTAATCATAATATAAAATTTTGAGATTTATATATGAAGTTTAAGATGTCAAATATGCGCCTAAAATGAGCACCGATATATGAAATATGAAAAATTATAAATGGGAGATAATGAACCTCCATATAATGAATTAAAAATAATTTTTATATGTATAAAAATTTACCCTACATGTGGGTATTGAAAATGGTATGGAATGAGTGGATGCTATGATGCACAAGTGTGTGTTATGTATACAAGACTTGAAAATTCAAGTGGGTCATGTATGTTAATGATATGTGGGTTGGAAAACTAAGTTGTATGCAAGAAAATGAGAATTATATGAATGCAATATCATTGTTATGTGTATAGGCAAAGGCAAAGAAAGGGTTGATTCAGAAAGCTAACAAGAAGCAGGTAAGCAAGCAATTTTCTAAAGGATTTTTGCTTTCTCAAAATTATGGTAAAATATTTGTTAATGATATTCTAAATGCTTTGAATTATTTAGCAAATGGTTGTTTAAATTATTTCTAAAGCTTGTTTGAGGATAGTCATTCCTTATCTCAACATATTATTGAAATGTTGTTCAACTATGCCAAATATTTTATTAATGCTTTATTAAATGTGTTGAGCCAATTTATGGTTCATATGATGTTTATGAAAAATCATGCTAGCATGCTAAAGATCATATTTATGATAAGTTCATGTGCACAAGGCATTAGGTTCACCTCAAAGGCATAAGCAGACCAATTGTCCCCTTTTGGTGTGACCAAGTCGCTAAGATAGGCCCAAGGTCGGCGGCACCCTCTCTGAGATTTGAGAAGACAGAGACGGATGGTCGCGTAACTAACTTCCATCCTACGATGTTCATGTTTATGATAATGCATTGCATTATTCACGATGTACCTATGATGGGTATAAGGCTCATGTTTTCATGATATGCCCACGAGTGAGTATAATGATGCTTTCCAAAGATGTGCTTAACTGAAAAATTTTGCCTGCAAAATGAATTGCCTGAAAACTATGAAGCTTGCTTATTGAGTTTTGACTCACGTTTTGTTTTTCAAACCCTAAAACAGGTGAAAGGATGGAGATAGCAGAGGAGCACAAGTTAAACGATGAAGAAAATAATTTTATGATTGCCTGTGTATGACTCTACTTTTGAATGAATGTATGACGGTTTATATGACTGTTTTGATTGAATGTATAAAATTTGCATTTTGATTTATGATGTATGGATGGAAGAATTTTATGGACATATGTTAATTGCATGCTTTGCCATGCTGTGAATAAATATGAATTATATACTAAGTCCTGATGATGGCCTAAGTGGGCAAGATGATTAAAAAAAATGGAATATGCATGATGATACTAACTCCTAAGGAGTAAAGATTAAATGGATAAATATCCAATAGATCCCGCCGTGTGACAGGGCAACAATCCTGATCATGTTTACCAATCAACAACGGTTCTGGAGTAAGGCTCAGGATCTGACGCTTGGTTTGGAGCGCCACAACTTTTATGTAGCCTAATTACATAGAAGTTGGGCTCCTTTAATAATATGCTTTTTAGTCTTACCTCTTAAACCAAAAAAAAAAAGAAATTTCTCTTTAACCTTCAAAATTATTTGTCTAGTAATGAAGACAGAATCCTATATACAATTTTATACATAAATTTGAATTACAATCCCAACTGAATTAGAATATTACTAGTAGATATATTATGTGATTAATATTCAAGATTTTTTAATGTAATTAGCTGCATAATTATGTGTTAATTATGTTAAGAAAATGCATGAGATTATATGGTTAATTGCATGAGTTGATGTCACATGATTAATTTGATTATGCAAATGAACGGTGGACACGTGGCATCTCATGAACTGTCCGTTTTTTAGGTGATATAAATTGAGCTCTTTATGTCCAATTTGGACGGTCTAGGAGTCGTTTCATATGTAATTGGATGTTTTGAGTTCAATAGGAGTAGATTAGCTTAAAGAGATTTACAAGTTAAGTTTTCGGGAACGAACGTGTATCTTAAGTAATTTAGCATACTAAATCCTTAGGGTAGTCTCCACACTCATGAATTGTTGCTGCAAACATGAGATAATGTAAGAAATAATATGTGAGATGAATTAGAAGCTAAAGAAAAGGAGGCAACCGATCAAGAAGAGTTCTTTTAATATTATCTTTATGACATGACATGACATGTTGTTACTTTACCATGTTCATAAGTTAAAATAGATATGGTAATTATACAAGTGTTGTATAAAAATGATTAAAAATAGGATAGTTGTATGCCACGGATAGAAAATATGCATTGAAGTTGGGAAAACTATGAAAATGGTCTTTGTCATAGTTGGAACTTGAATTATGATAATGGCATTTGGAGGTGTATGTAACGCCCCATTCATAAAAATACTCAATAACTAATCAACGGCGCTACACAATCTAAGAAAAATTCGGCAGCATCTCCCCATAACATACAAGGGGTAATATGGAATACATGACCTGATATTCATAACATTTCCATTTGTAACATTCAATCCTATTTATATACTTGCATCTTCATATAATAAGAACATTCATATAGAAGGAAATCATTACATATTTTCCTTACACAACAAACAGATATAATAGTCATGCATATGTGCATCAACAAGGATTATAATCCAATCTGAAATATCAAATACATTATAGTTGTCAAAGCGAATCCGCCTAAGTAATTGTCTACATATATGATTATCAAAAGAGCACAAGTCTAAAAGAACTGAAATCAACATATTGTGCTAGGGTCTCTCATGTTTGATCTTCAACTTGTCCCATCCTTAAGTTCCCCTTCTGACCTGCGATCTAAAAGCACAATAACAATGATATGAGTCTAAATAGACCCAGTAAGTAGATAGTGGTTAGCACAAAGTGCAAATAAGCATAATGATGGATACTCATACAGTGATGAAGCTAATACACATGGGTCCAATACCCACTCCCAAGATCGTATACATATAACCATACACACAAATTGACCAACACAACCAATCATCTACTCATGTCCATCAAGGGCCATGAACAACCCTCTCCTCATGTCAATCAGGGGCCATGAACAACCCTTACAACCAACTATTTGAGATAACGCATCATACATAACTGACAATGAAACACATCGCAAACCACACATACAACATCAACACAATTCAGATTCAACACATAGATCTGTCACACAAGCGTTTTATCAAACACATGATAGGTGCGAAATGAAAGAACCTTCAATTCATACTCTCGATTGGGGCAAATCAATTCACGTCACATTCCAACAATATAACAACTGCTAAGAAGTCTTTTACATCATAGAAATCACGCATTCAAAGTAAATTCACCATGAACCCTAACTGTTACGAACTCTACGCATAATACCATGGAGTCGTTAGAAACTATACATTCCCTCTAGCCTCGCATCGCGTTTAACATAAAATTTCATCACTAAATCGAGAAGGGGCGACATCTACTTACTTGAATCGAAATTTCCCCCAAAAACAGTGCTCCAGACTTAGACGGAGAGATTCGGAACTTCCACGATTCGAGTCGATGATCCTCAAACAGTCGGTAGAGCTTCCTTGAATGAATCCGTGGCTAGCCCGAACTGAATGGTGGGGAAAGAAGAGAAGACGCAGAGAACGGAAAGAGAAGAAGAAGGAAGATAGCCGGGTGCGGGATGAAAAGAATGAACCCTAGTGCGCGCGGGCTTCCTTTATTACTGAATCCCTATCGGGTCGGGTCGGAACATGGATCGGGTCTAATTGCAATTAGTAATTTACTCTCCCACTCATACGACTTAATAATTAAAATTTTCTTCGGGGGCGCTGCCCCCTGCACCCCCGCAAGGGCGCTGCCCCCTTGACCCCCGCGACCTGACCGGGCAGGTCGAACCCCGTACCTACTCTGCGAGGGAAACAATAGTCATAGTGCCCATCAATGGAACGCTAATCATACATGCACATATGCACTATACATCTCCTAAATGTCGTGTCCATGTATGTTATGTATCCATTAATATCGTAAAATTCTTACTAGAATGTTCATAAGTTACCTCATAAATAGAGAAAAGTTATAATAAAAATAGAATAAAATACCTGGTCCTCACAGACTACCCTCGTTAGAAAAGTTTCGTCCTCGAAACTTGCAATCATTCCCATAAATAAGGATATTTCTCCCTCATTATCTCCTCCAACTCCCAAGTAGCCTCATCTTCTGTATGGTTACTCCACTGGATTTTAAGCAGTTTGATAGTCTTGTTTCTCAATTGTTTCTCCTTACTATCTAAGACTCGAACTGGCCTCTCTACATATTGCAAATTCTTTTCTACTCGTATTTCCTCAGGCTTGAGCACATGTGACGGGTCTGGCTCATATTTCCTTAATGATGAGACATGGAATACATCATGCACCCCGACTAAGAAAGGTGGCAAAGCAATGCGATATGCCACCTTTCCAACTCGTTCCAAGATTTCGTAGGGACCGATATATCTTGGACTTAATTTTCCTTTTGTACCAAATCGAACCACACCCTTCATTGGGGATACCTTTAAAAATACCTTATCTCCCACTTGGAACTCTAGCTCTCGCCTCCTAGTATCTGCATAGCTCTTTTGACGAGATTGGGCAATGCGGATCTGTTCCCGAATTCGTGATACCTTCTCCACTGTGTCTGCTATCATTTGAGGGCCAACTATAGTACTCTCCCCCACTTCATCCCAACAAAGTGGCGATCTACATTTTCGTCCATACAATGCCTCAAAAGGAGCCATTTGAATGCTGGAATGATAAGTATTGTTGTATGCAAATTCTGCCAAAGCCAGATGGTCACTCCAAGTGCTACCCCATTCCAAGACACAAGCTCTCAACATATCTTCTAACTGTTGGTTCACTCGTTCTGTTTGGCCATCAGACTGCGGATGGAAGGAAGTGCTAAAATCCAATTGAGTGCCCATTGCTCTATGTAAAGCCTTCCAGAACCTTGATGTGAACACTGATCCCCGATCTGAGATGATAGACATTGGCACCCCATGGAGTCTCACGATCTCCTTATGATATATCCATCTAGCTTTTCAGCTGTAAAAGTGGTTTTAACAGCAATAAAATGTGCCACCTTAGTCAATCTATCCACAATAACCCAAATACTATCATATCCTGCCACTGTGCGTGGTAGTCCAACAATGAAGTCCATCGCTATACCTTCCCACTTCCACTTTGGAATTTCAAAGGGTTGCAATGCTCCTCCAGGTCTCTGGTGTTCGGCCTTGACTTGCTGGCATGTTAAACACTTGGCCACATACTTAGCCACATCACCCTTCATTCCATCCCACCAATAGTGCATCTTTAAATCCTGATACATCTTTGTACTCCCAGGGTGAATCATGTAAGGTGAGTAATGTGCCTCTTCGAGTATCTTTTGTAAAATTTGAGCTCTCCTGGGAATGGCCATACGACCCCTGAATCTCATAATACCATCGGCCCCAATTATAAAATCTTGCAATTCTCCTTTCAATGCTCTCTCTCTCACCTTTTGAAAGGATTCATCTTGGCTTTCCTCTTGTGCTTGTCTAATTTCATCTCTAAGAGTAGGTTGAATCTTTAATTGGCTAATTTGTGCTGTTACCCCATCAACACACACATGCAAGTCCATTCTTCTTATTTCTTCAAATAATTTTTCTTGACCAGTAAGTAAACTAGCCATGCTACTCCCAGATTTCCTACTCAGTGCATCTGCAACAACATTTGCTTTACCTGGATGATAATGAATACTCAGGTCATAATCTTTTATTAACTCCAGCCACCTTCGTTGCCTCATATTTAACTCCTTTTGAGTAAAGATGTACTTCAAACTTTTGTGATCAGTATATACTTCACATCGTCCGCCATATAAGTAGTGCCTCCATATTTTCAGTGCAAAGATCACTGCAGCTAACTCCAAGTCATGAGTTGGATAATTCACCTCATGTGGTCTCAATTGTCTTGATGCATAGGCTATCACCCTACCATGTTGCATAAGGACACATCCCAATTCCTTCTTTGATGCATCACTATATATCACAAATCCACCATTTCCTGAAGGTACAGTTAACACAGGTGCTTCTACTAACCGTCTCTTCAACTCTTGAAATGCTTCTTCACACTTGTCTGTCCATTCGAACTTTACCCCTTTGTGTGTGAGCTTCGTCATCGGAGTGGCAATGGTAGAGAACCCTTCCACAAATCGCCTATAGTACCCTGCTAAACCCAAAAAGCTTCTCACCTCAGTAACACTGGATGGCCTAGGCCAGTTTACCACGGCCTCTATCTTATGCGGGTCCACAGATATTCCATCTTTAGAAACAACATGACCCAAAAAGCCCACACTGTTCATCCAAAAATCACACTTCTTAAGTTTTCCATAAAGCTTTTCTTCCCTTAGCCTTTGTAAAATCAATCTCAAGTGTCCTTCATGCTCTTCACTGCTCTTGGAATATACCAAAATGTCATCGATAAACACAACCACAATTTGATGAAATGTTTAAGGAATGTTTGGCTACTAACAAGTTTGTGAAATGTTTAAGGAATAACCATTTGAAGAAAAACAAGTATGGAAGGCCAAGTCGTTCCCCAAGTCGACTCCAGCATCGACTTAGAGTGTCCAGAGTTGAAAACGGAAGAAGGGAAGGTGAAGTCGCAGGCCAAGTCGACTCCACCTGCGACTTGGGTAGCCAAGTCGCAAACGAAGTCGACCTCACCATCGACTTCAGTCGAGCAAATCCTTCCAGAGTTGAATCTCGGAGCAGCAGAATATCGAAGTCGCAAGTGAAGTCGACTCCAGTTGCGACTTGGGTGAAGTCGCGAACGAAGTCGACCCCGAAGTGCGACTTGAGGTTATGGAGATTCAAAGATACTGATTCAAGCTTCTTTCAAAGATCAAAGATGCAGTTTCAAGATTAAATGATTTCAAAAATCAACTCAAAGCATCTCAAGCCCAAGACAAAAAGTTTCAAGGTGTTCAAGATCAAATCAAGTCTATCAAGTCAAAGGTTTGGAGATCATGGAGCTAATGAAAGCAAGACACCATGATCCAAAGAGTAACAAAAATTGCAAAGGAATTAAAAGGCTTGAGAAAGACTAAGCAAAACAAAAGTTTCAAAGTTCCAAGTTCATGAAGCCAACTGTCGAGGTGAAGTCGCACACGAAGTCGACTCCACCTGCGACTTGGGTCAAGTCGAGAACCCAAGTCGACCCTGACTGGAACTTGAAGTTGCGACGGAGAAGCTAAGTCGCACCCGAAGTCGACTCCATCTGCGACTTGGGCGAAGTCGCATCCGAAGTCGACTCCACCTGCGACTTGGGTCGCAACGGTCGGAATTAATTCGAACGTTGGCGCATTAAATGCGCGCCACCTACCTTCTAACGTTCGGATTCCCTCCAAAATTATAAATAGCATTCATGGTGGACGAGGGAAATAGTTGGAAAACATTAAGTGAGCATAACTCCTATCTACAAGAGCATTAAAGTGATCAAGTCAATCAAGAGAGGAAGAATTGTGCTTCAAGTTGCAAAAGCTACATTCAGAAACTTCAAAGCCATCATCTACAAGTTCTTCCCTGCGCTTAATCGTTTCTACACACCTGTAAAGTGTAGTTTACTTTCATTGATTATTTGTTTGTATTGAACTTGATTTAGCTTGGGTAGCTAAGATCAAGTGATAGCAAAGTAGTGTTTGATTGGAGTGTGACTCATCACCTACTTGTGCTAGTTGTTGATGCCCCCTAGAGCTTTGAATCTAGAAGAGAGCAAGAGGCTCTAATTGTATTGAGAGAATACAATAGTGGAACCCAAGTCACAAGGTTTGTGAGCTTGGAAGAGTGGAGTAGGGAGGTTGCCCGAACCACTATAAAATCCTTGTCTACTTGCTTTTATTTCTGCTCTCTTTATTACTTTGCTTTCCATTCAGTTTCTTCATTCAAGGGGATTAATTCTACAAGGGGTTAAGTTTTTAAGTTACCAAAGAAATTTTTAAGAACCCAATTCACCCCTCCCCTCTTGGGTTTTGCCATCTATTCGGGACCCAACAAGTGGTATCAGAGCAGGTCTTTGAATTGAATCAAAGAGATCTATTATCATGGCATCCCAATCTACTTCCGTTCCCGCTTTTGCCGAGGGCCAATCTTTTACAAGGCCACCATTGTTTGATGGGAACAACTTTGGTTATTGGAAGCTTCGTATGAAGCAACTCATTATGGCTACCGATATGGACTCTTGGATTGCAATCCAAGACGGTGTAATCTTGCCTATAGATGAAAGAGCTTCCAAGTGGACCGAAGAGGAAGTTAGAACCGTCAAGAGCAATGCCAAGGCAATGAATTCTTTATTTTGCGCTCTTACGGCTTCGGAGTATGATAGAGTATCTTCTTGTTTGACTGCAAAAGAGATATGGGATACTCTAACATCCATTTATGAAGGAACCTCCCAAGTCTAAGGGACTAGGAGAAACATTTTGATTGGAGAGTTTGAAAATTTCAGAATGCTAGACACTGAAAATATTTCTGAAATGTTTGCAAGATTTTCTAAGATTACTAATGCTCTCAAAGGTCTTGAAAAAGCTATCTCTGAATCCGAACAGGTGATGAAGATACTAAGAGCTCTACCGGATTCATGGACACCAAAGATTACAGCTATTGAAGAAGCAAAAGACCTCAACACCCTAAAGCTAGAAGATCTAATTAGCTCACTAATGTCACATGAGCTAATTAAGAGAAGAAACGAAGAGAATCATAAAGGGAAGAAAATCATTGCATTAAAAGCGGCACGCAACTCAGATGAGTCTACCTCCTCGTCTAACAATGGTGATGAAGATATTGCACTTCTTACTCACAAGTTTCAAAAATTTGTGAGAAAAGAAAAGATCCTTAAAGACTTCAAAGAAAGACCACAAAAAGAAAAGAAGAAGGAGGTCACAAAATGCTACCGATGCGGGGGCGTAGGACATATGCAAGCTCAATGTCCTACACCGGAAGAAAGGCCAAAGGTGAATCATGAAAGAAGAAAATACCAAAAGCCAAGAGGAAGAGGCATGTTCGTCAACGAGGAAACTTCATCAACATGCAGCTCTTCAACCGACGATAATGATGCAGCCAACTGTGCAAGAATATGATGCATGACACGAATCGAGCAAGAAGAGGACTTGCTATGCTTGAACACAACGGAAGTTTTGGAAGATCAATCCATCTCAACAAAATACACAGAAAGTGAAGAGGTAACTTCCAAACCTTGTCATTCTCAATCTAGTTATTCTTCTTTTCATAATTGCCTCAAATGTGCTGAATTAGAAGAACTACAACTTGCATATGATTCATTATATGAGGAGATCAAAAAGCTAGGAAAGTTTGCGCTCTTACGGCTTCGGAGTATGATAGAGTATCTTCTTGTTTGACTGCAAAAGAGATATGGGATACTCTAACATCCATTTATGAAGGAACCTCCCAAGTCCAAGGGACTAGGAGAAACATTTTGATTGGAGAGTTTGAAAATTTCAGAATGCTAGACACTGAAAATATTTCTGAAATGTTTGCAAGATTTTCTAAGATTACTAATGCTCTCAAAGGTCTTGGAAAAGCTATCTCTGAATCCGAACAGGTGATGAAGATACTAAGAGCTCTACCGGATTCATGGACACCAAAGATTACAGCTATTGAAGAAGCAAAAGACCTCAACACCCTAAAGCTAGAAGATCTAATTAGCTCACTAATGTCACATGAGCTAATTAAGAGAAGAAACGAAGAGAATCATAAAGGGAAGAAAATCATTGCATTAAAAGCGGCACGCAACTCAGATGAGTCTACCTCCTCGTCTAACAATGGTGATGAAGATATTGCACTTCTTACTCACAAGTTTCGAAAATTTGTGAGAAAAGAAAAGAACCTTAAAGACTTCAAAGAAAGACCACAAAAAGAAAAGAAGGAGGTCACAAAATGCTACCGATGCGGGGGCGTAGGACATATGCAAGCTCAATGTCCTACACCGGAAGAAAGGCCAAAGGTGAATCATGAAAGAAGAAAATACCAAAGGCCAAGAGGAAGAGGCATGTTCGTCAACGAGGAAACTTCATCAACATGCAGCTCTTCAACCGACGATAATGATGCAGCCAACTGTGCAAGAATATGATGCATGACACGAATCGAGCAAGAAGAGGACTTGCTATGCTTGAACACAACGGAAGTTTTGGAAGATCAATCCATCTCAACAAAATACACAGAAAGTGAAGAGGTAACTTCCAAACCTTGTCATTCTCAATCTAGTTATTCTTCTTTTCATAATTGCCTCAAATGTGCTGAATTAGAAGAACTACAACTTGCATATGATTCATTATATGAGGAGATCAAAAAGCTAGGAAAGTTTGCGCTCTTACGGCTTCGGAGTATGATAGAGTATCTTCTTGTTTGACTGCAAAAGAGATATGGGATACTCTAACATCCATTTATGAAGGAACCTCCCAAGTCCAAGGGACTAGGAGAAACATTTTGATTGGAGAGTTTGAAAATTTCAGAATGCTAGACACTGAAAATATTTCTGAAATGTTTGCAAGATTTTCTAAGATTACTAATGCTCTCAAAGGTCTTGGAAAAGCTATCTCTGAATCCGAACAGGTGATGAAGATACTAAGAGCTCTACCGGATTCATGGACACCAAAGATTACAGCTATTGAAGAAGCAAAAGACCTCAACACCCTAAAGCTAGAAGATCTAATTAGCTCACTAATGTCACATGAGCTAATTAAGAGAAGAAACGAAGAGAATCATAAAGGGAAGAAAATCATTGCATTAAAAGCGGCACGCAACTCAGATGAGTCTACCTCCTCGTCTAACAATGGTGATGAAGATATTGCACTTCTTACTCACAAGTTTCGAAAATTTGTGAGAAAAGAAAAGAACCTTAAAGACTTCAAAGAAAGACCACAAAAAGAAAAGAAGGAGGTCACAAAATGCTACCGATGCGGGGGCGTAGGACATATGCAAGCTCAATGTCCTACACCGGAAGAAAGGCCAAAGGTGAATCATGAAAGAAGAAAATACCAAAGGCCAAGAGGAAGAGGCATGTTCGTCAACGAGGAAACTTCATCAACATGCAGCTCTTCAACCGACGACAATGATGCAGCCAACTGTGCAAGAATATGCTGCATGGCACGAATCGAGCAAGAAGAGGACTTGCTATGCTTGAACACAACGGAAGTTTTGGAAGATCAATCCATCTCAACAAAATACACAGAAAGTGAAGAGGTAACTTCCAAACCTTGTCATTCTCAATCTAGTTATTCTTCTTTTCATAATTGCATCAAATGTGCTGAATTAGAAGAACTACAACTTGCATATGATTCATTATATGAGGAGATCAAAAAGCTAGGAAACAAGTTGACATTAAAGAGACAACAATGTAACTTTGTTATTATTGAAAATGGAAAACTAGCTGAAAAATCAACAAAACTGAAAGAAGAAAATGAATCATTGTTGAAAGAGATAGAGAAACTAAGAAAAGAGAACAAATCATTAAATGAATCATTAGCAAAGTTCTCTAATCCAGGAGAAAATGTAAGAATGTTTCTGAATATGACCTCACAAACTGATAAAAGAGGACTTGGTTACAATACATTTGAGCAAGGAGAAAGTGGCAAATCAAATGTGCCTACACTTGGGAAATATCAAACCAAAATTGCACCTATATACAAGCCACAAAGGAGAAATGTTATGTGGACTAAAAGACCAACATTTGAACCAAAATATACTTGGAGGCCTACTCCTAGATTATCAATGGCTTGCAACTTTTGCAACAAAATGGGTCATAAAGTTTACAAGTGTAACTTTAAGAGATTGTTTGATTATGGTGCAAAACTAGTTTGGGTTCCAAGGAACACAAGATTTGGGTTTTCTAAGTTAGAGCAACAAAGGTTGAATAATATTACTAACCCAAATGGACCCATAAAATGGGTACCAAAAAGATAAGGATTATTTGTTTACTTTTCAGATTTGTTTAAAGGCAAACAATGTGTGGTTCATGGATAGCGGTTGTTCAAGGCACATGACCGGAGAAAGAAGTTTATTCCACAAACTTAAGCCTTGCAACGACGGAACGGTTGCCTTTGGTAATAATGAGAAAGGTAAAATCAAAGGTAAAGGAAATATTTACAGTAGCTCAAATGCATGCATGGAGAATGTTTTGTTTGTTGAAGGACTCAAGCATAACTTAATGAGCATTAGCCAATTATGTGATAAAGGATATAAGGTTGTGTTTGAATCATCTATATGCAATGTATTTGATGGTGAGCATATCATGTTTAGTGGAAAAAGACATGGAAATATATATTTGGTTTCACTTGATGAACTAGATGGTCAATGTCTAATGGCCATTGATAATGATCCATGGGTTTGGCATAAAAGGCTTGGACACATAAACATGAGAAATATAAAAACCCTATGGAAAAAGAGTTTGGTAGAAGGCTTGCCTAAGTTGAAATATGACAAAGATAAAATATGTAAGGCATGTCAATTATCTAAACAGCCAAAGATGCCTTTCTCTACCAAAAAGGAGATTTCCACCACTAGGCCGCTTGAATTGCTACACATGGATCTATACGGGTCATCCGACATCTTAACCATTGGTGGAAAGACATATGTATTTGTGATTGTTGATGACTTTTCAAGATTTACATGGGTAATTCTCTTAGCTAGCAAAGATGAAGCTTTCTCTATGTTTTCAACTTTTGTAAACTTGGTGGAAAATGAAAAACAGAATACCATTTTGTGTATAAGGAGTGACCATGGTGGTGAATTTGAGAACAAACGATTCACAGAATTATGTAATGAAAAAGGAATTCATCACACATTTTCTGCACCAAGGACTCCACAACAAAACGGAGTAGTTGAAAGGAAAAACAGAACTATACAAGAGATGGCTAGAACATTGCTAAATGAGAGCAAATTATCTAAGAAATTTTGGGGTGAAGCTGTAAGCACAGCTTGTCATGTTTTAAATTGAGTTACCATTAGAGCAATCTTGAAAAAGACCCCATATGAGCTATGGAAAGGAAGGAAACCAAACATATCTTATTTTCATGCTTTTGGATGCACATGTTATGTTCTGAACAATGGAAAAACCAACTTGGGAAAACTTGATGCTAAAAGTGATGAAGCAATATTCCTTGGTTATTCATCAAATAGCAAAGCATATAGAGTTTTCAATAAACGAAACCAAGTTGTAGAAGAATCAATACATGTTGTTTTTGATGAAACTAACCCATGCTTTAAAAGAAAGGATGATTCAAGTGATGCAGATGACATAGCAAGCAATCTTGAAAAATTGCATATGGAAAAGCAAGAGGAATTCTTGGAGGAAAGGGTAAGGGAAGGTGATGATTCCTATAAACCTCCATCAGATTTAAAATTCAAACATGCACATCCAATTGAACAAATTATAGGAAATGTGTATGAAGGTGTAAAAACTAGAAGGTCAAAGCAAAATGTGTGTGGACAATATGCTTTTGTATCCAAGATTGAACCTTCTAATATTGAACAAGCTCTTGATGATGAAAACTGGATTATAGCAATGCAAGAAGAGCTAAATCAATTTGAAAGAAATAAAGTTTGGCACCTTGTTCCTAGACCAAATGATTGTACTATTATTGGCACCAAGTGGGTCTTTAGGAACAAATTAGATGAAAGTGGACTAGTAGTGAGGAACAAAGCTAGACTTGTGGCAAAAGGATACTCACAAGAAGAAGGAATAGATTTTGAAGAATCCTATGCCCCGGTTGCTAGATTAGAGGCAATTCGCATCTTACTAGCTTTTGCATCTCACATGAACTTTAAATTGTTTCAAATGGATGTCAAAAGTGCATTTCTGAATGGTTATATAAATGAAGAGGTGTATGTTGAGCAACCACCTGGATTTGAAGAAAAAGATCAATCAAAGTATGTTTACAAATTAACCAAAGCATTATATGGACTAAAACAAGCTCCAAGGGCTTGGTATGATAGACTAAGCAAGTTTTTGATTGATCATAACTTTCAAAAGGAAAAGGTAGACACCACTCTGTTTATTAAGTACAATGGAAAGGATATATTAATCATTCAAATTTATGTTGATGATATTATTTTTGGTGCTACTAATGAAACTCTTTGCCAAGAATTTTCTGAGCTCATGCAGAAAGAATTTGAAATGAGCATGATGGGAGAGCTCAATTTCTTCCTTGGACTGCAAATCAAGCAATTACATGAAGGAATTTTCATTAACCAGTCCAAGTATATCAAGGAAATGCTAAAGAAGTTTGGCATGGAGCACAGCAAAGGAGCAAGCACACCTATGAGCTCCACAATCAAAATGGACAAAGATGAGAAGGGCAAAGTAGTTGATTTAAAATTGTATAGAAGCATGATAGGATCCTTATTGTATTTAACTGCTTCTAGGCCAGATATTTTGTTTAGTGTGTGTATGTGCTCTAGATTTCAGTCATGCCCAAAAGAATCACACTTGGTAGCTGTGAAAAGAATTTTTAGATATCTAGTAGACACTACCAATTTAGGACTATGGTATCCAAAGGGCTCTAATTTTGATCTAATCGGCTACTCGGATGCGGATTTTGCTGGTTACAAAGTAGATAGAAAAAGCACTAGTGGAACATGTCAGTTTCTTGGAAGCATGTTGGTTTCATGGTTTTCAAGAAAACAAACTAGTGTTGCTCTATCTACGGCGGAAGCCGAATATATTGCCGCCGGGAGCTGTTGTGCCCAATTACTTTGGATGAAACAGCAACTTACGGACTATGGCATGGATTTCAAAGATATACCTATCAAATGTGATAATACAAGTGCCATATGTCTAACCAAGAATCCAGTCCTGCATTCTAGGACCAAACATATAGACCTTAGACATCATTTCATTAGAGAACATGTAGAAAATCATGACATATGTTTGGTATATGTAAGAACAGAGGATCAAGTTGCAGATATATTCACTAAGGCCCTAGCAAAAGAAGCATTTTATAAGATTAGAAATGACATGGGAATGCTTGAACTCACTTAAAGCATAAATTGAGGGGGAGCACCCATTTAGGGGGAGCTAACCCACCTATCTCTTTGAATACCCTCTAATCTTTTTGATATATTGACAAAAAGGGGGAGAGAGATTTAAGAATGGGGAGAAGAAGAGGATTTGAGTATAAGTCTTTATGATTAAAGGGGAGAGAGATTTGAGGAGAGAAGAGTAGGATATGATTGGGGAGAAGAGTTTGAATGTTTGTTAAAGGTTTGCTAAGTATGTTATTTTTTTTAATTGAAAGGTATCCACTCAAATCGGTTTTGTCAATCATCAAAAAGGGGGAGATTGTTGGAAACATGAGGAAAACTAGCTAAATCTATGTTTTGATGATTAACAAATCAATTTGAGTATGTCTTGGCTACTAACAAGTTTGTGAAATGTTTAAGGAATAACCATTTGAAGAAAAACAAGTATGGAAGGCCAAGTCGTTCCCCAAGTCGACTCCAGCATCGACTTAGAGTGTCCAGAGTTGAAAACGGAAGAAGGGAAGGTGAAGTCGCAGGCCAAGTCGACTCCACCTGCGACTTGGGTAGCCAAGTCGCAAACGAAGTCGACCTCACCATCGACTTCAGTCGAGCAAATCCTTCCAGAGTTGAATCTCGGAGCAGCAGAATATCGAAGTCGCAAGTGAAGTCGACTCCAGTTGCGACTTGGGTGAAGTCGCGAACGAAGTCGACCCCGAAGTGCGACTTGAGGTTATGGAGATTCAAAGATACTGATTCAAGCTTCTTTCAAAGATCAAAGATGCAGTTTCAAGATTAAATGATTTCAAAAATCAACTCAAAGCATCTCAAGCCCAAGACAAAAAGTTTCAAGGTGTTCAAGATCAAATCAAGTCTATCAAGTCAAAGGTTTGGAGATCATGGAGCTAATGAAAGCAAGACACCATGATCCAAAGAGTAACAAAAATTGCAAAGGAATTAAAAGGCTTGAGAAAGACTAAGCAAAACAAAAGTTTCAAAGTTCCAAGTTCATGAAGCCAACTGTCGAGGTGAAGTCGCACACGAAGTCGACTCCACCTGCGACTTGGGTCAAGTCGAGAACCCAAGTCGACCCTGACTGGAACTTGAAGTTGCGACGGAGAAGCTAAGTCGCACCCGAAGTCGACTCCATCTGCGACTTGGGCGAAGTCGCATCCGAAGTCGACTCCACCTGCGACTTGGGTCGCAACGGTCGGAATTAATTCGAACGTTGGCGCATTAAATGCGCGCCACCTACCTTCTAACGTTCGGATTCCCTCCAAAATTATAAATAGCATTCATGGTGGACGAGGGAAATAGTTGGAAAACATTAAGTGAGCATAACTCCTATCTACAAGAGCATTAAAGTGATCAAGCCAATCAAGAGAGGAAGAATTGTGCTTCAAGTTGCAAAAGCTACATTCAGAAACTTCAAAGCCATCATCTACAAGTTCTTCCCTGCGCTTAATCGTTTCTACACACCTGTAAAGTGTAGTTTACTTTCATTGATTATTTGTTTGTATTGAACTTGATTTAGCTTGGGTAGCTAAGATCAAGTGATAGCAAAGTAGTGTTTGATTGGAGTGTGACTCATCACCTACTTGTGCTAGTTGTTGATGCCCCCTAGAGCTTTGAATCTAGAAGAGAGCAAGAGGCTCTAATTGTATTGAGAGAATACAATAGTGGAACCCAAGTCACAAGGTGTGTGAGCTTGGAAGAGTGGAGTAGGGAGGTTGCCCGAACCACTATAAAATCCTTGTCTACTTGCTTTTATTTCTGCTCTCTTTATTACTTTGCTTTCCATTCAGTTTCTTCATTCAAGGGGATTAATTCTACAAGGGGTTAAGTTTTTAAGTTACCAAAGAAATTTTTAAGAACCCAATTCACCCCTCCCCTCTTGGGTTTTGCCATCTATTCGGGACCCAACACGTAATAGTTAGGGTTCATGGGGAATTTGCTTCAAATGTGCGATTTCTATGATGTAATAGACTTCTTAGCGGTTTTCATATTGTTGAAATGTGATGTTAATTGATTTTCCTTAAGCGGGAGTATGAATTGAAGGTTCTCTTATTTAGCACCTATCATGTGTTTGATAAAATGCTTGTGTGACAGATCTATATGTTGAATTTAAAATTTGTCGATGTTGTATGTGCTGTTTGTGGCATTTATTATTGTCCGTTATGTATGATGTGTTATTTAAAATGGTTGGTCGAAAAGGGTTGTTCATGGCCCCTGATTGACATGAGGAGAGGGTTGTTCATGACCCTTGATAGACATGAGTAGAGGATTATTTGTGTCCTCCTATTTATACGTGGTTATATGCATACGATCTTGGGAGTGGGTATTGGACCCATATGTGTTATCTTGATCACTACATGCGCATCACCATTTTACTTATTTCCACTTTGTGCTAACCATTATCTACTTGCCGAGTCTATTTAGACTCATATGGTTTGTTATTTCGCCTTTAGATCACAGGCCAGGTGGGGAACCTCAGGATGGGACAAGTTGAAGATCAAGTCTTGGAGACCATTCGTGCAATATCTTAAATTACAGTTCTTTTAGAATTTATGCTCTTTTGATATTTGTGCATATACACGATCACTAAGACAGATTCACTTGATAAACATATTGTATTTGGTATTTTGAATTGGATTATAATCCCATTGATGCATATATATAATCATTTAGTTGCTTCTTGTGTAAGGATAACATTCAATGATTTTCCTTCTACATGAATGTCCTTATTATATGAAGATACAAGTGTATAAATATAGGATTGAATGTTACATTTTGAAATGAAATTGAAATGTCTCTGAATATCAGGTCGTGTATTCTATACCACCCCTTATATATTATGGGGAGATGCTGTCGAAATTTTCTTAGGTTGTATAGTACTCATTGACTAGTTATTAAGTATATCTAGAAATGGGGCGTTACACTTTACTTGTGTTTTCATGTAACATTTTAAGCGTTCTATTCGAGTCCTTATATACAGCACTTTAGAATATAAAGAATATTTCTCCATCTTTTGATCTTTTAATATCACTTTTTCTTATACTAGAACTACGAAACCTTGCATTTAAATTATAAAACAAATATGTTTCTTTTATGCTATTGAATTCTTGCCCAATCATAAGAGCCAACTTGGCAAGTGCTTGTGAAGTAAAAGCAATCAAAGAAGTAGAGCTTTGTTCACATTTTATAAGCGAAGTTCTATTTTCATTGAATACTATTCCATGCAATGGAGACATATTTTTTCACAATATTTGATGATGTCATTTCACTATGAAAAATATGCATCAATCATTAGATAGAAAGGATAATATTCACAAAAGTTTATTTTAGATGTGACTTCTAGCATGCTAAATATAGCATTCAGCATGTTGAATGTAGTGGCATGAACTTAGTGGAGTTTTTAGCAAGTTAATGACTTATATTAGCATGAAAAATTAGGTATTTAGCATGTTAAGTGAAGTAGTATTCATTCCACTACAGTTCTAGGCAATAATTAATGGTTATTAGCATGTCAAATGTGACTTTCAGTATACTAAATGCAACATTCAGCATATTAAATTCAATGGCATCAGCTTATTGAAGTTTCTAGCATGCTTGTGACTTATATTAGTATATAAAATGTGGTACTCTTTCGGTTTTTAAGATGTTTATGATTGATATAAAATTCAATCTTTTATTGTATTTAACCTCAGTTGTTTAATTGGAAAATATATATACATACGTGGAACCCATTTTCTTTTGTCCTTTTTTTATATCAAAAAATATTCAAACAAACTACTTAGGAATGCATCGGAAAATCAAATTAACAAACCATATATTAATATTTTAAAAATATTTTAATTTCTATTTTTTCCTTATTCAAGAAAATATAATTTTATTAAAATCGAAATTTAAAATTCACAATTTCAATGAATAATTTTTCAAGGACAACTTTCCAGCAAAGTTCTATTAAAGGAATCAATAATATTGCTTTTAAATTATAAAAGAGGTTTGTGTGAATTTTGAGGAAATAGTTTAATACCCAAAATTGCAAGGAGTTGGACTCAATCCAAGCAAACTGTCGTTTGTAGCTCATTTTGTGTGTTTTGTGTAATGCCCAAACTTGCCTGGATTTGATTCAAAAGAAATTAAATAAAATAAAACTTGCTTGGATTGGAGAAACAATAGCATGCGCTCAATGATCAAATGCATTTTAGCCAGGCTGAAGAGTGGGTTAACAGAATGTGAGAAAAAGGGAATAAACAATTGGATTACCTGCTGCTCTTCCAGCACTTCCTTTAGATGGTGAAAAAGAATGTAGATAGCGTTCTTTTGCCATATTTTGAACAAGGGATGAAAAATGATTGCGAAGGTAGATGATAAGCATGACATGAAGCAATCTCTTCTATGGATTGAAGAGGGAGGCAGAAAAGGGGCAACTGCGTAGGTGAAAAAAAATCACCACAAGCGAAAAAGAAGAAAAAAGGCGACCTTCAAAAAATTGCATTCTATACTCATGTTACTACGTTCCCTATCCACAACTGATTTCTCTACTCTCGCTACATTCACTCGCATGCCTTAGACAAGAGTCTGGGATTTTTCCCAGCCAAAATGAACGGCTGGATGGTCCATTTACACAACAATTCTAGTGCAGACAAAAATGCATTGGAATATATCCATATATATTATCATATGCAAGCAGACAAAAATGCATTGGAATATATCCATATATATTATCATATGCAAGCAGACTATACCATAATTATGACGCAATCCAAACCAAAATAAGACCTATGTACATTAAAATAAATAATATATTATACAACCATTTATTCATATAAAAAATATACTAAAATAAATAATATATTATACAACCATTTATTCATATAAAAAATATACTTTAAAAGGTTTAGATATTAAAAATACCACTTTAAATTTGATATTTCCATTGAACTATTCTATTTCGTTGATATTTTACCACCTCAAGACGGACCCATACACATGTTTGACTGGGATGAAAATTGACATATTAATAAAGTCAATAATACTAAATACAATAGATAGATTAAATTTTCTATTCATGATCAAGCAGACCCCAAAATACATGAACTGCACAGTACAATCACATGCACTAGATCATTTTTCATATATATACATATATATAATCCCTTTAAATTTTATGTTTTTTATGCTTAATTGAAAATCGAATCATTTCATAGTATTTAACATCATTTGTTATCTAGAAAACTAAGTTTCATTTAAATCAAATCTATATGTTGTATTCTCCTTTGAAATCAATATGAGATTATATGGAGGCTTATGTTCCATATTAATAAAGAGAACGTATTGTAACTTTGATGTCTTACGTACCATTATTATGGTATATGACCATTCACGGTCTCTCACCCCAAACCATGATATTGGATATTATGTGGCAGCGCTGTAGGTGAAGTGGGGCACCACAAAAGATGAGCTTGGTAGAGGGGTATTTATACTTTCAGGGGTAAAAATATATTTTTTTAAAAAAAAAAAAAGAAAAAAGAAAATATAACTGTAATGGAGCCGGCCCGGGCGCATGCAGGTCTGGAGCCACTCTGGCGCATGCGTGTGGGCACTACTGACAGGTGACAACATAACTAAGATGGGGCTCGTCATAGTGGCCGAAGCCCCAAGCACGAAGCGGCGACAGCAACAAGAATGGCGATGGCTGTCAATGATTGGTCAGCAGCCAGGAAGGCCAACAACAGGGTTTTCAAGTCCCCTGATTTCAAAAATGTCGTCCACTTGACCCAATTATTACTTACAATAATGACTTTCCGATTATTATATTTTATTTTTTCTTATATATTTTGCATCCAAACACCGATCTATCTGCCGTGAATGCTCCAATATAAATAACTTAGCTCCCTCAGTTGAGTTTTTGCTGGAATTCTACAATTAAAAATCACATGTTCATAAGCTTGATCTGGTCTACTCATCACTAAAACATAGATCATGGTGCTGTGCCATTTGGGTAGAATAATGAGCATCCCTAGGGCCTAGATTGAGTAATAAATACTTCAAATCCCAGCCACCAACAAAGCGAGGACTTACGATACACCAATAGATATCTCCGCCAAAAGGATTTGCCACAATCCCGCATTAGCTCAATACATGACGACTCCTAGGATCTCAGCCCACATTAGGTCGGGTGAATCCCCCTTTCAGTCATTTCCACATCAACCTCGGTTGACATTGACGTCAGCAGCTTTGAGACTAGGATCACTTTGAAAGATTTACCATAATTTGATTACTTGTTTTTTTCCCAAAAATCCATCTTATCTTCCTAAGGAAGAATAAGATGCAGAAACATTCTAACCCATGACGTATGAGTGAAAAAGCCACCCCCTGCCTGTGAGGGACGCATACTTAAAGGGTGGATCAGGGTTGTTCGGGAGTGAGAAGGCAACCAATCTTTTGGTGGTGGGCCCTTTTGGGCTGCAAGAAGGCAGATGGTTTGGATGATCCAAACTCTTCTTCTAACCCATGACGTATGAGTGAAAAGGCAGGGACGCATACTTAAAGGGTGGATCAGGGTTGTTGGGGAGTGAGAAGACAACCAATCTTTTGGTGGTGGGCCCTTTTGGGCTGCAAGAAGGCAGATGGTTTGGATGATCCAAACTCTTCGATCAGTGCAAATACCTGCATTAACAAGGAATGATAAAATACAACAGCAAGTGAACAACAAAATTCAGTTGCCTGAGTTCTTTAATGGCTTTTATAAGTGGAAAAGCTGCCTAAAAATTGGCATTGGTATAACCAGGACAAGCTTGAGAATTGGGTCACAGCTGTTTAATCTAATAATTCTGAGGGAGAATAAAGCACCATGACGAAATGCGAAGCTGGTAAATTCCTTACCCCTCCACCTGCCAGGAATAAGTATAATCTGCAGACAAATTCCAACAACATTAACCACAGAAGTGGAGCTTCTTCATCACCTTGGCATATGCAGGGTGGACTATCTCTGGTTGTCTTAGCCTTCGTTTCGATTTCTTTGACTGCAGCCATAATAAACCTGGTTAGTGATAATTAACTAACAAGATGCATAAATTTAAATGTTTAAAGTTGGAACAAACACAAATTATTTAGCACTCAGGCTTATCAAAAAATAAGAAACCAATTGTGTGATTTCCACACTCCTATAAGGGGCGTAAAAGGAATCAATTAACTAGAAAAATTGCAGTTCCAGCCACACAAGTTCCAGAAAAATGCATGCCACTGCTAGTAAACAATGAGACTCAAAGATGACCAAACCTAATAATCACCACTAAACCTGCATTATATTTACCGGGCCTGGTAAGGGAATTTAAGTATGATCATTTTACGTTATTGAACCAATTTCCTGAATGACTAGTAAAATGATTGAAGTTAACACCTACTTATGAGTAGTTTTTGAACAATGCTGCCACAGAAACGGGAAAGTAGTAGTCCTAACAACTGAAAACATTATCAAGAATTCGCTACATGTAAGACACAGGTTCATTGCTGCATAAAAACAGACCCTCTGGTACCGAATGCAAATGTATGATGACCAAGGTATAAGGCTAATTTTTACAGATAGCACACAATGTTATTCCAACACTGAAAGGACATATTCACTTATGCCGCCGCAAATGCATGAATACAGGCAAATAAGCAAACTAGCGAACCCATGATTTTACCATGGAACACACAATACCTATCAGTCAACAGGATTAAAGCATGCACATCAACAGATGTCTGATATGGACCCAACTGAAACAAGATTCGTACACCTCCTTACCATCAACCTCACCAAACTGGAAATGTAAGGATTCTGACAAAGAAAAGACATATGCATTGAATAGGCCAAATAGTGAATGCTGGATGGAACTCAGTAACAGATTATTGCTTTGAGTAAGTCGATTAAGAGAGTCAGGTCCTAGCCATTCACCAGTTCTGATTGAGGAATGGGAACAGATTTAACCCTTTATCTTGAAAGATGATCATGCCTAGCGAGGATCTCATATACTAGAGTTTGTCAGTAGCGAGTCTAGTGATAAAAAATTCCCTTAATTTTATCTTTGGCCTATCCAAGTTATTATATTGGTGTAGTTACCATTATCAGTATTGTTATATTGGAGGTTTAGTTACCATCATCAGTAAGCTAGGTTCATTTTGCTGGGTTTTGTTGCAATTGTTGTCTGCTTGCTCTACATAGCATAGCTTTATATCTTGCTCATTAATAATAAAAATTTGAGAATTTCGCTTCAAATAGAGGGCAGGAGTGTCCTAGATTTGCTGTCTTTACACAATGGCTCCTTGGGTAGGATTCTGTTGCTGCTTATCTACAGGTGGGAGATTTTAAGTTTCCTTCCAACTGTATCATAGGGATCAAAATAGGGAGAAGAAGAATTGTTTGACACATCCTTTTGCTTTTTGAACTCTCCTGGGTTAGGATTTAATCAGCAGAAATTAGGTCCTTTTCCAATTGGAATGATGACGATCACTTCCAGTTAAGGTGCAAAAGGCATTAGAATAAGTGAAGGCCGATGGCCTGTGACCAATACGGTGACAAGTTGAAGCTAAGTAACACAGATGAAAACAGTACTATCATGGTTGGACCTAAGTATGCAAAAACTTGAGTTAAATGCAGAACACATGAGATACTCTTCCAGTCTTCCCTGTTCACAACAGTATATATGCTCACGGGTAGCCATGGAGAAACATCAAAATGCATTAGTAAGGTGGCATGATATACACATGAATCCTTGAAGGTGAAGATCTAGTCCAAAGGATGTTAAAAGTTGTAATTGAGGTAAGGCATTCCAAAAGAGATTTTGAGTAGACTTTCTTGGCAAGTGGAAGGGTTGGATGAAAAAGAAAATTCAAATCTCGGTCATACTTTTCTGTAACTTAAAGAAGACTGAAGTACTAGCAACACCAACCAAGGCATGAGTTACAGATTAATGGCCAGTCGCTCCTAGTGAATCTAATGCTCATGGTCCTAGGGGTGTAATTAGGGTCGGACATAACCCGGACTTTGATGACCCACACCATATGTAGTGAGGGTTGGATTGTGATTTTAAGAATTTGGGTTGACAAAATTGGGTTTGACCTAATCCAAATTTGGAAATCGAGTTGGTTTGGTTTTCACCGTCAGTCAACCCTACCCAACTTATAAGTATAAATATTTATATATTCAATATATGTAACCCATATCTAGTATTAACGGTTTTCTTTCCCCTATTCGTCCACTCCAACACCACACTCCCATTCTCCTTCTTCCCACTACACGTCTCTTCTCTCTTGCCAGCTAGTAGCATGCCCTAAGCAGACAACACCCTTCTTCTACCTCCTTTTGCCTCTCTCTTTCCCCTACCCTTAGCACGACCACACCGTCGCCTGAAGGCTTGTCAAGAACATCTCCTCCACCTCGCCTCTCTCCAAGCACTACAATTACATTTCTCCTGAACAGGCCTCCTTCACTACACGAGCCATCGAGGAAGAGACCTTCACCACCATCTCCAACTTCGATTACACCAGCCTTTCTTCTGATGAGGATGATGTCCTTGAGATGCTTCAGATCTACTCCAAGGAGATCAACAAGCAGTTCCTAAAAGTCATCAAGGCCATGGCAACTGCATAAGCTTCTCCTACTGAGGTTGTGCAGTCCCCCGCCTCTTACCATGGTCGAGGACGTGTTGTCAATTGAGTCAGAGTTATTACATCCCTGATATTGTCAACATTGGCGTCTATTTGCTTTTTTGTGGATCTTAGGACAATGTCTTTGTCTGTCTATAACATATTTCTCTCTCACATCAACATCAATAGAATGGATGCTCCAAGTTTTGAGATTTATGTTGCATGAATTGTTGGTTTAGAGCTTTCTTTCATTACTATTTGTGGTGATTGCTTGATGCATTAGTTAAAGACGTTGCCTAAACGAATTGAAAGTTGGGATGGATGAAACGCCTTGATCAATTTTCAAGTTATGGAATCATGTGACACTAATAGTCAATTAAGAATGTTGAGCATATGTTGTTTCTCATTAAGCATTACCCATTTCCGTGATTATATATTTTTGTGGGTAAGGATTTCTTTGAAATGACTTTTTTGGGAATGATAGTAGTATGATAGATGAGTTGCTTAAGAAATTCAGACATTTCATTTTGGAAGCTAATGCTATTATGATTGATGGGTGGCAAATTATTTCTCATTATAGGCCAACATCATCAATAATATTTTTTATCTTCAAGTATTGAGTTATACATCGCTCTTATTCTTCATTTATTAATGTTTCTGTTACTAGAAAATTCTATCAATAATGTAGCCTGACTCTTATTAGGTTGAATGATATATGTTTCAATAATTTGTTCCATTAACCCAATTTCCAACCCAAATTTTACTGATTTATGTAAGGTTATTTTAGGGTTGGTTGATTTTTGAAAATTGGGTTGAAATTAGGGTTGGGGTCGGGTAACAGTTGAGAAAGCCCTAACCCGAGTCAATCTGACCTAATTTATGCCCTGGTAATCCGACCTGATTGATGCAACAACAATGATTCTTCCATAGAGTTCCTATTCTTCACTGTCATAATTCTGTGCAGACAAATTCTAAAGCTTGGTGGAAATTTCAGCTTGTTTCCAACGCTACCTCAAGGACAAATTACCATCTAGGTTTTAAAAATTTTCAAACAAGCCCTCCCACTAACTAGATTTTGATGAAACATCCTTGACTCGGGAAATTTCAAAAAACACAAACCACATATTTTTAGAGGTCTCTTTGCTTCCTGAAATTTGAAAAATTTGTTCAAAATTTCTGAAATTTTGTAAAATTGTCCCTCGGTTTCCAAAAGAATTGCACGACTGTCTCAGACTTTTCAGGAATTACAAAAGCCTCTAACTTCTTTGAAACTATGTCCCCTTAAATTTTTAGGAATTTCAAAAAGGACCATTTTCAAAAAAATACGAAGATTACAACAATTTCAAAATTTTCAAAAAGCTCATCAAAACAAAAGTTGTGTGACCTTAGTGATAAAATCTTAGTTGACTGATAAGATGTCATTCCAACGCCTTGAATTATACTATAGCTTCCAACCAAAGTTGAAGAAAGTTCACTGCGAAACTTGATGACGAATTTTTTCTAAGTCAAGGAGATATTGTGGGACATGAAGATATTTTTCTAAATTAGGTTTAGATTGTTTTAGGATGTTTATTTCTATTTCAGATTTATTAGAATATTTAGAAGATACTAGAAGATCTCCTCAAATATCTTAGAATATATTTGGAATAAATTTGTAACTATTTTAAGTTTACTTCTCCTAGAAGTTTACTTAAAATATGGAATTCCTTTTTTTCAAAAAGATTACTTCTTCAATAAATATTGCAAAAATAGGGTGGCACTCTAAGGAGTACTGGCTTGAGATTTATAAAAAATGCTTCTCTGGTTTCCCTTCCACTTATTCTTATTCTTATCTTCCCCCTTAGTCTTCTCTTTCTTATCTTCTTTCTTCTATTATCGTCTTTTAGAGGTACCTTCATCTTTCTTCTATCTTCCTCTTTACCCATCCTATATCACTTGGCGCATACGAACATTGACAAAAGATGAGTCCCAACCGACTAGATGCATGTGTATGTTAACTCCTATCCCATCTAAGATGTGCAAAAACCAACCAAGTTCTCAAGCATCAGAATAACTAGCATATCATATTTTGATGGACAACTTCAGCAGCAATCAAGAATAGAAAGTGTTTTGGTCTTCATTAACACAAATATTATTTGGTGATTGATTCAAGGCTCATCAACTCAAATTCAAAATGAAGTATCTCATTCAAATAATTATGAGAACTGAGAGTAACTGCATTCTAGGGCTGTAAATGAGCAGGGCATTGCACCACAGATCAACTTGAACATAATACTACCTGAATGTTGATAGAAAGTTGCAGGAGGATAAATCTGGGACATCTCCCAGGAAATGCCACAGCTCAACCATAACAAGTTTTAAGGAAAAAAATTTCTACCATCGCATGTAAGGGTAATCATTCAATACAAGTTCTATGCTTACACTTGTTTTTTTATTTTTGAAATATTTTTTTTTAAATCTAAACCATTTATCATGTTCATCCATGTATATTTATTTATGATTTCAAAAATTAAATGTATATTGCAAGCTTTTGTATGCTATATTTGTACTACGTTTTTTCAAAACTTTTAATAGTTATATTTCACTTTCAAAAATGCTATTTTTTACAAGTTCCATGTGTATTTATTTATGATTTCAAAAATTACATGTATTGTAAACTTGTAATGCTGGTGTGTTTGAGAATTGATAAAACTTTTGATGAAAAATTTTTTGTACAAAAGTTATTGAAATAAGAGAAAATAATGTGATATAATAGGGGTAATGATTAGGAGTAAAGAGAATAAAGTTAAAATAGATAGATTAGATATATAGGAAGTTGAGTAAAAATGATTCAAAAGTAGGGTAGTTGTAAAAAAAAAGGCGAAAAAATAATTTTAAAAATAGGATAATTGTGGAGATTAAAAAGTTTTAGTTTGAAGAGTTTTTGGTGTTAACGAACACCCTCTAAATTTATACTATACATTTTTCAAAACTTTCAGTAGTTATATTTTCACTCTAAACAGATGGTATTTTTAACATGATACAAATTTAAATGAAAATTATTTTCAGTAGCATGATAAAACAAGATGCGGCAAACATGATAAAATGTTGTAGATCCAAAAATTTTTTTTTTTTTTTTTTGAAGTTAACAAATCAAGGGTAAGTATGGAGCCTCCATGCTTACAATATATAAGTCCCACATGAAATGAAAATAGTTCAAAGTCATCATTAATTATCTGTTTCTATCATCATGCATAAATCCTGAATTCAAAGAAAATAGTTCTCAGTCATCATTAATTATCAGTTACTTCAATAGTAGATAAGACATTACAACAGCATCTCAAGAAGCCACCCGGATAAACACAGCAGATCCTCGCCGAAGAAAAAACATTCATCAAAACTCAGACTTCATACAAGCAAAGGGTGCTATCTTTTGAGATTCATGGACACTGATTTCTTGGAAACTTTGGTCATCATAGTGGTACGGAAAGAAAAAGGCAATCATATTGTATTGTGGGGCCAATAATATGGCTGGCTCCTCCAGCTCAACTTTTCAAGATTGTTTCTTCTTGCTTCTATGTGTCCATAAAAGGTACCAACATTTTATGCCCTATGATTTTGCCGTAACAATGTCATCAGAACTAAACCAGTAATTGAATCATTTGCATTCCAAAGTCAGTTTTGTCTAACCACTAGTTTGAACCAAAGTAAACCAAAATGTTGGTATTATATCATTCGAATATACTAATTTTTATAATTTAAAATTTTTATTAAAAATAATATGAACAACAACAACAACAAAATTGCCTATAGCAATATGGTAACAATTATACAAGATATAAAAGCTTAACATAATACCAATAGAACAATCATCATCTCAAACAAATCTTCATCTTCCACATGCATGTGTCGTTAAAATCTCATATTTTTATAATTTAATAAATAATAACAATCATAATATGCCACGAACACAACCATCGTTGTCTAAAAACAAATCTTAATCTTGGGCATACCAAGATGTGTGTGTACGTGTGTGCACGACTGTGTTTAAGATACTACTGATACAAACATCATCTCGGAGAAAATCTTCATCTCGATTCTTGAACATCGGGGGTGGGGAGTTGAGATGCATGTGATAAAGCAAAGGATTTCTCTTTATGAAACAGAATGGCAAATGTTCACATCCTAGCTCCTGCCTCTAAAAAAAGAGAATTCTCATCGTTAGACACAATGCTAGAGAAGCCTCATCTTGTCTCCATTTCCTTTGTCAAACTTGATGGCAAAGAAGCCACATGTGATTCTAGTTTTATGAAACCTATTCCCTCATGTAATATGCTTCTTTCGTCCCTTTCTGTCTAAGATTTCTTCCCATTTCCCTTCCTACTAGGTGTGATATGTCAATAACTACGACAAAGTGACAAAAAGTATTGTTATATATCGATAATAGGACAAGGATGTGGAATGGAAAAAATGCTATCGTATATTAAAAATGAAAAAAGGTATATTGGGATTGGGAAAAGTTGTATTGGAAATGAAAAAAGCAGGTTGTTAGTCTTTGGGAATGAGAAAAAGTGTTTTTGGGAAATGGGAGATTCCATTCCATCCTAATCTCCTTCTTATCCCATCTAAGCCGTGAATAGATTCAACATTCCAACATGAATGCATTTAATTGATGTCATTTCAGGCATCTATTTAACATTCACAAAGTACGTTGGTTTACTTTTCCTCATATTACAATATCTAATATTACTTTTGATGAGAATCAAAAGCAAAATTTCAAATACACTTATTCTAGATGCAAAAATCTTATGAAGAAGCAATAATCTTGAAAGAATCTTGTGAAAAGGCAATACTCTTTAAGACATTATTCTAAGAGATCTCTTAGGATGTTCTAGAATTTTTAAATAAATTTGTATATATTTTATGTTTACTTCCCTAAGAAGTTTACTTAAAATATGCAACTTCAATTTTTTTAAAAAAAAATTCGTCCTTAATAAATGTTGATAAGATAAAGTGGCATATTCACTTATAAATACAGCCTTTGTAAGCTCTAAAGAGAAAAGTTTGAGAATTATAAAAAGTGTTTCTTTGGTTTTCCCTTCTACTTCTTTTTTTTTTTTTATCTTTCTCCTTATTCTTCTACCATTTGTCTTTTTTCTTCTCTTTTCATCTCTTTAAAGGTTCCTTCTTCTTTCTTCTATCTTTCTCTTTACTCATCCTACATCAATTGGTATTAGAGTCAAAACTGGTACTACTGTCTAGTGTCTACTGCTTTCTACAAATTTCTGTTGCTGTTTTGCTGTCCATGAACTACTGCTATTCATCCATTTTCTTGTCGTTTGATGCTCCCTCCTACTATCGATTATAACAACCAGTTGTCCATCACAAAGATTCTGCCGAAAAGTTGTTGAAATCACTTTCCATTGTTATCCACTATAGTACACCAAGGTGTAGAACACTTGAACTCGTATCCAAGTTGCTTCCTGCTAAACTTGGTAAGCTTGGACCTTAACAAATACAGTTTCTCTAGTTGAAACTAATTTAATTTATATTTGCTTCCACTCAAGTTCATTGATTTAAAAAAAAAAATCTTAGTAGTAACTTTTCTCTATATCAACGTAAATTGAATCTTGAGTCATCATGGCTACAAATGTTGAATTGAATGTTAAACTTGAAGCTTTATCCAATTCCATTGAAAATAGATTTAAAGCTTTGACAACCCTTTGTGATACTTTAACTCAAAAGCAAGAACATTTTCAAAAAAAAAAAAAAACAATCACTGTCATTCAATCTCTTACTTCCTTAGTAAACAGGCTGACTAAAAGTGTTGAAAAATATCCTACGACTGATTCAAGAATAAATCCTAAAGAATCTTTTGTGAGGCAAACATTTCGAAATGGTCAATCACACAACGCTCATGCTTCTAGCAGCTCTCCTATCATAACTGGACTTCTCTTGAACCCAATCAAAACCAAGAGCATTCACATATTCCAGAGAAGCATACAAATTTAGGAAATTATAAAGATGAAAACAAGCTCGATTCTCATATTACATGAATTACTAAAGATGAACGTTGCCAATTGGATCCACATATTATTAAGCATTATCACAAACAAAACTCTCCAGCAACGAGTTTTTCGAAGCTGTGGAGAATTAATAAGAATAGGAAGCGAGATTTCAAATATAACTATTCTAGGCGCAAAAATCATGTGATGACACAATAATCTTGAGAGAATCTTGTGAAGAAGCAATAATCTTAAGGGCGTATTTCAAGTCATACAAAATTCTTAGATTGAATTTGTATCACCATTCCCAAGACAGCTTTCCAATTCCTAAGATAACTTAACTTTACTCATTCCCAATACAACTTTACTCATTCTCAATATATATCATTACATTCAAGCATTTTGTATGGTTTAGAACACCCCTTAAGAGAATCTTGTGAAGAGGCAATAATCTTAGGAGATTATTCTAAAAGATTTTATTGCAATTTTTATTTAGGATCTTTGAAAATACTATAAGATTTCTTAGGATACTCTAGAAACTATTAAATAAATTTGTATCTATTTTAAGTTTACTTCCCTAAGAAATTTACTTAAAATATGCAATTTCAGTTTTTTGTAAAAGATTGTCCATACTAATGCTGCTAAGATAAGGTGTCATGTTTACCTATAAATACAGCCCTTGTAAGCTCTAAAAAGCATTAGTTTGTGCATTATAAAAAGTGTTTATCTAGTTTTTCCGTTCTACTTCTCTTTTTCTTATCTTTCCCCTTATTCTTCTATACTTTCTATCTTCTTTCTTCTCTTCTCTTCTCTTCTCTCTAAAGGTTCCTTTGTCTTTCTTCTTTCTTTACCCATCCTACATCAATTTCATCCCAAATTTATGTTTTCATGTTTTAGCACTTGTCTACCTTAATATTATCATTTTTGTTATGGTGATTTTATGTATATATTGTTCATTTAACTACCCAACATTCTGCCTATAAAGCATACATCTAATCGTTATTTTATAAAATTTTCCTTTTAATTTAATTAGAACTTACATAAAATTCTTGAAGTACTCTATCATTTCCTTTAATTTTATTTACTCATAATGTCTTTTTTGATTTCTTTACTTGAAATGTTGATCCTAAACACCTGAAGTGATTAGTTCTTGGTATTACTTGCCTTTGATTCCTCATCTATATTCTTGTTATTGTTAAAGTTGCATTTTTTATATATTCGATTTTTTCGACTAATTCTAAAACCATCTTTTCACTTGTTTACAAGTGTACTCCTCTTGTTTCATCTATTAGGATTATATCATCTGCACATAACATGCACCAAGGCATTTCTTCTTATTGATGTTTAGCAAGTTCATCCACAATTAACGTGAAAAAGTAAGGGCTTAAAGCTAAGCCTTGACACAACTTATTGCAATAGAAAAATCACATATTCCCACTCATAGTCCTCGCTTTGTTATAGCACCTCATACAGGTCATTGATAGCACCAATATGTCTATTAATAATTCTTTCCTTTTCTAGAACCTTTTATATTAATTTTCTTGGCATCCTATCATATGCTTTTTTCTATGTCAATAAAAATAATTCGTAGGTTCTTTCCTTCTCTCTATGTTTTTCAATTAATTATCTAAGCAAAAAATAGCTTCAATAGTTGATCTCCCAAGCAAAAAACCAAATTGATTTTCGGAAATATTTGCTTCTCATCTTAGTCATTGTCCAAGCATTCTTTCCTACAACTTCATTGGATGACTCATTGGTTTTACTTCATGATAATTTCCATACTTATGAGTATTTCTTATTTTTATAAATTGGTATTTGGTAGTATAGTACTTTTTTTCTCTATTCATTTTGCATGAACTTTATTTTTATAATTTTATTAAATAAGTTTGTTGGGCAGTTGAAGAACATATCAATATGAAATGTGTAGCAAAAATGAGAACGTTAAAGCAAATGAGTGAAAAAAAAAGATAAAATTAGAAATGAAGTAACTTGAAAAAAATATAAAAGTGAAGCTAATAGGTGATAAAATGTAGGAAAACAAACTGCAGTGGTTTGATCATATTTAACAAAGGCTTAAAATGACATTAGTTATGAGAGTTGAGTTCATTCAAATAGAAGTTGGTACGAGAATGATAGAAAGACCTACCGAAAAAATGGATAGACTACCACAAACTTAATTACTGGTCATCAAGAATGGCGAAAAAGAATCTATGCAACTAACCCCATGTCGGTGGGAATCGACTTATGATGATGATGATGATTAAACAAAATTGTTAAACATTTTATACCTATATCTCCCATGCACTTTAACACCTTAATTAGTATATTATCTAGACCTAATGTTTTCTTTTTTCATTTTTTTTAGAGCTTTTTTTACTTCAAAGATTCTGATTTTGGGAAGATGGATGATATTCTATCTTCTTTACATTTGAATTATCATCTAATCTTAGATGTTCTGATGGATCATCATTTAATTTCCCTTTTTTCAATTTCATGATCTTTTACCAAGACTTTTTGCAATTTACTTGTAGTGCATTGCACATGCATTGAATCTTTACATTTAGTTTCTCTTAATTTAGCAAACCGAAATATAACTTTCTTCTTGTCTAGTTCCTAGTCTATCATAGAAATTACCATTAGTTTTGTATTTAGATTCACTTAAAATCTTTTTAGCAGATCTTTCAAAGATTTTGTATTGTTGTAACTTTATATCATTTTTTTGAGTTTGCAAATTTTAAAATTTCTTTTGTTTGTCATTTATAGTCTTTCAAACATCATTATTCCACTACTAAGTTTCCCTATGTAAGGATTTACCCTTTTTTATACTCTTCGAACATGTTGTCCAGCTCTTTTAAAGATCTTTCCATTCTTTTATTTTCTTTCGAATTGAAAAAAAAAATTCTGAACTAGTGAACCAATTTTACCAGTTAATCCAAAGTAGTCAAAAGATATGAATCACAAAGCACAGAAGACTGTAACAATTTGGTAGCGTTTCCTCGGTCAAAACCAGCCAGTCTAGCCAGTTCGTATAAAAATGTGCAAGAGCACCACACATCAATTGCCAAGTATTATCATAGCATAGCAGAAAGGCCTAAATTTCAGATAATTCTCAGATTATAAGCAGAGCCATACTGTTGAAGAAAGGTTGCTGAAAAATCCACAATCTGCCACCATCCCAGCAAATAAATTAATTGTGCCTGAAGCTGTAGGTGGACTCCATGACCATGTGCCATGGAGATCTTCTAACAAACTGCCAATAGCCGCAAACAGCCTTGATCAGCCACCAATTTTTGGCTGCGGGTCATCAAAGTATGCATGTGATATATATTGGCAAAGTTCAGTCATGGCAATAGAAGTCTTGGTATAAGACATTGAGGGAGTTGGTGGCAAATCAGTAGCAGCACGGTGGCAGAGGTATTGCCTGGGGTCCTCAAAAGCAAGTAGGTTGAAAATTCTCTTGCCTCTTAATCCTTCATTTTATATAGTTATGATACAATCAATACAACTGATTTGAAGACATCAAATGCCCATAATATAGATTAGGGGTGCAATTCAAACGGGTTTCATGCGACCCAATCCAAACCTGAACTCGATCCTATATGACAAGCCCCAACCCAGAAAAAGAAGTCCTTTCTTAGTTCCATCATTCATGTGGTCATGTCATGGCATCACATGCCATCCCCCATACATTTGCATGCAAGGATGTCTGTTCCATGATCCATATAATTGCGTCATGGCATGACAAACATGTCATTCCTCATCTATGCATGCTCTCTGTGTACCTATCAGCAGAAACAAAAGTAGCTCCTTTCTTGCATTAAAGAAGAAGAGAAAAAGGAGTCAAGTTCCATGTCTGCATCTTTTTATTTATTTTATACAATTTCTCTCCTCTTCTTTGCTCTTCACATCCTTTTTTTGTTATTTTTATCTGATTTCTCCCGTCCTCTTCGACTACCTTTTTTCATTTTTCATTTTTTTATTATGTTTATCTAATTTCTCTCCTCTCCTATGCGCCTCCCTAGTTTCATCTTTTTTATTTTTTTCTCATCTGATTTCTCTCCTCTCCTCTTTGCCTCCTTGTTTATCTTTTTATTTTTCAATTATTTTCATTAGGTAGGGGTGCAACATAGATAGGGTACCCACCAACCCAACCCTAAATTGGGTAGGGTAGGGTAGGGTAAAAAAAATATTACCCATGGGTACAAATAGAGTATAAATTACTACCCGCACCCCCAAATAAGGTAAGGATAGGGTACGTATGTTGGGTACCCGAAACCGATCCGAAACCAACCTAAATGGGTACATATTTATATATACTAGTACACTATATGTATATAGTGTATGTTAACAAATAATAACTCTATGCGTGATTCCGGTGCGACATGTGTGAAGTGTACCGTGCGTGCTCATGCTAGGCCAAAATTTCGCACCCGTGCTCGGCCCGCGTAATGCCCAATTTCATTTCCCTCCAATCCTTCTAGTCAACTCAACTAGAAGCTACACAATCGACAATGCCTCAAAACCCTATCGCCCATTCCTCTTCGCCCTCGCCTGCTCCCAAGTTCCATCACGACGGCTGCGGTCTTCTTCTCTTGATACTCGGTTCTCACATCTCACTATTCTTTCCTAATCGTCTTCTTTCTCACCGTTCGTTCTTGATTCAATCTTTACCGATGTTCTTTCTTCTCTCTTCGATTCTTCCTCCATCGTGCAACTAGCTCATGATTCTCATTTCTCACCACTTCTTCGACCTTAACCCTTTTTGTTTTTTTGTGCCTTCATTCTCACCCTAACCATAATCCTCGTCGACCCTAAGAATGTAAGATCTAAATATTCCTCCTTGATTCAACCTCATTGTTGTCTACATGTGCGAGACTATCATTCAAATCATTCTATTCAGCTGTCGACGGTGAAATCGATAAGAGGGTCATGGTGAGACGATGAGATTACGATCCCTCTCCTTAATCCTATTTCTTACCTTCTATTGTTTTTTTCCCATTTCTCTTACAATTATTGTTTGTATTGCATCTAGAGAAAGTAGAAAGCAAAACCTGAAATCGGTCAAGCTCCCTCAACAGTTGACTATAGCTCCCCCTCAATAGTTGATTACAAAGCATAGGTATATCATTCTCTCTTTCTCTATTGATGTGTGATTGTGCTGCCTATGATGTATTTTTCACTCATTTATTTTTCTGTATAAATTGTTTAGCATTGTGTTTGTAATAGTGGATGATAATGCAATGAAGTATTTTTCTTTGTAGTTACATTTACATATTGAAGGAACCAAATTGAAACCGGAACCGGAACCAACCCTATGGGTAAAGGGTAAGGTAGGGTACAATAGGAACCAAACTGATCAACGGGTAGCGTAGGGTAGGTTTTTTACAAATAAGGTATGGGTACGGTAGACCATTACCCGAACCGAACCGACTCGAGTTGCACCCCGATCATTAGGTTTCTCTTCTCTCCTCTCTGCACCCTCCCTCCTTTTCACTTTGCAGAACCACTACTGTTATTCTACTTTTTCCATGGCGGGTTTTTTCTAGGTTGGGTTAGCGTTTAACCTAAATCCGAAACAGGCGATTTTGAATTATTAGTCATGAAATTTGTTGAAAGTGTAATGATCAATTGAAAATGGCATCTAAAAGAGGTGAGTAGCCAGGGTGATTATATAATCTTATTAATGTTTCAAATAATTATTTTGGAACGACAAGTATTAAACTATGTGTTTCAAATGGCATACATAAGTAATGACAGAAGATTCTAGCCATTTCAAATTTTCTTAAATTTATGATTTAACACATATCTACATTACAACACTTTTGAATTATTAAGCTTTAAATTGACAAGGATCATGAACTTAGTGTTTAAGGTGTATCTTCAAACTAATAATTGAATTTAGAGGTATAATGTTTTGAATGTGTATGTAAATAATGTGAACTTACATACACTATAGGACTGTAAAACCAAAATTTTCAATTGAACACATTAGAAATATTGTTAACATTGATTTATAATTTATTTAAGAGATCTGATTTCATGCACCTAAGTGCACTTAGCTTCAATGCACCCAGATATATTTAACATATTTTTTTATCTTTTTTGAAAAAATTTTTACAAGACTATTAATCTAAATGTATTTAACATGTGTATCAATTTTTACTATTTTTGAAGTTTTTAAGTTCTTTATTTTTTAAAATCAGTAGCATTTGTAGCAGTTTTAAATTACTAAAAATGTCACTGATTTTAAAAATTCAAAAAATATCTAAAAATCGCCAAAAATAGTAAAAATTGGTACACATGATAAATCCACTTAGATTTTCTACAAAAAAATTTCAAAAAAAAAATAAAAAATGATGGGTGTTTGCGCCCAGGTGCACCGAAGTTAAGTTTGCCCAGGTGCATGAAATCAAGTTCCTTTATTTGATTAGCGATCTTTGGGTCGTAAACGGCTAAAATATATTTTATTTAACTTTAGCACTCGAATAAGTATCTTTTGTTATCTTAGGTTTCTTTTGTTATTCTAAGATATCATCTCAAAAGATATTAACCATTCAATATAATAAAATCTCTTTAGAAAATTTTTCTAAATTTTTTTGATAATCAAATTGTACAATTCTATTTTAAATAAAACCATATGATGAGGATGCTTCGATATATGCATCTGCCTTGTCATGTTTTGGGTTGGTACTTACTAAAGTAAGTGGCCATTTGATATCAAAAACAACCTTTGTTTGAATTAGTAGTAACAATAATAACTACAACAGAAACAGTAATAAATTACTTCTTAACTGCTAATTTTAAGGAAACGAAGCAATATAAATAACATAAAATGGGAAAAATTGATGGTCAACTCTATGGAAAGTTAATACATAAATGACTATAATTTAGGTGAAAGAACTTGAGGCATATTTGGGATTCAACTCAAATTATTTAGAAATGACTAAAGGTAAATGATTTCTTTACATCTCTAGTTTACTTTGTGTATAGCCACCAACTTGATTTATTGTTGGAATCTTTGCTTGATGTATCGGTTATTAAAATTTTATTTTATTTATCAAAAACTTATGCCACTAGATCTATTTTTGACCTAATCATTGGAAATCTATTTATTTAGACCCGCCAATAGGGTTAATCATTGGACTAAGCATTTAGATCTTCCAGTGGTGTTAATCATTGGTATAATTTGTTAAGATCTGTCAGCGAGGTTAATCATTGGATATGATTCATTTAGACCTGCCCAGAGGCTTAAATATTGGATGAACTGTCATATGTTTTGACCAGCCATTAGCATATTGAAAAGAATACATCCCATGTGAATTGTTTTATACCTTCAAATGATGACTGGTGTTTCTTTTGCAAAATATTTGTTTAGCTAGTTATGTGAAGAATTCTTCTTACTAAGGTCAGGGATGCAGTTTGAGAAGATCATGGTAAAGAATTAGTCTTATTATTTTAAGTGAACATATTGTTATCGAACTATATTGTAGCATTTGCTATGTATTCAAATCCTTATGCTAGTTAATGTTTTACATGAATTTGATCTCTGTCTCTACTTAGCCTATGTATTCATGGGGTGTGAGCCTACAAGTATGTGGCATGTCACGAACCACACCAAGCTTCGGGCATGACAACTGCCCTCTCAGTGAAACACTCAATTCACTGGTGATAAAAGATATCAGTAATTGCTTTGGAGGACCTCAATATGTTTCAGCATGAGCTTGTGTAATGTGCAAACATAGAAAAACAATACTGGGCTCGTGGGTTATAGGCCTTGCTGTGTGAACTTTTCCGCTCTGACCTTGCGGCTAAGAACTCTCTCCCCTTTTCGATGTGGGATTCAGTTATGGGCCATTACAGCTTGGCTTGAATGTGTATTAATTGAGCAGAATGTGTCCATAGATTAGGTAGAACAAAATATTATAAAATATCTAAACAATATAAACTAATTTGTATTGGCTTAGCTAATCTTGATATTGAGTTAGAAAAGAAGGGTTAAAAGCTAAGCTCCAGTAAACATCTAGGTTAAAACCACTAGCTAGAAGTGAGATCATGTCGAGCAAACTCTGCTTGCAAACACACACTATAAATTCTCATTTCTAACTTAAATTCTGCTCACTAACACACACAATAGTTGCAAATTCTCATTTCTAACAACATGCAATTATAATGCTGGATACATTCAGACACACCTAACTGTAGAAATCTTAAGAATAAAAAATAAAAAATAAGACAACTAAAGTTTCCACCTTTTAGATGATTCATTTAGTTGCCATTATAAATATGGGTCATAACTAGAAAAACTCTTTGTTTGGCAATGAGGAAAAAAGTAGAAAATTCTGTACTTTTTCCCTCTCTTCATTCATACCTTTTAATGTGATTTGAAATATTAAGAACCTAATAACCTACAATTTCCTCGTTGTTAGGCCTTCTTCCTTAGCTTCTTCATATGCCTTTTTTCGGCTGCTTGCCACATCAATAAGGACTATGTTTTGATGAATAAAAAAACAAAGTTCCAGTGTAAGAGTTCCAGCAATTTGTAACTTCCAAATGCATTCTGACTTCATTTATACTGCACATGGAGTTCCGCAAATTTGGGGCTTGCAGCTCGGAAATAAAACCCCAGTCGAGGAAATTTAAATGCCCATTATGTTCCTCAACTCAATGAAAGCACAGAAAGAGCTGATTGCAATTCAATTCAAAAGAGAAGCCAAACATGCACCAGACACTCCTCACCTTCAAATGAGCATTATGACGTTTCCCAGCTCTCCACCGCCGAAGTTGCCCATCATTCATAGTCCTAAATCTAGATTTGCAAGATCTAAAAGCAAGAATATTGTAGAAAAGAAATCAAATCCAAGCGTATCAAAACCAAAATTACCCAAACAAAGGAGTTAAAAAGGCGGAAAAACCCACGAGTAGCATTTGATTTTGTACTTCTTTAGCTTGGAAGTACCCGGAGACATAGGAGTCCTCCTCCTTTCTTTCTTTATTGATGCAAACCCACGCAACTGGTTAACCTGAAATCCCGAAGCAGACACTAGAGATCGAATTCGTTTGCATTGTTTGAACTGCTAGAACAAATCTGAGTTGCTAGCAAGAGGGAGAGTACCGAGGAAGGGAAAACAGGCACAGGGCGGCAAAACCCTAACTCCAGAAACCGGGTATGTCGTCCTGCAACATAAGGGAAGCTGAAAATACGGGTGGAATTGGATGTATTGACGAGAAATGCCGGTGGTGGTGAATGCAGAGACATGTGGGACGGACTTGAAGAGGCTGCTGCGAAGCTTCGAAAGGCGTATATGAAGGAGGGGCGAAGCTTGCCGCAGCATCTCTGCATTTTTCCGCTGCAGTGACGTTGCCTTCGTCTTCCTTCGCGTTTGGGTTCTCTACCTCGCTCCGACTGTGATCGAGACAAAATGGGCTGAAATAGGTGGGCCGACATCATACGTCTTAGAATGGGCCTAAAGAGTTTTTATTGGGCCTTCCAATTTAGATGCTGTTGTCAAGCCCTGCGTGACCCAGCAGCACATTCCTGCGGATCCTCACCGCCTGCGGCATTTTGGTTACGGCCGGCCTGATGATCCATCAGCTGTTAAAAATTTCTATATTCAAGCGGAATGTTTAGCAATAAATAAAACTTTTTAATCTAAAATTTTTCACATTTTATAATTATTTTATTTTTAAATTTTTTTTTTACATTTTTCTATACAACTATTCTACTTTTCAATTAAGGGTGTGTTTGACAATTAATAAAACATGTCAAGTTAAAACTTTTCATTCTCCATAACTATCATATTTTTTAATCATTTTTTTCACATTTTCCTATACAACTATCCTACTTTTCAATCATTTTTACACAACTATCCACACAACTAACTATCTATTTTAACTTTATCTTCTTTACTACTCATCATTACCTCTATCATATTACATCATTTGACAACTTTTACTCTCCAAAACTTTTCACCAAAATTTTTATTTATTACCAAACACACCCTAATTCCACACAACTAACATATCTATTTTAACTTTATTCACTTCACTTTTCATCATTACTTATGTCCTATTACATTATTTTATCTCATTTCAAAAACTTTTATATCAAAAATTTATCACTTCCCAAACATACCCGTGAAATTTTTTGAGATTCTACCTGTTAAATCATCAATAAGAATAGATTAAATGAGAAAACATACTTGAATCCATTGGTAAAACTGGATTTGGTTCTTGAATCTTATTGATCTTAATTTTCCAAATTAGTGCATAAGAATTTTTTAAAGAAAACGGCTATTTTTTTCTTGTAATGGGATGTAAGGAAAAACTCATATAACAGAATGTTAGGAAAAATCATACAAATAATTTGAGTATCATAATCATTTATTTAAAAATTTACTATTCTTATTTCTAATTTTTCTAATCATATGTGGCGCCCCAACCCGAGAGTCACGACCTTCAATTTTCATCAAATGTCTTTTTAGATCATTATACCATTTGAGATATACACATATGATCTCATAAATTTCATACTTAATCATATCATGATAAATCATCCTTAACAATTAACCATAGTAATTTTTTTCGCCTTCTATGGTCACAAAACCATAACGTAATTCGTATACCACATTAATTCACAACTTAATGTCATCATTCCTACATAAAGCATATACAGGTGTTTATAAGAATTCATTCATTCTTGAATCTCCACCTGTGCTCCTTGCCTCCTTCCTTTCACCTGTCTTTGAGTTTGGAAAACAAAATGCGAGTCGAAACTCAATAAGCAAGTTGTATATTTTGCAAGCAATTCATTTTGAATGTAACATTCTTTAAAAAAAACATTTCTCTCTATTCAGTAGAGACACTTAGCAAATGATCAACTACATGCGGAGCAGAAATCTTTTTATAAAACTTTCATAAATATTTCATAAACATTGGATGTGCAAATGCATCATTTCCATTCATGACATTATCCTTCATGTGACGGTACGCTAGCTCGGGGAACATTCATTCATGACATGGTCCTTTCCATCCTTGGCGCGGGACCTTCTGACTTGGCAAAGTAGTCAAGGGGAACTCCTTGTCCACTTACTACCTCGATTAGCCTACTTGAATTCCATTTCATGCGTGACCTTTAGTCACCCGACATTATATACCTCTTACACATGATATTTTGTCATTCTCATGTAGAGAATTCTTTGCATCATCCCTCATAAACATAGTTTCAATGAAACATTTTTTAAATCCATGCTTCATCATTTTTCATAAATACTTGCGAAACGGTAAGCAGTTCATAAAAAAACATTTCAACACATTGAGATAAAGGAATGATCATCTTTAAATACCTTAGAAAGCATTTAAAACAAAACTCATTTAGAAAGCTGCTTGCTTACCTTGCTTGCTTAGCTTTCCGTTTCGCTTATCTTTTTGCCTTTGCCTATACATATAAGAATGACATAGCATTCATATACTTTCCATTTGCTTGCATTCAACTTAGTTTTCCAACTCATTTTCATTAACATTCATAACCCACTTGAATTTCAAGTTGGGTGTACATGCACATCATAACTTATGCATCATATCATTCATTTCGCCATATATTGAATACCCATATGTAGGGTATCATTCACATATGTTATTACTTATTCATTAACCATTCATTAGACATCATATGGAAGTTTATTACTCCCACTTATCATTTTTCACATACTTTTCACAATTCACACATTGTGCTCACTCTTAAGCACTTAGTTAATATCCTAAACTTCAAATATTAATCTCAAAATTTGAGATCATTATTGATCAAAACAGTAATATAATCCACGTTTTTCATCATATTTTCATGCATTTTTGCATTTTAATATCTCACATAAATTATTCATCATTTATTCAAGTTTATCTCTTCATATATGTCCATTTCACAACACATAATTCATGTGTTTCTTAAAATATTTCAGCACAGCAACTTGTGTCCTTAATCAGCATGATTAAACACCTTAATTAACACATAATTTAGGGTTTAATTTTGGAATTTTAATCCATTCATCATAGGGTTCCAAAACAGCAACTTCGGGACTCGTTTTTCATCATTTCAACGCTTCTTTTGACACTTAAATCAAAACAGATTTCTGATCACTAAATTCCAGAAATTAATTATGCTTTTCTTAACCCAAATTTAGGATATTAATACATATTTAAAATTCAAAATTCGTTTGCTTCCTTAACAGTAATATTCTTACACATATTGGGTATCCATTTGACTCGTTTGACGTGTCCAAACATATGCCCATAAAATCATATTTAGGGCTAATCTTTTCAAATCCTTTTAGGCACTCAAAGTACCTTAAACATGGGGTATTTTACTATCTTAATCATCCTTAAATCATTTGGGCTAATTCATATATGTAACCCTAATTCATATCATTTCTAAAATTCATAACTTAAGCCCAAATTAACATATATAATTCATCTAATCATGAATTATCATATAATCATAAAATCAAAGCAAAACGGCAACATCATGTGTGAGTTTAAGCAAGTTTCAACTAAGTTGATCAACCATATTCAACCTTAATCACCATTTTCTTCCTCTTAAACCCTTATTTGCATACTTGTCATTAAATCTCCATTCAATACCCTAATCAAGAGCATCATGAATAATTCTTTAAGGATTCATTATGAATCATATTCATGACTCATAAATTGAATTAGAAAAACTAAGTTTAAATGATTCAAACTTAAGGATACACTTACTTGTATTGGATAAACTTTGAACTTAGCTTCTCTACATTAAATTTCTTGCTTCCTTTCCTTTTTTTCTTCGTTTTTTTCTCTCCTTTTCTTGCTCTTTTTGTTGCTGGAATAGCGGATGTGAACCACTGTTGGATTTTAGGGGTTTTTCTCCTTAGAAAATTTTTTCTCAAATGCCTCATACACATGGACGTCCACCTCTAATATATGGCTGGATTTTTCCAGCCTTGTGGGCCCCATTTTCCACATCAATTAAGACATAATTAAATCATATTTATCCCCTTTGATGACATGGTAAAATGTGCTCCAAGTAAATTACATAATTATCTTAATAAAATCCATTAAAATCCATGTCATTAATGGACCACAAATCTGTCCACACAAAGGAATGTCCAATGCAGCTGCCTTTTGCCATTTTTTTCCACAATTTGCAGCTTTATTTAATGGCCATTTAATCACCCTAGCAATTAGCTCAATTAGGGGTCAATTTAATATATTAAAAAAATTCACAAAAAATCAGCAACTGTAACTTGAACGTCCACTTCTCTTGTAGCATACCATGATGTCCACACTCAACGTCCACTTTTCAGCAGCTTTTGAAATTTTTCCACGCCTAATTTCAACTTTAATTTATGGGTATTTAATTACCCTAGTAATTAGCTTCCTTAGCTATCCATTTTCGTTTAAAAAAATCACAAAAAAAATCCAAAAGCTGCCTTGACCGTCCACTTCTCTCCCTTGCTCCAAATATGTCCACTTGATAATCACATGCATATGGCCTTTATTTGTCACCTTAGGCCACAATTTTCAACCCAATTTAATTACTCATTTATTAACCTTGATTCCCTAGCTGACTTAGGGTGTGTTTGTTAATAAGTAAAAGTTGTCAAGTTAAAACTTTTCAATCTAAAACTTTTCACTCTCCACAACTACCCTGTTTTTTAATCATTTTTTCACATTTTTCTATACAACTACCCTACTTTTCAATCATTTTTACACAACTACCAACACAACTAACATATCTATTTTAACTTTATTCTATTTATTTCTCATCATTACCCCTATCATATCACATCATTTGACAACTTCTACTCTCTACAACTTTTCATCAAAAGTTTTATTCATTCCCAAATACCCCTTAGGTGTGGATTTTATAATTAAAAAAAATCAAAAATTCACTTTTTGGAGCTCATAACCGTCCACTCTATGCCATCTCTATGCTTCTCCCTTCAACTTAGTCATTAGCTCCTTAATCCTATATTAATGCAGGGGATTTTCCATGAATTTTGCCATTTTAGAAAATACACAAAATTCACTTGTAATCACCTCCTTTTTCCACTTCATTTTTGTCATTAATTATTTAATTAATCACTTTAACTTTAACATAAATGAGATTTACTTGATGGTGCACAAAAGTCAATGGTGCATACCCCTTTTTTGTGAAACCATGATCTCATCATCATTAGCTTAATCCAAGTCTTTCACTGCATAGATCTCATGATTTTAACTATCCATTTTAAATTTCATCTCAATCCGACTTTTCTAACTCAAGTTATGATCATTTGAAGTTATCTTCAGATATTTGATGGTAATGATTGATTTTCACACTAATTTCATCCAAATTTTTATAATTCATCATTTCCATAAGATTAAGCATGAAATTATGTGCTTTCCTTTCAATTTTCATCTTAATCCGCCTTATAGGCGTCAAGTTGTGAATTTTCTAATATTTTTCAACTTAGCTTCATAATTAGCCTCTTAATTTTCATTAATCACACTATGGAAATTAAATTAATTTTTATGGCACACTAATCCTTTTCAATCCTCATTAGGCCACTTTAATCATATTGACCCATATCGACTTATAATGATTGATTTAATCATCATTTATAACCTCTTACCTACTTGCCATAAATCATCAATATTGCAAATAAATCATTCATAATTCAATCAAATCATACTTGAATCCTATGTAGGTCAGGGTTTCACATCATAAAAATAAAAATTAGAAATTAAGAATTGGAGTTTCTATACATAAAAGTTCATATTATATGAGATGACCTAAGCCCATTTAATTTTAATAGATTTTTCCCAAATATACCCACTATGTACGACACTAATTCTAAATACACTCATAACATTTTCAAAATCCTAAATATACCCACTGTATTTGTATTGAATCTCAAAAATGCTCATTTACTTAATATGTGAAATTACTGATGCTCACTAAATTTAGGACAAGATTGAAATTTTGAATATCATAACTCATTGATGCTTTAGTTGTACATGAGCATTAAATTTAAAGAGCACTAATTTCAATTTCTTTATATTTCATTTTACCTTTTATTATTTTAGAATAGGAATATTTTGGATATTTATAAAAATTTAACTAACGATTTTTTACAGAATAGACATTTTTAGAATTAAATATAAATGTAATAGATGTATCTGAAATTTTAAAAATGTTAGGGGTATTTTTAGAATTAAATATAAATATAATAGATGTATTTGAAATTTTAAACATGTTGAGGGTATTTTTGGAATTAAGTCTAAATTTAGTGCATATATTTGAGAAAAGTTCAATTCTAATTCTTAAAAGGTCACTTTTAATTTGGGCCAAACTTTATGATAGTTATAATTATTTTTATATCAATCCATATCTAATAATTTCTCATTTAAACTACATATATGGAACCCAACCGTATGCATCTAGACCAAAGTCTGGATGACCTCACTGCCCATTGTGGGAATTTTCGTCCCCATTCAATTGCGTATGATTTGCATTGTGCCATTAGATGGGAGGAGTTGGGTATTTTTAAAAGATCCCTTAGTAAAAAATGAAAACTTGTGTGGCGCCCCCGACCGGGGTGCTGGAGAGCCTTACTCCGGGATCGCTTGATGTTTGGTAAATGTGAACAGGATTGTTGCCCTGGTCATGCGTTGAGATTTTTTTGTACATAATACTCATAACTTGAAAGGAGCAGAATGAGCAACTATTTCTATTTGATTTCACATGTGGTAATTATAACTTGTCCTTTGGGTACATGCATAACACATACATAAATTATTTATTTAAAATAGAGGTTTCCTAGTCAGTCAAGGTCACTTTTACATATAGTATTCATACATGAAAGTCAATAACTTAATTGACTCTGCTCTTCACCTCGGTGTCCTTCTCATATCTGTCTGAATTTTGGAAAACAACACATGAGTACTAATACTCAGTGTCCTTTTCATTCTGCAAGTAAACATTTTCCATTTCCTCTTTGTGCATTTCGTAAATATGAAAATGCAAGTGCATTCAAGCATACATGACATCCTTTCATATGGAACGTCAGCTAAGTGTCCATCACTTGTTCCTGCTCCCATTTCAGGGAGGGCGCTATTCCTCGTGCACCATGCTCATTCTTTCTCATGTTGGCATGCCATTTCTTGTATAAACAATTTTTAACAAACGGAAATATTCTTTGCATTTCAAGGATTATAGGAATGGTCATCCTTAAACAAGATTTAAAATATCCAAACCATATTATTTATAACACACTTGCAATGCAAGAAGAAAAATAATAATTTTCAAAATATAACTTGCTTACCTGTGAAATTAGCTTGTACATTCCACCTTTTCTTTTTCTTTTCCTATAAAAATAAGTAAGGGTCATTTTCTTATAATATCCCATGCTTGTACATTTCACTTAATTTTTTTTTTCTAATCCATGTGTGTTTCATTCCATATAACTATCTCCTAACCTCATTTACAAACTTGGCTAAATAAATCATTTTAGCCATTTATACACATATGTGTATAAGATTCCATAATTCATGTTTTAAGCATGAATTTGACTTAACAAAATTCTTTTAATTCCTATAATATATTCCATAACATACCATGATCGACATAATCATAATTCTCATTTAAAATATCTAGGACTATTTATTAAATTCCAAAATAGCCCTTCTCTTCTTATTTTCACTATGTTCCATCTTCTCGTTTATCTATTAATTCCATACACATATAGGGTGCGTTTGGCAATCCATAAAAAATGTCAACTTAAAACTTTTCAATCTAAAACTTTTCACTCTCCATCACTATCATATTTTTTAATTATTTTTTCACATTTTCCTATACAACTACCATACTTTTCAATCATTTCTACACAACTATCCACACAGCTAACCTATCTATTTTAACTTTATCCTCTTTACTACTTATCATTACGCCTGTCATATCACATCATTTGACAACTTTTACTCCTCAAAACTTTTCATCAAAAGTTTTATTCATTACCAAACACACCCATAATATCATCAATTATTAATCATCCTTGCTATCCTTAATCCTTTATTACACTCTTACCTAACATATATATCAATTTGAATCATTTTCATTTAGGCTTCATATTTCTTTTTGATTATTTCTCAAACTGTCCACATTTGCTGAAATTAGGCGCACTGATTTATTTAAATATTGATTTATAATCAAATCAAGGTATTTAATTCTGAAATTTCTATCATACATCAATAACTACATGAATTAACCCTCATAAATATTTCAACAAGAAATATTAACATTATATATTTATTTCGATATTTTCACTGTGCTCAATAGTGTTGTAAAATTGGGAATAACCTTAATCACGTTATTTTTAAACCATATTTATGTCATCCAAAAATCATATTTGATTTTGGTTGTGTGATAATCATAATATTTTATACATCACGTCAAAATTTCAGGTTAAAATTCCATCAACCGTTCTACCTTGTTTAGTCTAAAAATTTAGTTGTTCCTAATGATCAGATAATGTAGCGCCCCAAACCGAGACGTCACTTCCTTATCTCAAGACCTTATCGATTGATAAATGTGAATCAGGATTGTTGCCCTGATCACGCGGCGGGTTCTAAATTTGAAACTCGTCCAAATTTTTTTTCGATTTCTTCATCATCGTTTTCATCACATTCTGCATCACACATTCATATCTTTACATTTCACACCATTATTCATCAATCGTTTCTTTAAAATCAACATCATATATCATACAAGCGGCAATACACTTGTAATACATTTCATATTTCATTCATAGCATCTCATCATGCTTTTCTACAGTAAAAGTCTCTTTGACTAAATCATCACATTTTACATTCATACATCTATACATTCAATCATTGAATCACATAGAACTTAAAATGCTAATTAAGTTCACATACACATTAACATACCTTAGCATATCTATGCTTTCCCATTCCTTATAGCCACATGGTTTCCCTTACGTACCTTTTCTCCATTTCTTAGGTCCTCGACTCCTTGAGTCTCCCAGTACTTGTCTAAGGTTTGGAAAACAAAATGTGAGTGATAACTCAATAAGCAAGCATTTTATCATTAAACATCATAAGAGAAATTAAAAACTTATTTACATATGTTGCTTTGTGAAAAATGGTAAAATTTCTTTTTTCTTATAAAATACTTTTGAAACAACATTGTAAAGAACTTGCTTACTTAAAAGCAAATTCTTAGGGAAAAAAACCATTGACATAAAACGTAAAATCATTTGAAAACATTATTGTGGAGAACTTGCTTACTCATAAGCAAAATTCTCGAATTTTATTAACATAAAGCTGTGGCGCCCCGAACCGGGGTGCCTAGAAGTCTTACTCTTGGATCTTTATTGATTAGTAAACGTAACTCAGGATTGTTGCCCTGATCACACGGTGAGATTTTTAAATTGGATCTCGTCCAAAAAAAATTTTATTTCATTCTTTTTTTTGTTTTTCATCACATAACAAACACTTGTCATCAACTTTACGCATGATACTCATAATAACATCATATCATCATATATGAACATATTCTTATATGAACATATTTTTGACATTAATTTCACATATATTATTCATATCACAATAACTGACTTATCTACATCACAAGTTCTTTCAATCTAAACATTTCATACATACATATTTTGAAGATTCCATATAATCCTTCATACCATATACAGACTAGTTTGTTAAAAAGTTTTCTTCACACTATTTTCCTTTCCTGCATGGCCTGTGTGGTACCTTTCTATGGTTGGGGAAAACAAAACATGAGTCGAAACTCAATAAGCAAGCATTTTTCATTTTAAATGCATTTCTCACCTTTCGACTAGCAATTGGAGGAAACCTTTTCATAAATACCTTTCATGAACATTTCATAATCCCAATTCATGGAAAACATATGCTTGTAAAACTTGACATATAAAAACATATTTATGTTCTAAAATATTTTTCATCGAAGCTCCTTTTCTCATAGGACATTGTCATGTCCTAAAATACTTTTCATAAAACCCTTTTTAAGCATATGCAACATACAATACGTCTCTGTCTATCTGGTAGGTGACACTTATCAAGTGATCATCCTTCCTTAGGAGAGAAACCCTTCCAGGTGATAGCCCGCGAGCCAGGCGACTATCCGTGTTCATCTCCCATTTCAGGGAGGGCGCCGCCAGCATTTAGCCTTATTCAAGCGACTCGGCCTATGCAAAGGGGGCCCAATTTGCAACCGCATTCGGCTTGCATATCCTCTACAGTAGACCTAGTACATAACCCTTGTGCACACGTTTCCTTCACATTTACGTGCTAGCATGATTTTATAAAAACCACAGACCACAGTCTGTGTTCCTTTTCTAAAAGCTTGATGCTATCATGCTTTTATAAAATACTACAGACCCCAGCCTGTATTCCTTTCAAATCTAAAAAACTGGGCTTAACCCATGTCAATGAGTTCTATGCTCAAAACGTTTTGTAAGGATGGCCAACCTTAAAACATTTATATTTCATAACTCATTTGAAGTATTTAAGGAAAACATTTAAAATAACAATATTTTCTAACCGTTTTGTAAATAATATCTGAACGATAAAATGTCTTTAAAAAATGAGTGAAACCAAAAGATTTTTCTTATAAATGCTTTTCCCATTTATGGTTTTTTTATGATCAAAGGACATGCAAGTACATGCTTTCATCAAATATCATATACTTTTGTCTACCTGTCTTATTGTTCATTTCTATATGTGATAGACTTGTATAATCCTTTGAACATTACTCAAATCGTTTTTCAAATTAATTTATCGTGTTGGCCTTCCTTAAATCCTGCTCGAAACAATGGATTTTGAAAATGCCAAAATAATCCAATATTTAGAAAACCTTTGAAACATATCCTTAAAATACTTCAAAACCTTGAAATAAAACTATTCTAATACATTTATTTCAAATATCATTTTAAATCTCATTTTCCTTTCAGCATAACCTTTTCAACATTTGCATTTCAATATTTTTCAACATTAAAAGGATTGACTTTTAACGAAGCAATTTCCAAGATAATTTAAGATTGCAGAATAAGGTCGTATAAAATTATATTTTTAAAAGGTTTGCTTGCTTACCTGCGTAGTCAACTTGTATCTTTCACTTGTACCTATTTCTTTTCCTATACAAATGAAAAAAACCATTTGTCTCATATAGACATAATATTCCATGCTTGCACATTTCTATTATTAAATTTGAATTCATCTTAGGGTTTCTAACCCATGTATATATCATAATCACTTTATTTTCCTTCATAACTCCCATAGAGGTTAATTTGGTCTCTATTTTCACATATGGATTTTTATCCCAAAAATCTTTAAAAATTCCATTCATACATCCTTATAAATATCAATCTTATTTATGCCCAAATCACTCTATTTACTATTTATGATTATTGTTCATGATCACTGTTCCTAATTACTGTTCACGCGGGTTATTGTTCACAGCGTGTTTGGCACTATTCATGGGTTTCAAAATTTGGCATTTTTTAAATAAAAAAATATCATGAAATAACTCTTGTTTAGTACATCATGAGATAATTCATGCATTTCAAATTAATCATGATTATCTGGGCTAAATAAATCATTTTAGCCACTTATACATATATGTGTATAAGGTTCCATAATTCATGTTTTAAGCATAAATTTGACTTAACAAAATTCTTTTAATTCCTATAATATATTCTGTAACATACCATGATCAACTTAATCATAATTCTCATTTAAAATTTCTGAAACTTATTATTAAATTCCAAAACAGCCCTTCTCTTTTCACTATGTTCCATCTTCTTATTTATCTATTAACTCCATATACATATAATAGCATTAATTTGCTATCCCTAATCCTTTATTACACTCTTGTCTAATATATATATTAATTTAGATCATTTACACTTAGGTTTCATATTTCTTTTTGATTATTTCTCAAACTGTCCACATTTGCTGAAATCAGGTGTACTGATTTCTCTAAATCTTGATTTATAATCAAATCAAAGTATTTAACTCTGAAATTTCTATCATCTATCCATAACTACATGAATTAACCCTCATAAAGATTTCAGCAAGAAATATTAACATTATATATTTATTTTGTCATTTTCACTGTGCTGGACAGTGTTGTGAAATCAGGAACAGCCCTAATCACGTTATTTTTAAACCATACTTATGTCATCCAAAAGTAATATTTGATTTTTTTCGAATGATAATAATGATATATTATACATCATATAAAAATTTCAGGCCAAAAATCCATCGAAAAAATTATTAAAAATTATTTACTACAGATGATCCTGTCACCTGTTTTACCCTGTTTAAGTTAATCTTCTCGGATTTTTAATTTAACCCCTGCTTAATATTGTAAGCTGAAACTTTGGTCGTTCTTTAATGATAATATAATGAGATTGTACACAAATTTTCATAGCTAAACTCCTTCGTTTACCATCTCATTCGTATTTTGGTTTCTAACATCACATAACCTTCAGATTTAAAACAATAATTCAAGATTAACCTATTATTTTGAGGGTAATTCAAATTGTATCATTTTAAACAGTTATTAAATCATAATTGTTTAGCATGAAATCAAAACTGAATTAAGTTAACGTTCAGACTATAAAATTTTTGATTTTATGAAATTCAAAACCGAATGTGGTATATATATATAAACCTGTTCAGAGGAAATATTTTGCAGATTAACGTTTGACAGATTATGAATTAAAAATCAAAACAGTATATACACGAATCATATCAACGTCAGCAGGTTGTTTAACTTTTAGCTTATGAATTTCAAAATCAAAATAATTAGTGCATAAACTCTATCATTCAAACGACCATATATGTTTATTTCAGAACCTAAATTTAAAACTGAATTAAAATAAAAATGCTGTCACGAAGACTTAAAAATGGAGAAGAACCTGTTGAAATACTTGGAGTGTTGCTTCCGTAGCTTGGTTCTGTTGGCTAGCTAGCACTTTGGTTTGAGAAATTTGATACCGATGCTGAAATGCAAGACCGATCAGATGCTCATTTTTATATTATAGCTGATAGGTTTACCATAGTTAATTGATTGTAACCCAAGGTTACCGCTCAAAATTTTCCAGCTGTTGCTTTTCTTTAATTCCAGCAATTATTTCATGCACCGGGCACCTCCTTTTACTGCCAGCGCTGCTTCTTCTCTTTTTCTTTTTTTTTTTTTAAAACGGTAAATTCCAACATTAGTTAATTAAATCATAACTGCCTATATACACACTTATATATTATGAAAATTTTTCTTATTAATATATATACAATTTCTCACAAAATGTACCTTTCGGAATTTTGAAAAAAATTTCTATTTTATTTTAATTAACTAATTCATATTTGGATAAAAAATCTCATTTTAAAATTTTGGAAACATGTTTTCCAAAATTTCATTTCTTCATTAAATTGGGCATATTAAAATAGGCTTACCCATAAAATTTCACCTAAATTGGAGCAAAGTACATATTTTAACTTAATTAAAATCATATTTTGTCATAAAATTTCATTTTAAAAACTTGTAAACATGTTTTTCAAAATTTAATCCTCCATCCATTCATTACGTAGGGTATATCAAAATAGGCTGGCGCCAAAAGTTTCATCTCAAACAATCTTATATACATTAAAATATTAATTAACTAAATAATTATATAAAAAAAATTAAAATATCAACGTGTACGTGCATGTTGTGCATGAATTACTTTTGGGCATGTTTTTTGATGCACTCAAGTTAGATAATTTAGTCAACTATTTTTCATAATCTGATCCGTCTAATTTAATACTTTTTATTAAATTTTTATATGATTTTAAGTTATGCATGCTTAGATATAATGAAAATAATATGGATGAATATAAGCTCTTAGTTAGGACCCTAATTCGCCAAAAAATTTTCATTTATTTTTATTTTTCCATAAGATCCGTAAATTTAAACAATTTCACTTTGTATAACTCAGAATTTTGAAATTCCTTCTCGAAAAATTTGTAAAAATTCATTTTCATATCTAATATTTATGAAATCATAAATTACCCTCTATTTTCTTATAAATCTCAAATGTAACCTTTGTAAATTCCAATTAAGTCCCCTTTTCGTCTCTACTACCATTTTGCCATTTTATGGGAAGCTTCCTTTTTTGTTTTTTATGATTAAGTTAATCCAAAGTGATTAACTTATCACTTTATTTTAACCACATAGTTACTATTCACATTTCAGTATTCACGTTTACTATTCTTTTGAAATTATATTTCATAATTAATTATTCGATCCTTTAATTCCATATATTACGAAAATCATATATTTATTTCATATAAAAGTCAATACATTACCCAGGGTTCATGACCTTAGGATTTCATACATGATTATAAAATTTGGAGCTCCACAAAAGCATTGCCAATCCATGACAACACTTGTGATAGATTCCTTATCTTAAAATCGTTGTTTGCTTCCCAAGAAGCAATCCTTGGGGCTTTTCCTTAAAGCCATCATTTTTCAAAACTTATGACTTTGCATTAAAGCCATCATTTTCAAAACACGTGCTTGCCCATTCATCAAAACATAATCATAAAAGCATTGACAAAATCATCATTTCAACATATAGAGAAAAATCCATAATTTGAAAAAGTTCGCTTGCTTATCTGATATCGCTATAATCCTTTTCTTCCATTCATCTCCTTGCCTTTGCCTAGATAAATGAAAATAACATTTCATTTATTTGCATCATATTCAAATACTTATATTCCTTAGGTTTTCCAACCTATATAAGTCCATTTGGACTTATATTACACTAACTTAGCCCACTTGTCATTCAAGTCGGGTGTTCATACGTATCATAATCTATACATCATATTGTTCATTTTTAATATCCTTATGTAGGGTAAACTTACATACATGTAATAATTCTTCATTAAATCATTATTTGGAGGTTCATTACCTCAATTTATCATTTTAAACATATTTTTCATTTTTCTCACATCGTTGCTCATTTTAAGCACCCGTTATTGTCGTAAGCCTCATTAATTAATCACAAAATTTGAGATTAACATCATTTAATTCTAAACAGAAATATATTCACAAAATTCATCATATTTTTATGCATTTTTGCATAAAATCACATTACATAAATTATTTACCACCTATGCATGTTTATCCTTTCACAAATGCCCATTTGACAACACATATATGAGGCATTTCATAAAATCTCCCAAGTCAGCAATTTAGTCACTAATTTAGAATGATAATTATCCCTAATTAACACTTTGTTTAGGGTATTTTTATGGGATTTAAATCCACTAATCATAGGTTTCCAAAACAGCAACTTTGGAACCCATTTTTCACACATTTAACATGTTTCTCAACACATAACCTTAAACAGTTTTATAAATCTGAATTTTCAGCAATTAATCAAACTTTCCTAATCCAAATTTAGTCTATTAACATATATATCAATTTGGATCATTTCTACACAGGTTTCATATTTCTTTTTGATTTTTTTCTCCAACTATCCACATATGCTGAAATTAGGTGTACTGAAATCTCAAAATCTTGAATTAATATCAAATAAAGTATTTTTAATCTGAAATTTCTACCATACGTCAGTAAATACATGAATTAACTTTCATAAATATTTAATCATGAAATATTAACATCATATATTTATTTTGGCATTTTCACTGTGCTGGACAGTATTGTGAGTTTAGGTTCAGCCCTAATCACGTGAATTATGGGGCATATTTATACCCATAAAAACCTATTTTTTAATTTTTTAGTGTGATCTTAAATATATCTTATATATTCTGTAAAAGTTTCAGCACAAAAATCCATGTAGAAAAATTATTAAAAATAATTTTCTACTGATGATCCTGTCACCCGTTTTACCCTGTTTGGGTTAATCATCTCGGATTTGTAATTTGCAAAGTACTTATCCTTTTAATCTGAAAATTCCGTCGTTCCTTAATCACCTCATAATTATTCTTTCCAAAAATTTTCCTGCTAAAATTCATCCATTTACTATTCCGTCCGTATTTTAATTTACAACATCATATAATTTCCAGATTTGAAACATAAAATCAAAATAATCATATACTTACTTGATTAATTGGTGATCCATCCTTTGAGCACTTGAAATCCCCTTCATTTGTTCATGGTTTCATCCCTTGGATCGTTCCATCCACTTCTCCTTTGAATTTTTTCTTTTTTTCTCTCCCAAACAGAAATCTGGAACGTCCACACTGCCTGCTTATATAAGCATTTATTTTTCAATTTTTCCGTTACAATTTCGACCCAAAATTGAGGGTAAATTTTTGAAAATTTACCCTAGAGTTTGTACAAAAATTTTCAGCCACATATTTAATCATTTAATATTTTGTTCACATTTTTTTCCACAGCCTTATCCAGCTTTTAGATAAAGCTGTCCACTTGGGTGGGGTCCACTTGCATCAGCTCTTGCACGAATTTCCACCAAATTTTCACTTTAATTAATGGGTATTTAATCACCCTAGGTAGCTAGCTTAATTAGGGGTCAATTTAGCTATTAAAAAAAATCATAAAAAATCACAAAATCTACTTGACTGTGCACCTCTCTCCCATGCTCCATTGCTGTCCATATCGTGGGGTCCACTTATCATGGACTTTTTGGCATTTTCTTGCTACAAAATTCAGCCCAAATCTCGTCCATATCTCCCCCTAGCTTCCTAGGTTATTAAAATACACATTTTGCATTTTTTAAAAATTTAGAAAAAATCAAGTATATGGCCCTTGATCGTCCACATGTACGACCACCTTTTCAAGCTCATTTGAGCTAATCTAATAACCTTCAAATCATGTCATTAATCACTAAATTTTATCATAATTATCTTAATCCAATATTCTCATTGCATTAATCTCATAATTTTAACCATTCATTTTAAATTTCATCTCAATCCGACTTTTTTAGCTCAAGTTATGACCATTTGAATTTTTGAACGGTGATGATCAATTTTCACCCTAATTTCATTCTTATTTTTGTAATCCATCATTAACATAATATTAAGCATAAAATTATGTGCTTACCTTTTAATTTTCATCTTAATTCGCCTTCCCGGCGTCGAGTTATGCATTTTCTAGCATTTGCCTCCTTTAATTCATAATTAACATCAAAATCTCCATTAGTTAAACCATAATACATGAGGTAATTATCCTCAATATATTCACATTTACTAATTTTCATTAAGCCTCTTTAATCACATTGACCCATATCAGCTTTCATTGATCATTCATCATCATTTGCCCTAATTGCGAAAAATCATCAATATTGCAAAGGAAATCATTCATAATTCCACTAAATTATACTTAATTCATATTTATATGCCAATTGCATATAAATAAACCTTACTTGGGTCCGGGTTTCACATATAATAAGCTTTTAAATAAATTTTCATGGCTAAACTCCTTCGTTTACCATCTCACTCATATTTTGGTTTCTAACATCACATAACCTTCAGATTTGAAACAACAATTCAAGATTAACCTATTATTTGGACGTCTTTTAATATTAAATAAGCATCTAATTAGTAAGAAAATTACATGAAATAAATTGATAAACTGAACCTGTTGCTTGAGTGCTTGGATGTTCCTAATGCCTAAGTGCTGCAGCCCCTTTTAACATCCAGCCTTCAATTCAGCAATGCCCCCTTTATATTTCTGCACCATCCACCCCTAATTTAGTGACGTTCCTTAAATATCAGTCGCCTCCATTTTTTTTTGGATGCTCACCCTTCAGCAATGTATCCAGCAACATATCTTTCCTCCTCTTGAAACGTCATCTTCTCCTTTTCCTCTTTTAACTTCAGCAATATCTATATGGTTGCCCTTGTTGAAACATTCAGCAATGCATCTTCATAGCTTTCAGCAACGTGCAACTTATCATCTGCCCTTTTTAAAATGCCCAGTAACTGCCCCCTTCTATATTTGCCTTTAGGCGGTTCACTAAGGTTAATTATTAACCTAACTCGAGCTGCCGTTTAACACATTTCAGGTGCTGTATTATTATAAATCCAGCAATTACATGCATTTATCCTATGTGCATGCTTCTGGATTTTTCATAAATTATATATATATCTCCATATATAACATTACATGCACCGACACTAGCGCTGTTCACGTTTTCTTCTTCTTCTTTTTTTAAATACCTATCCATAACATAGCTGTCCAAAATCTGGCATAAATGTTATACTCATAAATTTTTTTTGAAATTTTCATAATTATTTCTCATAACCCATTTTCTAAGTAAAATACAAAAATTTAATCATCCATAAAATTTCGAAGTCAATTTACCTTTTCTAATTTCATTTATCTAAATAAAACTCATACATGGAAATTCACTATACATTTCTCACAATTTCTAATTTCATTTTCTAGGTTTACATATATGGGATTTCACAACTTGTATACCCAAAATCCATTTCATCAAAAACTTCATTTCTCCACATCCTAATCCTGCCTTCATCACTCTTGTACATCGATTTGGTCCAAAGATACCATGCATTCCACCACTGAATAAAATTTGTCCAAGCAGTCCATGTCATCAATTCGTAATTAGGCTTATTGCGTTATGGCCAATCAACGCAAATTGAATGTTACGTAATCTTATAAATAGGAGAATTTCTCGGCTAGATTCAAAAAAGAGAGAATTTGATAGCAGAAATTAGAGAAAAATTTTAAGGGGTGGAGAGTTGCGAGAAGCAGTCAACACGGAGCTTCCAAGTTCCAACTAGTAAGTTTTTCTTTCTTCTTTTTTTCTAATTGTCTTGTTTGAGATAAATATATATTTTAATTATATTTTGGACTTAAATATGTTCTTCTTTCTTCTTTTCTTTTTAATTGTCTTGTTTGAGATGAATATATATATTTTATTATATTTTGGACTTAAACATGTTCGGCTAAGTCCTAAATCTATAATTTAGAATGTAGCATACGTGTAATATAGCGCGGTGTATGGTTTTGATTTATTTATGATGAGTATTTTTATTAATTTAATATCTTATGTTTTTAATTCTTACTTTGTACATGGGCCCATATAAAAGGATGATTTCATATATTAGGTGATGAAATTAAGACATGAAAGTCTAATATATGATAATCAAGATATTAAACCCAAAAATCTAAGACCATGAGAATAAGCATGATGACCTTGAAAAATTTCATGAACAGCTACAAAACTTAATGAACTCTAATTAACTTAATCTATGGTACCCCCATCCCGAGGCACCGGATCCTTACTTAAGGACCATTATCGACTGATAAACGTGAATCAGGATTGTCGCCCTAGTTACACGGTAGGATTTTTTTTCAGATCAATTTTCAATTTTACAAGTGTCTTTCACTAGTAATCCATTTCAAATGGCATTCAAAACATCATACATAATTCATTCACATCAAAGGTCATGTCACCCCATATAATCATTTTCATAAAATATAGCATTCATCCTGATGCAAATAAAGGAATACAAGAACATAGCTTTTTTTCATTCACACTTGTTCTCTACTCCTTGATCCTCCTTGTACCTGTGTGATACCCGGATCCAAGTAGGACTCATATGAAGGCATTTGGCGTGTAATTATGATACATGTATGCCTTGAATGAATTTTGGATGATTTTATGATTAATGATATTTTGTAATTAAGGTTTTAATTAAGAATGATGATTAAAAATTTAATCGCCAGAGCCTAAAGTGAGTCAGTATGACCCGAGGAGCATAACGAGGATTGAAAGGTAAAAATATTTCATGAATAATCATGTTAATTACTATGATTTAATTTATGGAGATTAAAGTGTAGTTATGGAATTAAGATAAAAAATGATAGAAAATTCATAATTTGACGCCTACTAGGCGGATTTTGATGAAATTTGAAAGGTAAGCTCACGACGGTAGGCCCAATCTTTTGAATAGATTGGATTAAGGGAATCATAATGGGATTAGGGTGATAATTAATTATTTTTATCCCCAAATTCAAAAGATAAATTCAAGTGGTCATAAGTGGAGTTAGGAAACTCGGTTTGAGATGAAACTTGAGAAAGATGGATAAAACGATATGATGAACGATATTGTAGGAATGGATTAAGCTAATTATCATGGGATTTGCTTAATCACAAAAAGACGAAAGCCATTAAATGCAAGTCAAGGAGGGAAGCTTCATGGACGTTGCAATGAGGGCAATTTGGGAAGGTGAAAATGTAATTTACTTAAATACCCTATGGTTGCTTGAGCACAAAGAAATGGGGTCAAATGAGAGCATTAGTTGTTGGAAAATTCCAGCAATTTTCTAGGGAGACTTAATGTGCAAGGAAGGAAGGAAAGAGAGAGAGAGAGAGAGAGAGAGAGAGAGAGAGAGAGAGAGAGAGAGAGAGAGAGAGAGAGAGAGAAGAGAGGAAACTAAGGGGAGAAAAAAATTCTCCAAAAATCCAGCAAGCCTCACACAACCCCAGCAGCAAGGAAAGGGAGAAAAGAGAAAGAAAAGAAGAAGAAAAAAGGGAAGGAAAAACTCGGGAAGCTCGGGGCAAAGATGCAACCAAATTGGGTAAGTACCAGTTAAGTTTAAGCCTTCCAATTTTCAACTTTTCTTCTTAACTTGGAATCATGGTTTTGAGTCATAAAAGACCTCTTAAGGAAAATGTTTCAAATATTAAAGATTCTTCAAGTCATCATTTCCTATACCTTACTTTCTCTTTTTGTGCACATTAAACCACATTGAGCAAAGGTGATTAACTTAATCACCTTACTTAGTCATTTGCCCTGATCTTATTTATCCAGTTCAAAACATACAATAATAATTATCAAATTCCTAAATTACATTTATGGATCTTCAAATGTCCTATGTATCACGGATATTTTGTCTTTAATTATATATATGAAGATGAAAATGTGAAATAATTTAAGTTTCAAGAACTCAAGTCCATATATAGTAAGTTTAGCAAAGTGAAGTTTCAGCTCAAGTCGATTTCACCAATGACTTCAGTGAAGTCTCAGCCCAAGTCGACTTCACCTGCGACTTAGGTGAAGTCTTAATTCAAGTCAACTTAACTTGCAACTTTAAAGGCAAAAAAGTGGATAGCAAGTTCTAGCTAAAGTGAAATCGCAACCCAAGTTGACTTCACTTAGTGGACTTCACTCATCCAAAGTTAATTCCACTTGCTACTTCAAGTTATAACAGTTGAAAATTCAAACGTTGAAACATTAAATGCAAGCCAATCACTACTCCAACGTCTAGATCTTCTTCTCCTCTATAAATTTCATTGATATATGAACGTGAAGGTAGTTCGAAATGCAAAATGAACTTACAACTTCCATTATTCAAGAGTGTTGAAATGATTCGAATAAGTATTAAAGCTCCCGGTGTCGCTAGCTAAAGTGAACTTGCAAGATCATCTTCTTTACATAACAAAGAGCTTCTAGAGTAGATTGATTACACATTGTAAAGTGTAAATTTTCTTTTACTTATTTTATTTTGGATTGTTATCTTGTATCGGTGATTGGAGACCGAATTCAAGAAGAAGCAAAACAGGGTGTTGGTTTGAATTTGTCTCACTAACGGGTTTTGATTGGTTGATTTGAGTTTGTCTCACTAAGTCGATGCCTGAGTTGACTTGCCTTTGAGACTTGACCTGTTATGCTTGAATTGGAAAGCACCTAACTTGAAACAACTTCACACTCTTGTTATTATCTTAAAATTCTCAGATTTGAGTTGTTAATAATCAAAACATGGATTGTGCTTGATTTGATATTCAATTCATAACAAAGAAAACAGTATACCAGTCATGACGAGACTAGTTGAGGCAACTTGACGACGCTCTTTAAGCTTACCACATTGCATTCAAGACACTAATTGGGATAATACCTTTTCAAATTATCAATGGCAAATCCTGCCACTTGCCTATTGAACTGGTTCAAAAGCATACTGGGCAATCAAATTTTTAAATTTTGATTTGAAATCTACATAAAGAAGCATTTGCTACAACTTAATAAACTTGAGGAGATCCAACTCGATTCTTATGAAAATTCAAGGATGTACACTGAAAAGACAATTCTGACACGACAAACACATCTGACAAAAGGTAATCAAAGTCAATAACCTAGTTTTGTTATTTAACTCATTTTTTAAAAGTGTTTTAGGTAAATTGAATTCGAGATGGTCAAGGCCTTTCAAAGTACTATAAGTATTTCCTCATGAAGTTGTTGAAATCTAGAGCGAGAAAACCGGAGCGTTCAAAGTCAATGGGCAGCGTTCAAGCCCTATTTCACAATAGACTAAATTTCAAAAGGAGTCATCTATGTTGGGTCCCGAATAGATGGCAAAACCCAAGAGGGGAGGGGTGAATTGGGTTCTTAAAAAATTTCTTTTGGTAACTTAAAAACTTAACTCCTTGTAGAATTAATCCCCTTTAATGAAGAAACTGAATGGAAAGCAAAGTAATAAAGAGAGCAGAAATAAAAGCAAGTAGACAAGGATTTTATAGTGGTTCGGGCAACCTCCCTACTCCACTCTTCCAAGCTCACACACCTTGTGACTTGGGTTCCACTATTGTATTCTCTCAATACAATTAGAGCCTCTTGCTCTCTTCTAGATTCAAAGCTCTAGGGGGCATCAACAACTAGAGCCACTTGCTCTCTTCTAGATTCTAGCTCTAGGGGGCATCAACAACTAGCACAAGTAGGTGATGAGTCACACTCCAATCACACACTACTTTGCTATCACTTGATCTTAGCTACCCAAGCTAAATCAAGTTCAATACAAACAAATAATCAATGAAAGTAAACTACACTTTACAGGTGTGTAGATACGATTTAGCGCAGGGAAGAACTTGTAGATGATGGCTTTGAAGTTTCTGAATGTAGCTCTTGCAACTTGAAGCACAATTCTTCCTCTCTTGATTGGCTTGATCACTTTAATGCTCTTGTAGATAGGAGTTATGCTCACTTAATGTTTTCCAACTACTTCCCTCGTCCACCATGAATGCTATTTATAATTTTGGAGGGAATCCGAACGTTAGAAGGTAGGTGGCGCGCATTTAATGCGCCAACGTTCGAATTAATTCCGACCGTTGCGACCCAAGTCGCAGGTGGAGTCGACTTCGGATGCGACTTCGCCCAAGTCGCAGATGAAGTCGACTTCGGGTGCGACTTCGCGAACTTCTGTCTTCAATTTCAACAATGGAAGGTTTTGCCCACTTGAAGTCGATCATGAAGTCGACTTGGCTTTGCGACTTCACCCAAGTCGCAGATGGGGTCGACTTGGCCTTGCGACTTCACGGTCATGATGTTCTTGAAAATCTTGACTTTGATTCATCTTGAATCTTGACTCATGTAATCTTAGATATCTTCTTGATTTGAATGATTGAGTTTATGCTTCTTGCTTGTACTTGGATTTGTCTTCAAATGTTTCAGCTTGAGTATCTATGTTGCCTTGATCTTCATCTTCATTTAGTTTGGCTTGAAATCAAGTAATCCAGAACTTGTCATTTGAAGTTTTCCGTCTGCCTGAGCGAAGTCGATGTCTGAGTCGACTTCGGCTGCGACTTCACCTCAAGTCGCACATGGAGTCGACTTGGGGTGCGACTTCGGCATTCTGCTGTTTCGAATTCAACTCTGGAAGGTTTCGCCCGACTGAAGTCGATGGTGAGGTCGACTTCGTTTGCGACTTGGCTACCCAAGTCGCAGGTGGAGTCGACTTGGCCTGCGACTTCACCTTCCCTTCTTCCGTTTTCAGCTCTGGACGTTCTGCATGTTTGAAGTCGATCTTGGAGTCGACTTGGGGAACGACTTGGCCTTCCAACTTGATTTTCTTCAAATGTATATTCCTTAAGACATTTCACAAACTTGTTAGTAGCCAAGACTTTTCTCAAATTGATTTGTTAATCATCAAAACGTAGATTTAGCTAGTTTTCCTCATGTTTCCAACAATCTCCCCCTTTTTGATGATTGACAAAACCGATTTGAGTGGATACCTTTCATTAAAAATAATATGTTCATATTGCATTAAAAATAATGCTTATGCTCATGCAAACAGAACATTCAAATATCATGTAAGCATATCCTACTCTCCTCCCCATTCTTACTCTTCTCTCCCCTTTAATCATCAAGACTTATACTCAATTTTTCAACTCAAATACTCTTCTTCTCCTTAAATCTCTCTCCCCCTTTTTGTCAATATATCAAAAAGATTAGAGGGTATTCAAAGAGATAGGTGGGTTAGCTCCCCCTAAATGGGTGCTCCCCCTCAATTTATGCTTTAAGTGAGTTCAAGCATTCCCATGTCATTTCTAATCTTATAAAATGCTTCTTTTGCTAGAGGCTTAGTGAATATATCTGCAACTTGATCCTCTGTTCTTACATATACCAAACATATGTCATGATTTTCTACATGTTCTCTAATGAAATGATGTCTAAGGTCTATATGTTTGGTCCTAGAATGCAGGACTGGATTCTTGGTTAGACATATGACACTTGTATTATCACATTTGATAGGTATATCTTTGAAATCCATGCCATAGTCCCTAAGTTGCTGTTTCATCCAAAGTAATTGGGCACAACAGCTCCCGGCGGCAATGTATTCGGCTTCCGCCTTAGATAGAGCAACACTAGTTTGTTTTCTTGAAAACCATGAAACCAACATGCTTCCAAGAAACTGACATGTTCCACTAGTGCTTTTTCTATCTACTTTGTAACCGGCAAAATCCGCATCCGAGTAGCCGATTAGATCAAAATTAGAGCCCTTTGGATACCATAGTCCTAAATTGGTAGTGTCTACTAGATATCTAAAAATTCTTTTCACAGCTACCAAGTGTGATTCTTTTGGACATGATTGAAATCTAGAGCACATACACACACTAAACAAAATATCTGGCCTAGAAGCAGTTAGATACAATAAGGAACCTATCATGCTTCTATACACTTTCATATCAACTAATTTTCCCTTTTCATCTTTGTCCATTTTGATTGTGGAGCTCATGGGCGTGTTTGCTCCTTTGCTGTTCTCCATGCCAAACTTCTTGAGCATCTCCTTGATGTATTTGGACTGGTTTATGAAGATTCCTTCATTTAGTTGCTTGATTTGCAGTCCAAGGAAGAAATTGAGCTCTCCCATAATGCTCATCTCAAATTCTTTCTGCATGAGCTCAGAAAATTCTTGGCAAAGAGTTTCATTAGTAGCACCAAAAATAATATCATCAACATAAATTTGAATGATTAATATATCCTTTCCATTGTACTTAATAAACAGAGTGGTGTCTACCTTTCCCTTTTGAAAGTTATGATCAATCAAAAACTTGCTTAGTCTATCATACCAAGCCCTTGGAGCTTGTTTTAATCCATATAATGCTTTGGTTAATTTGTAAACATACTTTGATTGATCCTTTACTTCAAATCCAGGTGGTTGCTCAACATACACCTCTTCATTTATATAACCATTCAGAAATGCACTTTTGACATCCATTTGAAACAATTTAAAGTTCATGTGAGATGCAAAAGCTAGTAAGATGCGAATTGCCTCTAATCTAGCAACCAGGGCATAGGATTCTTCAAAATCGATTCCTTCTTCTTGTGAGTATCCTTTTGCCACAAGTCTAGCTTTGTTCCTCACTACAAGTCCACTTTCATCTAATTTGTTCCTAAAGACCCACTTGGTGCCAATAATAGTACAATCATTTGGTCTAGGAACAAGGTGCCAAACTTTATTTCTTTCAAATTGATTTAGCTCTTCTTGCATTGCTATAATCCAGTTTTCATCATCAAGAGCTTGTTCAATATTAGAAGGTTCAATCTTGGATACAAAAGCATATTGTCCACACACATTTTGCTTTGACCTTCTAGTTTTTACACCTTCATACACATTTCCTATAACTTGCTCAATTGGATGTGCATGATTGAATTTTAAATCAGTTGGAGGTTTATAGGAATTGTTACCTTCACTTACCCTTTCCTCCATGGATTCTTCTTGCTTTTCCATATGCAATTTTTCAAGATTGCTTGTTATGTCATCTGCATCACTTAGATCATGTTTTCTTTTAAAGCATGTATTAGTTTCATCAAAAATAACATGTATGGATTCTTCTACAACTTGGTTTCGTTTATTGAAAACTCTATATGCTTTGCTATTTGATGAATAACCAAGGAATATTGCTTCATCACTTTTAGCAACATAACATGTGCATCCAAAAGCATGAAAATAAGATATGTTTGGTTTCCTTCCTTTCCATAGCTCATATGGGGTCTTTTTCAAGATTGCTCTAATGGTAACTCGATTTAAAACATGACAAGCTGTGCTTACAGCTTCACCCCAAAATTTCTTAGATAATTTGCTCTCATTTAGCAATGTTCTAGCCATCTCTTGTATAGTTCTGTTTTTCCTTTCAACTACTCCATTTTGTTGTGGAGTCCTTGGTGCAGAAAATGTGTGATGAATTCCTTTTTCATTACATAATTCTGTGAATCGTTTGTTCTCAAATTCACCACCATGGTCACTCCTTATACACAAAATGGTATTCTATTTTTCATTTTCCACCAAGTTTACAAAAGTTGAAAACATAGAGAAAGCTTCATCTTTGCTAGCTAAGAGAATTATCCATGTAAATCTTGAAAAGTCATCAACAATCACAAATACATATTTCTTTCCACCAATGGTTAAGAAGTCGGATGGCCCATATAGATCCATGTGTAGCAATTCAAGTGGCCTAGTGGTGGAAATCTCCTTTTTGGTAGAAAAAGACATCTTTGGTTGTTTAGATAATTGACATGCCTTACATAATTTATTTTTGTCATATTTCAACTTAGGCAAGCCTTCTACCAAACTCTTTTTCCATAGGGTCTTTATGTTTCTCATGTTTATATGCCCAAGCCTTTTATGCCAAACCCATGGATCATTATCAATGGTCATTAGACATTGACCATTTAGTTCATCAAGTGAAACCAAATATACATTTCCATGTCTTTTTCCACTAAACATGATATGTTCACCATCAAATACATTGCATATAGATGATTCAAACACAACCTTATATCCTTTATCACATAATTGGCTAATGCTCATTAAGTTATGCTTGAGTCCTTCAAGAAACAAAACATCCTCCATGCATGCATTTGAGCTACTGTAAATATTTCCTTTACCTTTGATTTTACCTTTCTCATTATTACCGAAGGCAATCGTTCCGTCGTTGCAAGGCTTAAGTTTGTGGAATAAACTTCTTTCTCCGGTCATGTGCCTTGAACAACCGCTATCCATGAACCACACATTGTTTGCCTTTGCCTTTAAACAAATCTGAAAAGTAAACAAATAATCCTTATCTCTTTGGTACCCATTTTATGGGTCCAATTGGGTTAGTAATATTGTTCAACCTTTGTTGTTCTAATTTTGAAAGCCCAAATCTTGTGTTTCTTGGAACCCAAACTAATTTAGCACCATGGTCAAATAATCTCTTAAGGTTACACTTATAAACTTTATGACCCATTTTGTTGCAAAAGTTGCAAGCCATTGGTAATCTAGGAGTAGGCCTCCAAGTATATTTTGGTTCAAATGTTGGTCTTTTAGTCCACATAACATTTCTCCTTTGTGGCTTGTATATAGGTGCAATTTTGGTTTGAAGTTTTTCAAGTGTTGGCACATTAGATTTACCACTTTCATTTTGCTCAAATCTATAATAACCAAGACCTCTTTTGTTTGTTTGAGCAGTCATGTTCAGAAACATCTTTACACTTTCTCCTGGATTAGAGAACTTTGCTAATGATTCATTTAAGGATTTGTTCTCCTTTTTCAGTTTTTCTACTTCTTTCAATAATAATTCATTTTCTTCTTTCATTTTTGTTGTTCTTTCAGCTAGTTTTCCATTTTCAATAATAACAAAGTTACATTGTTGTTTCTTTGAGGACAGCTTGTTTCCTAGCTTTTTGATTTCCTCATATAATGAATCATAGGCAGTTTGTAGTTCTTCTAATTCAGCACATTTGATGCAATTTTGAAAAGAATAATAACTTGATTGAGAATAGCAAGGTTTGGAAGTTACCTCATCATTGCTTGTACATTTGGTTGAGGTGGATTGTTCTTCCAAAACTTCAGTCGTGTTTAAGCATAGCAAGTCCTCTTCTTGCTCGATTCGTGCCATGCAACATATTCTTGCACAGTTGGCTGCATCATTGTCGTCAGTTGAAGAGCTGCATGTTGATGAAGTTTCCTCGTTGACGAACATGCCTCTTCCTCTTGGCCTTTGGTATTTTCTTCTTTCATGATTCTCCTTTGGCCTTTCTTCCGGTGTAGGACATTGAGCTTGCATATGTCCTACGCCCCCGCATCGGTAGCATTTTGTGACCTCCTTCTTCTTTTCTTTTTGTGGTCTTTCTTTGAAGTCTTTAAGGTTCTTTTCTTTTCTCACAAATTTTCGAAACTTGTGAGTAAGAAGTGCAATATCTTCATCACCATTGTTAGACGAGGAGGTAGACTCATCTGAGTTGCGTGCCGCTTTTAATGCAATGATTTTCTTCCCTTTATGATTCTCTTCGTTTCTTCTCTTAATTAGCTCATGTGACATTAGTGAGCTAATTAGATCTTCTAGCTTTAGGGTGTTGAGGTCTTTCGCTTCTTCAATAGCTGTAATCTTTGGAGTCCATGAATCCGGTAGAGCTCTTAGTATCTTCATTACCTGTTCGGATTCAGAGATAGCTTTTCCAAGACCTTTGAGAGCATTAGTAATCTTAGAAAATCTTGCAAATATTTTAGAAATATTTTCAGTGTCTAGCATTCTAAAAATTTCCAACTCTCCTATCAAAATATTTCTCCTAGTCCCTTGGACTTGGGAGGTTCCTTCATAAATGGATGTTAGAGTAATCCATATCTCTTTTGCAGTCAAACAAGAAGATACTCTATCATACTCAGAAGCCGTAAGAGCACAAAATAAAGAATTCATTGCCTTGGCATTGCTCTTGACGGTTCTAACTTCCTCTTCGGTCCACTTGGAAGCTCTTTCATCTATAGGCAAGATTACACCGTCTTGGATTGCAATCCAAGAGTCCATATCGGTAGCCATAATGAGTTGCTTCATACGAAGCTTCCAATAACCAAAGTTGTTCCCATCAAACAATGGTGGCCTTGTAAAAGATTGGCCCTCGGCAAAAGCGGGAACGGAAGTAGATTGGGATGCCATGATAATAGATCTCTTTGATTTAATTCAAAGACCTGCTCTGATACTACTTGTTGGGTCCCGAATAGATGGCAAAACCCAAGAGGGGAGGGGTGAATTGGGTTCTTGAAAAATTTCTTTTGGTAACTTAAAAACTTAACTCCTTGTAGAATTAATCCCCTTTAATGAAGAAACTGAATGGAAAGCAAAGTAATAAAGAGAGCAGAAATAAAAGCAAGTAGACAAGGATTTTATAGTGGTTCGGGCAACCTCCCTACTCCACTCTTCCAAGCTCACACACCTTGTGACTTGGGTTCCACTATTGTATTCTCTCAATACAATTAGAGCCTCTTGCTCTCTTCTAGATTCAAAGCTCTAGGGGGCATCAACAACTAGAGCCACTTGCTCTCTTCTAGATTCTAGCTCTAGGGGGCATCAACAACTAGCACAAGTAGGTGATGAGTCACACTCCAATCACACACTACTTTGCTATCAATTGATCTTAGCTACCCAAGCTAAATCAAGTTCAATACAAACAAATAATCAATGAAAGTAAACTACACTTTACAGGTGTGTAGATACGATTTAGCGCAGGGAAGAACTTGTAGATGATGGCTTTGAAGTTTCTGAATGTAGCTCTTGCAACTTGAAGCACAATTCTTCCTCTCTTGATTGGCTTGATCACTTTAATGCTCTTGTAGATAGGAGTTATGCTCACTTAATGTTTTCCAACTACTTCCCTCGTCCACCATGAATGCTATTTATAATTTTGGAGGGAATCCGAACGTTAGAAGGTAGGTGGCGCGCATTTAATGCGCCAACGATCGAATTAATTCCGACCGTTGCGACCCAAGTCGCAGGTGGAGTCGACTTCGGATGCGACTTCGCCCAAGTCGCAGATGAAGTCGACTTCGGGTGCGACTTCGCGAACTTCTGTCTTCAATTTCAACAATGGAAGGTTTTGCCCACTTGAAGTCGATCATGAAGTCGACTTGGCTTTGCGACTTCACCCAAGTCGCAGATGGGGTCGACTTGGCCTTGCGACTTCACGGTCATGATGTTCTTGAAAATCTTGACTTTGATTCATCTTGAATCTTGACTCATGTAATCTTAGATATCTTCTTGATTTGAATGATTGAGTTTATGCTTCTTGCTTGTACTTGGATTTGTCTTCAAATGTTTCAGCTTGAGTATCTATGTTGCCTTGATCTTCATCTTCATTTAGTTTGGCTTGAAATCAAGTAATCCAGAACTTGTCATTTGAAGTTTTCCGTCTGCCTGAGCGAAGTCGATGTCTGAGTCGACTTCGGCTGCGACTTCACCTCAAGTCGCACATGGAGTCGACTTGGGGTGCGACTTCGGCATTCTGCTGTTTCGAATTCAACTCTGGAAGGTTTCGCCCGACTGAAGTCGATGGTGAGGTCGACTTCGTTTGCGACTTGGCTACCCAAGTCGCAGGTGGAGTCGACTTGGCCTGCGACTTCACCTTCCCTTCTTCCGTTTTCAGCTCTGGACGTTCTGCATGTTTGAAGTCGATCTTGGAGTCGACTTGGGGAACGACTTGGCCTTCCAACTTGATTTTCTTCAAATGTATATTCCTTAAGACATTTCACAAACTTGTTAGTAGCCAAGACTTTTCTCAAATTGATTTGTTAATCATCAAAACGTAGATTTAGCTAGTTTTCCTCATGTTTCCAATAATCTACTCCTCTAAAGTCATACCACCAAACTAAGAAAATGAAGTCAGATTGACGACTTTAAACTAATCACTTCTTGGGAGGCAACTTGAGCTTTTTTTTCTTTTAACGGTTATAATTTTCTTTTCAATTTTCCGTTATTTTAGGCTTATAATACTTTTTAATTTGGAGCTTTATTGGGTACTTTTTCAGAGCCTACCAAGATAGGAAGTAATATAGGATAAAGATTCATTCAACCCACCAAAATAAGAAAGTTAACATATCATACTCTCTATTAATTTTGATATATTTTTTTGATGAAATGATTTATATTGAGGACAATGTCAGTTTTAAGCATGTGGGTGAATGTGTTATATTATTTTCTCTGATTATTTCTTTCACTACCCTAATTACATTAATTGTACTTGTACTCACTCAATTTTTGTCACATCTTGAAAAAAAATTTCTTGCACAAATCTTCATATTGGACAAATTGTGACTTAGGATGAAGGGATGCGAAACTTGAAGTGTAGATAGGCCAAGTCACAATGCCAAATCAACCTCGCTCGCGACTTATGCAAAGTCAATAGCCAAGTCAACTTAGGAGTTGCATAAATTGCTTGACTAAAAGCTAAATGTACGAAGCCGATAATTGAGTCGACTTCATTTTGCGACTTAAGTCAAGTTAAAGACAAAGTTCACTCAAGACTCCGACCTACGCCTATGAAGAAAAGCACTACTTAGCTACTAAAATCTTGAAAGTCAAGTCACACATCTAAGTCGACTTCGCCATGCGACTTGGATGAGGATCAAGTTGAAGCCGACTTAAAGCAAGGACTTAGAAGAACAAAAGCAAAGAAGCAAGAGTTGTCGATTTTTGAAATACAGACGAGAAGTGAAGTCGCACAACCAAGTTGACTTAAGGGTTATATGAACTAACTAATTAAAAATTGAAAGTATGAAGTTGCACCTGAAGTCAACTTCACATGCGACTTAAGACAAGTCAAAGGCTAAGTCGACTTTAGGTGAAACTTCGAAAGCACAAGATATAGAAGAAAAATTTGAGAAGTTGGAAAGCCTCGATCAAAGTTCCATCCTAGGTTGACTTTAGTATGCGACTTGGGTGAAGTCGCAGCCAAAGTTAACTCTAGCTGTGACTTATACTGTAACGGTTGGAAAATTCGAATGTTGGCGTATTAAATGCGCGCCACCTACCTCATAATGTTCGAATTTATTTCTCCATTATTTAACGCTTGTCAAAGGAAGAGAAGAGAGTTAGCTAGATCATTGATTCAGCTTCCATCTTTCATCCTACAAACATTCAAGTGCTTATTAAAGTGATTTACAAGAAGAACTACACCATTCATTTCAAGTGCTTAAATAATCACATATCAACTCATTATATATGTTCTTCTCCATTGATAACTTTTCTACGCATCTGTAAAGTGTAGATTCTCATTTCTATTTATTATTTTTGCAATTCCACTTTGTTTGGTGCTGGAGACCAAGATCAAGTGAAGGCAAGTAGTGTGTGGTTGGAGTGTGACTCGCTACCTACTTGTGTGAATATTGTAAATGCCCTCTAGAGTTAGAATCTAGAAGAGAGCAATACTCTTGGTGTAATTGTATGATTTAGTGGAACCCAAGACACAATAGTGTGCTCTCAGAGGAGCGAAGTAGGGAGAATTGTCTCAAACCACTATAATTTCTTGTGTTTGATATCTTTTCTCTATTTGCAATTCCATTCTTAACATTTTTCATTCAAGGGGATTTAATCACAAGGGGTTACATCTAGTATACCAAAAGAATTTTAAAGAACTCAATTCGCCTCTCCCGTCTTGGGTTTTACTATAAACTCGGGACCAATAGTCCTCTCTAATTTGTCAAAAGTTGTTTCTAATACATATAATTGGTAATTCAAAATGATAGTTTTCCCATACACATGAAAATCTCATTTTGGTTAAAGAAGTTCCAATGCTAAAACTAAATTTGACCTGTTTATGGACATGATTCATTTCTCTTTTTGATGAACTTATCTCCGAGAGTATAACTGTTGTTTACTCCTATTGAGCTTGAATTAAAATTTTCTTCTCTAAACCTCAATGCTTGCTTAATTGAACCAACTTTGACTTTGAATTCTAAGCTGAAAAGTATAACAAGAATAAGGTTCAATCACTTGGCTTGTGTAAATGATGAAAATGACTTCCTAGATAACTTAAAATATGGTGAAGAGAATTATTCCCAGACTTGGTTGAAAAAGTTCAAAATAAAAAACTGCTAGACCAAGGGTAGGAACAAACTTTAAAAAAAAAAGAATCAAAGCACTAAGTGTAGGGGTGACATTATTTCTTGTTGCAAAATGAGACTCAAATCAATTTGGAGACGGTATAATATTTGAAATATTTTGAAATATTATTTTTTGTGCTAAACTTAATTGTTGTCCTATAAAGTCTTTATGATCTTATGAATTGGTTGATTAAGTTGGTGTAGAAATTTTGATGCGGGAAATCGATAAGATATATATGAGGTAATTCGACTGATATTTTTCTGCATTACTACCATTACTTGAATTGTTGAATGTGCATTGAAAAACCAGATAACAATGGGAGGATACCTAATAATTAAGAGTTTATTATAGGAGCTTTTGAATACTTAATGATTGAAAGTAGAATAGAGAATAATGTGTACAACATGAATTGAGTAAGAAGAGATCTTTGACCAAGATCTTCAATAAGCGTCATGTTTAAATTTTTTTATCTAACATCCTTGCTACTTTCTCACTTACCTTTTGCTCAAAGTTTTTGGAAGACTAATTTAGAATTTTGCAATTCATTCTTCAATTCTTTTATATTTGCTTGAGAACACTCAAAAGTTCATATGTGGGGATATTCGATGTCTAATAATTAATAATATATTTGTTGGTATTTTTATACCAATTTGGTGGGTAAATTGTTTGAGTTTAATGTGAAAATTATTTTAAAATATGTTTTGGGAACATTTGAACATTAAATATTAATTTCAAGTGATTTAAATAATTTTTGTGATTTTGGCTTGAAGTTATATTTTTTATTTGTTGCCATAAAATCAAATGGGTTAGAGATAATTTTTATATTGGTAACCTGTTAATAAATTTGAGGAGTTTACGATTTAATTATTTTTATGCAGATTTTCAAATCCAAATAGTGGGCCCCACAAACTGTCGAAAAAATCAACGGCCAAAAAATTATTAGTCGCCATTTACTATCCATCAAAATCCAAATGGTCCAAGTGCTTAAATTCATGTGCGGCCCACCAGAAAATTCAATCCAGCACGTCAAAGGAAAGCTGTTCACCAATGCATCCACCGTCCATCTCGTACAGCCCTTCTGATCACGTCCAGTAGATCATGTAAAATCCAAGCTATCCATCTAGATCAACCGTTGATCCAAGCTTCGAAAAAAAATCCACACCGTCCCTTTTAAATCCATGCACAGTTGTCTAGATTTTTCTGCTTTTAACCATCCAACCGCCAATATTTCTGATTTTAAATGAACGGCTTGGATTTTTTTATCTAGCAAAATCACACCATCCAAGCCAGCTGACCCGTCCAGATATTTTTAATAAATTTTAGCTGTCAATTTTTTTATATGCGGATCATCATCATCGCCCAAAATTTCATATGACAGCATGCATGAATTTCAGCCATGAAATATATTGAGCCACTAACCACGAACCACGACTAATTCCAAATCGTCCTAAAAGATCTGAAATTCGGATACATCAGCACCGCAATCCAGAAGCTTGAAATCGTCCAGCAATTTTCACAATGCACTCATGGCAATCAAACCTAGGACGAACTGAGGGCGCAAGTTGGACGACCACGGTTTTTTCTTTGAGCCTATAAATCCATGTTTTCACGACATGCTTTGAGAAGATTTCACATAACAGAAAATTGAGGGAGAATTTGTGTGTGTGTGTGTGAGAGAGAGAGAGAGAGAGTGTGTGTGAAACCCGGACCCAAGTAAGGTTTATTTATATACAATTGGCATATAAATATGAATTAAGTATAGTTTAGTGGAATTATGAATGATTTCCTTTGCAATATTGATGATTTATCGCAATTAGGGCAAATGATGATGAATGATCAATAAAAGCCGATATGCGTCAATGTGATTAAAGAGGCTTAATGAAGATTAGGAAATATGAATATATTGAGGATAATTACCTCATGTATTATGGTTTAACTAATGGAGATTTTGATGTTAATTATGAATTAAAGGAGGCAAATGCTAGAAAATGCATAACTCGATGCCGGGAAGGCGAATTAAGATGAAAATTGAAAGTTAAGCACATAATTTTGTGCTTAATCTTATGTTAATGATGGATTACAAAAATAAGAATGAAATTAGGGTAAAAATTGATCATCACGGTTCAAAAATTCAAATGGTCATAACTTGAGCTAGAAAAGTCGGATTGAGATGAAATTTGAAATGAACGGTTAAAATTATGAGATTAATGCAATGAGAATCTTGGATTAAGATAATTATGATAAAATTCAGTGATTAATGCATGATTTGAAAGTTATTAGATTAGCTCAAATGAGCTTGAAAAGGTGGTCGTACATGTGGACGATCAAGGGCCATATACTTTATTTTTTCTAAATTTTTAAAAAAATTCAAAATGTGTATTTTAATGACCTAGGAAGCTAGGGGGAGATATGGAAGAGATTTGGGCTGAATTTTGTAGCAAGAAAATGCCAAAAAGTCCATGATAAGTGGACCCCACGATATGGACAGCAATGGAGCATGAGAGAGAGGTGCACAGTCAAGTAGATTTTGTGATTTTTTATGATTTTTTTTAATAGCTAAATTGACCCCTAATTAAGCTAGCTACCTAGGGTGATTAAATACCCATTAATTAAAGTGAAAATTTGGTGGAAAATTCGTGCAAGAGCTGATGCAAGTGGACCCCACCCAATTGGACAGCTTTATCTAAAAGCTGGATAAGGCTGTGGAAAAAAAATCCGAAACAAATATTAAATGATTAAATATGTGGCTGAAAATTTTTGTGCAAACTCTAGGGTAAATTTTCAAAACTTTAACCTCAATTTTGGGTCGAATTGTAAAGGAAAAATTGAAAAATAAATGCTTATATAAGCAGGAAGTGTGGACGTTCCAGATTTCTGTTTGGGAGAGAAAAAAAGAAAAAATTCAAAGGGGCAGTGGCTGGGAAGATCCAAGGGATGAAACCATGAAGAAATGAAGGGTATTTCAAGTTCTCAAAGGATGGATCACCAATTAATCAAGTAAGTATATGATTATTTTGATTTTATGTTTCAAATCTGGAAATTATATGATGTTGTAAATTAAAATACGGACGGAACAGTAAATGGATGAAGTTTAGCAGAAATGTTTTTGGGAAGAATCCTTATGAGGTTATTAAGGAACTAAAAACTTTTCAGATTAAAATAATAATTAATTTGCAAATTAAAAATCCGAGAAGATTAGCCCAAACAGGGTAAAACGGGTGACAGGATCAGCAGTAGAAAATGATTTTTAATAATTTATACATGGATTTTGGGGCTAAAAATTTTAAACATATATAAAATATATTAAGGATCACACAAAAAAATTAAACATTAGGTTTAGATGGGTATAAATATGCCCCATAATTCACGTGATTAGGGCTGACCCTAAACTCACAACACTGTCCAGCACAGTGAAAATGCCAAAATAAATATATGATGTTAATATTTAGTGATGAAATATTTATGACAGTTAATTAATGTATTTAATGAGGTATGTTAGAAATTTCAGATTAAAACTCCTTGATTTGATATTAATTCAAGATTTTGAGATTTCAATACACCTGATTTCAGCATATGTGGATAGTTGGAGAAAAAAATCAAAAAGAAATATGAAACCTGTGTAGAAATGATCCAAATTGATATATATATTAATATACTAAATTTTTATTAGGAAAAGTTGGATTAATTGCTGAAAATTCGGATTTATAAAACTGTTTAGGGTTATGTGTTGAGAAACATGTTAAATGTGTGAAAAATGGGTTCCAAAGTTGCTGTTTTGGAAACCTATGATTAGTGGATTTAAATCCCATAAAAATATCATAAAAAAAGTTTTAATTAGGGATAATTATCATGATAAATTAGTGACTAAATTTCTGACTTGGGAGATTTTATGAAATGCCTCATATATGTGTTACCAAATGGGCATTTGTGAAAGGATAAACATGTATAGGTGGTAAATAATTTATGTAATGTGATTTTATGAAAAAATGCATAAAAATATGATGAATTTTGTGAATATATTTCTGTTTATAATTAAATGATTTTAATCTCAAATTTTGGGATTAATTAATGAGGCTTACGACAATAACGGGTGCTTAAAATGAGCAACGATGAGTGAAAAATGAAAAATATGTTAAAAATGATAAACAGAGGTAATGAACCTCGAAATAATGATTTAATGAAAGATTATTACATATATGTAAGTTTACCCTACATAAGGGTATTAAAAATGAATAACGTGATGTATAGGTTATGATACGTATGAACACCCGACTTGAATGACAAGTGGGCTAAGTTAATGTAATATAAGTCTAAATGGATTTATATAGGTTGGAAAACCTAAGGAATATAAGTATTTGAAGATGATGCAAATAAATGAAATTTTATTTTCATTTATCTAGGCAAAGGCAAGGAGATGAATGGAAGAAAAGGATTATAGTGATCTCAGGTAAGCAAGCGAACTATTTAAAATTATGGATTTTTCTCTATATGTTGAAATGATGATTTTGTCAATGCTTTTATGATTATGTTTTGATGAATGGGCAAGCACGTGTTTTGAAAATGATGGCTTTAATGCAAAGCCATAAGTTTTGAAAAATGATGGCTTTAAGGAAAAACCTCAAGGATTGCTTCTTGGGAAGCAATCAACGATTTTAAGATAAGGAATCTATCACAAATGTTGTCATGGATTGGCAATGCTTTATGTTAATAGAATTCGAGAATTTTGCTTATGAGTAAGCAAGTTCCCCACAATAATGTTTTCAAAGGACTTTATGTTTTTTGTCGATGGTTTTTCCTAAGAATTTGCTTTTAAGTAACCAAGTTCTTTACAATGTTGTTTCAAAAGTATTTTACAAGAAAAAGGGAATTTTTTCCTTTTTCACAAAACAACAAATATAAATAAGTTTTGCATTTCTCTTATAATGTTTAATGATAAATAATCATGTTATAAAAAAAAGAAAAAGGAGATTTGATTTATGAAAAAGATTTGTTTTGCTAGATCTTGATAATTAAATAATAGATGATGATTTGAACATAGTTCATATATTTTGAAATGATATTCAAAAAGTTTTTATTTCCTTTAGATAAGGAAATCTATATTGAAAATGTTTTGAAAAATATTTATACGAGTGTTGTTAAATAGAATTTAAGGATGACCAACCTCCTATATTGATTTCATAAGATGGTTTAATTTTGAAAATTCAAAGGTTTTGAAATTCTTTTATAAGGATTTTAAGATGTATTATTTTTCAAACATTTCCAAATGGTTATCAAAATATTTTACTCAAAATGTTTCTAAAAGAATTTAAGGAAGATCATCCTAAAATTTGATTTCAAATAACAACTTCTTAAAGTGGGTGCGCTCGCTTCCAAGTTGACACGGACTACGGTCTGTGATGTATTTTTAAAAATAACTTTTAAATATCTAGACTTCGGTCTAAGATTTTTTGTGTGATATGGATGCAGGCTGCGGTCTGTGATCCCGGTTTAAAAGGACATGGGCTGCGGTCTGTAGTTCTTTAAACCAAACGGGCTGTGGTCCGTCATAACAATGTACGGTGCACCGGTACAATAAACAGGCAGGTTGTAGAGCACGGTTGGGATGACCGGGGCCCACTCTACATAAGGCCAAGTCGCTAAGGGATGACAGGAGTGCCGGCGGCGCCGTCCCTGAGATGGGAGAAGGATAAATAAACAGCCGCCTGACTAGCGTGCTGTTAAGGATTCTCTTCCTAAAGGTAGCATGATTACTTGCTAAGTGTCATTACTAGATGGAGAGAAATGTGTTTGTATACGTTTTGCTTTCCAAAAGCCCAAAGATTGGGATATAAAAGCATTTATACAAAAAGTTATCCTAAATTGGATTTCTATGAGCTATTATGCATAAGTTACCCTAAAAGAAAGGGTGTTTTACACAAAAGTGTAAATAACGGGAATAAAAGGAAATTTTTTCTATGCAAACGCATTTATGTAAATGATTTATGTATTTTATTTGCTTTGTTTACTATAAACAAGCCCCAAGACGGGGATTATGAAAAGGATTTATGTTAAACTTATTTTTGGACATAAGAATGTCCATTTTTAAAAAGCCTAAATGAAAAGTGTTTATGGACATGAGAATGTCCAATGCCAAAGTGTTTTAATAAAAGGTGTTTTAGGACATATGAATGTCCATTGCCAAAGGAAACTATTTGAAAAATGTTTTGAGACATTAAATGTCTCTTAGCTAAAGGATTTTATGATGAAAAATATTTTTGGACATAAAAATGTCCTTTGCAGAGAAAGGCTTATGTAAATGATGTTTTAGGACATGAGAATGTCCTTCTTTGCTAAAGAATTTATGGAAAAAAAAATATTTTGGACGTAAAAAGTCTAGTGGCAAAAGATGGTTTTATGTAAAGGTCTTTGAACATTAAAAATGTTCATCTAAGATCAAAGGAAATTAACTAAGGAGGGTAAAACACATATGTTTTGCCTTAACAAGCTCAGACATGGCTTGTAAATGATTTTAAGAATAATGTTTATGAAAAATGTTCAAGGACATGGAACTATCCTTATGAACAAGGATTTGATGATAATGTTCTTTTCATGATAATGTTTTGGGACATATAAATGTCCTCGTGAAAAAGGTGTTCAAGATATTTATGAAAAAAGTTTTCAAGGAAGTCTTGCCCTAATGATAAAATGCTTGCTTACTGAGTTATCACTCACATTTTGTTTTCCAAACCTTAGACAGGTACTGGGAGACTCAAGGGGTCGAGGACCTAAAAAATGGAGAAAAGGTACGTAAGGGAAGCCATGTGGCTATAAGGAATGGGAAAGCATAGATATACTAAGGTATGTTAATGTGTATGTGAACTTAATTAGCATTTTAAGTTCTATATGATTCAATGATTGAATGTATAGATGTATGAATGTAAAATGTGATGATTTAGTCAAAGAGACTTTTATTGTAGAAAAGCATGATGAGATGCTATGAATGAAATATGAAATGTATTACAAGTGTATTGCCGCTTGTATGATATATGATGTTTATTTTAAAGAAACGATTGATGAATAATGGTGTGAAATGTAAAGATATGAATGTATGATGCAGAATGTGATGAAAACGATGATGAAGAAATCGAAAAAAAATTCGGACGAGTTTCAAATTTAGAACCCTCCGCGTGATCAGGGCAACAATCCTGATTCACATTTACCAATCGATAAGATCTTGAGGTAAGGAAGTGACATCTCGGTTTGGGGCGCCATAGAGAGAGAGAGAAGAGTTTTTTTTTAGAGGAGGTGGAAAGCATATGGTTAGAGGCAAGGCGGCAAATTGTGAGGAGCGGTCAACATACCTTCAAGGCTTCCAACCATTAAGCTTTTTTTTCTTTTTCCTTTTTATTTTAATTGTCTTGTTTGATATGGATTTCAATTTCAATTTTATTTCGAACTTAAACTTGCTTGGCTAAGCCCCATATCCAAGGTTTAGGATGCAACATGTGTAAAATATAGCAAGATGCATGGTTTTGATTTATTTATGATAGATATTGTAGTTAATTTAATATCTTGTGACATGATTTCATATATTAGATGATGAAACCGAGATGTGAAAATCTAATATACGAAAATCAAGATATTAAACCTGAAAGTCTAAGACCATGAGAATAGGCATAATGGCCATGAAAAATCCACGAACAGCCACAAAACCTAATGGATCTATGGAACCCCAGCTATCTTAAAGCATGGAAAATGTAGCTTAAGTTAGGGCTTATATCAGGATGAGATTAGGGCAATTAGCTAAGCAAGGTGATTAAGTTAATTACCTATGATTACTTTGATAAATGTGTACTAAAAGATGAAAATAGTGTAGAGAATGCTTAAGTGGCGTGGCATTAATGACAAGTAATGATGTGAGTGATGAGGTGGCAAGTTTAATTAATGCCCCTCTTTCATGTTATTTTTTATTAAATACTTGATAAATTGATATCTTGTGATTTACAAGGTAGGATGACTTGCAATTTTAAGGGAAAGCCTAAGTCGGCATACCCTGCATGATGAATGGTTTGAATCATGAAAATTATGAATGGAAAGTGGTGAAACGATTCAAGTTACATGATGTTTTATGAATTAAATTCATTTTGTTAATAACTTAGCCTATATTTATCATTTTGAGATGAAATTTTCTATGAATGGCTAAGTTAATGAACTCTAAGTTATGAATGGATAGATTATGTCAAACCTTGATAGGAAACCCTAAATGACATGTGTTAAGTGTGATTAAATATTAATGATGAAGATTAATTAAGGCCATTGGCTTTTGATCATCAAAAGTGGATTTGCCATTAATGCACGAGTGAGCTTTTGGTGGACCACTTTTGAGGTGGCAAAATGAAGGGAATTTGGAGCAAAGAAATAGTCAACCAAATAATGCTAAAGTTAACATTTGCAATTCCATTGGACATGTGTCAAACAAGGATGCATTTGTGAGAGATTAAGGTCAATCAAAAAGCTGCAAAGTTGACTTATGGAACCTCCATCCAACATGTGGCAAGTCAGGATTATTTTGGGCAGATTTTATATATGAAAAAAATGCCAAAAATGGCATGATAATGCTCCCACCATGGAAAATTCTTAGATGGAAAAAATGGGTTAAGAAAAACATGATTAATTACTGGAATTTATGGATTAGAAAACTGTTATGATTTAAGTGTCAAATGAGGCGTTGAAAGGATGAAAAATAGGTCCCAAAGTTGCTGTTTTGGAACCCTATGATGAATGGATTAAAATTTCAAAACTAAACCCTAAATTATATGTTAATTAAGGGGCTTAATCATGCTAATTAAGGACACAAGTTTCTGTGTTGAAAAATTTTAAAAAACACATGATTTATGTGTCGAGAAATGGACATGTATGGGGAGATAGGCATGAGAAAATGATAAATGATTTATGTGGATTGTTAAAATGAAAAAAATGCATGAAAACATGATGAAAAACGTGGATTAAGTTCCTGTTTAAGTAAATAATGATAATCTCAAATTTTGAGATTATTATATGATGTCTAAATTTTAACTAAGTGCTTAAAATAAGCACCGTTATATGAAAAGTGGAAAATATGTTAAAAATGATAAATGGAGGAAATGAACCTCTAAATAATGATTTAATGAATAATTATAATATGTATGTAAGTTTACCCTATATAAGGGTATTAAAAATGAATGAATGAATAATGTAATATATAGGCTATATTGATACGTATGAACACCCGACTTGAAAGACAAGTGGGTTAAGCTAAATGAAATTATGTAGGTTGGAAAATCCTAAGGGATATAAGCACCTAATGATGATATGAATAAATAAAATTTTATTTTCATTTATCTAGGCAAAGGCAAGGAAAAAAATGGAAGAAAGAAATTAAGGCGGTCTCAGGTAAGCAAGCGAACTTTCCAAATCATTTATTTCTCCCTATGTGTTGAAATGATTTATGATGTTATGTTGATATTTTTATGATTACGCTTTAACGAATGGGCAAGCACAAGTTTTGGAAATTGATGGCTTTAATGAAAAGCCACAAGTTTTGAAAATGATGACTTTAATGAAAAGTCGTAAGTTTTGAAAAAGGATGGCTTCAGGAAAAACCTTAAGGTTTGCTTCATGGGAAGCAAACAATATTTTTTTTAAGATAAGAATGTTATCACAAGTGTTGCCAAAGATTGTCAATGCTTTATGTTAATGAAATTGAGAAATTTTCTTATGAATAAGCAAGTTCTCCATAATGATAATTTTAAAGGATTTTTATGTTTTATGTCGATGTTTTTAAGGAATTTGCTTTTAAGTAAGCAAGCTCTTTATGATGTTGTTTCAAAAGTATTTTATAAGAAAAAGAAAATTTTGCCCTTTTTCACAAAACAATATTTGTAAATAAGTTTGAATATATTCTTATGACATTTTGTGATAAACAATTATGTTTATGAAAGAAAAAGGAAAAAGGGATTTGATTTATGGAAAAAAGATTGATTTGTCTATGTTAGGATATTTAAATATAAACAATGATTTAGACATAGTCCATATGTTTTGAAATGATATTTGAAAAAGTTTTAATTTTCTTTAGATAAGGAAATCTATGTTGAAAATATCTTGAAAAATGTTTATACGGATGTTGTTTAATGGGATTTAAGGATGACTAACCTAATAAGTTGGTTTCATAAACTGGTTTGATTTTGGGTTGTTAAAATAGCATGCAAAAGACTATGCAAGCCCCTCTCTATGAAAAAATGATAAGATAGATATGTGGACAATAATTTGATTTTAGGGTGGTTGAGAAAGGGATGGTATAATTGCGCAATTTTTGTGAGCAAAAAAGGTCTGAAATGGAAACCAAGAAAATGCTAAGAAAAATACATGTATTATTCTTTAAAATATAAATGTTTTGAAATGCTTTTATCATAAGGGTTTTAAGATATATTATTTATCAAACATTTCAAACGTTTATCAAAATTTTTTACTTAAAATGGTTCTAAATGAATTTAAAGAAGGTCATCCAAAAATTAGATTTCAAAGAACAACTTGTTTAAAGTGGGTGCGCTCGCTTTACAAGTTGACACAGACTGTAGTCTGTGATGTTCTTTTCAAAAATGATTTTTTTTAAGATACAGACCTCGGTTTATGGTATTTTCAAGTATGGATGCAGGTTGCAGTCTGTGATCCCGGTTTAAAAGGACACTGGCTGCGGTTTGTGATACATTAAACCAAACGAACTGCGGTCTGTGATACGGATGTATGGTGCACCAGTACAAGGAATAGGCCTGTGGCGCCCCAAACCCGAGGGTCACATCCTGAGCCTTACCTCGGGATCGTTATTAATTGGTAAACGTGATCAGGATTGTTGCCCTGTCACACAGCGGATTTTAACGGATATTTATCCAATTAAATATGTTACCATAGAAGTTTATCTCCTTACATTTTTCATCTCATGCATATTTAGGTCATTTCCAACCAACAATTTCATAGGAATTCATGATGTTCAAGAGATATTTCAAACTTTCACATAAATCAGATGTCACGACATGTATCATCCATAGTTTTTAACACAACATCAAAGGATTTTACAACCATTCAACATAAATTTTCCATGACATAAAACTTATAATTTTTTTCATTTCTTCATTCGTTGGTTCTTGTTCCTTTGTCAGGCCTCTTGTTTCACCTGTCTATAGGTTTGGAAAACGAAAACGTGAGTCGAAACTCAATAAGCAAGCTGTATATTTTACAGGCAATATTTTTCATTTAAAATATCTTGGAAAGCAATTCATACGTTTTGAAAAGATGTATCTTGAAAACATAATTCTTGTACTTATCACCAGTACGACATGCATAATGCAATGCAAAAACCGTGAACATATCCTTCATTGGATGGAAGCTAGCTAGGCGACCATCCGTCCTTGTCTTCTCCTATCTCAGGGAGGGGGTCGCTGACCTTAGGCCTATTTTAGCGACTTGGCCGCACCAAAGGGGGACAATCGGTCCGCTTATACCTTTTAGGTGGACCTAGTACTTTGTGCACATGAAACTTTCATAAAATCATCTTTAGCATGCTAGCATGATTTTTCATTTAGAAACTTAGAATCACAGCATTTTTCATAACATTTATCAAAGAAATTTCACAAGGTCATCTTGTAAAAAGCATCATTTCAATACATGTTTAACTAAGGAATGACCATCCTTAAATACATTAGAAATAATTTCCGTCATCACCTCAAAACAATTAAAGCAAAAATTGCATTTACTTAAACAATTTAGAAAACAAAAAAAATTATTTAAAAATTTGCTTGCTTATCTGTGTTTCTCTAGCTTTCCAAATTTGTCTTTTCTTTGCCCTTGCCTACATGAGAATAATATAATATTCATATATTTCTTTTTCTTGCATCCAACTTAGTTTTCCAACCCATTTTCATTAACATATAATATCCATTTGACTTCTCAAGTCATTATGCATGTACAACACATACTTGTACATTACATCGGCTATTACACATCATATTTAATTCCATAAGTAGGGTAATCATTCAATCACTTAATAATCATTAAATAATAATTATTTAAATTTTCATTACCTTCCATACACTATTTTTCACTTATTTTTTCCAAAAGTTTATACATCGGTGCTCATTTTAAGCACACGTTGTTGCCTTAAACCTCATTAATTAATCCCAGAATTTGAAATTAACATCATGCATCTAAACAGCTATATATTCACGAAATTTGTCATATTTTCATGCATTTTTGCACATAATCAAATTACATAAGTCATCTACCACTTATGCATATTCATCTACCCACTTATACCCATTGAACAACACATATATGATGCATTGCATAAAAATTTCCAAGTCATCAACTTAATCCTTAATTCAGCATGATAATCATCCTTAATTAACAATTTATTTAGGGTATTTTTATGGAATTTTAATCCACTAATTGTAGGTTTCCAAAACAGCAACTTTGGAACCCGTTTTTCACCCTTTTAATGTATCTTTCGATACTTAACCCTAAACAGTTTTATAATTACAAATTTCTAGCAATTAATCCAAATTTTCCTAACCCAAAATCTATGGTATTAACACATATTTAAAATTCATAATTTAACTCCTCTCAAAACAGCAACTTTCATGTACATATTGGGTGTCTTTCTCACCCCATTTTGCATATCCATACCTATGCTCTAAAATTCCAGATATAAGGCAAGGTTAACTCATTCCTTTTGGTCATTCAAAGTACCCTAAATTTAGACTAATTTACCCTCTAAATCATTCATAATTCACTTAAGCATACTTACACAACATGCATGTCACAAAAATCATGGAAATCGGGTCATATACATCACTTTGAATTCCATTCTTTCTAAATTTCATATCTTAAGCTTAAATCAACATATATATTTCACTAAAACATGATTCATAGCCTAAACATGATACTAACCCAAAACAGCAACTTAACGCTTGCATTTAGGATTTATCAAGTTAGGTTTTCAACCCATATTCCATTCTAATCTCCATTTCAACTTCATAAATCATTGAAATTCATATATATATCTTAATACTCATTCAATATTTAATCAAATAGAATATTGCATCACCATTTAAGGAAAATTTATGCATCAAATTCATATCCAAAAACTTGGGGTATAAAACTTAAAATCAAAGGGTTTAACTCATCACATACACTTACTTGATTGTTGAAACCTTAACCCTAATCAATTCAAGCTTGATTCCTCCTCCTTTTTCCCTTTCTTTTTTCCTTCTTTTTTTTCCTCCCTTTTCTTCCTCCTTACTGGGGTTCCCTTGGACGTGCGCTGCTGCTGAGTTGTGGGGAGTGTTTTGCTACTTAGAAATTTTTCTAACACTCCTCTCACATAGCCGTCCACCACTTTATATAAGAGCTGGATTTTTTTCCAGCTTGTGGACCCCACTTTGAGCATGATTTGAAGAGTAAGTTAACGCATTTTTATCCATTGATGTGCTGTTCCATTTGTGGCCAAGTAAAATCATTTTAACCACATTTTTCATAATAAAAAATCTGCTCAAGATAAGCTTCAATCAAGTTGTCCATTGCACACGTCCACCTAGCTGCTCCTTTTTCCAGATTTTTTATACACTTTGGCAGCCTTAATTTAAGGGTAATTTATGAACCTAATATGTAGCTAGTTCAGCTATTAATTTGGCATAAAAAAATCAAGAAAAATTCCAACAGCAACACCCTTGAACATCCATGTGTATGACACCTGTGCTGTCCAATATTCGATCTCTAAATGGGCAGCTGATATTAACGATTTTGCAGGGATTTTTCTACATGAATAAATGCACATTTATACATCCCTGCATGCTAGCTACATAGGTTCATGAATTATATAAATAAAAAAATTGAAAATAATCCAAACAGCAGCTGGTTTGGACGTCATGGTTGCCACCTTACCTATGCTCCTTTGAGCTCTCCCTTAGCCCCATAAATACTCACATTATTGTAGGGATAATTCCATGGGTTTTACATTTTATGATAATTCAAAAAATACCCTAGTTTTGAGCTGCATTTGACACCTAGTTAAGCCATTAAAAATTGCATTTAATTCATGTACTCCTTGCCTTTAATGCATGATACTTTTAGGGAGTAAAAGTCAACTGTATACACCTTTTTCAATTCAGACATTTTCCCAGCATCATTTGCTTAATCTAATCCTTCCAACATATTAATCTCATGATTTTATTCAACCGTTCAAATTTCATCTCAATCCAATTTTTCTAGCCAAGTTATAGTCATTTGAAGTTAACGGTTGAATTTGAAATATGATCAATTAATTGTCAAAATAATTTCATCAAGAATTTTTATAATCAAATAATCCCATAAGATCAAGCCCATCATTATCTACTTCCCTTTCAAATTTCACTTGAATCCGCCTTACAGGCGTTGAGTTATGAATTTTCTAGTATTTTTCCACTTAACTTGATAATTATCCTTTAAATTCTCATAGTTTATACCAAATAATTTAAAATAATTATTCATGATATATTGGTATATTTCAATTACCATCAAACTACTTTAATTCCATTGTCCCATATCAACTTATAATGATTACTTGAATCATTATTTCTAGCCCTTAGCCCTAATTGCAATAACTTAGCAAAATCACAAAATCATCCAAAATTCAATTAATTCACATATAAATCATATGTATATGTTCAATGCATACATTTGAGTTCTACATAGGTTGAGGTTTCAAAATCCTCCCCCCTTATAACAGGTTTCGTCCCGAAACCGTCTATTCTTTAAACAACTGGGGGTATTTCCGTTCCACTTCTTCTTTTAACTCCCAAGTGGCTTCGTTTTCGGAATACCGGTTCCATTGTACCTTCACGTACTCGATTCCTCGATTCTGAAGCTTTTGTACCTTCTGATCCAAGATTCTAACTGGCCTTTCCTCATAATTCAAATAATCTTGAATCTGTAGGTTTTCAACCACTAATACATGGGTCGGGTCCGGAACATATTTCCTAAGCATAGAAATATGGAATACATTATGGACTAAGGCTAACGTCGGGGTGCACATACGGAGCATATCTTCAATGATTTGATTCACTCGCTCCGTTTGTCCATCTGTTTGATGATGGAAAGCTATATTGAACTTAAGTTGAGTGCCTAAGGTTTCATGTAAGCTCTTCCAAAATCTTGACGTAAACGTCGCATCCTGATCCGAAACAATCGACTTCGGCACTCCATGGAGTCGTATGATCTCCTTATAATATATCTTGGCTAGCCTTTCTACTGTATAAGTCCTTTTTAGAGGTATGAAGTGAGCAACCTTCGATAGTCTGTCTACTATTACCCATATGGAATCATTTCCTGCTTGGGTCTGAGGTAATCCTTCGATAAAATCCATTGTGATGTCGTCCCACTTCCATTCAGGAATTTCCAAGGACTGTAATTTTTTAGGCACTCTTTGGTGATCTGCTTTCACCCGTTGGCAAGTTAAACACTTAGCCACGTATTCAGCAATCTCCCTTTTCATATTATTCCACCAATATATTTTCTTGAGATCTTAATACATTTTAGTACTTCCTGGGTGAATAAAAAATGATGAAAAATGAGTCTCCTTAAGGATCTGTTCCTTTAACTCAACTGTATTAGGTATGTAAAGGAGACCGTTATACCTATACATACCTTGCTCATCGATAGCAAATTCAGATAACCCCTTCTTCTTCATCTTCTCTACATGTGTATGTAGGTCTGTATTCTTTTGTTGCGCAGTCTTGATCTGTTCAAAAAGTGACGATTGTATGCATAGTTGTGATAATCTTGTTTGAACTCCAGGTGGACATACAATCCGTTCTAGTTGCCTTATTTCCCGTAGCAATCCTTCCTCATTGGTAATAAGATGCGCTAAGTTGACATTTCTGCTCAATGCATCAGCTACCACGTTTGCCTTACCTGGATGGTATAAAATTTCCAAGTCATAATCCTTCAATAGCTCGAGTCATCTCCTTTGTCTCATGTTTAACTCCTTCTGAGTGAAAATGTATATAAGGCTCTTGTGATCTGTATAAATCTCACGTCTTGCACTATACAGGTAATGTCTCCATATTTTCAAGGCAAACACCACTGCTGCTAATTCTACATCATGTGTGGGTAGCTTACCTCATTGGGCTTCAGCTGTCACGATGCATAGGCTATCACTTTTCCTCTTTGCATCAGTACACATCCTAATCCCTTTCTTGAAGCATCACTAAAGACCACAAACCCTTCATTTCCTTCTGGTAGGGTTAGGATGGGCGCTTGTACCACTTGTTGCTTCAATTCTTGAAAACTGCGCTCGCATTCCTCAGACCATACATACTTGACTCCTTTACGAGTCAACCTTGTTAACGGAGCTGACAATTGAGAAAATCCTTCAACAAATCTTCTATAGTAGTCGGCCAACCCAAGAAAACTTCTGATTTCCATGATGGTCATTGGCCTTGGCCATTTTAATACTGCCTCAATCTTTTGAGGATCAACCTGAATACCTCTTTGTGATATTATATGACCAAGAAATCCTATTTATTTCAGCCAGAATTCACATTTCTTCAACTTGACATATAATTTTTCTCTTCTCAATCTTTCCAAAACCCTTCGTAGGTGATTCTCATGTTCTTTCTCCGTTTTTGAGTAGATCAGGACATCATCAATAAATACAACCACACATTGATCGAGATAGTCCCGAAAAACTCTATTGATCATATCCATGAACATAGCAGGGGCATTAGTAAGTCTGAAAGGCATTACCAAAAACTTGTAATGTCCATACTTGGTTCGAAAAGCCGTCTTATGAACATTGGTAGGATTTATTCTCAGTTGATGATACCCTTACTGTAAATCGATCTTGGAGAAAGTTGTGGCTCCTTTCAACTGGTCAAATAAATCATCGATCTTGGGCAATGGATACTTGTTCTTTATTGTAACTTTATTTAGCTCCCAGTACTCAATACATAATCTCAAACTTCAATCTTTTTTCCTCACAAATAATACCAGAGCTCCCAACGGTGACACACTTAGCCTGATGAAATCCTTATCTAACAGCTTGTGGCGCCCCCGACCTGAGGCCTCCACAAGCCTTACTCCAAGACCATTTCGATTGGTAAATGTGATCAGGATTGTTGCCCTGATCATGCTGTGGGTTCTTAATTTGATCTCATCCAAATTTTTTTTCCTTTTATCATATAAGCATACACTTGACATCATTCATAGTGGACTCATCCATATCATCATAAAATTCATCATACAAGTATCTTTACTTTCATATTGTAGGCAGCACATGTATTCATAAATAAAATTCACGTAGAATTTTATACATAATCACTTATCTATTTACATCATACATCATCAAACCCATTTCATTATAAGCAATACATTCATCCATTCATTCTTCAACATACCGATACCTTTTAGCTTTGCTCCTTTCCTCGAGCTGTAAACCTATCTAAGGTTGGGAAAACAAAACGTGAGTGATAAACTCAGTAAGCAAGCACCATTTTTTTCATTTAAATGCATCCCTTGCCCATTCGGTAGGAGACACTTATAAGTGATCAACTACCAATAGGAAGAAACCTTTTATAGAAATCTTCTTTATAATACACTCATAAAACTTTGTGCATGTCCCAATTTTGAGGATTTTCAAAGGAGATGTCTATGCATCTAAACCATTTTTCATGGGGACAATTGTTTGTTCCAAAATATTTTTCATCAATCATGAGGACATGTCTTTGTCCAAAAATATTTTTTCCTTATGGTATGAGGACAATTATATGTCTTAAAATATTTTTCTTATAACCTTTTTACCCATGAGGTCATTTACATGTCCCAAAACATCATCTATTTAAATTTCTTTATAACCCAACTCGGGGTTATTCAAAAGCAATGCATGTGTATAGGAATCTTTTATCTATGCGGACATTCTCATGTCCAAAAATATTTTTCCATATAAACCTCTTTTAACCTGCATATAAGATACCAAACCCTTTTTAAACCAATATGGCAGACATATTCATGTCCTAAAATATTTTTCGGTATCTTCCAAAAACTAAACATAAATCCATTTGAAACCAGCACAAACCCATTTAAAACCAAACAGCGTCGGTGCCCATTTTGGGACTTTTAAAACATAGGGAACATATGTATGTTCCAAAAACATATGGATTTGTGTCTCTGACCCTCAGGTTGGTGACACTTAACAAGTGATCATCCTCTCCTAGGAAAGAAACCTTTCATGAGATAGCATGCGAGCTAGGCATCTGCTCATGAGCTTACTCCCATTTCAGAGAGGGCGCCGTCGGCCTCCAGCCTTCCCTAAGCGACTCGGCTACAGGTAGAGGTGAGCTCTAGTTTTTGACCATTTTGGTCCGTAACCGCCTCAACCATGAGCCTAGTACATCATTTTGCGCACACTCATATGCTAGCAATGATTTTCACAAAAATTAGCACAGTCATTTGACTGTGCCCTTTTTCAAGCCTCAGCTTGATATGTAGAAGCAACTTAGTCCGCAGACTATGCCCTTCTCGAATTGAGAACTGGGTAGGATTGTTTTGAAAATAAAATATTTTAAACCACTCAGTCCGCAGACTATGCCCTTCTCGAATTGAGAACTGAGCGTGGTTTGTTTTGAAAATAAAATATTTTGTAAACTATTTCCAAATCCTAATGTTAGGATGACCACCCTTAAAGAGTTTAGCAATATTTTAATAAATCCATTTTACCAAACATTTGAAATATTTGAGAAGACAATATTTTGCAAAGCTTTAATGATTTGCTAAGCAACTTTTGAAATTCTCATTTTAAGAAGCTTTTGAACTAATTCAAAACTCGCGGAGGCAAAACTTTTCTTAATAACATTTTTATGAGCAAAACATATGAAACTCTCTTCCATCTACTGTAATGGTATTATCTGTCTTGTCCACGTCACTTTCGTGTTACTCTTATATATATAGAGGAGTTTGCATGATCTTTTGATCATTATTTACACAAAAAATCCACCAAATCATTTTGTAGGGCTGGTTATCCTTAAATCTTTTTTGAACATTAGAGTAAAGAATCTTCAAAGTGTTACAACTCTAAGAGTTGTAAAACACCTTGATAAACTATTTCAAAACACCTACATTAATCTCAAAACACGCATATAAATTCAATTTATGACATTTAATGCAAACCATTTCAAAACATCTATTTATTTCAAGAAACCATTTTATAAAGAATTACATTTTTCAATAAAACTCCTTATAAACCACACTTGTATGAACTTGCTTATATTAAAACCATCTTAAAACCCACTTCATTTTTTCAAGAACTGAGCTTGCTTACTCTATAAGCAATTCTCCACATCATTAATATAAACATGATCAAGTAATTTTAATACTTGAATATAAACATTATGCTTGAAAATTCACTTACTTATTTTGTAAGCAACTATGAGACCAACTTATTAAAGCAAGTTCATAAATTTCATAAAATTCTTTTGAAACAATATTTCGAAGAAATCATTTCAACACATAGGAGGAAATCAATATTTTGGAAAGTTCGCTTGCTTACCTGCGTTTTTTTAGCTTCCCAAGTCTACCTTTTCTTTGCCCTTGCCTACATGAGAATAATATAAAATTTCATATATTCCTTTTTCTTGCATCCAACTTAATTTTTCAACCCATTTTCATTGACATATATCATCTATTTGACTTCTCAAGTCATTAGACACATATATAGCACATATTTGCACATTTCATCGGTTAACACATAACATATACAATCCCATAATTAGGGTAACCATTCAATTACATAATAATAATCCAATAATTATCATTTAAAGGTTCATTAACCTTCATTTACCATTTTTCACTTATTTTCCAAAATTTACACATTAGTGCTGCTTTTAAGCACACGTCATCGCCTAAACTTCATAAATTAATTCCAAAATTTGAAATTGATCATTATTCACTCTAAAAAGATATATAATCATGAAATCTATCGTATTTTCACACATTTTTTCTCAAAATAAAATTACAAAAGTCATTTATCACTTATGCATGTTTATCCTTTCACATATGCCCATTTGGGAACACATATAAGAGGCATCTCATAAAATTTTCCAAGTCAGCAACTTGGTAACTAATTCAGCATGGTTATTACCCTTAGTTATTAATTTATCTAGGGTATTTTTATGGGATTTAAATTCACTAATCATAAGCTTCCAAAACAGCCCAAGTCTTCGTATTTTCACTAAGTTCTATCTTCTTATTTAACCATTAATTCCATATATATATAATAATATCAATTATCAATCACCTTGTCTGTCCTTAATCATTTATTAAACTCTTTCCTAACATATATATCAATTTGAATCATTTCTACATAGTTTTCATATTTCTTTTGATTTTTTTTCAAACTATCCACATATGCTGAAATCAGGCGTACTAAAATCTCTAAATCTTGATTTATAATCAAATCGTGGTATTTAATTATTAAATTTCTATCATACATCAATAAATACATGAATTAAATTTCATAAAAATTTCATCATGAAATATTAACATTATATATTTATTTTGGCATTTTCACTGTGCTGGACAGTGTTGTGAGTTTAGGGTCAGCCCTAATCACATGAATTATAACCCATAATAATAAATTTTGATCTTGGTAAAGTTATCCTCATGATGTCTTATATTTCATATAAAAATTTAATATAAAAAATCCTTCTACAAAAATTATTAAAAATCATTTACTACAGCTGATCCTGTCACCCGTTCTACTCTGTTTAGGTTGATCTTCTCAGATTTTTAATTTAAAATCAGCTTAACATTTCAATCATAAATTGTGGTCATCCCTTAATCATCATATAATGAGCTTGTAAACAAATTTTCATTGCGAAAATCCTTCGTTTACTACTTCATTCATAGTTTGGTTTATAACATCATATAACTTCTAGATTTGAAGTGTAAAAATCAAAATTAACATATACTTACTTGATTAATTGATAATCCCTCCTTTTCCCGTTTCTTTTCTTCTTCTCTTTCTTCCTCCTTGGTGGCCTAGGGCTGGGATGTGAGCTGCTGCCTTGGGAGAGAAGATTTAGCACTTAGAAAAATTATTTTCCAAGCTTCTCTTCACATGACCGAGCATCCCATTCATAGAGCTGGATTTTCCAGCTGTGGACTTGGGGTATTTTTTTCCACAAAAATTTAATGTATGCTTATCCCCTCTAATGTTCTGGTTGATTTTTGGCCATATAAAATATTTTTACCATTTTTATTAAACCAAAAATCTGCTTAAGATTGAATCAATCCAAGTTGTCCACTTGTCACGTCCACATGGCTGCCTGTTTTTCAGATTTTTTCCCATTTTTAATAATCTCAATTTGAGGGTAAATTATACACCTAATTATCATTTAATTAATCCGTTAATTCGCATAAAAACCATCTTAAAACCATCTTAAACATTATGCTTGAAAATTCACTTACTTATTTTGTAAGCAACTATGAGACCAACTTATTAAAGCAGTTCATAAATTTCATAAAATTCTTTTGAAATAATATTTCGAAGAAATCATTTCAACACATAGGAGGAAATCTATATTTAGAAAGTTCGCTTGCTTACCTGCGTTTCTTTAGCTTCCCAAGTCTACCTTTTCTTTGCCCTGCCTACATGAGAATAATATAACATTTCATATATTCCTTTTGCTTGCATCCAACTTAATTTCCAACCCATTTTCATTGACATATATCATTCATTTGACTAATTAAATCATTAGACACATAGATAGCACATATTTGCACATTTCATCAGTTAACACATAACATATACAATCCCATAAGTAGGGTAACCATTCAATTACATAATAATCATCCAATAATTATCATTTAAAGGTTCATTAACCTTCATTTACCATTTTTACTTATTTTCCAAAATTTACACATCAGTGCTCCTTTTAAGCACACGTCATCGCCTTAAACTTCATAAATTAATTCCAAAATTTGAAATTGATCATTATGCACTCTAAACAGATATATAATCATGGAATATGTCATATTTTCACACAGTTTAGCTCAAAATCAAATTAGATAAGTCATTTATCACTTATGCATGTTTATCCTTTCACGTATGCCCATTTGGCAACACATATAAGAGGCATCTCATAAAATTTTCCAAGTCAGCAACTTGGTCACTAATTCAGCATGGTTATTAACCTTAGTTATCAATTTATCTAGGGTATTTTTATGGAATTTAAATCCACTAATCATAAGCTTCCAAAACAGCCCTTGCCTTCTTATTTTCACTAAGTTCTATCTTCTTATTTAACCATTAATTCTATATATATAATAATATCAATTATCAATCACCTTTGCTATCATTAATCATTTATTACACTCTTGCCTAACATATATATCAATTTGAATCATTTCTACATAGTTTTCATATTTCTTTTTAGTTTTTTTCTAAAACTATCCACATATGCTGAAATCAGGCGTACTGAAATATCTAAATCTTGATTTATCACCAAATCATGGTATTTAATTCTGAAATTTCTATCATACATCAATAAATACATAATAACTTTCATAAAAATTTCGTCATGAAATATTAACATTATATAATTATTTTTGCATTTTCACTGTGCTGGACAGTGTTGTGAGTTTAGGGTCAGCCCTAATCACATGAATTATAACCAATACTAATAAATTTTGATCTTGGTCAAGTTATCCTCATGATGGCTTATACATCATAAAAAAATTTCATATAAAAAATCCTTCTACAAAATTATTAAAAATTATTTACTACAGTTGATCCTGTCACTCGTTCTACTCTATTTAGGTTGATCTTCTCAGATTTTTAATTTGAAATCTGCTTAACATTTCAATCATAAATTGTGGTCGTCCCTTAATCATCATATAATGAGCTTGTAAACAAATTTTCATTATGAAAATCCTTCGTTTACTCCTTCATCCATAGCTTAGAAAATCACAAAAATTATTTAAAATTCAATAAATTTACTTATAAATCACATGTAAATGTTTAATGCATATATTGAATTCTACTTAAGTTGGGGTTTCACACAGCTCTTGTATTTGGGTCCTCAGTTCATTCATTTCAGCTGGCGCCATTCTGTATGGAGTTTTAGATATTGGGGTTGTACCCGACATAATATCTAAAGTCATATCTATTTCCCTTTGTGGAGGCAATGTGGTTAATTCCTTTGGAAATACGTCAGGAAATTTCCTAACCACCAGAATTTGATTAATTTCTACCTCTGTGCCTTTCTCTACATTGACTGACACTAGGTACGCTTGACATTTTTGTCGAATCATCCTGACTGCTTTCATAGGTGATATCAATATGTTTGAATTTTTGGGCTGTTTTATTTTTTCTGGAGTTGATTCAAATTGCACCTTTTTATTTTTGTAATCTATAGTAGTTCCCAATTGACTTAGCCAATCCATACCCAGTATTACATCAAATTCAGTCATAAGCAATAGGATCAAATCGGCTTCTAAAATCAACGATCCTATCCTAATTGGGCATGCTTTGCATACTTGGCTAGAACTTACTAACCTATAGACAGGGGATTCTACATGAATTATCTGATTAGTCTCCTCAACTGGTAGTGCATGGGTGGTCACATATTGGTATGCTATGGATGAATGACTAGCACCTGAATCAAACAAAGCTACACCAGATTTCCTAAAATATAAACCGTACCTGTGACCACCTTTTCCTCCTGTTCTTGAGATTCCGTCCGGGTCAAGGCATGCACATGTACCGGATTTGTAGAAGTTCCCTGCTTATTTGTTGCTCTGGGTATTCTGAGTTGAGCAGGTCTTCCACGTCCTTGCAATGTTTGCGCCTCATTTGGGCAATTCGAGGCAATGTGACCTGTCTGATCACAGATATAACATTTAACAACTTTTGCTTCCCCCGTCCTACACTCCTTGGCAACTGCATTGAAGAGACAAAAACGTGGACAACTTGATGGGGCAAATGATGTGCAATTATATGCTGATTTGCTATCATTTTTGCTAAATTTATTAATGCCAAATTAATGCATGAATTAAAGGTTAATCAGGTGTATAATTTACCCTTAAATTAGGGTTAAAAAAATGAGAAAAATGCTAGAAAATGGAGGCAGCAAGGACGTGACCAAAGGGGACAGATGTAGGGTTGAGATTGAGCATTTTTTTTGGATTTTGAAAAATGGTAAAAAAATATTTTACTTGGTTGTAAAATGTCCAGCACATGAAGGGGGATAACCATGCATTAAATAGTGTGCAAAATCCAGCTCTTAAGTGGGGCCCATAGCTGGAAATTCCAGCTCTATAAGAAGGGATGCTCGGTCATGTGATAGGAGGTTTTGTGATTTTTTTTCTAAGTGCTGAAACTTCATCTTCCCCAAGGCAGCACTCACGTCCAGCCCTAGCCCAGCCAAGAAGGAAGAAAAAAGAAGGAAAAGAAAGGGAAAAATGAGAGATTACCAATTAATCAAGTAAGTATATGTTAATTTTGATTTTATACTTCAAATCTGGAAGTTATATGATGTTATAAACCAAAATATGAACGAAGTAGTAAACGAAGGATTTTCACCATGAAAATTTATTTACAAGCTCACCATGAAAATTTTTAATAATTTTTGTAGAAGGATTTTTTATATGAAATTTTTATATGATGTATAAGCCATTGTGAGGATAACTCAAACAAAATCAAAATTTATTTTTGGGTGATATTAGTATGGGTTATAATTCACGTGATTAGGGCTGACCCTAAACTCATAACACTGTCAAGCACAGTGAAAATGCCAAAATAAATATATAATGTTAATATTTCGTGATGAAATATTTATGAAAGTTAATTAATGCATTTATTGATATATGATAGAAATTTCAGAATTAAATACCTTGATTTGATTATAAATCAAGATTTAGAGATTTCAGTACGCCTGATTTCAGCATATGCGGATAGTTTGAGAAAAAAGTCAAAAAGAAATATGAAACCTATGTAGAAATGGTCCAAATGATATATATGTTAGGTAAGAGTGTAATAAAGGATTAAGGAAAGTAAATATGATTGATAATTGGTGTTATTATATGTATATGGAATTAATGGGTAAATAAGAAGATGAAACTTAGTGAAAATAAGAAGACAAAGGCTGTTTTGGAAACCTATGATTAGTTGATTTAAATCCCAAAAAAATACCTTAAATAAAGTGATAACTAAGGTTAATAACCATGTTGAATTAGTGACCAAGTTGCTGACTTGGAAAATTTTATGAAATGCCTCTTTTATGTGTTGCCAAATGGGCATATGTGAAAGGATAAACATGCATAAGTGCTAAATGACTTATGTAATGTGATTTTGTGAAAAAATATATGAAAGTATGATAAAATTCATGATTATATATCTGTTTAGAGTTCATAATGATCAATTTAAAATTTTGGAATTAATTTATGAAGTTTAAGGCGATGACGTGTGCTTAAAAGGAGCACCGATGTGTAAATTTTGGAAAATAAGTAAAAAATGATAAATGAAGGTTAATGAACCTATAAATGATAATTATTGTATGAATATTATATGGTTGAATGGTTACCCTACTTATGGGATTGTATATGTTATGTGTTAACCGATGAAATGTGCAAATATGTGTTATATATGTGTCTAATGACTTGAGAAATCAAATGAATGATATATGTTAATGAAAATGGATTGAAAAACTAAGTGGGATGCAAGAAAAAAGGAATATATGAAATGTTATATTATTGTCATGTAGGCAAGGGCAAAGAAAATGAGGATTCAGAAAGCTAACGTGAGACAGGTAAGCAAGCGAACTTTCCAAAATATTGATTTCTTCCTATGTTTTGAAAATGATAGCTTAAATAAAATGCCTTAAGGATTGCTTCATAGGAAACAAGCAATACTTCTTAAAATAATTACTTTATCACAAGTGTTGCCAAGATTGGAAATACTTTATATTAATGATTTTAAAGAGTTTGCTTAAGCAAGCGAGCTTTCCAAAATATTGTTTCAAAAGAATTTTATGAAATTTATGAACTTTCTTTAATAAGTTGATTTCATAGTTTCTTACAAGATAAGTAAGTGAATTTTCAAGCATAATGTTTATATTCAAGTATTAAAATTACTTGATCATGTTTATATTAATGATGTAGAGAATTTCTTATAGAGTAGGCAAGCTCAGTTCTTGAAAATATGATGCATTTTAGGATGGTATTAATATAAGCAAGTTCATACAAGTGTGATTTATAAGGAGTTTTATTGAAAAATGTAATTCTTTACAAAATGGTTTCTAGAAATAAATAGATATTTTGAAATGGTTTCCATTAAATATCATAAATTGAATTTATATACATGTTTTGAGATTTATGTAGGTGTTTTGAAATAATCTATCAAGGTGCTTTTCAACTCTTAGAGTTGTAACACTTTGAACATGCTTTACTCTGATGTTCCAAAAAGATTTAAGGGTGGCCAGTCCTACAAAATGATTTGGTGAATTTTATGTTTAAATAATGATCAAAAGATTATGCTAACTCCTCTATAGATATAAAAGTAACAAGGAAGTGATGTGGACAAGACAAATAATGCCATTACAGTGGATGGAAATGAATTGCATATGTTTTGCTCATAAAAATGTTATTAAGAAAAGTTTTGTCTCTGCGAGTTTTGAATTAGTTCAAAAGCTTCTTAAAATGAGAATTTCAAAAGTTTTTTAGCAAATCATTAAAGTTTTGCAAAATATTGTCTTCTCAAATATTTCAAATGCTTGGTAAAATAGATTTATTAAAACATTGCTAAACTCTTTAAGGGTGGTCATCCTAACATCAGGATTTGGAAATAGTTTACAAAAATATATTTTTTTCAAAACAAACCAAGCCTAGTTCTCAATTCGAGAAGGCCATAGTCTGCGGACCGAGTGATTTAAAATATTTTATTTTCAAAACAATCATGCCCAGTTCTCAATTCGAGAAGGGCATAGTCTGCGGACTAAATTGGCTTTATACATATCAAGCTAAGGCTTGAAAAAGGCACAGTCAAATGACTGAGCTAAGTTTTGTGAAAATCATTGCTAGCATACGAGCGTGCGTAAAATGATGTACTAGGCTCATGGTGGAGGCAGATATGGACCAAATTGGTCGAAAACTAGAGCTCACCTCTACCTGTAGTCGAGTTGCTTAGGTAAGGCAGGAGGTCGGCGGTGCCCTCTCTGAAATGAGAGGAAGCTCATTAGCAGACGCCTAGTTTGTGTGCTGTCTCATAAAAGGTTTCTTTCCTAGGGAAGGATGATTACTTGTTAAGTGCCACCAACCTGAAGGTCAGAGACACAGATCTATATGTTTTTGAAACATACATATGTTCCCTATGTTTTGAAAGTCCCAAAATGGGCACGACGCTGTTTGGTTTTAAATGGATTTGTTTTGGTTTCTAATGGATTTATGTTTTTTTTTCAAAAGATACCAAAAAATATTTTAGGACATGAATATGTCTGCCATGTTGGTTTAAAAAGGGTTTGGTATCTTTTTTGCGGGTTAAAGAGGTTTATGTGGAAAATATTTTTGGACGTGAGAATGTCCGCATAGATAAAAGATTTCTATGCACATGCATTGCTTTTGAATAACCCCGAATTGAGTTATAAAGAAATTTAAATAAATGATAATTTGGGATATGTAAATGTCCTAATGGGGAAAAGGTTATAAGAAAAATGTTTTAGGATATATAATTGTCCCATGCAATATGAAAAATATTTTTGGACATAGACATGTCCCTCATGATAGATGAAAAATATTTTGGGACAAACAATTGTCCTCATGAAAAATGGTTTAGATGCATAGACATCACCTTTGAAAATCCTCGAAATGGGGACATGCACAATGTTTTATGTGTGTATTATAAAGAAGATTTCTATAAAAAGGTTTCTTCCTCTTGGTAGTTGATCACTTGATAAGTGTCCTCCTACCGAATGGGCAAGGGATGCATTTAAATAAAAAAATAATGCTTGCTTACTAAGTTTATCACTTACGTTTTGTTTTCCCAACCTTAGAAAGGTTTATGGCTTGAGGAAAGGAGCAAAGCTAAAAGGTACTGGTATGTTGAACAATGAATGGATGAATGTATTGCTTATAAGGAAATGGGTTTGAATTATATTTATAAGTGTGTATAATGTAAATAGGTAAGTGATTATGTATAAAATTCTACGTGAATTTTTATTTATGAATACATATGCTGCCTACAATATGAAAGTAAAGATACTTGTACGATAAATTTTATGATGATATGGATGAGTCCCCCTATGAATGATGACAAGCGTATGCTTACATGATGAAAGGAAAGAAAAATAAATTTGGATGAAATCAAATTAAGAACCCACCGCGTGATCAGGGCAACAATCCTAATCACATTTACCTATCGAAAAGGTCTTGGAGTAAGGCTTGTGGAGGCCTCGAGTCGGGGGCGCCACACTTTGGCAGCCTTAATTTAAGGGTAATTTATGCACCTAATATGTAGCTAGTTCAGCTGTTATTTGGCATAAAAAAATCAAGAAACATTCCAGTAGCAACACCCTTGAACGTCCATGTGTATGACACCTATGCTGTCCAATATTTGATCTTTAAATTGGCAGCAGATATTAACGATTTTGCAGGGATTTTTCTACGTGAATAAATGCACATTTATACATCCCTGCATGCTAGCTACATAGGTTCATGAATTATATAAATAAAAAAATTGAAAATAATCCAAACAGTAGTTGGTTTGGACGTCCATGGTTGCAACCTTACCTATGCTCCTTTGAGCTCTCCCTTAGCCCCATAAATACTCACGTTATTGCAGGGATAATTCCATGGGTTTTACATTTTATGATAATTCACAAAATATCCTGGTCTTGAGCTGCATTTGACACCTAGTTAATGTTGGTCCCGAGTTAATGACAATTACCCAAGAGGGGAGGGGTGAATTAGGTATTTAAAATTTTTCAAACTTAAACTGAAACTTTACCCCAGATTAAATCAGTCCCCTTTAATGAAGCAAATGGAAAGCAATACGATAATGAAAGCAGAGATAAAAATCAATAGACAGGGTTTTATAGTGGTTCGAGCAACCTTCCCTACTCCACTCTTCCAAGCTCACACCTCTTGTGACTTGGATTCCACTATGTATTTCACAAATACAACTAGAGCCTATGCTCTGTATCTAATTCTAGCTCTAGGGGGCATCAACAACACACAGCACAAGTAGGTGACGAGTTCCACTACAGTCACACACTACTTTGCTTACACTTGATCTTAGTTACCCAAACTAAATCAAGTTCAATACAATAAGAAAGAATTAAAAAGGTTTCTACACGTTACTGATGTGTAGAGGCAGATTTGGCTTAGAGAAGAACTTATGAAGCAGACTTAATGATTCAGCAAGCAGCTCTTGGTAGTTTGAAAGCAGAGTTTTTCTTCTAGATGTTGGCTTGATCACATAAAGCTCTTAGGAATGGGAGTTATGCTCATTAATGAAGTTTCAGCCACCCTCCACGTTCATCTTGAATGTCTTTTATAAATGGCGAGGGAATTTGAAACATTTGGAAGTAGGTGGCACGCATTTAATGCACCAACGTTCGAAAAATTTTCGACCGTTACAACCCAAGTCGCAGGTGGAGTCGACTTCGAGTGCGACTTTGGCTTTCCGCAAATACTTCAAGTTCCATTCTAGGTCGATTGGTCCTGAACTTGACCCAAGTCGCAGTTGGAGTCGACTTCGGGTGCGACTTCAGATTTTTCCAACTTCCAAGTTTGTCTTTTAGGTCGACTTGGACTGGGACTTGACCAAGTCGCTGATGGAGTCGACTTCGGTTGCGACTTGACCTTCTTAGCTTGCCAGTGAACTTAAAATTTCTTTAAAAATATTTTTCTTGCTTATGTTTTTCAAGTTAATTGTTCTTCCCTTGATTTGTATCATTTGAAAGTCAATACATTCATCTTTGCATAAATCCTTTTGCTTCATGTCTTGAATTCTTGAATACTTGGATGATGTCCAAATGTGTGTTCTTGATCCAACATGATGAATCCAGGCATCTTTTCTTTCTTTGGCCTTGTTTTGATCTTCATTTGTTCCAAGTCGAATGTTTGAATCGACTTGGCCTTCAACTACACTCTAGTCGAATGTCAGGTCGACTTGGTTTGCGACTTTTCTTCTCAAATTTCGTGCTGTCAGCTGAAGTCGATGCTAGAGTCGACTTGGTCTGCGACTTCGCCCAAGTCGCATGCGGAGTCGACTTGGTTTGCGACTTCAGAAGCTTTGCTCCCCGATTTCAACGCTGGACGAAAAATGCCTCTTGAAGTCGCTGCTGGAGTCGACTTTGGGATTGACTTGGAAATTGACTTGACCTATCATGCTTCATTTTCTTCATTTTTATGTCCTTTAATCATCTCACAAACACGTTAGTAACCAAAACTTATTCAAATTGATTTGTTAATCATCAAAACATAGACTTGGCTTATTTTGCCCTTGATTTCAACACATGTTTCCAACAATCTCTCCCTTTTTGATGATTGACAAAACTGATTTGAGTATATACCTTTCAATGTCTTTAAAACATACTATTTTATCTGGTTTTGGTATCTTTAGAATAATCACTAGGTCTTTTGCATTTTGAAATTATCATACTATTCCATTGTCAACATTTCATATTTCATTTCCAATAAATCACAAGTTGAAGTCATTCATACAAGCACTTCATCATTCATTCAACCATTTTCAGTTTCATAAAAGCAGAACATAAACAAACAGATCATGTAAACAAACTTTTCATGTGCAAACCTATGTACAATCTGCCCAACCCGAGACTCAAATCCTAATCTATTCTCCCCCTTTTTGTCAATTGATCAAAAATAGGGACGGTGGGCTGCTCAGGGACATTCGGTGGTGGAGCGGGTTGACCCTCTGAGAATGGTGGGGGCTGCTCCCCCTGAACCTGTGCTCCCCCTCAGCTTGTGCTCCCCCTGGACATAGACTTTTCCAAGTTCATTTCTCCTATCTTATTGTTCCTAATTTAACTCGATCATTCCCATATCATTTCTGATTTTATAAAATGATTCTTTTGCTAGAGGTTTGGTGAATATATCTGCAATTTGATCTTCTATTTTCACATATTCCAAACAGATATCATGATTTTCTACACGTTCTCTGATAAAATGATGTCTTAGGTCTATATGCCTTATCCTTCTTAGGTCTATATGCCTTATCCTGGAATGCAATATTGGATTTTTAGTCAAACATATTGCACTAGTATTATCACATCTAATAGGTATATCTTTAAAATCCATATCATAATCCCTAAGTGGTTCTTTCATCCAAAGCAATTGGGCACAACAGCTCCCGGCGGCAATATATTCGGCTTCCGCGGTGGATAGAGAAACACTAGTTTGTTTTCTTGAAAACCATGAAACAAACATGTTTCTAAGAAACTAACATGTTCCACTAGTGCATTTTCTATCTACCTTGTAACCGGCAAAATCTGCATCCGAGTAGCCGATTAGATCAAAATCAGAACCCTTTGGATACCAATGTCCTATGTTGGTAGTATCTACTAAATATTTGAAAATTCTTTTTACAGCTACCAAATGTGATTCTTTTGAACATGATTGAAATCTAGAGCATATACAAACACTGAACAGTATATCGGGTCTAGAAGCAGTTAAATATAATAAAGATCCTATCATGCTCCTATATAACTTTAAATCAATAAGTTTACCTTTCTCATCTTTGTCAATTTTAATAGTTGAGCTCATAGGAGTGTTTGCCCCTTTGTTGTTTTCCATGCCAAACTTCTTTAACATTTCCTTGACATACTTGGACTGGTTTATGAAGATCCCTTCGCTTAGTTGCTTAATTTGTAGTCTAAGGAAGAAATTTAGCTCCCCCATTATACTCATCTCAAATTCCTTCTACATAAGCTCAGAGAATTCTTGATAAAGGATCTCATTAGTAGCACCAAAAATAATATCATCTACATAAATTTGAATAATCAAAATATCTTTTTCTTTATACTTGATAAACAGAGTGGTGTCTACCTTTCCCTTTTGGAAGTCATGATCAATCAAAAATTTGCTCAATCTTTCATACCAAGCCCTTGGAGTTTGTTTTAATCTATATAATGCTTTGGTTAATCTATATACTAATTTAGATTGATCTTTCTCCTCAAATCCAAGTGGTTGTTCAACATACACCTCTTCATTTATGTACCCATTTAAAAATGCACTTTTAACATCCATTTGAAACAACTTAAAGTTCATGTGAGATGCAAAGGCTAGCAAAATGCAAATAGCCTCTAATCTTGCAACCGGAGCATAGGATTTCTGAAAGTCGATTCCTTCTTCTTGTGAGTATCCTTTTGCTATAAGCCTAGCTTTGTTTCTCACCACAAGTTCACTTTCATCTAATTTGTTCCTAAAGACCCATTTTGTGCCAATGATAGTACAATCTTTTGATCTTGGAACAAGATACCAAACTTGGTTTCTTTCAAATTGATTTAGCTCCTCTTGCATTGCTATGATCCAATTTTCATCATCAAGATCTTGATCAATAGTTGTTGGTTCAATTTTTGATACAAAGGCGTATTGTCCATAAATATTTTGTTTTGACCTTCTAGTCTTTATACCATAAATATTACCTATAACTTGCTCAATTGGATGGACATTTTTGAATTTTAAGTCAGTTGGAGGTTTATAGGAATCATTACCTTCACTTACCCTTTCCTCCATGGAATTTTCTAGCTTGAGTTCAGTTTCTCCTGTTGCTCTTGATGTTCCGCTTTTGAGTTCTTTGATGTTTCATCTGCATCACTTAATTCATCCTCCTTTCTCGGAGCTTGGTTAAATTCATCAAAAATAACATGTATTGACTCCTCTACAACTTAATTCCTTTTATTGAAGACTCTATATGCTTTTCTATTTGATGAGTAACCAAGGAATATTGCCTCATCACTCTTAGCATCCAGTTTTTCCAAGTTGGTTTTACCATTGTTCAAAACATAACATGTGCAACCAAAAACATGAAAATATGAAATATTTGGTTTTCTACCTTTCCATAGCTCATATGAGGTCTTTTTCAAGATTGCTCTAATTGTAACTCAGTTTAACACATGACAAGCTATACTTACAGCTTCACCCCAAAATTTCTTAGATAATTTACTCTCATTTAGCATAGTTCTAGCTATCCCTTGTATGGTTCTATTTTTCCTTTCAACCACTCCATTTTGTTGTGGAGTTCTTGGTGCAGAAAATGTGTGGTGAATTCCTTTTTCATTACATAATTCTATGAATTGTTTATTTTCAAATTCACCACCATGATCACTTCTAATGGTCACAATAGTACTTTGTTTTTCATTTTGCACCAAGTTTACAAAAGTTGCAAACATGGAGAAGGCTTCAACTTTACTAGCTAAGAGAATTACCCATGTGAATCTTGAAAAATTATCAACTATTACGAATACATACTTCTTTCCACCAATGGTTAAAATGTCGGATGACCCATATAGATCAATGTGTAGCAAGTCAAGTGGCCTGGTGGTGAAAATCTCCTTTTTGGTAGAGAAAGACATTTTAGGTTGTTTTGACAGTTGACATGCCTTACAGATTTTATTTTTGTCATATTTTAATTTTAGTAACCCTTCTACCAAACTCTTTTTCCATAAGGTCTTAATGTTTGACATATTTATATGCCCAAGCCTCTTATGCCAAACCCAAGGATCATCGTCAATGGCCATTATAAATTGGCCATCTAGTTCGTCAAGTGAAACCAAATATATATTTCCATGTCTTTTTCCACTAAACATGATATGTTCTCCATCAAATACATTGCATATAGATGATTCAAACACAACCTTGTACCCTTTGTCATATAACTGGCTAATACTTATTAGATTGTGCTTGAGTCCTTCAACAAATAATACATCCTCCATACATGCATTTGAAATACTGTAAATGTTTCCTTTACCTTTGATTTTACCTTTCTCATTGTTTCCAAAAGGCAACAGTTCCATCGTTGCAAGGCTTGAGTTTATGAAACAAACTTCTTTATCCAGTCATATGCCTTGAGCAACCACTGTCCATGAACCACACGTTGTTTACCTTTGCCTTGAAACATACCTTAAAAATGAACAAATAAAGATTCTCTTTGGTACCCATTTTATGGGTCCATTTGGGTTAGTAAACTGATTTAATCTCTGTTGTTCTATTCTTGAAATCCCAAATCTTGTGTTTCTTGGAACCCAAACTAATTTTGCACCATGGTCATACAGTTTCTTAAAGTTGCATCTACAGATTTTGTGATCCATCTTATTGCAAAAAGTTGCAGGCCATTGGTAATCTAGGAGTAGGCCTCCAAGTATGCTGTGGTTCAAAAGTTGGCCTTCTAGTCCAAACAACTTGTTTCCCTTTAGGTTTGTAAATAGGTGCAGCTTTAGCTTGATTTTTTTCAAAGTTTTGACACATTTGATTTATTGCTTTCTCTTTGCTCAAATGTGGAATCCAAGACCTTTTCTATTGATTTGAGAGGTCATGTTCAGAAATAGTTTCACATTCTCTCCTGAATTAGAGAACTTAGCCAATGATTGATTTAAGGATTCATTCTCCTTTTTCAATTTCTCCACTTCTTTCAATAGCAGTTCATTTTCTTCTTTCAGTTTTGTTGTTCTTTCTACTAGTTTTCCATTCACAATAATAATGGAATTACATTATTGTTTCTTTAATGATAATTTGTTTCCTTGTTTTTTGATTTTCCCATATAATGAATCATACGCTTGCTGTAATTCTTCTAATTTAGCACATTTGAGATATTCTTGAATAGAAGAATAAGTAGATTGAGAATAACAAAGTTTGGAAGTTACCTCTTCATTACTTGTGCATTTTGTTGAGGTGGTTTGCTCTTCCAAAACTTCCGTTGTGTTTAAAGTTTCTCTTTGCTTAATCTGCATCATGCAACATATTCTTGCACAATTTGCAGCTTCAAGATCATCAGTTGAAGAGCTACTTGTTGAAGAAGTTTCCTCATTCATGTACATTCCTCTTCCCTTAGGCTTTTGAAATCTTCGGCTTTCATATTTTTCCTTCTTTTCTTGATGATCCTTTGATCTTTCTTCCGGTATAGGATATTGAGCTTGCATATGTCCCATACCGTCTCATCTATAATATTTTGTAACCTCCTTCTTTTTTTCTTTTCGAGGCCTCTCTTTGAAATCTTTGAAGTTCTTTTCTTTCCTTACAAACTTTCGAAATCTGCGAGTTAGTGGAGCAATGTCTTCATCATCGTTGTGAGATGAGGAGGTGGACCCATCCGAGTTATGGGTGACTTTTAGTGCAATTGCTCTCTTTCCTTTGTGGTAATCTTCATTTCTTTTCTTGATTAGCTCATGTGACATTAATGAGTTAACGAGGTCTTCTAACTTCAATGTGTTTAGGTCCTTGGCTTCTTCTATTGCAGTAATCTTTGGAGTCCATGATTCCGGTAGAGCTCTTAGGATCTTCATGACCTGTTCAGATTCGGAGATAGCTTTTCCAAGACCTTTCAAAGCATTAGTAATTTTTGAAAATCTAGCAAACATTTCAGAAATATTCTCAGTATCTAACATTTTGAAACTTTCTAATTCTCCAATCAAAATATTTCTTCCTGTCCCTTGGGCCTGAGATGTTCCTTCATAGATGTTAAAGTATCCCATATTTCTTTGGCGGTTAAGCAAGAGGATCCTCTATCATATTCAGAGGCAGTAAGAGCACAAAATAATGAATTCATGGCCTTAGCGTTTCTCTTAATAATTTTTACTTCCTCATCGGTCCATTTGGAAGCTCTTTTATCAATAGGTAAGGTCACACCGTCTTGGATTGCAATCCAAGAGTCCATATCTGTAGCCATGATGAGTTATTTCATACGTAGCTTCCAATAGCCAAAATTGTTCCCATCAAACAATGGTGGCCTAGTAAAAGATTGGCCTTCGACAAATGTAGAAACGGAAGTAGATTGGGATGCCATATCAAAAGATCTCTTTGGTAAAACTCAAAGACCTGCTATGATACTACTTGTTGGTCCCGAGTTAATGAAAATTACCCAAGAGGGGAGAGGTGAATTGGGTATTTAAAATTTTTCAAACTTAAACTGAAACTTTACCCCGGATTAAATCAGTCCCCATTAATGAAGCAAATGGAAAGCAATATGATAATGAAAGCAGAGGTAAAAATCAATAGACAGGGTTTTATAGTGGTTCGGGCAACCTTCCCTACTCCACTCTTCCAAGCTCACACCTCTTGTGACTTGGGTTCCACTATGTATTTCACAAATACAACTAGAGCCTCTGCTCTGTTCTAAATTCTAGCTTTAGGGGGCATCAACAACACACAGCACAAGTAGGTGACGAGTTCCACTACAGTCACACACTACTTTGCTTACACTTGATCTTAATTACCCAAACTAAATCAAGTTCAATACAATAAGAAAGAATTAAAGAAGGTTTCTACATGTTACTGATGTGTAAAGGCAGATTTGGCTTAGAGAAGAACTTATGAAGCAGACTTAATGATTCAGCAAGCAGCTCTTGGTAGTTTGAAAGCAGAGTTCTTCTTCTAGATGTTGGCTTGATCACATAAAGCTCTTAGGAATGGGAGTTATGCTCAATTAATGAAGTTTCAGCTACCCTCCACGTTCATCTTGAATGTCTTTTATAAATGGCGAGGGAATTTGAACATTTGGAAGTAGGTGGCGTGCATTTAATGCACCAACGTTCGAAAAATTTCCGACCGTTACAACCCTAGTCGCAGGTGGAGTCGACTTCGAGTGCGACTTCGGCTTTTCGCAAATACTTCAAGTTCCATTCTAGGTCGATTTGGTCCTGAACATGACCCAAGTCGCAGTTAGAGTCGACTTCGGGTGCGACTTCGGATTTTTCCAACTTCCAAGTTTGTCTTTTAGGTCGACTTGGATTGGGACTTGACCCAAGTCGCTGATGGAGTCGACTTCGGTTGCGACTTGACCTTCTTAGCTTGCCAAGTGAACTTAAATTTCTTTGAAATAATTTTGCTTGTTTATGTTTCTTCAATTTAATTGTTCTTCCCTTGATTTGTATCATTTGAAACTCAGTACATTCATCTTTGCATAAAATCCTTTAGCTTCATGCCTCAAAATCTTGAATACTTGGATGATGTCCAAATGTGTGTTCTTGATCCAACATGATGAATCCACACATCTTTTCTTACTTTGGCCTTGTTTTGATCTTCATTTGTTCCAAGTCAAATGTTTGAATCGACTTGGCCTTCAACTACACTCAAGTCGAATGTTAGGTCGACTTGGTTTGCGACTTTCCTTCTCAGATTTCGCGCTGTCAGCTGAAGTCGATGCTGGAGTCGACTTGGTCTGCGACTTCGCCCAAGTCGCATGCGGAGTCGACTTCGTCTGCGACTTCGGCAGCTTTGCTCCCCGATTTCAACGCTGGACGAAAAATGCTTTTTGAAGTTGCTGCTGGAGTCGACTTGGGGATCGACTTGGAAATCGACTTGACCTATCATGCTTCATTTTTATATCCTTTAATCATCTCACAAATATGTTAGTAACCAAAACTTACTCAAATTGATTTGTTAATCATCAAAACATAGACTTGGCTTATTTTACCATTGATTTCAACACATGTTTCTAACAGTTAAGCCATTAAAATTGCATTTAATTCATGTACTCCTTGCCTTTATTGCATGGTACTTTTGGGGTGTAAAAGTCAACTATATACACCTTTTTCAATTCAGAAATTTTTCCAGCATCATTTGCTTAATTTAATCCTTCCAAAATTTTAATCTCATGATTTTATTCAACCGTTTTAAATTTCATCTCAATTCGATTTTTTTAGCTCAAGTTATAGCCATTTGAAGTTAATGGTTGAATTTGAAATATGATCTATTAGTTGTCACACTAATTTCATCAGAGATTTTCATAACCAATAATCTCATAAGATCAAGTCCATCATTATCTACTTCCCTTTCAAATTTCACTTGAATCCGCCTTACAAGCGTTGAGTTATGAATTTAAAATAATTATTCATGATACATGGGTATATTTCAATTACCATCAAACTACTTTAATCCCATTGTCCCATATCAACTTATAATGATTAGTTGAATCATTATTTCTAACCCTTAGCCCTAATTGCAATAACTTAGTAAAATCACAAAATCATCCAAAATTCAATTAATTCACATATAAATCATATGTATATGTTCAATGCATACATTTGAGTTCTACATAGGTTGAGGTTTCACAAGGACGGTTGTAGAGTACAGTCTGAGATGGCCGGGGCCGACTCTACATATGGCCAAGTCGCTAAGGAATAGCAGGAGGCCAGCGGCGCCCTCCCTGAAATGGGAGAAGGATAAAGAAACAACCGCCTAGTTAGTGTGCTGTTAAGTATGGATTCTCTTCCAAAAGGTAGCATGATCACTTGCTAAGTGTCACTACTAGATGGGGAGAAATGCATTTCCTTATGTTTTGCTTTTAAAAAGCCCAAAGGTTGGGACATAAAAGCATTTTTATGAAAAGTTATCCTAAATGGATTTTATGAAATGGTTACCCTAAAAATAGATTGTTTTACACAAAAGTGTAAATAACGAGAATGAAAGGAAATATTTTCTATGCAAATGCAATTATAAAAATGGATTATGTATTTTATATGCCTTGTTTATTATAAACAAGCCTCAAGACGGGGATTATGAAAAAGATTTATGTCAAACTTGGTTATTGACATAAGAATGTACATTTCTAAAGTGCTTAAGTGACAAGTGTTTATGGACATGAGAATGTCTAATGCCAAAAGATTTAAATGAAAAGTGTTTTAGGACATATGAATGTCCATTGCCAAAGAAAGTTATGTTAAACATGTTTTGAGACATTAAATGTCTCTTGGCTAAATGAATTTATAATGAAAAAAATATTTATGGCCGTAAAAATGTTCCTTGCCGAAAAGGCTTATGAGAATGATGTTTTAGGGCATGAGAATGTTCTTCTCTAAAAAGGATTTATGAGAAAAAAATATTTTGGACGTAAAATGTCCATTAATGAAAGATGGTTTTATGTAAATGTCTTGGAACATTATAAATGTTCACACAAGACTAAAGAAAATAAATTAAAGAAGGTAAAACGTATATGTTTTGCCTTAACAAGCCTCGATGTGGCTTCAAAATGAATTTTTAAGAATGAATGTTTTTATAAAAGTGTTCAAGGACATAGAACTGTCCTCATGAACAAAGGATTTTATGACAATGTTTTAGGACATATAAATATCCTAATGTAAAAAGGTGTTCAAGATGTTTAAGAAAAAGGTTTTCAATGAAGCCTTGCCCTAATGATAAAATGCTTGCTTACTGAGTTGCCACTCATGTTTTGTTTTTTCAAACTTTAGAAAGGTACCGAGAAACTCAAGAGGATGAAAATCTAATCAATGAAGGAAGGTATATAATGGTAGACATGATGTAGGGATAGCATGATTTAAAGTGCTAAGGCATGTTGATGTATATATGAACTTAATTAGAGTTTTAAGTTTTATGCGATTTAATGATTGAATGTATGTATGTATGGAATGTAAATGCCATTGTAGAAAAGTATGAAGAGATTCTATGGAATAAAATATGATAATTATTACAAGTGTATTGTCGCTTGTATGATGAATGATGTAGAATGTAAAGAAAAGAATGATGATAGAAAAAAAATTGGACGAGATACAATTAAGAACCCGCCGCATGATCAGGGCAACAATCCTGATTCACATTTACCAATCAATAAATCTTAAGGTAAGAAAGTGACGTCTCGGTTTGGGGTGCCACAGATACAATTAAGTAAAAGTTGAAAATTTGAAGTCCGACAGATGAAGTTGCAACCCAAGTCAATTCAGACTGCGACTTGGTTGAATTTGCAACCGAAGTCAACTTCAGTAAGTGATTTAGGGTGTGTTTGTTTGGGGCAAAAAAATGTCAACCAAAACTTTTCAATTCAAAACTTTTCACTCTCCATTACTGCTCTATTTTTAATTATTTTTTCACATTTTTCTATGCAAATTACCCTACTTTTCAATCATTTCTATACAATTACCCATGTAACTAACCTATCGATTTTAACTTTATTCTCTTTACTCCTCATCATTACCCCTATTATATAATATCATTTTCTATCAATTTGACAACTTCTGCCGGAAAAACTTTTCATCAAAAGTTTTACTCCCAACTAAACACACCCTTAGGTTACATATTTTTACTGACTTATATTGATGCAAGCGAAGTCACACTTGAAGTTAACTCTACCCTGCGACTTGGCTAAAGTCAAATGTCAAGTCAACCCTAATTTGTGTCTTGGGTTTTTGAAGAACGCTTAAGGAGAATTGACTAAGTACCATGAATGAAGTAGCACACCTGTGAAACCCCAATCTTAGACACGTATATAAAACCTTAGGGTTGTAAACCCTAGGTAATATATTAGGGAAATATATATTCATGAGTATAAAAATATTTGGAAATAGAGGTTAAAATAATTAATTATGAAATTCGGATGAATAGTGCACGTGAATAGTGAAACGTGAATAGTAAATGTGGGATTAAGAAATATGTTAAGTTAATCACTTTGGATTAACTTAATCATAAAAGACGAAAAAGGAAGCTTCCCACAAAAGGACAAAATAACCACTTTTTGATTTATTTAGTATTTTCGGATTTTTAGTGGATTTTTGAGAGAAAATGAAGAAAAATTCATAAATGGAGGTAATGAACCTCCAAATAATGATTTAATGAAATATTATTACATGTATGTGAGTTTACCCTACATAGGGGTATTAAAAATGAATAATGTGATGTACAGGTTATGATACGCATGAACACCTGACTTGAAAGACAAGTGGGCTAAGTTAGTGTAATATAAGTCCAAATGGATTTATATAGGTTGGAAAACCTAAGGAATATAAGTATTTAAAGATGATGCAAATAAATGAAATGTTATTTTCATTTATCTAGGCAAAGGCAAGGAGAATAATGGAAGAAAAGGATTATAGCGATCTCAGGTAAGCAAGCAAACTTTCTAAAATGATGTTTTCTTTCTATGTGATGATGTGTGATTGAAATTGTTTATGATCATGTTTAAATGAATGGGCAAGCACAAGTTTTGAAAATGATGGCTTTAATGAAAAGCCACAAGTTTTGAACATGACGGCTTTAATGAAAAGCCACAAGTTTTGGAAAATGACGGCTTTAATGAAAAGTCATAAGTTTTGGAAAAGAATGGCTTTAAGGAAAAGTCACAAGGTTTGCTTCATGGGAAGTAAGCAATGTTTCTAAGATAAAGAATTTATCATCAGCGTTGCCAAAGATTGGCAATGTTTTATATTAATGGATTGAGAAATTTTCTTATGAGTAAGCAAGTTCTCAACAATAATGTTTTTAAAGGATTTCACGTTTTATGTCGATGGTTTTTAAGAATTTGCTTTTAAGTAAGCAAGTTCTTCATGATGTTGTTTCAAAGGTATTATATAAGAAAAAGGAAATTTTGCCTTTTTTCACAAAACAACAAATGTAAATAAGTTTTGAATTTCTCTTATGATGTTTAATGATAAATAGCCATGTTATAAAAGAAAAAAAGGGATTTGATTTATGAAAAAGATTTGTTTTGCTAGTCTTGATAATTAAATAATAAATGATGATTTGGACATAGTTCATATGTTTTGAAATGATATTCGAAAAGTTTTGATTTCCTTTCGATAAAGAAATCTATGTTGAAAATATCTTGAAAAATGTTTATACGGATGTGTTGAAAGGGATTTAAGGATGACCAACCTCCTATGTTGTTTTATTAAAAAGGGTTTTAAGGTGTATTGTTTCTCAAACATTTCAAATATTTATCAAAATATTTTACTCAAAATGTTTCTAACAGAATTTAAGGAAGGTCATACTAAAATTAGATTTCAAATAACAACCTGTTAAAGTGGGTGCGCTTGCTTACAAGTTGACGTGGACTGCGGTCTGTGATGTGCTTTTAAAAATGATTTTTAGAGATATAGACTTCGGTCTAAGATATTTTATGTGTTATGGATGCAGACAGAGGTCTGTGATCTCGGTTTAAAAGGACATGGGCTGCGGTCTGTGGTTCTTCAAACCAAACAGGTTGCGGTCCATCATAATAATGTACGGTGTACCAGTACAAAAAATAGGCAGGTTGTAGAGCACGGTTGGAATGACCGGGGCCCACTCTACATAAGACCAAGTCGCTAAGGGATGGCAGGAGTGCCAGCAGCGCCCTCCCTGAGATGGGAGAAGGATAAATAAACAGTAGCCTGGCTAGTGTGCTGTTAAGGATTCTCTTCCAAAAGGTAGCATGATCACTTCGTAAGTGTCACTATTGGATGGGGAGAAATGTGTTTGCTTACGTTTTTCTTTTCAAAAGCGCAAAGATTAGGATATAAAAGCATTTATATGAAAATTTATCCTAAATTGGATTTTTATGAGCCATTATGCATAAGTTACCCTAAAAGCAGGGTGTTTTACACAAAATTTGTAAATATTAAGAATAAAAAATGGTTTTTATGCAAAATTTTTCATGAAAAGGATTCATGACTTGTTTGCTATAAACAAGCCCCAAGATGGGGATTAAGAAAAAGGGTTTATGTTGGAAAATATTTTGGACGAGTTCTAATTAAAATCCCGCCGAGTGATCAGGGCAACAATCCTGATTCACATTTACCAATCGATAGATTCCTGAGGTAAGAAAGTGACGTCTTGGTTTGGGGCGTTACATGTAGGGTGGCGCCTGGGCGCCATCCCACTACTCCTTGACTTGGTTTTGTTCTACCTTCTACTCACCCGCATGCCTTTATATTGCCCGTGTTTCCTGCAAAAAATGAATAAACCAACTAAATGAACTAAAAAGGCCTAATTTATGCTAAAAATGCATAAAAACTAAATAATGCTCCTAAAATGCAAAGCAAGTGAAAATTAAGCTAAATGGATGCAAACTAAGCCTAATCTCTCGGACTAACGCAAATATAGTTTGAAATGGGCCATGATAACTCGCATTTTTATAAGTTATCACAGCTCAAATACAAGATCGTATGGGAGGAAAACAAGAAGAACAGGCAGAGGAAGCATATAGGCGGGGGGAGCCTTAATCCTCAAACCCACAGCCTCATCCACCATCACCTCATCCACCATCACCTGCATCCCATGCATCTCATTCACCCTAGGGCTCTAGAGCATCTATTAGGCCTGCATGTTCACCTTCTACATCCATATACCCCTCTATCTTAGATTATCTTCAAGCTATGGAGGGTAAACTCTCACAAGAATTAGGGACCATTCAGTCATCTCTTAACACCATGAATGCAAGACAAGACAATCTAGAGAAAGAAATCACGCAATCAAGTATAAGCTTGCATCAGAGGCTATACATTTTTAATTCATTCCTAGTCTCCCTAATTTTGACCTTTCTTAGGAGGAGTCAAGAGTCTCCCATGAAACCATCAAAGATAGGTCTCTTTTTTCCTCACCTTATGACTCTTCCTCAGCTCCTAAGTAAACCCCCAATGTTTGAGTATCCTATCCTATCTCTCAGTTTGCATTCTACAAGTCATCCATTGCACTCAATATCTCTCTTTGAACATTAACAAAGGGGGAAGAGAAATAGATTGGAGACTTTTGTATTTTATAGAATAGGTTAAGGGAATGTTCAAATAGAAAATTTTGTAATCTTTTGTAAAGCTTCATGGAATGAATGAATGAAATGCAATGATCTGTCGTTTACAGTATATGATTTTCAATTAAATGGTATGATATGCAATGAAATGACTACCTTAATGTTTATGTATTGAATAGAATCTTGTCAATTGAATGATTATATCGTGAAGTTTGATGAAGTTTGAGAGAATTTTATATTTATTGTGAGTATTAGCAAACTAATGTATGTGATTATACTTGAACTTATATATTGCTAAGTCTCAAACACAAATACTGCTCAAATGAAAGACAAAAATGTCAAATTATAAGTTTATAACAATGGTTATTGCAAGGGGAAATTAAGTCTCAAAGTTGGTTTTGTCAATCATCAAAAAGGGGGAGATTGTTGTTAACTTAATTGGATAATTTGCAAATTTAGAATTACCTATATTTTGATTATTAACAACCTGAGAATATTAAAGGTACCAATGTGTTTGATTTGATGCTTGAAATTAAATTTTTCAAAACTCTAGAAAAAGATCAGTTCGCACAGCTAACTCGACCCCAACATCGACTTGGGTCAAGTCGATGTCAAAGTCAACCCCAAAAACCAACCTGGAATGATATAACAACCTGAAATCAAACCATTTATAAAATCATCTTATTAGGTGGTCATCCTTAAATCCCATTCAACAACATCCGTGTAAAACATTTTTCAAGACATTTTCGACATAGATTTCCTTATCTAAAGGAAATCAAAACTTTTCGAATATCATTCCAAAACGTATGAATTATGTCCAAATCATCATTTATTTTTAATTATCATGACATAACAAAACCAATCTCTTTCTTTTTTATAAATCAAATCTCCTTTTTCGTTTTCTTTTATAACATGATTATTTATCATAAAACATCATAAGAGAAGTTCAAAACTTATTTACATTTGTTGCTTTGTGAAAAAGGGAAAAATTTCCTTTTTTCTTATAAAATACTTTTGAAACAACGTCTTAAAGAACTTGCTTGTTTGAAAGAAAATTCTTAAAATCATCGGCATAAAACATAAAATCCTTTAAAATTATTATCATAGAGAACCTGCTTACTCATAAGCAAATTTCCCAATTCCATTAACATAAAGCATTCCCAACCTTGGCAACACTTATGATAAATTATTTATCTTAAAAAGTGTCGCTTGCTTCCCATGAAGCAAATCTTAAGGCTTTTCATTAAAGTCATCCTTTTCCAAAACTTATAGCTTTGCAATAAAGCCGTCATTTTCAAAACTTGTTCTTGCCCATTTGTCTAAACATAATCATAAACATTTTATTCACATATCATCATATAGAAAGAAAACAATATTTTAGAAATTTCGCTTGCTTACTTGACATTGCCATAATCCTTTTTTTCCATTCTTTTCCTTTGTCTTTGCCTAGATAAATGAAAATAATATTTTATTTATTCACATCGACTTCAAATACTTACATTCCTTAGGTTTTCCAACCTTCATAAATCCATTTGGACTAGCTTAACCCACTTGTCTTTCAAGTCGGGTTTTTATACGTATCATAACCTATACATATCATATCATCCATTCATTCATTTTTAATACGCTTATGTAAGGTAAACTTACATACATATAATAATCATTCATTAATTCATCATTTGGAGGTTCATTACCTCCATTTACCATTTTTAACATATTTTTCATTTTTCACACAACGGTGCTCATTATAAGCACTTAATTAATAACTTAGGCATCATATACAAATCTCAAAAATTGAGATTATCATTATTTACTTAAACAGAAATTTAATTCACATTTTTCATCACTTTTTCATGCATTTTTGTATTTTAACAACTTACATAAACCATATGTCATTTTCTTATGCATCTCTCCATACATGTCCATTTCTCAACACATAAATCATGTGTTTCTTAAAATTTTTCAACACAGCCACTTGAGTCCTTAATCAGCATGATTAAACCCTCAATTAACATATAATTAAGGGTCTAATATTGGATTTATAATCCATTCATCATAGGGTTCCAAAACAGCAACATTAGAACCTGTTTTTCATCATTTCAACGTCTCTTTTTATATTTAAATCAAAACAGTTTTCTAATCCATAAATTTCAGCAATTAATCATGCTTTTCTTAACCCAAATTTAGGGTATTACATATTAAAATCCAAAATTCCTTGGCTTGCATAACAGGAATATTTCTACACATTTTGGATACCCTTCTTGCATCACTTTGGACGTCCACATGTATGCCCCTAGAAATCAGATTTAGAGAAATCATCTCAACCCATTTTCAATGTCCAACATACTCTAAATCTAGGGTATTTTAATCATCCATAAATTATTTGGGCACATTCATATGTCATTTTTAAAACAAAAATATGGAAATCAGGTCATATATGTAACCCTAATTCATATCCTTTCTAAAATTCATAACTTAAGCCCAAATCAACATATGTAATTCATTAAATCATGAATCATAATGTAATCATAATTAAAAATTAAAACAGCAATATCATACACGAATTTAAGAAATTTTCAGCGATGATTATCAACCCGTGTTTAACCCTAATCACCGTTTTCATCCTTTGAACCCATGCTTTCATTTTTTTTCTTTCAAACCTTAATCAATACCCTAATTAAGGGCATCATGAATCATACTTTAAGAGTTCAATATGAATCAAATTCTTGATCCATAAGTTGAGGTGAAAAACATAGAATTAAAGAACTTAAATCAAGGGGTATACTTACACGTATTGGATCAACCTTGGACTCCATTTTTCCTAGCTTGGTTCCTCTTCTTTCTACCTATTTTTCCTTCTCTTTTTCTCCTCTTTTCCTCCCTTTCATGCTGCTAGAATATGGTACGTGCAACTACCTTGCTTGTATATTTTTTTCCTTAACATTTTCTCTCTCCAACCCTTTAACATAAGTGAATGTGCACTACATATATGGCTGAATTTTTCTAGCCTTGTGGGTCCTACTTGCTACATCATTTAGCATATAATTAAATACATATATATCTCCTTTAATGACATGGCAAATTTTGGTCCATTTAAATTTGATAATTATCTAAAACAATCATCAAAAATCCATTCATTTAAACCCAGGTGCTGCCCCCTGTTTGGACGTACATTTCGGTAGCCCTTTTTGAAATTTTACACACCTAATTCTACTTTAATTAATGGGTAATTAATAACCCTAGATAATAGCCTACTTAGGAGTCCACTTATGTTATTAAAAAAATTTTTAAAAAATCAAATATAGCAGCCTAGCCGTCCACTCACCTGCTGCCCATTTTCTGTCTATGCAAATCAACGTCAATTACAGCAACCCTTTTACACATTTTCCACATAATTTCTGCTTTTAATTAATGGATCATTAATCACCCTAGCTAGGAGCTCATTTAGGGGTCAAATTAGGTATTAAAAAAATCAATAAAAATCCCATAAAGCAACTTGACCGAGCTCACTCCATAAATACATGTTACTGTCCACTTTGCATTCACGTCCATATACTTTGGATTTTGGCATTTTGTGCCACAAAAATTAAGCTCTAAATCATGTCCACTAGCCACCCTAGCTGCCTAGTCCTTTTAATTGCATTTTTAGCATTTTTAAAATTTAATAATTCCATGTATATAGCCCCTTAAACGTCCATATGTAGCCACCTTTTCATGCTCCTTTTGAGCTCCTCCTTAGCTCCTTAAAATCCAACGTTAATGCAGGGATATTTTTATGAATTTTGTCATTTGTAATAATTCACAAAATACCCTACAATTTTTCCTCATTTGACACATCATTTTTGTCTTTATCCATTTGATTATTTTATTCAACTTTAACAAAAATGCTCATCACTTTATGGTGCAAAAGTCAAAAGAGATATACCCATTTTCTTGCACACCTAATCTCAACATGATTAGCTTGATCAAAACCTTTCATAATCTTAATGTCATAATTTTAACCGTCCATTTCAGATTTCATCTCAATTCGACTTTTCTAGCTCAAGTTATGATCATTTGAAACCAACTTTGAATTTTGATGGTGATGATCGATTTTCATCCTAATTTCATCATTATTTTCATAATCCAACCTTTCTATATGATTAAACACAAAATTATGTGCTTACCATTCAATTTTCATCTTAATCCACCTTCTCGGCGTCGAGTTATGAATTTTCTAGCATTTACTACCTTAAATCCATAACTATCACATAATCTCCATTAATTAAACCATAATTTATGAGGTAATTATCCTTAATATATTAAAATTCCCTAATACTCATTAAGGCTCTTTAATCACATTGACCCGTATTGGTTTATAATTATCATTCATAATCATTTGCCCTAATTGCAATAATTCATCATAATTGCAATAAAAATTATTCATAATTCATCTAATTCATACATGATCCATTTATATATGTCAATTGCATATAATTAAGCCTTACTTGGGTCAGGGTATCACAATCCTCCCCTTCCTTCTAACAGGTTTCGTCCCGAAACCTATTACATTTCAAATATCGGGAGTAAAGCTCATATAAATTTGCTAACTTATCATCTTTTCCCAAGACTTCAATGGCTCACCACGCTTCCACTGTGCTATTCTGTCTTGGTGGCATTTTAGGCCTTGGTCCAATAGACCTATCATTTATCTCTACTGTCTCCTATTTCCATATGGATTTCCCATTGTAATTGTCATTTTCTTTATGTCATCCATCTCTTATTCTTATGGTAGGCATATTATTATTCTTATACATAGAGAAATTGTAGATTTTCTCATCTTATCATAGGGTGAGATCTAAGCTACCCATTCTTTCATACAAATAGAAATCCATAGCAATCATTTTTATATAACATTTATATAACATAATACATTCATTCTATATCATAGAGGAAAAGTTGCTCCCACATAGAGTTTCATACATGTCTTAGCAAAAGACACTTTTGCTAACCTATCCTTTCCTTCTCACTTCATAATGTCCATAACCAGGTTATACCAGCGTAGACTACCTAATAGGGGTACTAGTATTAAACTAGTTTAAAATATTTTCTTTCTTATCTTCATTTCTAATTTTCATAAACTAGTAAGGGTCCTTATCATTCTTTCTAATCTCATTTCTTATAAACATCATAGAGAGAGAATTTCTCTCATACCTACCTTCTGATCACATTGGAATTGAAGAAAATTCCAGAATCATTCTTGCCTTCTTTTTTCTTCGTCTATCTACCATTCCTTGCTATGATACCACAATGATACCAACTTCTGTGGTATCATATGTGTAATCTTCTTTTCCTTCCATACATGCTAACTAGTCATGGTTTGCTATACCTTTCTACAATAATTTGCAAAGACTTTCTATCAATTATAGCTATCAGTTGAGTTGACCTTTCTTGCTCCTTTCTTTCCCTACACCAAGTTCCTTAATTTTTAGTGGCAAGTTGTCCTTGCCCTAATTGTACATGTTCATTACCAACATGTATTATATACTGGTGTCCTATTGAAAAGTATTTCTTATCAAATTCTTCCAGATTACCTTCTTTGATTATGGCATAATAGCCATTAAGGTTTCCTAGCACTCAAAAGCACTGTCAATCAATGCTTGGACCTTACATAAGACTACATGTTCAAATCTTGAACATGTTCTTGGTTTCAGTCATCCACTGCTTAGCCTGAATAAAATCTGATTCACCTGAGAACTTAGGTGGATACTGTGCTAAAAAGGCATTAATATTCTTTTCATTCATTTCTATCTTACTATTGTCAACCCTTAAAGGTTTGGGTACTAGGTTTAAAAATTATTACCTATACCGTTCCGTTCCGTTCCTTCCACCCTCTTTTAGTTGGTCCTGTTGGGCTTTTCCCAAAGACCTTGTATTATTCGTCTGTCTGGGCTATGCAATCTTGAGTAGCCTATTGCACAACCCCTTTTATAGCTGCAATCTTCCTTTCCTTCGCTCTTTCTACCTGTAAGGTGTTACCTACAATGGCTCCACCTTCAACCCTTGACTCAGGGTTTATATTTTGTCCGTCGTTGACGAGCCCTTGGACTCACTTGTCCTTTTTATCTTGGTCATTTTTAGATTTGTTACTAGCTTCTCTTCTTTCCTGTTGACTCATATCTGCAACTGTCTTTCCCTTGTTCAAGAACTAAGGTGATAGACATGTTGTAGAAAGCAACATATAAAATCATATTAGTATAATCATATCTTATCATAGAATCATTCATATCATACATATTCAATTATATAATCTAGAAAAATCATTGAACTTTCTTCTTTCATATACACTTAGAATTTGAATGAAATAAAATGCAATTATATTTTCATAACATCAAACATCATATATTCATAAAAGAATCAAAAGGAATCTTCTTTTCTTTTTTTTCTACCTTTCTCATTCCTATCTTCGCCTTTTCATAGTGTAAGGTTACTTTTCCTTACACATTCAGATTATACCTACATAATCTATCATTTTATCATAAACATAACTCTAGACCAACAATCACTTAGAAAGTTGGCGCCTTGGTGCCTTCCATATGTCACCATGGCTCTACACCTTAACCATATATATCATTTAGCACAGTCTGGTGCTATTTTTAGTGAGGTGTAATAAACCTTAAGTATGAGGGGTCTCTATTGTGGGGTTCCATCATTCAACCCATCATTTGTTCTTATTCCCTTCTATCCTTTGTCTTTTCTTAAATTCTCCTACCTCCTTCTTCATTTCATCTAGCTTCATACAATTTTTCCATCATATACCATCTATATTATGAAATATAGCAAACCAGCTACATTTCCTTAATTAGCTATATCATTGTGTCATAATGACACATAGTAAAAGACAATACATATTGTATGTCTTTTAATTTTCAATCTATCTCTTTCATCATTTTCCATTTTTTTTCTATATCTATCTATCAATCTTGCTAAGATATCATCTTTGTGATTTCAAATCCTTTCTTTCCACGCCTATTTACTAATCTATGCTCTGATACCAATTTTTGTGGCATCAGACCTATCCTTTTATCATCCTTTATTTTCTCCTTCCCATGCCTGTTTACCAATATTTGCTTTGATACCAACTTCTGTGGCGCCCCACACCGAGATGTCACATCCTTCCCTCAAGACCTTATTGATTGGTAAATGTGAATCAGCATTATTGCCCTGATCACGCGACGGGTTCTTAATTGGATCTTGTCCAAAAATTTTTTTTATCATCGTTCACCTCTTTACACGCTACATCATTCCTCATACAAGCAACAATACCCTTGTAATAAAATTTTATATTTCCTTCATAGCATTCATCATGCTTTTTTACAATAAAAGTCTCTTTGGCTTAATCATAACATTTTCATATCATACATACATACATTCAATCATTGATCACATAGAACTTAGAACTTTATATAAGTTCACCTATACGTTAACATACCTTGGAACTTTAATCCTGCTATCCCATTCCTTATAGCCCATATGACTACCATTACGTACCTTTCATTCTTTGCTTGGGTTTGCAATCTCCTGAGTTTCCCTGTACCTGTCTAAGGTTTGGAAAAACAAAACGTGAGTGACAACTCAGTAAGCAAGCATTTTATCTTTTAGGGCAAGACTTCCATTAAAACGTTTTCCTTAAACATCTTCAATACCTTTTTACTTGAGAACATATATATGTCCTAAAACATTATCATGAAATCCTTTTTCATAAGGATATTCCATGTCCTTGAACCTATTCATAAAACATCATTCTTAAAATCATTTACAAGCCACGTTTGGGCTTGTTAAGGCAAAACATATGTGTTTAACCCTCTCAATTAATTTTCTTTAGTCTTGTGTGAACATTTCTAATGTTCCAAGACATTTACAATAAAACTAACTTTTTCCCATGGACATTCTACATCCAAAATATTTTTCTCAAAAATCCATTTTAGAGAAGGACATTCTCATGTCCTAAAACATCATTCACATAAGCCTTTTCGGCAAAGGACATTTCTATGTCCAAAAACACTTTTTATTTAAACCCTTTGGAAATGGACATTCTTATGTCCAAAAACCAAGTTTGATATATATCCTTTTCATAATCCCCGTCATGGGATTTGTTTATAGTAAATAAGACATAAAACACATAATCTATTTCTTAAAAGTATTTGCACAGAAAACTTTTCCTTTCATCCTTATTATTTACACTCTTTGTGTAAAACACCCTATTTTTAGGGTAACTATTTCATAAAAATCCTTTTAGGATAACTTTTCATAAAAATATACTTTCATGTCCCAATCTTTTGGCTTTTCGAAAGCAAAACATAAGTAAATGCATTTCTCTCCATCCAGTAGTGACACTTAGCGAGCGATCACTCTACCTTTTGGAAAAGAATCCTTAATAGTACACTAACCAGGCGGCTATTCTGTCATCCTGCTCCCATCTCAGGGAGGGTGTCGCTGGCCTCCTGCCATCCCTTAGTGACTTGGGCTTATGTAAAGTGGGCCCCGACCATCCCGACCGTGATCTACAACCGGCCTATTCCTTGTACTGGTGCACCATACATCATCCTGACAGACCGCAGTCCATTTGGTTTAAAGTATCACAGATCGCAGTCCGTGTCAACTTGTAAAGTGAGCGCACCCACTTTAAATAAGTTGTCATTTGAAATCTAATTTTCGGATGACCATCCTCAAATTCTTTTAGAAGAATTTTTAGTAAAATATTTTGACAATCATTTGAAATGTTTGAGAAAACAATACCTCTAAAAATCCTTAAAAGACTTCAAAACTTTTGGATTTTCAAAAATAAATCATATATTTTTCTAGCATTTTCTTGGTTTCCATTTCAGGGTCTTTTGCTCACAAAAGTTATGCAATTGTACTATCCCCATCTCAACCACCCTGAAAATCAAATCCTTGTCCACATATCAATTTTTTCATTTTTACATAGAAAGGGGCTTGCATAGTCTTTTGTAGGCCATTTAGCAACCCGAAATCAAACCATTTATAAAATCATCTTATTATGTTGGTCATCCTTAAATCTCATTCAACAACATCTGTGTAAACATTTTTCAAGACATTTTCGACATAGATTTCCTTATCTAAAGGAAATCAAAACTTTTCGAATATCATTTCAAAACGTATGGACTATGTCCAAATCATCATTTATTTTTAATTATCATGACATAACAAAACCAATCTCTTTTTTTTTATAAATCAAATTTCCTTTTTATTTTTCTTTTATAACATAATTATTTATCATAAAACATCATAAGAGAAGTTCAAAACTTATTTACATTTGTTGCTTTGTGAAACAGGGCAAAATTTCTTTTTTTCTTATAAAATACTTTTAAAACAACGACTTAAAGAACTTGCTTGTTTGAAAGCAAATTCTTAAAATCATCGGCATAAAACATAAAATCTTTTAAAATTATATCATAGAGAACTTGCTTACTCATAAGCAAATTTCTCAATTCCATTAACATAAAGCATTGCCAACCTTGGCAACACTTATGATAAATTATTTATCTTAGAAAGTGTCGCTTGCTTCCCATGAAGAAAACCTTAAGGCTTTTCATTAAAGTCATCCTTTTCCAAAACTTATGGCTTTGCAATAAAGCCGTCATTTTCAAAACTTGTGCTTGCCCATTCGCCTAAACATAATCATAAACATTTCATTCATATATCATCATATAGAAAGAAAACAACATTTTAGAAAGTTCGCTTGCTTACCTGAGATCGTCATAATCCTTTTCTTCTATTCTTTTACTTTTCCTTTGCCTAGATAAATGAAAATAACATTTTATTTATTCACATCAACTTCAAATACTTACATTCCTTAGGTTTTCCAACCTACATAAATCCATTTGGACTAGCTTAACCTACTTGTCTTTCATGTAGGGTATTCATACGTATCATAATCTATACATATCATATCATCAATTCATTCATTTTTAATACCCTTATGTAGGGTAAACTTACATGCATGTAATAATCATTCATTAAGTCATCATTTGGAGGTTCACTACCTCCATTTATCATTTTTAACATATTTTTCATTTTTCGCACAATGGTGCTCATTATAAGCACTTAATTAATAACTTAGGCATCATATAAAAATATCAAAATTTGAGATTATCATTATTTACTTAAACAACAACTTAATCCATATTTTTCATCACTTTTTCATGCATTTTTTCATTTTAACAACTTACATCAACCATATGCCATTTTCTCATGCATATCTCTCCATACATGTCCATTTCTCAACGCATAAATCATGTGTTTCTTAAAATTTTTTGACACAACAACTTGAGTCCATAATCAGCATGATTAAAACCCTTAATTAACATATAATTTATGGTTTAATTTCGGATTTATAATCCATTCATCATAGGTAGAACCCGTTTTTCATCATTTCAACTTCTCTTTTGATACTTAAATCAAAATAGTTTTCTAATCCATAAATTACAGCAATTAATCATGATTTTCTTAACCCAAATTTAGGTTATTAACACATATTAAAATTCAAAATTTGTTGGCTTGCATGACAGCAATATTTCTACACATTTTGGATACCCTTCTTGCATCACTTTGGATGTCCACATGTATGCCCCCAGAAATCAGATTTAGAGCAATCATCTCAACCCATTTTGAATGTCCAACATAATCTAAATATAGGGTATTTTCCCTCTTAATCATCCATAAATTATTTGGGAACATTCATATATCATTTTTAATACAAAAACATGGAAATCGGGTCATATATGTAACCCTAATTCATATCCTTTCTAAAATTCATAACTTAAGCCCAAATCAACAAATGTAATTCATTAAATCATGAATCATCATGTAATCATAATTAAACATCAAAACAGCAATATCATACATGAATTTAAGAAATTTTCAGCCATGATTATCAACCCGTTTTCAACCCTAATCACCATTTTCATCCTCTTGAACTTATGCTTTCATTCTTTTCATTCAAACCTTAATCAATACGCTAATTAAGGGCATCTTGAATCATCTTTTAAAGCTTCAATATGAATCAAATTCTTGATTCATAAGTTGAGGTGAAAAATATAGAATTAAAGAACTTAAATCTACGGGTATACTTACATGTATTGGATCAACCTTGGACTCCATTTTTCCTAGCTTGGTTCCTCTTCTTTCTTCCCATTTTTCCTTCTATTTTTCTCCTCTTTTCCTCCCTTTCATGATGCTGGAATAAGGGACGTGCAACTTGTTGGAAACAATGTTCAAAATAAAACAAATTGGCCAAGGATTGAGTTTTGATGATTAACAAGAACTAGTTTGAGTATATATATATATGACTAATATGTTTGCCAAGTGTTTAAGGAAAGCAGAGAAGTCAAGTCGATCTTCGAGTCGACTTGAACTTCGACTTGGGAGTGAAGTCGATAGTGAAGTCGACTCCACTAACGACTTCAAACAAGCCAAAACTGGACAAAGTTGAAAATGGAATTCTGACGAGTGAAGTCGCAAGCCAAGTCGACTCCACATGCGACTTGGGTAGTCAAGTCGCATACGAAGTCGACTCCAGCATCGACTTCGAAGTACACAAAAATGTCCAGCGTTGAAATCTGGCTCCCGAAGATGCGAAGTCGCAGACGAAGTCGACTCCAAGTGCGACTTGGGCGAAGTCGCAAACCAGGTCGACTCCAACTTCGACTTGAGAAGTTTTGAAGTCCAAGATGAAGATTCAAGCATATCCAAGACATCCATTTGAAGTTTCTCACATACAAATGAGCTTTAAAGACTATTCTTAAAGTGACTTAAGATCAAAGCAAGAATCCAAGTTCAAGTTCAAATCAAGTCTATCAAGCTCAAAGCAAATCTTCAAGCTAGCTTCCAAATGGAGTAAAAACCAAGTCATGAAGACCCAGTGAGTCCAAAGCAAAGCAAGGAAAATACACATATTTTGCAAGAACTCAAAGCTTTCAAATGGTTTGCAAGACTCAAGACATTTCAAGAAGATCAAGGCGTTTCTGCAATAGACCAAGCCAAGTCGCAACCCAAGTCGACTTCAGGATCGACTTGAGTTGAAGTCTGAAAGCCAAGTCGACCCAAGTCTCAGACTTGAGTTTCTGAAGAACCCAAGTCGCAGGCCAAGTCGACTCCATGTACGACTTGGAAGCCAAGTCGCAGGCCAAGTCGACTTCATCTTCGACTTGGAGTATAACGGTCAAATTTTTGACCGTTGGAGTTCATTTATTGCACGCCAACTACTTCTACAACGTTCATATTTTCCTCAATCTATAAAAGGACATTCAAATGAACGTGAGAAACACAAGAGACACTACTCTAAAGATCAAAGAGAGAAAAGAAGTACAAGAAAGACTTTCAAATACTTTTTCTCCATATTTGAGTGTTTCAAAGGAAGAAAGAGCTTCAAACTGCAAGTTGCTTCAACAATCATCATTCAAGCTACTTTTGATTTCTTCCTCGAGCTCAAAACTGCCTACACAAATCTGTAAAGTGTAGTTTTTATTCATTTCTTTATTTGGTTGTATAAATCTTGATTTAGCTTGGATAGCTAAGATCAAGTGTATGCAAAGTAGGGTGTGATTGGAGTGAGACTCATCACCTACTTGTGCAAGTGATTGTATATGCCCCCTAGAGCTTTGAATCTAGAAGAGAGCAAGTGGCTCTAGTTGTATATGCCCCCTAGAGCTTTGAATCTAGAAGAGAGCAAGTGGCTCTAGTTGTGTATGCCCCCTAGAGCTTTGAATCTAGAAGAGAGCGGTGACTCTAAGTGTATTCGTGGAATACATAGTGGAACCCAAGTCACAACGGAGTGTGAGCTTGGAAGAGTGGAGTAGGGAAGGTTTGCCCGAACCACTATAAATCTTGTGTTCTACTGCTTTATCTTATTTGCTCTCCATTTGCTTAAAAAGGGGATTAACTTTTTCAAGGGGTTAAGATATTTGAAATTATCAAAGAAATTTTAAAGAACCCAATTCACCCCTCCCCTCTTGGGTTTAGCCATCAACTCGGGACCAACAAGTGGTATCAGAGCAGGTCTTTGAGTTTATCAAAGAGATCTTATCGAAATGGCATCCCAATCTACTTCCGTTCCCGCATTTGCTGAAGGCCAATCCTTTACAAGGCCACCGTTGTTTGATGGGAACAATTTTGGATATTGGAAGCTTCGTATGAAGCAACTCATCATGGCTACCGATATGGACTCTTGGATTGCTATCCAAGATGGAGTAATACTGCCTACCGATGAACGAGCTTCCAAATGGACCGATGAGGAAGTAAGAATAGTGAAGAGCAATGCCAAAGCTATGAACTCCTTATTTTGTGCTCTCACTGCTTCCGAGTATGATAGAGTATCCTCTTGCTTAACCGCCAAAGAGATATGGGATACACTAATCTCTATCTACGAAGGAACTTCTCAAGTCCAAGGGACGAGAAGGAATATTTTGATTGGAGAACTAGAGAACTTTAGAATGCTAGAAACAGAAAATATTTCTGAAATGTTTGCTAGATTCTCTAAGATTACTAATGCTTTAAAAGGTCTTGGAAAAGCAATATCTGAATCTGAGCAGGTCATGAAGATTTTAAGAGCTCTACCCGAATCATGGACTCCAAAGATCACTGCAATTGAAGAAGCCAAAGACCTCAACACGCTGAAGCTTGAAAACTTAATTAGCTCACTTATGTCACATGAGCTAATTAAGAAAAGGAATGAAGATCAACACAGGGGCAAAAGAGCAATTGCCTTAAAAGCCGCACAAGACACCGATGACACATCTTCTTCTCAAAATGACGACGAGATTGCTCTACTCACAAAACGATTCAGAAAATTTGTGAGGAAAGGCAAAAATTTCAGAAGCTTCAAAGAAAGAACTCCCCAAGAGAAGAAGAAAGAATCAACCAAGTGCTACCGATGCGGCGGTTCGGGACATATGCAGGCTCAATGTCCAACTCTCGAAGAAAACAAGGCAAAAGAACAAAGAAAGGATCGAGGGAACAATAGAAGATTTCAGAAATACAAAGGAAGAGGCATGTACGTAAATGATGAAGAATCTACGACGAGTAGCTTCTCAACCGATGACATAGAGGCGGAAGAATGTGCAAGAATTTGCTGCATGGCACAAATCCAGCAAGGAGAACAAATTACCTCAACAAAAGACACAAGCAATGAAGAGGTAAGTTCCAAACTCTCCCTTTCTAATTCAGGTTATTCTTCCTCTCATGAATGCCTCAAATGTACTGAATTAGATGAACTACAAACTGCATATGATTCATTATATGAAGAAATGAAGAAATTAGGAAGCAAGTTTACAATTAAGAAGAGACAATGTGATGCAACAATAATTGTAAATGGTAAACTTGCAGAAAGATTAGTCAAATTGAAAGATGAAACTGAATTGCTGAAAATGGAGAACAAATCATTAAATGAATCATTAGCTAAGTTCTCTAATCCAGGAGAAAGTGTTAAAATGTTTCTGAATATGACCTCCCAAACACATAAAAGAGGTCTTGGGTATCATACATTTGAGCAAGGAGAAAGTAGCAAATCAAATGAACAAATACTTGAGAAAAATCAAACTAAAAATGCATCTATATACAAGCCACAAAAGAAAAATTTTAAGTGGACTAGAAGACCAATGATTGAACCTTTGCATGCTTGGAGACCTACTCCAAGATTACCTTTGGCTTGTAATTTCTGCAATAAGATGGGTCATAAAACTTACAAATGTAATTTTAAGAAACTATATGACCATGGTGTTAAATTAGTTTGGGTTCCAAGAAACACAAGATTTGGGCTTTCAAAGTTAGATCAACTTAGATTAGATTCTATTACTAACCCAAATGGACCCATAAAATGGGTACCAAAAAGATAAGATTTATTTCCTTATTTTTCAGACATGTTTTAAGGCAAAGGCAAACAATGAATGGTTCATGGATAGCGGTTGTTCAAGGCATATGACCGGTGAAAGAAGTTTGTTTCATAAACTTAAGCCTTGCAACGATGGAATGGTTGCCTTTGGAAATAATGAAAAAGGTAAAATTAAAGGTAAAGGAAATATACTTAGTACCTCAAATGCATGCATGGAAGATGTTTTGTTTGTTGAAGGACTCAAACACAATTTAATGAGTATTAGCCAATTATGTGATAAAGGATATAAAGTTGTGTTTGAATCATCTATATGTAATGTATTTGATGGAGAACATATCATGTTTAGTGGTAAACGACATGGAAATGTTTATTTGGTTTCACTTGATGAATTGAATGGTCAATGTCTTATGGCCATTGATAATGATCCATGGGTTTGGCATAAAAGGCTTGGACATGTAAACATGGGAAATATAAAGACCCTTTGGAAAAAGAATTTGGTAGAAGGATTACCAAAGTTGAAATATGACAAAGACAAAATTTGCAAGGCATGTCAATTATCAAAACAACCCAAGATGCCTTTCTCTACCAAAAAGGAAATTTCCACCACAAAGCCACTTGAATTACTACATATGGATCTATACGGGCCATCCGACATTCTAACCATTGGTGGAAAGAAATATGTATTTGTCATAGTTGATGATTTTTCAAGATTCACTTGGATAATTCTCTTAGCTAGTAAAGATGAAGCCTTCTCTATGTTTGCAACTTTTGTGAATTTGGTGCAAAATGAAAAACAGAGTACTATTGTGACCATAAGAAGCGATCATGGTGGCGAATTTGAAAACAAACGATTCATGGAATTTTGTAATGAAAAAGGAATTCACCACACATTTTCTGCACCAAGAACTCCACAACAAAATGGAGTAGTTGAAAGGAAAAATAGAACTATACAAGAGATGGCTAGAACTATGCTAAATGAGAGCAATCTATCCAAGAAATTTTGGGGTGAAGCTGTGAGTACAGCTTGTCATGTTTTGAATCGTGTTACCATTCGAGCAATCTTGAAAAAGACTCCATATGAACTTTGGAAAGGAAGGAAACCAAATATATCTTATTTTCATGTTTTTGGATGTACATGTTATGTTTTAAACAATGGAAAAGTCAACTTGGGAAAATTAGATGCCAAAAGTGATGAGGCTATATTCCTTGGTTATTCATCAAATAGCAAAGCATATAGAGTATTCAATAAACGAAATCAAGTTGTAGAAGAATCCATACATGTTGTATTTGATGAATTTAACCAAACTCCGAGAAAGGAGGATGAACTAAGTGATGCAGATGAGACGAAAGGCAAAGAACAACCAAAGGAACTCGAGCTCAAGCCAGAAAATCCAGAGGAGGAAGAGGTAAGTGAAGGTAATGACTCTTACAAACCTCCAACTGATTTAAAGTTTAAAAATGTCCATCCAATTGAACAAGTTATTGGAAACATATATGAAGGAGTAAAAACTAGAAGATCAAAACAAAACGTTTATGGCCAATATGCGTTTGTATCGAAAATTGAACCAAATACCATTGAACAAGCTCTTAATGATGAAAATTGGGTTATTTCAATGCAAGAAGAGCTAAATCAATTCGAAAGAAACAATGTATGACATTTAGTTCCTAGACCAAACAATCATACAGTCATTGGTACAAAATGGGTATTTAGGAACAAATTAGACGAAAGCGGTCTTGTAATTAGAAACAAGGCAAGATTAGTAGCCAAAGGGTATTCCCAAGAAGAAGGAATTGATTTTGAAGAATCATATGCACCCGTGGCTAGATTAGAAGCCATACGCATCCTACTAGCATTTGCTTCTCATATGAACTTCAAATTGTTTCAAATGGATGTAAAAAGCGCATTTTTGAATGGTTATTTGAATGAAGAAGTATATGTTGAACAACCCCCTGGTTTTGAAGAAAATGATCAATCAAAGTATGTTTATAAATTAACCAAAGCGTTATATGGACTAAAACAAGCACCAAGAGCTTGGTACGAAAGGTTAAATAGTTTCTTGATTGATCATGAGTTTCAAAGAGGGAAAGTAGACACTACTTTGTTCATTAAGTACAAAAATAAAAATATTTTGATTGTACAAATTTATGTGGATGCCATAATATTTGGTGCTACTGACGAAAAACTTTGTCAAGAGTTTTCTAAGATAATGCAGAGCGAATTCGAAATGAGCATGATGGGAGAATTAAATTTCTTCCTTGGACTGCAAATCAAGCAACAAAGTGAAGGAATATTTTTGAACCAGTCCAAGTATGTCAAAGAAATGCTCAAGAAATTCGGAATGCAGAATAGCAAAGGGGCAAACACTCCAATGAGCTCTACAATCAAGATCGACACGGACGAAAACGGTAAAAGTATCGATCAAAAGCTCTATAGAAGCATGATTGGATCCTTGTTATATTTAACTGCTTCTAGACCCGATATCTTATTCAGTGTTTGTATGTGCTCTAGATTTCAAACATGTCCCAAAGAATCACATCTACTCGCTGTAAAAAGAATTTTTAAATATTTGATAAAAACTACAAACCTTGGACTATGGTATCCAAAGGGGTCAACCTTTGATCTAATCGGCTATTCGGATGCAGACTTTGCCGGATATAAAGTAGATAGAAAAAGTACTAGTGGAACTTGTCAATTTCTTGGACATATGCTAGTTTCATGGCATTCAAGAAAACAAACAAGTGTTGCACTATCTACTGCGGAAGCCGAATACATAGCCGCCGGTAGTTGTTGTGCCCAATTACTTTGGATGAAACAGCAATTAAAGGATTATGGTATTGATTATGTTGATATTCCTATTAGATGTGATAATACAAGTGCAATTTGTTTGACTAAAAATCCTATATTGCATTCTAGAACCAAACATATTGATGTGAGACATCATTTTATTCGTGAACATGTTGAAAATCATGATGTGTGCTTAGAATATGTGAAAACAGAAGACCAAATTGCTGATATCTTTACCAAACCTCTAGCCAAAGATTCATTTTATAAAATTAGGAATGATATGGGGATGATAGAGCTTAACTAGGAAAAATTCATAAGAAAATTAAATTGGAAAATGTCAAGTCGATGAGTCAAGTCGACTCCAGGGACGCCAGGTCGACTCCGCTTTAGAAGCGAAGTCGACTCCGCTAGGGTCGAAGTCGACTCCGCCTCCAGGCGAAGTCGACTCCAGAAGGACCGAAGTCGACTTCGCCTAGGGCAAGTCGACTCCGCGAGCGCGACCGTCCGACTTCCGTGCCTATTTCTTCTTCTTCTCTTTCTTTTCTTCCTCATTTCTTTCCGGCCTCCCTGTTTCTCTTCTCCTCCGGCGATTCTCCTTATTGCTCCATCTCCGGCGACAGCCTTTTCTCCGGCGATTTCTTCCTCATCTCCGGCAAACCTTTCCGGCAAAACCTTTTCTCTCTTTTCAGTTTTATTCTCCATTTCTTGCAAGTCCCATTCTCAAAATCCAAACTCCAAATGGCACCAAAGAAAGCAGTATCAAAACCATACCCCAAACAGGTTCCCACACAACCACAACCTTCATCTCAACCAAAAGAAGTTCCTAGAAGAACTAGGACTCCATCAAAAAGAGCCAGAGAGGAACCATCAACTTCGACGGGTAAACGGGTTCGATTCCAAACCTCCACTCAATCATCGGAACAAGCTACAAGGTCGGAAAGCCAATCTCATGCCCAAGCTTCACAAAGCACACACTCCGGAGCAAGCAGAAGGGGTACTGCGGCAACGGGCAAAACTCAAGTCTTAAAGATGCCCACTACATACTTCAGAACCGAAATCAATCACGGCCGGTTCTACAAGAACTTCTATGAACGAAAGGTATTCATACCAAAAATCATAGATTTCAAATTTTTGAAAGATTATGGGTCCGACATAGAAGACCTATTGGATTTTCAAGGATGGACCAAATTACTCAAAGAGGATGACAAGGTCTATCCAGATCTTACCAGAATATTTTACTATGAATGGGATGAAGAAAATTTTGGCACACATGTCAAAGAAGTAGATATAGATTTTGGAATCAGGTTAAGTCCAAGCCAAACCAGAGCAATGAGTCATTTAGGACAAATACTTGGAGTCCCTTTCATCGAAGAGCCTTTTCCGGAAGATCTTACCATGGATCAGATATATAATCAGCTCACCCGGAGTAACAAGTATCACCCGGGGATCAAGTTTCTTCGATACATGGATTTGTCACCCAGACTTCGGGTACTAAGGCTTCTCATTGCTCATTGCATCTACCCCAAAGGTGGTGGTAGAAATCAGTTAAACCCACAAGAAGCTGGAATCTTATGGAAGGTAGCAAACAAAGTCAAAGTGAGTCTACCTAAATTATTTCTAGAAGCCTTGGCAAGTCGAAAGGATAATCCAAGGGGCGTCCTTCCTTACGGCACTTGGATCACAAAGATCCTCGAACATTTTGAAGTGGACATTGAAGGCGAGCCATTCGAAGTGCTCAAGTCCACAAATGCAATCAACAAGGCACTAATTCAGAGGATGAAAATCAATGTACTTGAACTCCGACCCGATGCTCCAGAAGAAGAGCATCAAGAGGACCAAGCACAAGCTGAGGGGGAGCAACCTCCCGAAGCACCGGCTGCTCCAGAAGAGCCACCATCACCTCAATCCCACGACTCCTACTCCCCACAAGGATCCGTTGCACGAGAACGGGTACCTCCAACCGCTTCTGAGGAGGTCACCCTAAGGGATCTCAAAGATGAAATCATTGCCATGAAGGCAGAAATGGGCTATCAAGAAAACCGGATGACAAGTCTTGTCACCGGTGTCCTTAATGCGATTGAAGATATGCATTCCCGACAAGATAGAATCGAGCGGGAAATGCGTAAAATCCGATATCATCTTGCATCAGGCCATCATAAGAAGAGACCCATGCCTGAACTCGATCCCTACGAGTCGGGTTCAGTTCATCGAGAGGCAACTCCCGATCACGCTTCTCTTGTTTACTCCTCGGCCCATCATTGTCCCATCAAACCTATTCCATATCCGATCTCTCAATTTCAATTCATCAAATCATTATTTTTGCTTGATTGACAAAAAGGGGGAGATAGAATAGGAATTGAGTTGAAAGTTTTTTTAAGTTTTGGGTTGGGTACATTGTATTTAAGGTTTCATTTATGCTTTAATTTTTGTTCTCTGTAATGAAACTTCATATATATATATATGAAAAGACGTTTTATTGGTTTTTGATTGATATGATTGATATATTTGATAAGTGATTGCAATTTTTATAAATACAAAGTATTCTTAATGATTAATACTCAATATATGGCTTGAAAGGTATTCAAGCATATTCTATGCCAAAATGACTAATGTTCTGAAAAAGTTCTCAACTCTAAATTATATGTTCAAGAAATATACTCTGTTTTCTCAAATGAACATGTTTGAATTTTTGAAAGGTATCAACTCAAAATGAAGTTTTGTCAATCATCAAAAAGGGGGAGATTGTTGGAAACAATGTTCAAAATAAAACAAATTGGCCAAGGATTGAGTTTTGATGATTAACAAGAACTAGTTTGAGTATATATATATATGACTAATATGTTTGCCAAGTGTTTAAGGAAAGCAGAGAAGTCAAGTCGATCTTCGAGTCGACTTGAACTTCGACTTGGGAGTGAAGTCGATAGTGAAGTCGACTCCACTAACGACTTCAAACAAGCCAAAACTGGACAAAGTTGAAAATGGAATTCTGACGAGTGAAGTCGCAAGCCAAGTCGACTCCACATGCGACTTGGGTAGTCAAGTCGCATACGAAGTCGACTCCAGCATCGACTTCGAAGTACACAAAAATGTCCAGCGTTGAAATCTGGCTCCCGAAGATGCGAAGTCGCAGACGAAGTCGACTCCAAGTGCGACTTGGGCGAAGTCGCAAACCAGGTCGACTCCAACTTCGACTTGAGAAGTTTTGAAGTCCAAGATGAAGATTCAAGCATATCCAAGACATCCATTTGAAGTTTCTCACATACAAATGAGCTTTAAAGACTATTCTTAAAGTGACTTAAGATCAAAGCAAGAATCCAAGTTCAAGTTCAAATCAAGTCTATCAAGCTCAAAGCAAATCTTCAAGCTAGCTTCCAAATGGAGTAAAAACCAAGTCATGAAGACCCAGTGAGTCCAAAGCAAAGCAAGGAAAATACACATATTTTGCAAGAACTCAAAGCTTTCAAATGGTTTGCAAGACTCAAGACATTTCAAGAAGATCAAGGCGTTTCTGCAATAGACCAAGCCAAGTCGCAACCCAAGTCGACTTCAGGATCGACTTGAGTTGAAGTCTGAAAGCCAAGTCGACCCAAGTCTCAGACTTGAGTTTCTGAAGAACCCAAGTCGCAGGCCAAGTCGACTCCATGTACGACTTGGAAGCCAAGTCGCAGGCCAAGTCGACTTCATCTTCGACTTGGAGTATAACGGTCAAATTTTTGACCGTTGGAGTTCATTTATTGCACGCCAACTACTTCTACAACGTTCATATTTTCCTCAATCTATAAAAGGACATTCAAATGAACGTGAGAAACACAAGAGACACTACTCTAAAGATCAAAGAGAGAAAAGAAGTACAAGAAAGACTTTCAAATACTTTTTCTCCATATTTGAGTGTTTCAAAGGAAGAAAGAGCTTCAAACTGCAAGTTGCTTCAACAATCATCATTCAAGCTACTTTTGATTTCTTCCTCGAGCTCAAAACTGCCTACACAAATCTATAAAGTGTAGTTTTTATTCATTTCTTTATTTGGTTGTATAAATCTTGATTTAGCTTGGATAGCTAAGATCAAGTGTATGCAAAGTAGGGTGTGATTGGAGTGAGACTCATCACCTACTTGTGCAAGTGATTGTATATGCCCCCTAGAGCTTTGAATCTAGAAGAGAGCAAGTGGCTCTAGTTGTATATGCCCCCTAGAGCTTTGAATCTAGAAGAGAGCAAGTGGCTCTAGTTGTGTATGCCCCCTAGAGCTTTGAATCTAGAAGAGAGCGGTGACTCTAAGTGTATTCGTGGAATACATAGTGGAACCCAAGTCACAACGGAGTGTGAGCTTGGAAGAGTGGAGTAGGGAAGGTTTGCCCGAACCACTATAAATCTTGTGTTCTACTGCTTTATCTTATTTGCTCTCCATTTGCTTAAAAAGGGGATTAACTTTTTCAAGGGGTTAAGATATTTGAAATTATCAAAGAAATTTTAAAGAACCCAATTCACCCCTCCCCTCTTGGGTTTAGCCATCAACTCGGGACCAACACAACTACCTTGCTTGTATATTTTTTTCCTTAACATTTTCTCTCCCAACCCTTTAACATAAGTGAATGTGCACTACATATATGGCTGGATTTTTCTAGCCTTGTGGGTCCTACGTGCTACATCATTTAGCATATAATTAAATAAATATTTATCCCCTTTAATGACATGGAAAAATGTGGTCCATTTAAATTTGATAATTATCTAAAAAATATCATCAAAAATCCATTCATTTAAACCCATGTTACTGAGCCCTGTTTGGACGTCCATTTCAGCAACCCTTTTTGAAAATTTTCACACCTAATTCCACTTTAATTAATGGGTAATTGACCACCCTAGCTAATATACTACTTAGGGGTCCACTTAGCTTATTAAAAAAAAATAAAAAAAATCAAATACAACAACCTAGCCGTCCACATCACCTGCTGCCCAATTGCTGTCTATGCAAATCAACGTCAATTGCAGCAGCCCTTTTACACATTTTCCACATAATTTCTGCTTTTAATTAATGGTCCATTAATCACCCTAGCTAGGAGCTCATTTAGGGGTCAAATTAGCTATTAAAAAAAATCAATAAAAATCCCATAAAAGCAACTTGAGTGAGCATCACTCCATAATACATGTTGCTGTCCACTTTGCATTCACGTCCATATACTTTGGATTTTATCATTTTGTGCCACAAAAATCTAGCTCTAAATCATGTCCACTAGTCACCCTAGTTTCCTAGGCCTTTTAATTGCATTTTTAACACTTTTAAAATTTAATAATTCCATGTGTACAGCCCCTTAGACATCCATGTGTAGCCACCTTTTCAGGCTCATTTTGAGCTCCTCCTTAGTTCCTTAAAATCCAACATGAATGTAGGGATATTTTTATGAATTTTGTCATTTGTAATAATTCACAAAATACCCTGCAATTTATCCTCATTTGACACATCATTTTTGTCTTTATCCATTTGATTATTTTATTTAACTTTAACAAAAATGCTCATCACTTTATGGTGCAAAAGTAAAAAGAGATATAACCATTTCGTGCACACCTAATCTCAACATGATTAGCTTTATCAAACCCTTTCATAATCTTAATCTCATAATTTTAACCATCCATTTCAAATTTCATTTCAATCCGACTTTTCTAGTTCAAGTTATGATCATTTGAAACCATCTTTGAATTTTGATGGTGATGATCAATTTTCACCCTAATTTCATCATTATTTTCATAATCCAACCTTTTCATATGATTAAGCACAAAATTATGTGCTTATTTTTCAATTTTCATCTTAATCCGCCTTCCCGGCGTCGAGCTATGAATTTTCTAGCATTTGCTACCTTAAATCCATAACTACCACATAATCTCCATTAATTAAACCATAATATATGAGGTAATTATCCTCAATATATTAACATTCCCTAATCCTCATTAATCCTCTTTAATCACATTAACCCGTATTGGCTTATAATCATCATTCATAATCATTTGCCCTAATTGCAACAATTCATCATAATTGCAATAAAAATCATTCATAATTCATCTAATTCATACATGATCCATTTATATATGCCAATTGCATATAATTAAGTCTTACTTGGGTCATGGTATCACAATAGGTTAGTTAATTCTAGCCAAGTATATAAGGCATGTCCGATTAGGATAAGATCCATGATATTAGAAGTCCACCTAGTCCTATTGCCAATGACAGAGTTCGATATAATTTTGGGGATGGACTGGCTAAGTAAATGGGGAGCCACCATTGATTGTAAGCATAAAAAGGTACAATTCGAAGCAACTCCAGATAAGGATATAGTTATCGGCAAACTAAGACAGCTTGAGAACTCTACTAAACTGATATCAATTATGAAAGCAGCTAAGATAGTCCACTAACAAGTTTATTTGGTATCAATTTGTGTTAAGGAAGGAAAGGAAGTGGAGATAAACCAAATGTAACGCCCCGGCCCGAGCATCACAACCTTACCTCAAGATCATTCGACTGGTAAACGTGATCAAGATTGTTATCCCGTTACACAGTGGGTTTTAACGGATATTTATCTAATTAAATATCTTTTCATAGGAGTTTAATTCCTCATATGTTCATTTCATGCATATCTGAGTCATTTCCATCCAATAATGTCATAACTAGACATGATTTTCATAATATATTTCAAACCATCTCATAAATCAGATGTCGTTGCATGTATCATCATAGATGTCAACACAAAATATCAAAGTATTTACAATCATACGACATAAGTTTTTCACAAACATGAAACTTATAATGTCTTCCATTTCCTCAATAGTCAGCTCCTTGCTCCTTTGCCAGGTCTCTTCTTTCACCTGTCTATGGGTTTGGAAAACGAAAACGTGAGTGATAACTCAGTAAGAAAGCTTAGGATTTTCATGCAATTCATTTTGAAAGCAACATTCTTTAAAAATATTTCCCTCCATTCAGTAGAGACACTTAGCAAGTGATCAACTACTTGCGGAGCAGAAATCTTTTCATAAAACTTGCATAAACCATTCGTAAACATTTCATAAACAAGGGATGTGCAAACTCATCATTTCCATTGATGACGTTATCCTTCATGTGACGGTACACCAGCTCAGGGAACCCTCTTTTCATGACATGATCCTTTCCATCCTTGGCGCCGGACCTTCCGACTTGGCAACGTCAAGGGGGACTCCTTGTCCACTTACTACCTCGACTAGCCTATCTTGCTGGTCCTTTCTGACTTGGTGACGTCAAAGGGGACTCCTTGTCCACTTACTACCTTGACTAGCCTACTTCATTTCCATTCCATGCATGAATTTTAGTCACACCGGCATTATATACCCCCTTTCACATGGAACTTGTCATTCTCATGTAGAGAATTCTTTGCACCATCCCTCTTTAAACACCATTTCAATGAAACATCGTATAAACTCATGTTTCAATACATTTCATGCATATTTGCGAAACTATAAGCAATCATTTATTTCAATAGAAATAAATATTTCAATACACATATAAACAAGGAATGGTCATCCTTAAATACGTTGTAATGAAAACCAAAATCATTTAGAAAGCTGTTTGCTTACCTCGCTTGCTTAGCTTTCCGTTTCGCTTATCCCTTTGCCTTTGCCTATACATATAAGAATGATATAACATTCATATATTTCCTTTGCTTGCATTCAACTCAGTTTTCCAACCCATTTGCATTAACATACATAATTCCTTCGACTTCTCAAGTCGTTATGCCCGTATAGCACATACTTGTGCACTGCATGGGCTATTGCACATCACATTTAGTCCCCTAAGTAGGGTAATTATTCAATCACATAATAATCATCCAATAATTATTATTTAATGGCTCATTACCTTTCTTAAGCCATTTTTCACTCCTTTTCCAAAATTCACACATCGGTGCTCATTTTAAGCACACGTCGTTGCGTTATGCCTCATTAATTAATCCCAAAAATTGAGATTAACATCATGAAATTATAAACAGAAATATATTCACAAAATTTATCATATTTTCATGCATTTTTCCACAAAACTAAATTACATAGGTCATTTACCACTCATGCATGTCTATCCTTTCACATATAGCCATTTAACAACACATATATGAGGCATTTCATAAAATTTCACAAGTCAGAAATTTAATCCACATTTCATCATGATAATTATCCTTAATTACCACTGTACTTATTTTATTTTTATGGAATTTAAATCCATTAATCATAGGTTTTCAAAACAGCAACTTTGGAACCCATTTTCACCCATTTAACGTATTTTTTGACACATAACCCTAAGCAGTTTTATAAATCCGAATTTTCAACACCTAATCCCACTTTTCTTAATCCAAATTTAGGTTATTAAAATATATATAAATTTGGATCATTTCTACATAGGTTTCATATTTCTTTTTGATTTGTTTCTCCAACAATCCACATATGCTGAAATCAGGTGTACTGAAATCTTAAAATCTTGAATTAATATCAAATCAAGTATTTTTGATCTGAAATTTCTAAAATACCTTAATAACTATATTAATTAACCAAAATAAATATTTAAAACATGAAATATTTAGTATTTCTATTTATTTTGGTATTTTTACCTTGCTGGACAGCAGTACTCCATTTCAGACAGCCTTAATCACGTAAATTATTGGGTATATTTATACCCATCAAAACATAATTTGTATTTTATTCTTGTGATTATAAATGTTTATTATATATCCTTTAAACTTTTCATCCCAAAATTCCTTGTATAAAAATTATTAAAAATCCTTTGGTGCAGCTGATCCTACCACCTGTACAACCCTGTTCAGGTTGATATTCTTCGATTTCTCATTTGAAACGAACTTATCTTTTTAAGCAGAAAATTGGGTCGTTCCTTAATCACCTCATAATTATTCTTTCCAAAAAATTTCATGCTAAAATTCATCCATTTACTGTTCCGTTCATACTTTAGTTTACAACATCATATAACTTCCAGATTTGAGGTATAAACTCAAAATAATCATATACTTAGTTGATTAAATGATAATCCCTCCTTTTCCCCTTCTTTTTCCCTTGTTTTTCTTCCTTCTTTGCTGGCTCTAGAGCTGGACGTGAGGGCTGCCTTGCGGAAGAAGATTTCAACACTTAGAAATTTCTCAAACCTCTCTCTCATATAGACGTGTACACCATTTTATAAGCTGGATATGATCCAGCTGTGGGCCCCACTTGTTGCTGCATTTTGCACAGCCATTGAATGCCCTCTTATCCTCTTATGTGCTAGTGAACTCACAGCCGAGTAAATTCACTTTTTACTATTTTTCAAAAATCCAAAAATCTGCTTTAATCAACACCATCCACTTGTCCACAATTGCCCTTCTTTACTTAGCTCTTAAGAAACTTGTTACTTGCTCTCCAAGAAACCAACTTTTCATCATAATTAGCTTAATACATTCCATTCATCTCATAGATTTCATAATTTTATTCCATCGTTTCAAATTTCATCTCAATCCGATGTTTCTACGTCAAATTATGACCACTTGAATATATCTTTTGGATTTAGGAATAAAAATAATTAATTATCACCATAATCCCATAATTATTCCCTTAATCCAATCCATTCATAAGATTGGGCCCACCGTCATGAGCTTACCTTTCAAATTTCATCGAAATCCGCATTGTAGGCGTCAAGTTATGAATTTTCTATCATTTTTCACCTTAATTCCATAATTACATTTTAATCTCCATAAATTAAATCATGGTAATTAGCATGATTATTCATGACACCTTGTCACCGCTAAATTCTCATTAAGCCCCTCGGGTCATACCGACTTACTTTGGGCTCCGACGATTAAATTTTTAATCACCGTTTCCAATAGAAACCCTAATTCAAAATATCATAAAATTCTAAAATCATCAAAAAATTCCATTTAATTCACATATAAGTCACATGTACATGTTCAATGCACACATTATATCCTCCTTAGGTTGGGGTTTCACACCAAATCCCAGTGGTTAAGGAATTTCCAAATGTTTTTCCAAAGGAATTAACTAAGTTACCCCCGGAAAGGGAGATGGACATGATGATTGACATTATACCGAGTACAACCCCGATATCTAAGACTCTCTATAGAATGGCTCCAATTGAAATGACTGAGTTGAGAACTCAAATACAAGAGCTCATAGATAAAAGTTTTATCAGACCCAGCGTATCGCCCTGAGGAGCTCCAGTGCTATTTGTAAGAAAGAAATATGGAAGTTTAAAGCTGTGTATAGACTATAGGGAGATAAACAGAGTCACAGTGAAGAACAGATACCTTTTTCCATGGATTGATGATCTATTTGATCAACTAAAAGGAGTCACAACCTTCTCCAAGATAGATTTACAATCAGGGTACCATCAACTAAGGATAAATCCTGCCGATGTTCACAAGACGGCATTTCGGACAAGATATGAACATTACGAATTTTTGATGATGCCATTTGGACTTACAAATGCCCCTACTGTATTTATGGATATGATGAACAGAGTATTTTGGGATTACTTGGATAAATTTGTTGTGGTAATCATCAATGACATCCTAATTTACTCAAGATCGAAGGAGAAACATGAAATCCATCTTCGAAGGGTATTGGAAAGGCCAAGGAAGGAAAAAATTATATGCCAAATTGAAAAAAATGTGAGTTTTGGTTGAAACAAGTAGCGTTTTTAGGGCATATAATATCGGAAAAGAGAATTCAAGTTGACCATCAAAAGATTGAAGCAGTGTTGAAGTGGTCAAGGCCAACAACAATTACGGAAATTAGGAGTTTCTAAGATTGGCTGGTACTACTGAAGATTTGTTGAGGAATTTTTGTAATACCCAGACTTAAGTAGGGCTCATATATATGCATTTTGCATATAAACATGAACCATGTATGATTTAGTTGGTTTATGAATGATTTTCTTTGCAATTTTGATGATTTATTACAATTAGGGCAAATGGTTATAAATGATGATTATAAGCCGATATGGGTCAATATGATCAAAGAGGCTTAATGAGGATTAGGGAATGTGAATATATTGAGGATAATTACCTCATATATTATGGTTTAACTAATGGAGATTATGTTGATAATTATGGATTTAAGGTGATAAATGCTAGAAAATTCATAACTTGACGCCTGTAAGACGGATTGAGATGAAATTTGAATTGTAAGCACATAATTTTGTGCCCAATCTTATGGAAAGGTTGGATTATGAAAATTTTGATGGGATTAGGGTGATAATTGATCATTTTCATCCAAAATCCAAAGATGATTTCAAATGATCATAACTTGAGAAAAATTGGATCGAGACAAAATTTGTAATAGTTGGTTAAAATTATGAGATCAATGCTATGGAAGGATTGGATTAAGCTAAGTATTGGGGGATTATGCCTAAACGAAAAAAGGTGTACCTTTGATTTTTGCACCTGTGGCGCCCCAAACCGAGACATCACTTCCTTACCTTAAGATCATATTGATTGGTAAATGTAAATTAGGATTGTTACCCTGATCACGCGGCGGGTTCTTAATTTAATTTCATCAAATTTTTTTTCGATTTATTCCTTTATCCATTCTCATTTCTTTTCTTGATATCTCTCTTCATTCGACTTGTAATCATCAATACACTTGTAATTTCGTTACACATAATATTTTATCATACTACATGATTCCCTTACATCCTTATTTATAAACATATCCCCTGACAGTTGACATCAATTATATACATCATTCATAAAATCTTCATCTCACTTTCTTACATCCCTGATTTACACAACCTGGCCAAACTATAATCATATAACGTTCATTCATAATTGAATACTAAACACATTCACTTATACACATTCACTTGTACACATACATTATCGTATCTTTAAAAATTCCAAACATATCATTTAGTACACATAACAAATCATTTAGTACACATAACAAATCATTTAGCACACACATGAATACTATATCATACCTTTTTTTAAAATACATCATGTTTTCCACCTCTTGAGCTCCCCTATACCTGTCTGAGGTTTGGGAAAACAATACGTGAGTGATGGACTCAGTAAGCAAGCATTTTGCATTTTCATAAAAATGCATTTCTCTCTGTTTAGTAGAAGACTCTTATCAAGAATCAACTATCAACAGGAAGAAACCTTTCATGAAAACCTGTCATAAAACTTTGCATTTAAATCCTTCATAAATCCTGTCATTTAAATCATACATGACAACCATCCATATAAATCATTCTTGAAAATCATTTCTGTCTATCAATCATATAACCTTTTTATAAGAGGACAAATGTATGTCCTAATTTATTTTCATATAAACCTATATTCATGAAGAAAATCTTATGCTCTAAATCATTTGCATATAAGCTATATTATATAAGGACAATTATATGTCATAAACAATTTCGTATAAATCTTTTCAATACAACGCATATGCATATGTAAAAAAAATATCCTGAAATAGATGTGTAAACATTATTTTCTGTGGACATTGTTATGTCCTAAAATATCATTGAATAAAGATTAATTCCTGTGGACATCATCATGTCCAAAACATATCCTCATGTCCTCGTTTTAGGGTTTCTAAAACAAATTATATGCATATACGTTTCTAACCTTCTGTTAGGTGACACTTATCAAGTGATCATCCCTCCATAGGAAAGAAACCCTTCATTTGACTAAACAGCTAGGTAGGCGATTGTCCATGATCCTGCTCCCATTTCAGGGAGGGCGCCACCGGCCTCCTGCCTTCCCTTAGCAACTTGGTCACAGGTAGAGGTTGGCCTTGGTATGCAACCATCTCAGTCTACAACCGCCTCCACCATGGGCCTAGTTCATAGTTCCTGTCACTCGTTTGTATTCGCATCGTTATGCTATCATGATTTCATAAAATCAACACAATCTTAAATTCATGTAATTTTCCAAATAAACACTTAATATCATAAATCCATTACAGTCCTCAGATTGAGTCCATCTCAAATAGACAACTGGACATAATTATTTTTCCAAAATAAAAAATTTTCATAAACTATTGTCAAATAGTAATGTTAGAATGACCACCCTTAAAGAATTTTAGAAACACATTAGTAAATCACTTTTACAAAATATTTATAACACCTGAGAAAACATCATTTTTAAGAATATTTCTTGTTTATTGATAAACTATTTTAGAATCATTTTGTAAATATTTTCATTCCCTTTTTCTAGGCTTTTTATGAACAAAGGATAGGCAAACACATCTACTTCCATTTTATTTGCATTATATGCCTCGTCCACATACCATCCTTACCATATTGATATAGAGAAGTGTTTGCACTATCTTTTGAACAAAATAGCCATCAAATTGTTTTATAACATCGAGTATTGAGTGGGTCATTCTTAAAACTCTTTTAGAAAGAAACACATGAGTACAAAATATTTTTCCAAAGTATTTCAGTTTCCAAAGAGATTGAAAGTATTTTGATAATTTATTTCAAAGCATCTATGTAAATCATTTTAAAACATTAATAAGTCATTTCAAATGCCCTATTTATTTACAAATATCATTATATGAAAAATTATGTAAATTTTCTCAAAACTCTTTAGGAATAGAATTCCTAATGTCTGTTTCTAATATCATCTTAGAAAAGAATTAAAAATTCTTTAACCTTAAATGCCTTTAAAATAGAATTTCTAGGAATTTACCTGACCAAATAACATTTTCAAACATATCATTAATACGGAGTAAAATTATACTGTGAAGACTTGGACATGCTTAAAATGAAGCAATGCTAAAGCTTTACATAATAGTCATATTTCCAAGAATGGAATTCACTTACTCTATAAGAAAAACTTAAAATCATCAATACATGTATTTGAAACAAAATCAATATTCATAAAGGTTGGCTTACTTACCTTGTAAGCAATCCTAAAACATCTTAATAATACATGTTCAAATTATTTCAATATTTAATAACAAAATAATATTTGAAAATGCTATCTAAAGCATCATTATAAAGCATTTGTAATCATTTCAACTTCCCAAATGAAATCCATATTTTCAAAAGGTTGCTTGCTTACCTGAGTTGATTCCTTTGTGCTTTCCATCCCTCGCTTTCTCCTTCAACTCACGTATACGTGTCACATGGTTTAATCCCATATGGCGCGTAACACACTATCTTTAAATCATTCTTTCTTTGACATAAACACTTTTATTTCCCTATGACCACATATCCATACAAATTTAATACATAGGTTAATTCTTTCTTTCTATACTTATATCTTACGTAGAAATTTCTTGAAATTACTCAAGATATCATTTCATATCCCATAATATACAAGTTTTCTATCAAAACTTTATTTAAATGATAATCCACATTTCTTATTCAACCATACATATTCTTTTTAATAACCCTTAATATTTACTTTTCTCAACAGTGACATATTACATACCTACTTATATAGGTATAGCAATTGCTCATCTATTTTATTAAATACCCATATCTAATATATTTATTCACTTATATTTTCAAGAGACTTGCTTATATTCAACTTTTTAAATTTACACTTATCTTTTTAACAACCACACACGTATACATCTTCGTGGTTGATTATTGCTTCATTTAATCTCCATGTTTAGAGTTCTAAGCATATGAAATCATTCAATTAGCTTGTTTACAACCTTTAACAAGCCAAGTTCACCTTAAATTTTTGAAAGCTAATCTTTTTCAATTTATCCACATGTACATACATATTTGCTATATATATTATTCCTACCCTTTCATTTCTTTGCATATACATATAAAGAATTATCAACCAATAATTCTTATAATCAACTTAAGGGTTTATGTAGGATCTATAGCATGCTAAATTCCATCAAAATTTCTGAAACTTATCCCTTTTTACAAAACAGCCCCATATGCTCTCATATTTCAAATATTTCATTTATGAAATTTGCACCTTAACTATACATACATGAGGTGCTATACATTAACCATTCTTATAACCATTTGTAGGGCTTGTTTATGATTCATAATACCCTAAATTAACATAAAATTTCTGAAACTTTATTATTACAGAAATTTAAATCTATACAGAATTTAGGCATCCACTTAAAGGTATACCCATATATGACATATTTTTAATTCATTGACCCCTAATGCTTGTAATTCATCATATAACAATTGAATTAAATTAAAATACACAGAAATTCCTTCCTTCCATAACCAGTTTACACGTCCCCATTAATTAGGCAGAAATTTATTTATTTATTTATTTATTATTATTATTTTTTCATATCATGCTGCTGGACGTAATTTTAAGCAGGAATTTAATTGGCATAGAAGTTTTATTACCATATACCTGCTGGACGTGATTTTGGACAGAAATAATAAAAATAAAAATTTTGTTTTATAACATAGTTGCTGAACATGAATTGAGCAAGAAAAATCAACATGAAAATTTCTTTTTCCATATCACATCTGCTGGACGTAGATTTTGGGCAGAAATTAAATCATATAATTTTTTTTTTATTTATCATTGCTGCTGAACGTAAATCTGGGCAGGGCATAAATGATATGAAGTTTTTTTATATCATCTATGTTTAACGTGAAATGGGCAGGGAAGAATTAATATAAAAATTCAGCAACATATCTAAGTTTTGGACGTCTAATTAAAATGGCCAAATATATTTTTCTTCCATGAATTTCTGGACGTGAATTGAGAGGGAATGAATAAAATAAACTTAGCAACATGCTTGGAAATTTTGGACGTCCTTGCTGCCATTACATTTTTCATTTTTTTTATTCTCCATGAATTGCTGCTGGACGTCCTTTGCTGCCTCTTCATGCATCATCCAAATTTTTTCTCCAGCACATCACGTTAAAACATTTCCCATTGCTGCCATTATCCCTTTATAAAGAAACTGGATTCTGCCCTTTTTCCAAGCCACCGTAATTTTCATGAAATTTTAATTTATTTAATATGCTGTAACAATTTTAACCGTCCACTCCTCTCCCTTTTATCATCAATAAATCTGGACCATCCATCTCATTACTTGCTGCCCAAGTTTCCACACCCCTATGGCCTACCTAGCTACCCTAATTTCCACCCTATTTTGCTGGAAAATAATTTTTATATAAATATTTGATAGATGCTACAAATAATTGGACGTGCATGCTGTCACTTGCATTTAAATGCTGCTGAAAATTTCCACCGTTAAATAATCTGTCAAATTAAAAATCAGCTGTGGACGTGCATTTTCCATGTAAATTTTTGAATTTTTTTTATTTATTAATAATTGCTTAAAATTTATGCACATTGCTGTCCACAATATGCACGTTAATTTGGCTTTGTATTATGGCATTTTATGCCATAAAATTTCATTTTAATTTATGGCCATTTATTTACCCTAATTCATAGGTAATTTAATTATATATTTATCATAAAAAAAATTAAAATATAATGCATATCACCACGGCCGTTCCCACCATGTGTCACATATGCACCTTAGCTTAGTCGTATAGAAATCTCATCTCAAAAACATGAATAGATGCTAAGATATTAGCAAAATAATTTAATTAATAAAATATCATAAAATCTTAGTCGATTAATCCATTTCCCTTCATAATTTTTATCCAATTCATCCATATGATTAAACCCATAATTATACGCTAGTCTTTCAAATTTCACCTCAATTGGCCTTATAGGCATTAAGTTATGAATTTTCTAGCGTTTTTCAACTTAACTCATTAATTATCATCCTAATTTCCATAAATCAAATTATTAAGAATTAGAAAGATTATTCATGATATATTTGTGTTTCCCAATTTCCATTAAGCCTCTTTAATTCTATTGACCCATATTAGCCTATAACGATTAATTTAATCATTATTTATAATTATTGGTCCTAATTGTAATAAATTCTCAAAATAATAAAGTCATTCAAAATCCCATTAAATCTTTCATGAATTATATTTATATGCGTAATGTATACCCGTAAACTTTCATAGATTAAAGTATCATACCATCTTTGGCTATCTCTTACATTTTCAAGTCATTCTACTTTGTAAGTCATAAGATATAAACATATCAAGTGTTAAATCAAAATTAAAATGATAATTAGCATTAATTGAAATTTCCACATAAGCATTTTTCCAGCCTTCATTGTGCGTAATTATCTTAATAATCTTGGAAAATTAACTTAATCACCTTGTTAAAATTAATTTCCTTTAATTCCATCTTAATACAAGCTCTGAACTACATTTATTAGGTTCTAACGTAGGTGGGGTTTCACAGTACCATAAAGTAGCTTGAATTTATGTTAAAGTTAAAGTAAATAATTATATAATTAATGGCATAAATAAGGTGTCAAAAGGAGGTAATTACAAGTGAATTTTGTGAATTTCTTAAAATGAAAATGTCCATGTTAATATTAGGTGTTTAATGAGAGGATTTAAGGAGCTAATGGGCTAGCTCAAAGGAGCTTGAAGGGGTGGCACATTAGGGACGTCTGATAACTCGTAAAAATGCGAGTTATCATGGCCCATTTTATACTATTTTTGCATGTTAGTCCAAGAGATTAGGCATAGTTTGCATCCATTTAGCTTAATTTTCACTCACTTTGCGTTTTACGAGTATTATTTAGCTTTTATGCATTTTTAGCATAAATTAGACATTTTTAGTCCATTTATTTAGTTTATGTAATTTTTAAAGGAAGGACAGGTGAATTACAAGCAATGCGGGCGAAGCGGATGCAAATCAGAACCAAGTCATGAGGCAGGTGGATAGCGCCCAGGCGCCAACCTACATGCCCTTGCCATAACTCCAACATAATCCAGCAACCAGTAGCTTATAGGGAGTTGCCACCTAGGCGCCAAGGCATGAAGTCCTAGGATTTTTAGAAAGATTTCCAAGTTAACTAGCACACAGGGAGTTGGCGCCCAGGCGCCACTACGCATCCGTACACACACGGGTTTCCGCACATGTGCTGCGCAAGCTACCTATTATAAATAGAAACCTAGGGCTGCGTGCAAAAGAGTTCCGTAGGACATAGAGGAGAGACCAAAATAGGGAATAGTTGTTGTGGAGAAAAGGAGGAAACCAAAGCTTCAAGGAAGGAGAGAAGAGCAAGTGGAGATCCAAGCCATCACCGCAAAATCCATTGAGTTTCATCTCCTCTTCTCATCTATCTCTACCTGTTTGTTATTCTCCTTGCTTGGGATGATTGTAACCTCGATTTTAATGGGAATTGAAGTCATGTTTATGGGCTGAACCTTCCTATGGTGGGAGATATGTAGGATTTGAACTTATAGCGTATGATATTTGGTTTTCTTATTCTTGAATTGATAATACTGTTGTGCTGTGACTTTTGTTACTTGAGATTACCCTTATATATCATGCTTAATGCGTTTACAAGCTTTGCAACCTTGTGGATTGATCGAATATTCAGATTCATGCTTGGAAAAGTGGGATTTGAATGAGATCCATGTATAAGGCACAAGTATTCTAACTCATGTTGTGTTAGATGTTAATATGGATAGGAATATACCTATTAACCCTGTGTAATCTTGATTAGGTTATATGGTTATCAACCTTGTTTTACTTGTATGCATGGGAACATAGCACATGACTAAAACTGTGAAACCCCAACCTAAGTAAGATTCAGTGTGTGCATTAAACATGTACATGTGACTTATATATGATTAAATGGAATTTTTGGATGATTTTAGGATTTTATGATATGTTGCAATTAGGGTTTAATTAAGAAGGGTGATTAAAAATTTAATCGCCAGATCCCAATATGAGTCAAGGTGACTAAAGGGGTATAATGAGAATTAAAACATGCTCATGTGGCATGAATTTTTAGTTTAATTTCCATGATTTAATTAATGGAGATTAAAATGGAAATTGTGGAATTATGTTGGAAAACACTAGAAAATTCATAACTCAATGCCTGTAAGGCGGATTCAAATGAAATTTGAGATGAAAGTTTATGATGTTGGGTTTGACATTATGGGATTATTGGATTATGAAAATTCTTGATGAAATTGGATTAATTATTTATTGATCATATTTCAATTTCAACCGTTAACTTTAAACGGCTATAACGGGAGCTAGGAAAATCGGATTGAGATGAAATTTGAAACGATTGAATGAAATTATGAGATGTTTATTTTGGATGGATTGGATTAATCTTAAAATTTTGGGAAAATACCTGCAATGAAAAAGGTGAGCATGGTTGACTAATGCACCTCAAAAGTACTCTACATTTAATGCTAGAGTACAAAGCATGCGTGCATGAATTTAATGACATTTGAGGTGTCAAGTGCAGGACATTTCTAAGGTATTTTATGCATTAATATAAAATGCAAATATCCAAATAAAATCTCAGCAATAAATTATCACAATTGATGGAGCTATGGGTGCTCAAGTGAGCACAGGTGAGGTGTCCAAGGTAAGCACGTTCATGGGCTGCTCTTGATGCATATTTCTGAATTTTTATTTTATAAAATATGTATATATACAGCTTCCATGTTGGGAAGTATAAATAAGTATTTAATTATGTGAGAAAAATTCAAGAAAATTCGTGAATAGTAGCTGCCATGAAAGGTGGAAAAATGGACAGCTTGTGTATGCAAATGACATCCAATATTTGATGCTGCTGCAATGATTTTTCTTATTTTTTTACACCAAATTAATACATGAATTAAGGGGTAATTAGGTGTATAATTTACCCTCAAACTTGGGTTATTAAAATGGGAGAAAAATCGAAAAATGGGCAGCAGCTGGACGTTATGGTGGAAGCAGATTTACGGTCAAGATGAGGGCAGATTTGTGGATTTTTAAAAAATGGAAAAATGCAATTTTATGTGGCTGTGAGTTCACCAGCACATAAGGGGGATAGGGATGCATTTATGTGTGTGGAAAATGCCTAGCAAGTGGGGCCCGCAGCTGGAGAAAATCCAGCTCCTCAAAGGCATGCACATTCACATGAGAGAGAGAGCCCTTGGAAATTTCCAAATGCTGGATTTTTATTCCATGCAAACAGAAGCTCACGTCCCCAACTTGGCCAGCAAGGAGAAGGAAAAACCAAGGGAAAAGAAGGGGAATTTGAGGAGGAAAACTCTCCCAAGCGATTAGGGTTTGGAGAGCATCAATTCAAGTAAGTATAAGGGTTATTTTTATTAGGTTATCTTGAGTTCTTGAACTCCAAAGTTCTAAATATGAAATGGATGTTTAAACATGCTTTAAAGTGATGATTCAACATTCTTTTGAATGAATATGGAATGGGTTTTAGCTTGCATGCATGAAACTCCATGATTTAGATGATGACAAGTGAAGTTTTGAATGGTATATGATGTTATAAATTAAATTATGGACGGAACAGTAAATTGATGAAATTTAGCATGAAAATTTTTATAAGTAATCCTTATGGTGTGATTAAGGAATTAATAAATTTTCAGCTTAAAATTATAATTAATTTACAAATTAAAAATCCGAGAAAATTAGCCCAAACAGGTTAAAACGGGTGACAGGATCAGCTGTAGAAAATGATTTTTAATAATTTTTCTATAAGGAATTTTGGGCTGAAAATTTTACAGGATATATAAGATATATTTATTATTACAATAAAAAATAAAAAATTAGATTTTTATGGGTGTAAATATACCCCATAATTAACGTCATTCAGGCTGTCTGAAAATGGATTCTGCTGTCCAGCAAGGTAAAAATGCCAAAATAAATATATAATGTCAATATTTCGTGTTGAAATTTTATGACAGTTAATTCATGATGTTATTAAGTTATGGTAGAAATTTTTGATCAAAAATACTTGATTTGATATTAATTCAAGTTTATGAGATTTCAGTATGCCTGATTTCAGCATATGTGGTTAGTTTGAGAAAAAAATCAAACATAAATATAAACCCTATGTAGAAATGATCCAAATTGATATATGTATTAAATCCTTAAATATGGATTAATAAAAGTAGGATTATATGCTGAAATTTCGGAATTATATAATTGCCTAAGGTTATGTGTCAAAAGACACGTTAAATGGGTGAAAAATGGGTTCCAAACTATGGCAAGTGGATTTAAACCCCATAAAAATACCCTAAATGCAGTGGTAATTAAGGGTAATTAACCTGCTGAAATATGGATTAAATTTCTGCCTTGGAAAATTTTATGAAATATCTTATGTATATGTTGCCAAATGGGCATATGAGAAGGAATAAATATGCAAGGTTGATGAATGACTTGTGAAATTTGGTTTTGTGCAAAAATGCATGAAAATATGATATATTTTATGAATATATTGCTGTTTAGGAAAATTTTCCATAACACATATTATATGTGTCATTAAGAGGGTTTAAGTGCAAGAAATGCATGATGGAAAGGGGTAATGAGTTAATGTGATTTGCTCAAATGCAAAATGGATGGAAACATGTTGAAACTTGTAAACAAGGTGCTGTTTTGATAATCTTTGTTAATCTCAAAATTTGGGATTGATGTATGAAGCTTAAACTCATGAACATGTGCTTAAAGTAAGCACTAATGAAGGAAATGTGAAAAATGGATAAGTAAATGACATATGAAGGATATATGTTAATGAAAAATATATGGGTTGGAAAACTAAGTTATGTGTAAGCATATGAGATTTGTATGTATAAATGCAATGTCATGTTTATGCATATAGGCAAGGAAAAGAATGGAGGAAAAGGGATTATGGCGATCTCAGGTAAGCAAGCAAACTTTCTAAAATGTCATTTTCTTTCTATGTGATTGATATGATTGAATTGTCTATGTTTATGTTTTAACGAATGGGCAAGCACAAGTTTTGAATATGACGGCTTTAATGCAAAGCCATAAGTTTTGAAAAATGATGACTTTAATGAAAAGTCTTAAGGTTTGCTTCAAGGGAAGCAAGCGACCCTTCTTAAGATAAATAATTTATCCTAAGTGTTGCCAAGGATAGGAATGCTTCATGTTAATGGAATTGAGAAATTTTTCTTATGAGTAAGCAAGTTCTCCATGCTAATATTTTTTTAAGGATTTCATGTTTGATATCGATAGTTTTAAGAATTTTCTTTTAAGCAAGCAAGTTCTATATGATATTGTTCAACAACGTTTTATAAGAAAAAAAGGAATTTTACTCTTTTTCATAAAATATTGTTTGTAAATGAGTTTTGAGTTATTTGTACAATAACTCGTGATAAACAATGATGAAAATGATTTATTTTGCTAGGTCAAGATAATTAAATAATAAATGATATTTTGGACATAGACCATATGTATTGAAATGATGTTCAAAAAGTTTTGATTTCCTTTAGACAAGGAAATTTATGCTAAAAATATTTATACGGATGTGTTAAAAAGGGATTTATGGATGACCAACCTCCTATGATTGATTTCATAAAATGGTTTGATTTCAGGTTGCTTAATGGCATACAAAAGATTGTGCAATTTCCCTATACGTAAAAATAATAGATATGTGGACAATTATTAAATTTTTAGGCCATGGACATGGGGATAGCATAATTGCATAACTTTTGTAAACAAAAGGCCCTGAAATGGAAACCAAGCAAATATTAGAGAAAAATATGATTTATTTATGAAAATCCAAAGGATTTGAAATTCTTTCATTTAAAAGGATTTTAAGATGTATTGTTCTCAAACATTTCAAATGTTATCAAAATATTTTACTTAAAACGTTTTTAAAGGAATTTAAGGAAGGTCATCCTAAAACTAAATTTCAAGTAACAACTTGTTAAAGTGGGTGCGCTCGCTTACAAGTTCACACGGACTGCGGTCTGTGATGTGATTTTAAAAATTATTCTTAAATATAGACTTCGGTCTACGATTTTTGTGCATATGGATGCAGGCTGCGGTCTATGATCCCAGTTTAAAAGGACATGGGCTGCGGTCTGTGGTTCTTTAAACCAAACGGACTGCGGTCCATCAGGATAACGTACGGTGCACCGGTACAAGGAATAGGCCGGTTGTAGAGCACGGTTGGGATGACCGGGGCCCACTCTACATAAGGCCAAGTAGTTAAGGGATGGCAGGAGTGCCAGCGGCACCCTCCCTGAGATGGGAGCAGGATAAATAAACAGCCGCTGGGCTAGCGTGTTGTTAAGGATTCTCTTCCAAAAGGTAGCATGATCACTTGCTAAGTGTCACTACTGGATGAGGAGAAATGTATTTGCTTATGTTTTATTTCTGAAAAGCTCAAACATTGGGTCATGAAAATATGATTTTATGAAAGTATCCTAAAGGGATTTTTATGAAATGATTACCCTAAAAGAAAGGGTGTTTTACACAAAAGTGTAAATAACAGGAAGTAAAGGAAATGTGTTTATGCAAATGCATTTATGAAAATAATTTATGTATTTTGTTTCCCTTGTTTGCTATAAACAAGCCCCAAGATGGGGAATTATGAAAAGGATTTATGTGAAACTTGAGATGGACATAAGAATGTTCATTTCTAAAAGAACCTAAATGATAAGGGTTTATGGACGTAAAATGTCCTATGTTAATTTGTTGGATTTTATAATGAAAAAATATTTTTGGACATAAAAGTGTCCTTTGCCGAGAAAGGCTTATGTGATTGATGTTTTAGGACATATGAATGTCCATTGCCAAAGGAAATTATGAGAAAAATGTTTTGAGACATAAAATGTCTCCTAGCTAAAGGATTTTATGATGGTTTACGTTAATGATGTTTTGAGACATGAGGTGTCTCCTTTGCCTAAGAATTTATAAGAAAAATGTTTTGGATGTAAAACGTCCACTGGCAACTGATGATTTCATGTAATGTCTATGAACATCGAAAATGTTCATTAAGAATTAAAGGGATTCTATCAGAGAAGGTAAAACATGTACGTTTTGCTTTAACAAGCCTCATGTGGCTTGTATATGATTTTAATAATGAATGCTTGATGAAAATGTTCAAGGATATGGAATTGTCCTCATGAACAAAAGATTTCATGATGGTATTTTAGGACATATATATATCCTCAAGAAACAGGTGTTCAAGATGTTTATGAAAAAGGTTTTTAAGGAAGTCTTGCCCTAAAGAAAAATTCTTGCTTACTGAGTTGTCACGCACGTTTTGTTTTCCCAACCCATAGACAGGTGAAAGAAGAGATCTGGCAAAGGAACGGGAGCCATCCATTGAAGAAATGGAAAGTTATGATAAGTTTCATGTACTAAGGTATGCTAATGTCTTTGTGAACTTAATTAGAATTTTAAGTTCTATATATGATTCAAAGATTGAATCTATGAATGTATGGATGTATGGATTGTAAAATGTAATGCTTAAGTCAAGGAAACTTTCACTGTAGAAAGGCATGAAAAGATGCTATGAGTTTGTGTATATGAACTTAGTTAGAATTCTAAGTTCCATGTGAATCAAGGACTGAATGTATGCAAGTATGATATGTACAATGATTGAGTGTATAATGACAGGCATGTAAAAATGCTATGAATGAAATGATGAATTTTATTACAAGCGAAATGTCCCAATGTGTGATGATTGTCATGTCAAGTTTATGATTAATGACAGATAAATAAATGAAAAAAATTTGGACGTATTCCAATTAAGAACCCGCAACGTGATCAGGGCAACAATCATGATTCACATTTACCAATCGATAGATCTTGAGGTTAGGAAGTGACGTCTCGGTTCGGGGCGCCACAAAAACTTAGTTAGGTTTGTATGTGTTGGAAGACATATATGAATATGAATGAACCTAGATTAGTAATCTCTGCACAACTAACTTAATTGAAACCAAATAACATAGCTATGATTCAATGAACTCATATTCCCACCTATCTTAATCATCTCAAGGCAATCTCAGCAACATCCACACCACTCTGGTCATTTACTGCTTTATTAGTTTAGTTTAATTCAATTCTTTAAAAGCAAACTCTCATTTTACCAATTCTCTTAGGCAATTGAGGTTTAAGGTACTAATCCATTTAACACAATCCTTGTGGGAACAATACTCTACTCACTCTTTATTACTTGATCGGCACGTATACTTGCGTTAAAACGAGCATTTAATTAGACATATACGCAGTTCGTCAACGTCCAAGGGCTGTTTACATGATTTTTTTATTTTTAAATGCAAAAATCATACCTAGATGAGCTATATGAATAGGGTAAATAAATGGCCATTAAATAAGGCAGAATTTTGTGGCAAAAAATGCCACAAGAACATAACAAGTGGACAGCAAGGTAGAGCTTAGAGAGGTGGATGTCCAAGGCTGCTATTTGGATTTTTGTGATTTTTTAAATATGCTAAATAGACCCTTAAGTAAGCTATTAGCTAGGGTAATTAAATATCCATAAATTAAAGTTGAAATGGTGTGAAACAATTGCACAAAAGCTGCTGCATTGGACGTCCCATGTGTGGACAGATTTGTAGCCCATTAATGCAATGGATTTTGATGGATTTTACATGGATAATTTTTAATTTACTTGGATGCGGATGTGTCATGTCAACAATGGGATAAACATGTGGCGCCCCAACCCGAGACATCACGTCCTTACCTCAAGACCTTATTGATTTGTAAATGTGAATCAGGATTGTTGCCCTGATCACGCGGCAGGTTCTTAATTGGGTCTCGTCCAAAAAAAATAAATTTTGATTCATTTCTTTGCATTCTATACCATTCATCATACAAGCGGTGATACACTTGTAATAAATTTCATATATCATTCATAGCATCTTAACTTGCTTTTCTACAATGACATTTACATTCATACATACATACATTCAGTCATTGGATCACATGAAACTTCAAACTCTAAATAAATTTATATCAACATACCTTAGAACTTTAATCATGCTATCCCATTCCTTATAGCCCACATGGCTACCACCACGTACCTTTCCTTCATTGCTTAGGTTTGCAACCTCTTGAGTTTCCCGATACCTATCTAAGGTTTGGAAAAACAAAACGTGAGCGACAACTCAGTAAGCAAGCATTTTATCTTTTAGGGCAAGACTTCCTTTAAAATATTTTTCTTAAACATCTTGAGCACCTTTTTACCTGAGGACATTTATATGTCCTAAAATTGTCATAAAATCCTTTGTTCATAAGAACAATTCTATGTCCTAGAACATTTTCATAAACATCCTTTCTTAAAATCATTTACAAGCCACGTCTGGGCTTGTTAAGGCAAAACATACACGTTTTACCCTCTTTAATTAATTTTCTTTGGTCTTGTGTGAATATTTATAATGTTCTAAGACATTTACATAAAACCTTCTTTTGTCAGTGGGCGTTTTTACGTCCAAAACATTTTTCAATATAAATTTCTTTAGTCAACCAAAATATTTTTGACATAACTTTCTTGGCAATGGACATTCATATGTCCTAAAACACTTTTCATTTAAATACTTTGGCATTGGACATTCTCATGTCTATAAATACTTTTCGTTTAAGCACTTTGGCAATGGACATTTTTGTGTCCAAAAATAAATTAGACGTAAATCCTTTTCATAATCCCCGTCTTGGGGCTTGTTTATAGCAAACAAGACATAAAATACATAATCATTTTCTAAAAGAATTTGCATAGAAAATATTTCCTTTCATCCTTATATTTACACTTTTTGTGTAAAACACCCTATTTTTAGGGTATTCATTTCATAAAATCCATTTAGAATAACTTTTCATAAAAATGCTTTTATGTCCCAATCTTTGGGCTTTTCAAAAGCAAAACATAAGAAAATGCATTTCTCCCCATCCAGTAGTGACACTTAGCAAGTGATCATTCAACCTTTTGGAAGAGAATCCTTAACAGCACGCTAACCAGGCGGCTGTTCCTTCATCCTTCTCCCATCTCAGGGAGGCTGCCGCTGGCCTCCTTTCATCCCTTAGCGACTTGGTCAAATGGAGAGTGGGCCTTGGTCCATCTCCGACCGTTCTCTACAACTGATTCCTTGTACTGGTGCACCATACATCCTTATCACAGACCGCAGTTTGTGTGGTTTAAAGTATCACAGACCGCAGCCCGTGTCCTTTTAAACCGGGATCACAAACCGCAGTCCGCATCCATTCTTGAAAAACATCACAGACCAAGGTCTATATCTTTAAAAATTATTTTGAAAAAAGAACACCACAGACCGCAGTCCGTGTCAACTTGTAAAGCGAGCGCACCCACTTTAAACAAGTTGTCATTTGAAGTCTAGTTTTTGAATGACCTTCCTTAAATTCATTGAGAAACATTTTGAGTAAACTATTTTGATAAACATTTGAAATATTTGAAAAATAATACATCTTAAAATCCTTATAATAAAAAATTCAAAACTTTTGGATTTTCAAGAATAAACCATGTATTTTTTCCTAGTATTTTCTTGGTTTCTATTTCGAGGCCTTTTATACACAAAAGTTATGCAATTGTGTCGTCCTCTCTCTCAGCCACTCTAAAATCAAATTCTTGTCCGCATATCTATCTTACCATTTATACATAAAGAGAAGCTTGCATAGTCTTTTGCATGTCATTTTAGCAACCTGAAATCAAACCATTTTATAAAATCAACTTATTAGGTTGGTCATCCTTAAATCCCATTTTAACAATATTCATATAAACATTTTTCAAGATATTTTCAACATATTTCCTTATCTATAGGAAATTAAAACTTTTCGAATATCATTTCAAAACATATAGACTATGTCCAAATCATCATTTATATTTAAATATCATAACATATAAAAACCAATCATTTTCCATAAATCAAATCCCTTTTTCTTTTTCTTTCATAAACATAATTGTTTATCACGAAATATCGTAAAAGTAAACTCAAGACTTATTTACAAATAATGCTTTGTGAAAAAAGGGCGAAATTCTCTTTTTCTTATAAAATCCTTTTGAGAACAACACCATAAAGAACTTGCTTGCTTATAAGCAAATTCTTAAAACCATCGGCATAAAACGTAAAATCCTTCGAAAATATCATCATGAAGAACTTGCTTCCTTTTAAGCAAATTTCTCAATCCATTAACATAAAGCATTCCCAATCTTTGGTAACACTTGTGATAAAATCTTTATCTTTAAAAAGTGTTGCTTGCTTCCCACGAAACAAACCTTAAGGTTTTTCATTAAAGTCATCCTTTTCCAAAACTTGCGACTTTTCATTAAAGCCATCATTTTCAAAACTTGTGCTTGCCCATTCGTCAAAATATAATCATAAACATTTTCAATCTCATATCATCATATATAAAGAAAACAGTATTTTGGAAAGTTCGCTTGCTTACCTAAGATTGCCTTAATCCCTTTCTTCTATTCTTTTCCTTGCCTTTGCCTAGATAAATGAAAATAACATTTTATTTATTTACATCAACTTCAAATACTTACATTCCTTAGGGTTTTTCAACCTACATAAAGTCATTTGGATTTACATTATACTAGCTTGACCCACTTGTCTTTCAAGTCGGGTGTTCATACATATCATAGCCTATACATCACATTATCCATTCATTCATTTTTAATACCCTTATGTAGGGTAAACTTTCATACATATAATAATCATTCATTAAATCATTATTTGGAGGTTCATTACCTCCGTTTATCAATTTTAACATATTTTTCACTTTTCATACGCCGGTGCTCATTTTAAGCACTTAGTTAATAACTTAGGCATCATATATTAATCTCAAAATTTGAGATTATCTTTATTTACTAAAATAGAAACATAATCCATGCATATCTTCATATTTTCATGCATCTTTGCATTTTAATAATTTACATAAATCATTTATCATTTTCTCATGCTTATCTCTCCATACATGTCCATTTCACAACACATAAATCATGTGTTTCTTAAAATTTTTCAACACAAAAACTTGTGTCCTTATCCAGAATGATTAAACCCCTTAATTAGCATTTAATTTATGGTCTAATTTTAGATTTTCAATCCATTCATCATAGGGTTCCAAAACAGCAACTTTGGGAACCCTTTTTCACACTTTCAACACCTCTTTTGATACTTAAATCAAAACAGTTTTCTAATCCATAAATTTTAGCAATTAATCATGATTTTATTAACCCAAATTTATGATATTAACACATATTTAAAATCCAAAATTCTTTTGCTTGCATAACAGCAATGTAGAAGGTATCCATTTGACCCGTTTTGACGTGTCCAAACATATGTCCATAAAATTAGATTTAGGGCTAATTTTTTCAAACCCTTTTGGACACTCAAAATACCTTAAACATGGGGTATTTTACCCTCCATAACATCCATAAATCGTTTATCCTAATTCATGTATCATTTTTAACATAGAAACATGGAAATCGGGCCATATGTGTAACCCTAATTCTCATCCTTTCTAAAATTCATAACTTAAACCCAAATCAACATATATAATCCATTAAATCATGAATAATTATATAATCATGATAAAAAATAAAAACAGCAACATCATATACGAATTTAAGAAAATTTCAGCCATGATTATCAACCCGTTTTCAACCCTAATCTCCATTCTCATCCTCTTGAACCCTTGATTTCATTCTTTTCATTCAAACCTTATTCAATACCCTAATCAAGGGCATCATGAATCATCCTTTAAGGGTTCATTAAGAATCAACTTCTTGACTTATAAGTTGAGGTGAAAACTTAAGATTAAAGAATTCAAATCATGAAGTATACTTACATGAATCGAATCCAACTTGAACTCCACTTTCCTAGCTTGAATCCCTCTTCTTTCTTCCCCTTTTTCCTTCTCTTTTTCTCCTCTTTTTCTTGCCCTCATGCTGCTGGAAAATGGGGACGTGCACAACTGCATTGCTTGGGGGTTTTTCCCTCTTGACTTTTCTCTCTCTAACCCCTTTACCATATGGACGTGCTCTCCTTGTAATGCCTTGATTTTATAGATTTTTGGGCCCACTTGCCCCATCAAATTAAGGCATAATTAAAGCATGTTTATCCTCTTTGATGACATGGCACAATATAATCCAAATAAATTAGATAATTATCTTAAAAATATTCATAAAAAATCCGTGCATTGAAGTCCTTGTTGCTGTCCACACTTCAACGTCCAAATGCAGCAGCTTTGGTGTAATTTTTCACACCTAATTCAACTTTAATTTATGGGTATTTAATTACCCTAGCTAATAGCCTACTTAGGGGTCCATTTAGCATATTAAAAAAATCAAAAAAATCCATATTTCAGCCTTGGACGTCCATATTTTTCTTGCTCCACTTGCTGTCCACATAATTAACGTCCCATGTGGCTGCCCCTTTTTACAAATTTTTCCACAAATTTGCAGATTTATTTAATGGACACTTAATTACCTTAATTAGGAGCTAATTTAGAGGTCCATTTAGCTTTTTAAAAAATCATAAAAAATCACATTGCAGCCTTGAACATCACCTCTCCCTAGCTCCCCATGTTGCTGTCCACTTGATGATCAAGTCCATGTGCCTTGAATTTTGGCATTTTGTGCCATAAAAACCCATCTCAAATCAATGCCACTAACCACCCTAGTCATGTAGCCCATTTAGATGCATATTTTTCATTTTTAAAAAAATCACAAAATCAACTCAAAGCATCCTTGAACGTCCATGTGTGGCCACCTACTTCAAGCTCCTTTGAGCTAGCCATTTATCTCCTTAATTCATCTCATTAATCACTTGATATTATCATGAATTTTGTCATTTTAAGTAATTCAAAAAATTCACTTGTAATTGCCTCCTTTTTCCACCTCATTTTTACCATTAATCATTTAATTATTTTATTCAACTTTAACATAAATGCTAGTTGCTTTAAGGTGCAAATGTCAAAGGTGCTCGACCTTTTTCGTGCAAGCATAATTCCATCATACTTAGCTTGATCAAATCCTTTCATTATATTGATCTCATAATTTTAACCATTCATTTCAAATTTCATCTCAATCTGACTTTTCTAGCTCAAGTTATGATCATTTGAAGTCATCTTTGGATTTTTTGGATGGTAATGATCAATTTTCACCCTAATCCCATCAAAATTTTCATAATCCAACCTTTTCATAAGATTAAGCACAAAATTATGTGCTTACCTTTCAATTTTCATCTTAATCCGCCTTACAGGCGTCAAATTATGAATTTTCTAGCACTTGCCACCTTTAATCCATAATTATCAACATAATCTCCATTACTTAAACCATAATATATAAGGTAATTATCCTCAATATATTCACATTCTCTAATCCTCATTAGGCCTCTTTAATCATATTGACCCACATCGGCTTATAGTCATCATTCATAACCATTTGCCCTAACTGCAATAAATCATCAAAATTGCAAAGGAAATCATTCATAATTCCACTAAATCATACATGATTCATATTTATATGCCAAATGCATATATATAAGCCTTGATTGGGTCTGGGTATCACAAAACATGCCTTAATTTGATGTGGCAAGTAAGCCCAAAAATCTGAAAAATCAAGGGCATTACAAGGGGTTGGACGTTCCATGTAATGAGAGTAGGAGAGAGAGAATTTCAAAGAGAAAAAAAATGTCTCCAAGCAAGGCAGAAAGGTGTGTCCCCTCAAACCAGCAAGGGGAAAGGGAAAAAGGAGAAGAAAAAGAGGAAAAAAAAGGAGGAGAAAAAGAAGAGAAACCAAACAACTCAAGTTGGATTCAAGTAAGTGAAATCTATGTTTTGAATTACCTAAATCAAGTTTTTCTCTCTCAATTCATGAGCCCTGAATATGGTTCATAAATAATTCTTAAAGGCTAAGTTATGATGCCTTAATATGGGGATTGAATGATTTTCGAAAGATTTAAATAAGATTAAGAGTTCAAGAGAGTGAAAATGGAAGTTTAGGTTGAATTTTGAAATGAAAGTTAACTTGGAAAATCTCAAAACCCTAAACCAAGTTTCTGTATGATTTAAGCACCATGATTTGGATGAAATTCATGTTCTTTTAAATTACATATGATGATTTAAGCATTGGTTGATTATTTTAGCAAATATGAAACCCTAAGTTTCAAGAAATGACCTGATTTTCCATTTTTGGGTTAAAAATGATACAAGGAAGTACTTAAAGGGTTTATGGATGAATTTTAGGGTAAAGCACCCTAAATTAAGGACTCTTTGAATGGCCTAAGTGGGCTGGATGATTTTTCCCTAAATCTAATTTTTTAAGGTATGTATATGGGACGTCCAAAGGGGGGCCAAAACATGTGCTTTCCATATGATTTTTGTTGTTGATTGTAATGAAATGATTTATGGATCTTATAGAGGGAAAAATACCCCATGTTTAAGGTACTTTAAGTGTCAGAAAGGGTTTGAAAAGATTAGCCCTAAATTTGATTTTATGGACATATGTTTAGATATGTCAAAACGGGTCAAATGGATACCCAATATGTGTAAATATATTGCTGTTATGGAAGCAAACGAATTATGGATTTTAAATATGTTATAATAACCTAAATTTGGGTTAATAAAATCATGATTATTAGCTAGAATTTATGGATTGGAAATCTATTTTGATTTAAGTATCAAAAGAGGCGTTGAAAGGATGAAAAAAGGGTCCTAACATATCTGTTTTGGAACCCAATGATGAATGGATTAAAATTCTAAAATTAAACCCTAAATTATATGTTAATCAAGGGGTTTAATCATGCTGAAATAAGAAACAAGTTTCTGTGTTGAAAGATTTTAAGAAACACATAAATTATGTGTTGTAAGTTGCGTGTATGTGGAAGGCTAAGCATGGACAAGTGACGAATAACTTATGTGAATTCCTAAAATGAAAAAATTCATGAAAGTTTACCCTACATTATAATCTCAAATTTCGAGATTAATATATGATGCCTAAGTTATCAACTAAGTACTTAAAATGAGCACCGGCGTATGAAAAGTGAAAAATATGTTTAAAATGATAAATGGAGATAATAAACCTCCAAATAATTATTTAATGAATGGTTTTTATATGTATGAAAGTTTACCCTACATAAGGGTATTAAAAATGAAAGTAATGAATGGATAATGTGATGTATAGGCTATGTTGATATATATGAACACCCGACTTGAAAGACAAGAGAGTTAAGCTAGTATAACGTAAATCCAAATGGATTTATGTAGATTGGAAAACCCTAAGGGATGCAAACACTTGAAGTTGATGCATATAAATGAAATGTTATTTTCATTTATCTAGGCAAAGGAAAGGAAGAGAATGGAAGAAAGGGATTAAGGCTATCTCAGGTAAGCAAGCGAAATTTCCAAATTATTAATTTTTCCGTATGTGTTGAAATGATTTAAGATGTCATGTTGATGATTTTATGAATGTTTTACAAGTGGGCAAGCACAAGTTTTGAAAATAACGGCTTTAATGAAAAGTCGCAAGTTTTGGAAAATGATGACTTTAATGAAAGCCTGAAGGTTTGCTTCATGGGAAGCAAATAACACTTTTTAAGATAATTATTTTATCACAAGTGATGCCAAAGATTGGGAATGCTTTATGCTAATGGATTTAGGAATTTGCTTACAAGTAAGCAAGTTCTTCATGATGATATTTTCAATGGATTTCATGGTTTATGACGATGGTTTTAAGAATTTAGTTACAAGCAAGCAAGTTCTTTATGATGTTGTTTTCAAAAGGATTTTATAAGAAGAAGAGAATTTTGCCCTTATTCACAAGGCAATATTTGCAAATAAGTTTTGAGTTTACTCTTATGATATTTTGTAATAAATAATTATGTTTATGAAAGAAAAAGAAAAAGGGATTTGATTTATGGAAAAAGATTGGTTTTTTCTATTCCATGACACTTGAATATAAACAATGATTTGGACATAGTCCATATGTTTTGAAATGATGTTAGAAAAGTTTTGATTTCCTTAAAGTGGAAAATATTTTGAAAATGCTTTGAAAATGTTTACATGAATGTTTTTAAAGGGATTTAAGGATGGCCGACCAGATAAGTTGATTTCATAAAATGGTTTAATTTTGGGTTGCTGAAATGACATGCAAAAGGCTATGTAAGCCCCTCTTTATGAAAAAATGACAAATTGGATATATGGACAAGGGTATGATATTAGGATAATTAAGAAGGGGATGATACAATTGCATGACCTTTGTGAGAAAAAGGCCCCGAACTGGAAACTAAGAAGATGCTAGGAAAATATGTGATTTATTCTTGAAAATTCAAAAGCTTTGAAGTTCTTTTATCATAAGGATTTTAAGATTTATTGTTTTCTCAAACATTTTAATTGCTTATCAAACTATTTTACTCAAAATTTTTCTAAAAGAATTTAAGGAAGGTCATCCTAAAACTAGATTTCAAATGAAACTTGTTTAAAACGAGTGTGCTCGCTTTACAAGTTGACACAGACTGCGGTCTGTGATGTTCTTTTTCAAAATGATTTAAAAAGACACAGACCTTGGTCTATGATGTTTTTCAAGAATGGATACGGATTGCGGTTTGTGATCCCTTTTTTTTCAAGATGGTTTAAAAGGACATGAGCTGCGGTCTATGATACTTTAAACCACATAGACTGCAGTCTGTGATGATGATGTATGGTGCACCAATACAAGGAATATGTCGGTTATAGAGCACGGTCTAAGATGGACCAGGGCCCACTCTACATATGGCCAAGTCGCTAAGGGATGGCAAGAGACCAGCGGCGCCCTCCCTGAGATGAGAGAAGAAGAAAGAACATCCACCTAATTAGCATGTGTGGAATGATCACTTGCTAAGTGTCACTACTGGATGGGGAGAAATGGATTTGCATATGTTTTTCTTTCGAAAAGCCCAAAAATTGGGACATAAAAGCATTTTTACAAAAAAGTTATCCTAAATAGGATTTTATGAGTTATTATAAATCAATTATCCTAAAAGCAGGGTGTTTTACACAAAAAATGTAAATAAAAAAGATAAGATGAAATATTTTCTATGCAAATGCTTTTATGAAAATGGAATATATGTTTTATGCCTTGTTTGTTATAAACAAGCCCCAAGAAAGAGATTATGAAAAAGATTTTATGAAAAATATTTATGGACATGAGAATGTCTAATGCCAAAGTATTTAAATGAAAAGTATTTTTGGACATGAGAATGTCCTTTGCCAAAAGTTTATGTGAAAAGTATTTTAGGACATATGAATGTCTGTTTCCAAAAAGAGTTTATGTGGAAAAATGTTTTAAGACATATGAATGTCCATTGCGAAAGGAAGTTATATCAAAAATGTTTTGGGACATCAGATATCCCTTATCCAAAAGAATTTATGATAAAAATGTTTTGAATGTAAAAACGTCTATTGGCAAAAGAAGGTTTTACGTAAATGTCTTGGAACATTATAAATGTTCACATAAGACCAAAGAAAATTACTTAAAGAGGGTAAATGCATATGTTTTGCCTTAACAAGCCCGGACGTGACTTGTAAATGGTTTTAAGAATGAATGTTTATGAAAATATTCTAGGATATAGAATTGTCCTCATGAATAAAGGATTTCATGACAATGTTTTAAGACATACGAATGTCCTCAGGTAAAAAAATGTTCAAGATGTTTACAAAAATGTTTTAAAGGAATTCTTGCCCTAAAAGATAAAATGCTTGCTTATTGAGTTATTACTCACGTTTTATTCTTCCCAAACCTTAGACAGGCACCGAGAAACTCAAGAGGTTGCAAACCTAAGCAATGAAGGAAAGGCACGAGATGGTAGCCATGTGCGCTATAATAAATGGGATAGCATGATTTAAAGTTCTAAGGTATGTTGACTTATATGTGAACTTATTTAGAGTTATAAGTTTTATGTGACCCAATGATTAAATGTATGTATGTATGGGAATGAAAATGTCATGATTAAGTCAAGAAGACTCTTATTGTAGAACAGCATGATGAGATGCTATAAATGATATATGAAATTTATTACAAGTGTATCGTCGCTTGTAAGATGAATGGTGTGGAATGTAAAGACATGAAATGATGATGAAATGAAAAAAAAAATTTGAGATCAATTAAGAACCCGCCGCGTGATCAGGGTAACAATCCTGGTTCACATTTACCAATCGATAAGGTCTTGCAGTAAGGATGTGACGTCTCGGGTTGGGGCACCACAATTTTCACATTTATCAGCGACATTGACATGGTTGACGCGAAAAGGAGTAAAGTATTATGGTCTAATGAATGCGAAAGCAGTTTTCAAAAATTGAAACAACGATCGATAAAGGCCCCTATCTTAACCCTACCTAAAGGAAATGAAGGGTTTATAGTTTATAGCGATGCCTCAAGGAAAGGATTGGGATGACAAAGAGGAAAGATGATAGCCCAATGCATCTCGGCAACTAAAGTCCAATGAGGTAAGCTACCCCACTCATGATTTAGAACTAGCGGCAGTGGTGTTTGCCTTGAAAATTTGGACACACTACCTGTATGGTGCTAAGTGCGAAATCTACATAGATCATATGTGGCGCCCCAAACCGAGACGTCACATCCTTATCTCAAGATCTTATTGATTGGTAAATGTGAATCAGGATTGTTGCCCTGATCATGCGGTGGGTTCTTAATTGGATCTTGTCCAAAAAAAAATTTCTATCATCATTCATTTCTTTATATTACACATGATTCATCATACAAACGGCGATATACTTGTAATAAAACTTCATATTTTATTTCATAGCATCACATCATGCTTTTCTACAATACAAGTCTTCTTGACTTAATCATGAAATTCTACATTCATACATACATATAGTCATTCATTGAATCACATAGGACTTAAAATTCTAAATAAGTCCACATATACATTAACATACCTTAGGATTTTAATCCATGCTATCTCATTCCTTATAGCCTTCATGGCTATCATCACGTACCTTTCTTCTTTGCTTAGATTTGCATCCTTCTAAGTTTTCCGGTACCTGTCTAAGGTTTGGGAAAACAAAACGTGAGTGACAACTCAGTAAGCAAGAATTTTATCATTAGGGCAAGACTTCCTTGAAAACCTTTTTCATAAACATCTTGAACAATTTTTTCCAGAGGATATTTATATGTCCTAAAATATTATCATGAAATCCTTTGTTCATGAGGACAATTCTATATCCTTGAACATTTTCATAAAACATTCATTCTTAAAATCATTTACAAGTCACGTCTGAGCTTGTTAAGGTAAAACATACATGTTTTACCCTCTATAATTAATTTCTTTTTGTCTTGAGTGAACATGTCCAATGTTCCAAGACATTTACATAAAACCACCTTTTGTCAGTAGACGTTTTACGTCCAAAATATTTTTCTCAAAAATCCTTTGGCAAAGGAGGACATTCTCATGTCCTAAAACATCATTCACATAAGCCTTTCTCGACAAAGGACATTTTATGTCCAAAAATATTTTTCATCATATAATCCTTTAGGCCAGAGACATTCGATGTCTCAAAATATTTTTGACATAGCTTCTTTTAGCGATGGACATCCATATGTCCTAAAACACTTTTCATTTAAATACTTTAACATTAGACATTCTCATGTCCATAAACACTTTTCAATTAGGCTTTTTAGAAATGGACATTCCTATGTCCGAAATCAAGTTTCACATAAATCCTTTTCCTAATCCCCATCTTGGGGCTTGTTTGTAACAAACAAGACATATAAAATACATAATTCATTTTCATAAATGCTTTCATTCCTGTTATTTACACTTTTGTTTAAAACACCCTATTTTTAGGGTAATCATTTTATAAAAATCCCTTTAGGATAACTTTCATAAAAACATACTTTCATGTCCCAATCTTTAGGCTTTTCAAAAGCAAAACATAAGCAAATGCATTTCTCTCCATCAAGTAGTGACACTCTAAACAGATGTGTAAATTTGAAATTCTAAAATTTGAAATTAATCATTATACACTCTAAACAGATGTGTAATCATGAAATATATCATATTTGTATGCATTTTTGCACAAAATCACATTTAATAAGTCATTCATCACCCTTGCATATCTATCACTTCACATATGCCCATTTGGCAACATATATATAATGTATTTCATAAAATTTTCTAAATAAAAAATTTAATCCATATTTCAGCGTGTCAATTACCCTTAATTACCACTTCATTTAGGGTATTTTTATGGGATTTAAATCCACTTACCATAAGTTTCCAAAACAGCAAGTTTGGAACCCGTTTTTCACCCATTTAATGTGTCTTTTGACACATATCCCTAAGCAGTTTAATAAATCAGAATTTTCAGTAAATAATTAATTTTTTCCTAATCCAAATTTAGGTCATTAAAACATGTTTATCATCATAAATTAAAACCTCTCAAAACAGCAAGTTGCCTACCCGTTTCGGGTCCCGTTTTCACTCCATTTATACAACATTTCATAAACCTATAAAAAATCAGATTTGAGTTTATTTTTCCAAATATTTTCGAGCATAAATAATACATTAACCCTAGGGTATTTTACCCTACATAGAATTCACAAAGCATGCAAACCTATTTTCATAGCATTTTTAACCTAAAAATGAAGATTTCGGGTCATAAACATCCCTTTACCTTCCATAGTTGCTAAAATTCATTCCTTAAGATCAAATCAACATATGTCCTTCACTAAAACATGTTTAATAACCTAAACATATTATCCATTTCAAACAGAAACTTGTGTTTTAGATTTAGGGTTTGTCAAGTTGAGTTTTCAACTCATATGTCATTGAAATCAACACTTCCATCATCTACAACATGGAAATTCATACATGTAACCTAATATCAATTCCATCTTCATTCAAAAGAAAGTGAAATCATCATTTTAAATAATCTTTAAGCATCCCTTTCAAATTCCCATTTTGGAGTTTAAAACTCAAAATAACCAACTCAAATAACACATATACTTGGTTTAGTGCTAACTCAACTCTAATCACTTGGAGATGATTTCCTCCACAAATTCCCTTCTTTTTTTCTTGATTTTCTTCCTTCTTTTGCTGGCCAAAATGGACGTGAATTGCTGCTGTTGCTTTGGGGTGAAAAATCCAATACTTAGCCAACTTTCCAAAATCCATGCTATGTGAACGTGCATGGCTTTATAGGGCTGGATCAAATCCAGCTGTGGACCCCACAATTTGCTGCATTTCCGCACCCTTAAATGCTTCCTTATCTTCCTCATATGTTGGAAAATTCTTAGCCAAGTAAAATGGGTTTTCACCATTTTTGAAAAATCAAAAAAACTGCTTTAATCCTTGCCGTCTAGCTACTCCCCCAATCACGTCCTTTGCTGCCCATATTTTCCAGCAAATTTTCCATTTTTTAATAATTCCCATTTAAGGGTAAAACATACACTTAATTTCTCTTTAATTAATGTATTAATTTGGTGCTAAAAAATTAACAAAATGGCAGCGAACCAGCTTATTCATGCATGTCAACTGCCCATCAAGCTGTCCACTTTTTCCACTTTCATGGCAGTTGCATTTTAATATTTTTCTTGCTAAAACTTTGCATAATTGAATGCATATCTCTATGTACCTACATGTCAGCTGCATATATACATATTTTAAAAAATTAAAAATTCAAAAATAAGCAGCATGGCAACCCCTTGGATGTCCCTTCTTGCCACCTCACCTATTCTAATGTTGAGCACTTGTAGCTTCATCATGATATACTTTTATTGCTGGGATTTTATTTAGATTTTAGAATTTCATAATAATACACAAAATACCTTAGAAATGGGCTGCATTCGATACCTCAACTCTCATTAAAATCATGCAATTATGCATTGTACTCTAGCATTAATTGAAAGGTACTTTTGAGGTGCATTAGTCAACCATGCTCACCTTTTTCAATGCAGATATTTTTCCAAAATTTTAAGCTTAATCCAAACCTTCCAAAATAAACATCTCATAATTTCATTCAACCGTTTCAAATTTCATCTCAATTCGATTTTCCTAGCTCCCGTTATAGCCGTTTAAAGTTAACGGTTGAAATTGAGATATGATCAATAAATCATTATACTCATTTCATCAAGAATTTTTATAAACCAATAATTCCATAATACCAAGTCCAACATCATTAATTTTTATTTCAAATTTCACTTGAATCCGCCTTACAGGTGTTGAGTTATAAATTTTCCAGTGTTCTTCCACTTAACTTAACAATTATCACACCAATGCTCATTATTCATTTTAAATGAATTAAATTGATTTTTTCATGATGTGTTTGCACATTTAAATCAACAAAAATTTACTCCAATCCCATTGTCTCATATTAGATCAAACTGATTAATCACAGCATTATTGCTAATCCTTAACCCTAATTGCAATAATTAGCAAAATCACATAAATCATTCATAATTCAATAATTCACATATAAATATCATATACATGATTAATGTATACATATGGGTTCTACATTGGTTAGGGTTTCACAATCCTCCCCCCTTATAATAGGTTTCATCCCGAAACCGTTTATTCTTTAAATAACTGGGGGTATTTCCGTTCCACCTCTTCTTTTAACTCCCAAGCGGCTTCATTTTCAGAATACCAGTTCCTTTGTACCTTCACATACTCGATTTCTCGATTTCGAAGCTTTTGTACCTTGTGATCCAAGATTCTCACTGGCCTTTCTTCATAATTCAGATAATCTTGAATTCTCAGCCACTAATATATGTGTTGGGTCCGAAACATACTTTCTAAGCATCGAAATATGAAAGACATTGTGAACTAGGGCTAATGTCGGGGGTAAGGCTATCCTATAAGCCAATTTCCCAACTTTTTCCAAAACTTCAAATGGTCTAATATACCTGGGATTCAGCTTTCCCTTTTTCCCAAACCTTGTAACTCCTTTGAATGGCGTGACCTTTATAAACACATGTTCGCCAACTTGGACATTCAAATCCCTTCTCTTGCAATCTGTGTAACTCTTTTGCCGACTTTGGGCAGTGAGTATACACTGGTGAATTGTTCTCACCTTGTCTGTCATTCGTTGAGATAAGTCTGGGGCTAACCTTTTCTCTCCAACTTCATCCCAGTTCAACGGCGTTCGACATCGCCGACCATATAATGCTTCAAATGGAGCCATTTGGATGTTAGCTTGATAACTATTGTTGTATGCGAATTCCGCAATCGAGATGTACTCATCCCATGATCCTCAAAACTCTAAGGTACACACACGGAGCATGTCTTCAATAATTTGATTCACTTGCTCCGTTTGTCCATTGGTTTGAGGATGAAAGGTTGTACTGAACTTGAGTTGGGTGCTTAGGGTTTCGTGCAAGATTTTCCAAAACCTTGACATAAATGTTGCATCTCAATCCGAGATAATCGACTTAGGTACTCCATGGAGTCGTACAACCTCTTTATAATAAACCTTAGCCAGCTTTTCTGCTGTATAAGTCCTTCTGATAGGTAGAAAGTGCGCAACTTTCGATAACCTATCTACGATTACCCGTATAGAATCGTTTCCTGCTTGGGTCCTAGGTAATCCTTCAATAAAATCCATGGTAATGTCGTCCCACTTCCATTCAGGAATTTCTAAGGACTGTAGCTTACCAGACACTCTTTGGTCATCCGCCTTCACCCATTGGCAAGTTAAACACTTAGCCACGTATTTAGCGATCTCTCTTTTCATATTATTCCACCAATATGCTTTTTTGAGATCCTGATACATCTTAGTACTCCCTGGGTGAATAGAAAATGGTGAAAAATGTGCCTCCTTAAGGATCTATTCCTTCAACTCAGCTATATTAGGTATGCAAAGGTGACCCTTGTACCTATACATACCTTGCTCATCAATAGAAAATTCAGTCAACCCTTTTTTCTTCATTTTCTCGACATGGGCATGTAGGTCTGTTTCCTTTTGCTGCGCAGTCTTGATCTACTCAAAAAGTGATGATTGTATGTGCAATTGCGATACTCTTGTGTAAACTCCTGGTGGACATACAATCAGTTCCATTTGCTCTATTTCCTTAAGCAACCCTTCTTCCTGAGTGATAAGATGCGCTAAGCTAACATTTCTGCTCAATGCATCAGCTACCACATTTGCCTTACCTGGATGGTATAAAATCTCCAAATCATAGTCCTTCAATAATTCGAGTCATCTCGTTTGTCTCATGTTCAACTCCTTCTGAGTGAAGATGTATTTGAGGCTCTTATGATCAGTGTAAATCTCACATCTTGCACCATACAGGTAATGTCTCCATATTTTTAAGGCAAATACCACAGCTGCTAACTCTAAATCATGCGTGGGGTAGCTTACCTCATTGGGCTTTAACTGTCGCGATGCATAATCTATCGCTTTACCCCTTTGCATCAGGACACACCCTAATCCCTTTTTTGACGCATCACTATAAACCACAAACCCTTCATTTCCTTCGAGTAGGGTTAGCATGGGTGCTTCTACTAACCGCTGTTTTAATTCTTGGAAACTGCGCTCGCATTCCTCAGACCATACATACCTGACTCCTTTACGAGTCAACTTGGTTAATGGGGCTGACAGTTGTGAAAACATTTCAACAAACCTTCTATAGTAGCCAACCAACCCTAGAAAACTTTGAATTTCTGTAATGGTCGTCGGCCTTGGCCATTTCAATACTGCCTCAATCTTTTGAGGATCAACTTGAATACCCTTTTCAGATATTATATGCCCGAGAAATCCTACTTGTTTCAACCAAAATTCACATTTCTTCAACTTGGCATATAATTTCTCTTTTCTCAACCTTTCTAAAACCCTTCGCAAATGGTTTTCATGTTCTTTCTCCGTTTTAGAGTAGATCAGGACATCATCGATAAATACAACCACAAATTGATCAAGGTAGTCCCGAAAAACCCTATTCATCATATCCATGAATACAGCAGGGGCATTAGTAAGTCCGAACGACATCACCAAAAACTCATAATGCCCATATCTAGTTTGGAATGTTGTTTTATGAGTTTCGGCCGGACTTATCCTCAGCTGATGGTACCCTGACTTAAATCAATCTTGGAGAAAATTGTGGCTCCTTGCGATTGATTGAATAATCATCGATCCTAGGAAATGGATATTTATTCTTTATGGTAACCTTATTCAGCTCCCGGTAATCAATGCATAACCTTAAACTTCCATCTTTTTCCTCACGAACAATACCGGAGCTCCCTAAGGGGATACACTTGGTCTAATGAAACCCTTATCCAACAGCTCTTGTATTTGCGCCCTTAGTTCATTCATCTCAGCTGGTGCTGTTCTATAAGGAGTTTTAGAAATCGGAGTTGTACCCGATAGCACATCAATAGTTATATCCATTTCCCTTTGTGGAGGCAATGTGGTTAACTCCTTTGAAAATACATCCGGAAATTCTCTGACCAGAGCATTAAACTTAGTAGCATACTCAGTGACCGTCATCCTCCCTTGATACAATTTTTCAAATTCTATCACCTTTTGACTCTGCAATCCAACCGGGAGGTATTCCTTGTTAAATTCTTCCATAAAAGTTTGCCAAGACACTTCTTCAGGTCGTGGCATTATGATTAACATTGTCTCCCACCATTCGTGTGCGTCCTTTGCTAACAGATTAGTAGAACACAACACCTTCTGACGGTCATTGCATGGAGATATTCTAAACAATTTCTTAATCTCCATCATCCGCTGCTCTGCTTGGACCGGGTCGGGTTCTCCAGAAAACTTCGGGGGCCGTTGCGCTAGAAAGGCGTTAATGGCTCTTCTATCAGCTTCCATTAGCTGATTTTCATCCCTTAGAGGTGCCGGTGTGACAACGGGGTCCGCCATCGGAGCAGGTCCTTCTCTCGCTACACTACCCAACTGAGCTTGTTGGGTCCTTTCCCATAATCCCTATATAATATCGGCAGTCTACGCTGCCCAGTTCCTAGTGGCCTACTGCATTGCTTCCTTCACTGTCGCAGCCACTCTTTCTTCTATGAGTCTATTCTACCTCGACTCAGTTTCCTCCTCTATATTCCGTTCAGGGCTTTCATCATTCCGCCTTTGTTGGTTCCTTTAATTTTGTGTCACAGGCCTTCCTCTTTTAGGTCGGCTAGATTCGCCAACTTCATGTTGGCTTGGAACTTCTGTCGTGGCCTCTTTTCCTTTATTCCTCCTTAATCCTGCCCTTGTTTCCACCATTGTGTTAATTTGAGGATATAACAACACACTTTTCATTTTCAATTAACGTTAGATCATTATATATGCATTTCTTTTAAAATCATCATTAAATCATTGCATACGCATTTCATTATCACAGGGTCATAACCAATTCATTCAATCACAATCATATCACATCATTCAGCTCATACTCATTCATTCATACATATCTAAAACATCTAGAATTCAATATATCAACATATTCATTCATATCCATCATATTCACATCATCCCATCCATAGTTATTACATGTGAAAGTAAATCACACTTATGTACACATTTAACATAGCACACACATTTCATTCAATCACAATCATATCACATCATTCAGCTCATACTTATTCATTCATACATATCTAAAACATCTGGAATTCAATATATCAACATATTCATTCATATCCATCATATTCACATCATCCCATCCATAGTTATTATATGTGAAAGTAAATCACACTTATGTACACATTTAACATAGCACACACATTTCATACTTATATACATGTCAATCTATCTTGGCAACCATAAAACTAACTCCACATTGTCAGCAAACCACACTTATATATACACAACTGTTTAAAGAAAAGCAAAAAGGTTCATTGTCTTCCTGGGCCTCTCCTTAGACGTCTACGTCTATGTGCAACTTGTGAGGGTGCCTCCGTGATCGTGCTAGTGTTGGACCACGCCTGAACCTCATCATCTCCACTACCATTATCGTCGTCCTCATCCTCCCCTACAAACTCCACTATCTCTTCCTCTACTTCCTCCTTTATTTCCTCCTCTATTTCCTCGTCTTCTTCTTCCTCTTCCTTGAAAAGCTCGAAGAATTCCATAGGGTCGTCATCATCATTGACCTCAGTTAGACGGACAATTTCACCTGTGTTCTCTATTATATAGAGCATAACCTCGCCGGGTTTAGGAGCGGCAGGTACTTCGATGACTCCCTCGCCACGACGCCTTTCTATATAGAGGGCTATGTCTACTTCCCGTTGATGGAGTCTATCCCAAGGTGCTCTGTAACGGAATTGGACACATCCGTCCACAAACCTATACCATGGGCCAGCGTCGGGGGGTGTGGGTGCCTGAGTCTTTTCTCAAAAGTCCTAGAGGTCTTGCGGATCTACTCTAGCAGTTGGAACACGGGGAGTCCGGGGAATTCCGAGGTATGTTCTTGGTAGAACTCGTGCCCTCAATTTGTAACTGGAGGGCTCTCCTAGACCTTGTTCATGTTGACTCGAGGAAACTACGGGAAATTGGGGTGTGTTGTGCTAGGATTCCCATCACCTGTGCATATTCTCTTCCCTTTGTTGTCTCTTCTCCTCCTTTTTCAACTCCTTCGCACTCATCATCCGCTTACCCCTTTCCGCCATCTGTACAACATAGCAATCAAATTGCATTGCAACATAATTATTATCGTATGACATGCATTCCATCATATTATAAGCATACCTAGTCATCATATGACATGTATTTCATCATGTTATAAACATACAAAAGCATCATATAATCATATCTAATTCATCACATAATCATGTGTAATCATGCATATCTCATCATATTCTATCAATTTCTTATACTTAGAAACTTTCCACGCCTATTTACCAATCCATGCTCTGATACCAAGCTCTGTGGCGCCTGAAATCTGAGCGTCACATCCTGAGCCTTACCTTGGGATCGTATTGATTGGTAAATGTGATTAGGATTGTTGCCCTGTCAAACGGCGGGTTTTATCGGATATTTATCCCATTAATTATATTCACACAGAAGTTCACAAAGAGGTTCAATTCCCCATATTTCCAATTTATGCATAACCAAACCATTTATGGCGCCCCCGACTCGAGCGTCACAACCTTACCTCAAGATCTATTTTCAATTGGTAAATGTGATCAGGATTGTTGCCCTGAACACGCGGCGGGTTCTTAATTTGATCTCGTCCAAAAAAAAAATTTCTTTTCTTTCATCATATAAGCACATACTTGTCATCATCCATAGTGGACTCATCCATATCATCATAAAATTTGTCATACAAGTATCTTTACTCTCATATTATAGGCAGCATATATATTCATAAATAAAAATTCACGTCGAATTTTATACATAATCACTTATCTATTTACATCATACATAATCAATCCCATTTCATTATAAGCAATACATTTCTCCCTTCATTCTTCAAACATACCAATACCTTTTAGCTTTGCTCCTTCCCTCGAGCCTTAAACCTGTCTAAGGTTGGAAAAACAAAACGTGAGTGATAAACTCAGTAAGCAAGCATCAAATTTTTTTCATTTAAATGCATCCCTTGCCTATTCAGTAGGAGACACTTATCAAGTGATCAACTACCAATAGGAAGAAATCTTTTATAGAAATCTTCTTTATAATACACTCATAAAACTTTTTGCATCTCCCCATTTCGAGGATTTTCAAAAGTGATGTCTATGCATCTAAACAATTTTTCATGGGGACAATTGTTTGTCCCAAAATATTTTTCATCTATCATGAGGACATGTCTATGTCCAAAAATATTTTTCAAATGGCATGAGGACAATTATATGTCCTAAAATATTTTTCTTATAAACTTTTGCTCATGAGGACTTTTACTTGTCCCAAAACATCATTTATTTAAATTTTTGTATAACCCAATTCGGGGTTATTTAAAAGCAATGCATGTGCATAGAAATCTTTTATCTATGCGGACATTCTCATGTCCATAAATATTTTTCATATAAACCTCTTTTAACCCACATATGGTATCTTTTGAAAACTAAACATAAATCAATTAAAATCCAACACAAATCCATTTAAAACCAAATAGAGTAGGTGCCCATATGGACTTTTTAAAAATAATTTTCTACAGCTGATCATGTCGCCCGTTTTACCCTGTTTAGGTTAATATTTTCAGATTTTTAATTTGAAACTTAATTATCCTTTTAATCTTAAAATTTGGTCGTTCCTTAATCACTCCATCATGATTCTTCCCAAAAATTTTCATTCAAAAATTTATCCATTTACTGTCCCGTTCATATTTTAGTTTACAACATCATATAATTTCCAGATTTGAGGTATAAAATCAAAATAATCATATACTTACTTGATTAAATGGATAATTCTTAATTTTCCCCTTTCTTTTCTTCTCTTTTCATCCTCCTTGGTGGCCTAGGGCTGGGACGTGAGCTGCTGCCTTGGGGTGCAAGTTTCAGCACTTAAAAACATTTCCAAATTCCTTCTCTCACACATGGACGTGCCCCCTTAATAGAGCTGGATTTTCCAGATTGTGGGCCCCACATGCCACCTCATCTATGCGAATTCCAATAAAATTCTATCTCCTTAGCTGACATGGAAACTCTTGGACCATTTAAATTATTTTTTTCTTAATTAAAAATTTACTAATTATCCATTGCATTAAACCATCTCAAATCTGTCCACCAGATCACATCCACACTCAGCTACTGTTTTCCAATTTTTTTCAACGAATTTTGCAGCCATTAAATGCACATTTATATTCCCTAATACCTAGGATAATTATCCATGCATTTATCAATTTTTAAAAAATACAAAAAATCACATTTTGTCCACTTGAATGGCCACCATTTTCAGCTCCATTTTCTAATGCCTGCACACGTTCCTCTTTTGCAGCAGCTTATCTCATCATAATTAATTTTTTTCCAGCTTTATTTAATCACTAATTTAATTACCTAGTATTTTAGGGCATTTAGGGTCATTTTAGCTTAATAAAAAAAATTATAAAATATGCATAGATCTGCCAAACCGTCCACATCATCCAAGAGGCATGTTGCTATCCATTTTTTCTTTTTCCATTCAATGGTCCAGATCTGCCCTTTTAGATCCGAATTTCAATTTAATTTAATGCATATTTATCCTCATTAACTCATAGTTTACTTTGGGTATTTATTTTATTAAAAATATTTCACAAAAATCCACTTTAGTGGACCATTTGGACGTCCATACATGCCCACATGTGCTATGCTACTTTAAGCTCCTTAAATCAACATTTAAAAATGAGATAATTGCAGGGATTTTCCTATTATTAGTAATTCACAAAATACCCTACAAATTACCTCCTCTTGACACCTCAAATTTGTCTTTATTCATTTGATTATTTTACTCATTTTTAACATAAATGCTAATCACTTTCTGGGATGAAAAGTCAAAACCATTGATCCCAATTTCGTGCAAGACTAATCCCATCATCATTTTCATGATAAAATTCTTTCATAACCTTGATCTCATAATTTTAACCGTCCATTTCAAATTTCATCTCAATCCGACTTTTCTAGCTCAAGTTATGATCGTTTTAAATTTTGGACAGTGATGATCAATTATCATCAAAATTTTCATAATCTACCTTTCCCATGTTATTAAGCACGAAATTATGTGCTTCCATGTCAATTTTCATATTAATCCTCCTTATAGGTGTCAAGTTATGAATTTTCTAAGGTTTTCTTTACTAACTTGAGAATTATCCTTTTAAATTCTCATAATCCTATCACATAATCTAAAATGATTATTCATGATGTATTGGTGTATTTTAATCACCAATAAATTATTCTAATCCCTTTGTCCCACATTAGCTTATAATGATCACTCGAATCATCATTGCTAATCCTTAGCCCTAATTATCATAGTTTAGCAAAATCACAAAAATTAATTAAAATTCAATAAATTTACTTATAAATTACGTGTAAATGTTCAATGCATATATTGAATCCTACTTAGGTTGGGGTTTAACACCATTTCAATCCATTCAACACATATACACATCATGATGTTCAAGCGACATTTCAGCATTTGCCTAAATCAGATGTCACTGCATGTATAGATCATAGTCGTCAATATAAAACATTCAAATATTTTACATCCATATCTCATGAGTTTTCATAACATAACAATTCTAAATTTTTTCCATTGTTTCCTTCAGCTTGCACTTGCTCCTCCGCCATATCCTATCCTTCACCTGTCTTTGGATTTGAAAAACAAAAATCGTGAGTCGAAACTCAATAAGCAAACTATTTGCATTTTACAGGCAAATCATTTCAGCCAACATTTTCGCATTTAAAACCATATTGGAAAGCACATTATACCTTATCAAAAGGTATATCTTGAAAACATAAAATCTTGTACCCATCACGAGTACCATATGCATAATGCCATATAAAACATGAACATAATCATCATAATTTTCTTAGGATAGAAGCTAGCCAGGCGACCATCTTTCTACATTATCTCTCATTTCAGAGAGGGCGCCGCCGGCCTTGGGCCTATTTTAAGCAACTTGGCCACACCAAGGGGGGACAATCGGTCCGCTTATACCCTTCAAGTGGACCTAGTACCTTGTGCACATGAACTTTTTCATAAATCCATCTTTAACATGCTAGCATGATTTTTCAATAAGAAACATAAAATCACATCATTTTATCATAGCATTTATCAAAGAAATTTTCATAATATTTCTTTTGAAGTAAAACATCATTTCAACACCATTTAACTAAAGAATGACCATCCTTAAACATATTAGAAATAATTTCCACAATTTCATCAAACAAGTTAGAGCAAAATTTTCATTTACGTAAACAATTTAGAAAACAAAATTCATTTAGAAAATTTTCTTGCTTACCTGTGTCTCTTAGCTTTCCGACTCCGCTTTTTCTTTGCCTTTGTCTACATGAGAATAATATATTTTTTTCATATATTTCTTTTTCTCATATTTCATTTAGTTTTCCAACCCATTTCATTTTCCATATATCATTTAGTTGACTTCTCAAGTCATTATGCACATATATAGCATATTTTTACACATTTCATCGGCTAACACATAACATATATAGCCCCATAAATAGGGTATCCATTCATCCACATAAAATTTATTCAATAATAATCATTTATAGGTTCATTAACCTCAATTTTCCATTTATCAATCTTTTTCTAAATTACACGCATCGGTGCTTCTTTTATGCACACGTCGTCACTTCATACATCATAAATAAATTATAAAATTTGAAATTAATTATTATACACTCTAAAAAGATGTGTAATCATGAAATATATCATATTTTTATGCATTTTTGTACAAAATCACATTTCATAAGTCATTCATCACCCTTGCATATCTATCACTTCACATATGCCCATTTGGCAACATATATATAATGTATTTCATCAAATTTTCTAAATCAGAAATTTAATCCATATTTCAGCATGTTAATTAAACTTAATTACCACCGCATTTAGGGTATTTTTATGGGATATAAATCCACTTACCATAAGTTTCCAAAACAGCAAGTTTGGAACCCGTTTTTCACCCATTTAATGTGTCATTTGACACATAACCCTAAGAAGTTTAATAAATCCGAATTTTCAGCAAATAATTCCATTTTTCCTAATCCAAATTTAGGAAATTAACACATGTTTAACATCTATAAATTAAAACCTCTCAAAACAGCAAGTTGCCTACCCGTTTCGGGTCCCGTTTCACTCCATTTATACAACATTTCATAAACCCATAAAAAATCAGATTTGAGTTTATTTTCCCAAATACTTTGGAGCATCAATAATACATTAATCCTATGGTATTTTACCCTATATAACAGTCACACATCATGCAAACCTATTTCCATAGCATTTTTAACCTAAAAATGAAGATTTCAGGTCATAAACATCGCTTTACCTTCCATAGTTGCTAAAATTCATTCCTTAAGCTCAAATAAACATATGTCCTTCATTAAAACATGTTTAATAACCTAAACATATTATCCATATCAAACAGAAACTTGTCTTTTAGATTTAGGGTTTGTCAAGTTGAGTTTTCAACTCATATGTCATTGAAATCAACACTTCATCATTTACAACATGGAAATTCATACATGTAACCTAATATCAATTCCATATTCATTTAAAAGCATGTGAAATCATCATTTTAAAGACTCTTTAAGCATCCCTTCCATATTCCCATTTTGGAGTTTAAAACTCAAAATAACCAACTCAAACAACACATATACTTACTCGGTTTAGTGCTAACTCAACTCTAATCACATGGAGATGATTTCCTCCACAAATTCCCTTCTTTTGCTGGCCAAAATGGACGTGAGTTGCTGCTGTTTCTTTGGGGTGAAAAATCCAACACTTAGCCAACTTTCCAAAATCCATGCTATGTGAACGTGCATGGCTTTCTAGGGCTGGATCAAATCCAGCTGTGGACCCCACAATTTGCTGCATTTTTCACACCCTTAAATTCTTCCTTATCTTCCTCATGTGTTGGAAAATTCTTAGCCAAGTAAAATGGGTTTTCACCATTTTTGAAAAATCAAAAAAACTGCTTTAATCCTAGCCGTCCAGCTACTCCCCCAATCACGTCCTTTGCTGCCCATATTTTCCAGCAATTTTTCCATTTTTTAATAATTCCCATTTAATGGTAAAACATACACTTAATTTTCCTTTAATTCATGTATTAATTTGGTGCTAAAAAAATTAACAAAATGGCAGCGAACCAGCTTATTCATGCACGTCAACTGCCCATCAAGCTGTCCACTTTTTCCACTTTCATGGTAGCTGCATTTTAATATTTTTCTTGCTAAAACTTTGCATAATTGAATGAATATCTCTATGTCCCTATATGTCAGCTACATATATAAATATTTTAAAAAATTGAAAATTCAAAAATAAGCAGCATGGCAGCCCCTTGGATGTCCCTTCTTGCCGCCTCACCTATTCTCATGTTGAGCACTTGTAGCTTCATCATGATATACCTTTATTGCTGGGATTTTATTTAGATTTTAGCATTTCATAATAATACACAAAATACCTTAGAAATGGGCTGCATTCGACACCTCAACTCTCATTAAAATCATGCAATTATGCATTGTACTCTAGCATTAATTGAAAGGTACTTTTGAGGTGCATTATTCAACCATGCTTACCTTTTTCAATGCAGATATTTTTCCAACATTTTAAGATTAATCCAAACCTTCCAAAATAAACATCTCATAATTTCATTCAACCGTTTCAAATTTCATCTCAATCCGATTTTTCTAGCTCCCGTTATAGCCGTTTAAAGTTAACGGTTGAAATTGAGATATAATCAATAAATCATTATACTCATTTCATCAATAATTTTCATAACCCAATAATTTCATAATATCAAGCCCAACATCATTAATTTCCATTACAAATTTCACTTGAATCCGCCTTACAGGCGTTGAATTATGAATTTTCCAGTGTTTTTCCACTTAACAATTATCACACCAATGCTCATTATTCATTTTAAATGAATTAAAATTATTTTCCATTATGTATTTGCAAATTTAAATCAAAAACAATTTACTCCAATCCCATTGTCTCATATTAGCTCAAACTGATTAATCACACCATTATTGCTAATCTTTAACCCTAATTGCAATAATTAGCATAATCACATAAATTATTCATAATTCAATAATTCACATACAAATATTATATACATGATTAATGCATACATATGGGTTCACATAATTCAATAATTCTTTTGCATATCATTTAGCAACCCGAAATCAAACCATTTATAAAATCAACTTATTCGGTTGGTCATCCTTAAATCTCATTCAACAAAATTCGTATAAACATTTTTTAAGACATTTTCATCATAGATTTCCTTATCTAAAGGAAATCAAAAACTTTTCGAATCTCATTTCAAAACATATGGACTATGTCCAAATCATTGTTTATATTTAATTATCATGACAAAGCAAAACCAATCTTTTCATAAGTCAAATCCCATTTTCCATTTCTTTCATAAATATAAGTGTTTATCATAACATATCATAAGTGTAAATTCAAAACTTATTTACAAACAATGCTTTGTGAAAAAGGGTAAAATTCCCTTTTTCTTATAAAATACTTTTGAAACAACATCATAAAGAACTTGCTTGCTTATAAGCAAATTCTTGAAAATCATCGGCATAAAACATAAAATTCTTTAAAATTTTCATCATAGAGAACTTTCTTACTCATAAGAAAATTTCTCACTTCCATTAACATAAAGCATTGCCAACCCATGACAACACTTGTGATAAATTCTTTACCTTAAAAACGTGTTGCTTGCTTCCCATGAAGCAAACTTTGAGGCTTTTCCTTAAAGCCGTCCTTTTCCAAAACTTAAGGCTTTTCATTTAAGCTGTCATTTTCAAAATTTGTGGCTTTTTATTAAAGCCATTATTTTCAAAACTCGTACTTTCCCATTTGTTTGAACATAATCGTAAACATTTTTAATCACATATCATCACATAGAAAGAAAACATCATTTTAGAAAGTTCGCTTGCTTACCTGAGATCGTCATAATCCATTTCTTCCATTCTTTTCCTTGCCTTTGCCTAGATAAATGAAAATAACATTTCACTTATATATGTCAACTTCAAATATATATATCCCTTATGTTTTCCAACCTACAGAAATCCATTTGGACTAGCTTAACCCACTTGTCTTTCAAGTCGGGTATTCATATGTATCAACATAACCTATACATATCAATCATCCATTCATTCATGTTAATACGCTTATGTAGGTAAACTTAAATTTATATAATAATTCTTCATTAAATCATTATTTGGAGGTTCATTACCTCTATTTATTATTTTTAACATATTTTTCATTTTTCACACATTGGTGCTCATTTTAAGCACTTATTTAATAACTTAGACATCATATAATAATCTCAAATTTTGAGATTATCATTATTTATCGAAAAAATAACCTAATTCACATTTTCCATCATATTTTCATGTATTTTTTCATTTTAATAACTTACATAAACCATTCATCATTTTCTTATGCATATCTCTCCATACGTGTTCATTTCTCAACACATAGATCATGTGTTTCTTAAAATTTTTCAACATAGGAACTTGAGTCCTTAATCAGCATGATTAAACCCCTTAATTATCACATAATTTAGGGTTTAATTTTTAGATTTTAATCCATTCATCATAGGGTTCCAAAATAGCAAAATTAGAACCTGTTTTTCATCATTTCAACGCCTGTTTTGACACTTAATTCAAAAAAGATTTCTAATCCATAAATTTCAGCAATTAATCATGCTTTTCTTTACCCAAATTTAGGGTATTAACACATATTTAATAATCCAAAATTCGTTTGCTTGTATACAGCAACTTCCATATGCATTTTGGATATCCTTTTTGCATCATTTTGGACGTCCACATATATGCCCCTACAAATCAGATTTAGGGCAATCATCTCGACCTAATTTCAACATCCAACATGCTCTAAATCTAGGGTACTTTACCCTCTTAATCATCCATAAATTATTTGGGCACATTCATAATCATTTTTAACACAAAAACATGAAAATTGGGTCATTTATGTAACCCTACTTCATATCCTTTCTAAAATTCATCACTTAAGCCCAAATCAACATATGTAATTCATTAAATCATGAATCATCATGTAATCATAATTAAACATCAAAACAGCAACATCACATAGGGTTTAAGAAAATTTCAGTTATGATTTTCATCCCATAATCAAGGGGTATACTTACATGTATTGGATCAAACTCGAACCAAATTTCCATGGCTTGGTTCTGTTGATCATACGCTTGCTTTAAGAATGATTAATTTGATTTTGATGATTAACAAATAATTGAAATATCATTAAAAAAGGATCTAATAAATTTGTCTAAGTGTTCTCAGATATTTTATCTCTAATTATGTGTATGAAAATGAAAATATGAAATAATTTAAGTTTCAAGAGTTCAAGTTCATGAATTGCAAGTTCAGCAAAGTGAAGTCTCAACCCAAGTCGACTTCACTTGCGACTTGGGTGAAGTTCCAGACCCAAGTCGACTTCGCCTGCGACTTCGGACAGACAGCAAAGTGAAGTCTCAACCCAAGTCGACTTCACTTGCGACTTGGGTGAAGTCCCAGATCCAAGTGGACTTCACCTGCAACTTCAAAGGAAAAATTATGGACAACAAGTTTTAACAAGATGAATTCGCATCCCAAGTCGACTTCACCCATCCGAAGTCGACTCCACTTGCGACTTCAACTCGTAACGGTCGAAAATTCGAACGTTGGAGCTCTAGATGCACGTGAACCTCCACTCCAACAGCTAGAACCTTTTTTCCTCTATATATACCATTGATGTATGAACGTGAAGGAAGAGAGAAGGAGGAAAGAAAGAGGAAAACACAAGTTGGGCTTTCATCTTCTAATATTCAAGTGTGTTAAAGTTATTTGAGCAACTATTGAAGCTTCAAGTGCTACAACTTCCAAGTGTGCTTCTAATATTATCATCTCCACATGACAAGGAGCTTCCGGAGCTTATCGAATACACGTTGTAAAGTGTAATTTCTCTTTTATCTATTTTATTTTGTATTGTTGCCTTGAATCGATGTTGGAGACTAAATTAAAGAAGAAGCAAAATGAGGGTTGGTTTGAGTTTGTCTCACTAATGGGTTTTGCTTGTTTGAGTTTGAGTTTGTCTCACTAACATATTAAACTTGGTTGGTTGGAGTTGGTCTCACCAACAAGTGATTGTTGTATATGTCTCCTAGAGCTAGAATCTAGAAGAGAGCGAGTGCTCTATATTGTATGGAATATACAATAGTTGAACCCAAGACACAACGGGTGTGTGCTTGGAAGAGTGGAGTAGGGAAGGTTGCCCGAACCACTATATATTGTTGTCTCTTGTGTGGATTGATTGTTTACATTTTATATTCCATTTGCACCCTCTCATTCTATCTCATATCACGTTTCATCAAGGGGATTGAAATTATAAGGGGTTAAGTTTTAATTTACCAAAGAATTTTTCAAGAACCCAATTCACCCCTCCCCTCTTGGGTTTTTCCATAAACTCGGGACCAACAAGTGGTATCAGAGTAGGCCTCTATTTATTTGAGGTGATCTTTTCTATATATCTATGGCAACCTACTTAACTTCTATACCTGCATTTGCCGAGGGCCAATCATTTTTAAGGCCACCTCTATTTGATGGCAATAGTTTTATTTATTGGAAGTTGAGGATGAAACAACTCATTATGACAACTAATATGAATTCTTGGATAGCCATACAAGATGGCATTACATTACCAAAGGGGGACAAGGCGTCCACTTGGACAAAAGAAGAAACTATGTCTGTCCAAAGTAATGCCAAAGCTATGAATTTCTTATTTTGTGCATTGACCGCAACAGAATTTGATAGAGTTTCTTCATGCACAACGACTAAAGAGATATGGGATAAATTGGTATCTATTTATGAGGGTTCCTCCCAAGTAAATGGAACTAAAAGGAATATCCTTGTTGGTGATTTTGAAAGATTTCAAATGTTAGATGGTGAATTTATTTCAGAAATGTATGCTAGATTTTCTAAAATCACTAACTCTCTTAAAAGCCTAGAAAAGCCAATTTCTGAAAGTGAGCAGGTTATGAAAATACTTAGAGCATTGCCAAACTTGTGGAATGAAAAGATCACAGCTATTGAGGAGGCAAAGGACTTAAACAAGCTCAAAGTAGATGACTTGATTAGCTCACTCATGTCTCATGAGCTCATCAAAAACAAGAAAGAAGAATCTCGCAGAAGTAAAAAGTCTATTGCACTTAAAAATATGATAGAGAGCTCAAGTGAATCTACATCAAGTTCATACGAATATTCTAGCTCACAGAAGAAAATGAAGAATAGAAGAAAGGAATTTCCAAAATGTTAAATGTGGTGGTCTTGGACATATACAAATAGAATGTACCACACCGGATGATTTGGAAATTCAAAACAGGAGAAGTTTTTCAAAGAGACAGGCTAAAAGAATGCTTAAAAAGGAATATACTACCTCAAGCTCTAGCACTTCATCAAGTGAAGGGGAAGACGCAGTAAATTGGGCAAGAATTTGCTGCATGGCCATTATAGAAGATGAAAAGAAAACTTGCCAAAAATCCGGAGAGGAAAATAATGATACCAAAAAAAACTAACTGCCAACATCGGATGCATCTATAGATATCAAGGTAAGCTCATCTGATTCTTATTCATCTTCTAATGTTTGTTCTAGATGTAATGAGTTGAATGATTTACAAAAAACTTATGACTCACTATTTGATGAATTCAAACGCCTTGGTATCAAATATGTCCAAAAGAAAAGGCAATTCAATATAACTGCCATTGCAAATGGAAAATTAGCGGAGGAGAATGCGTCTTTGCAAAATGATATAAATGCCTTGAAAAATAAAACAGAGACATTGAGAAAGGAGAACCAAATTTTGAAAGATTCATTGGCAAAGTTCTCCAACCTGAGAGAAAATGTGCAAAAATTTTTGAGAATGACCACTCAAGTTGATAAGAGAGGTCTTGGATTTGTAAAGCACATTAATGTCAAACTAAATAAAACAAACTCTCCTATTTGGATTAAGGCTTCTAGTACATCAAATGTGAGGGGACATTTTAAGAAGCTTGTTGATAAATTATGGACAAATATACCTACTTGGCAACCAAAGAGCTATCATGGTACTCCAACCTATGCTAGAATCACTTGCCATTATTGTAATAAGTTTGGACAGAAAATATATCAATGTAAGGCAAGAAAAATGGTTTATAATGGAGTTAAATTGGTTTGGATGCCAAAGAGACACATCTAAGGTAGAACCAAGTCTTCTTGAGTTCTTATGATTATAGTACTAACATTCATGGACCCATAACACGAGTACCAAAAGGAAAGAAGATATCATATTTGTGATGCAGGTTTTTATTTCAAATAAGTACAAAGTCATCTAGAGAATGAAGGAGCATGAATTGCAAAAGAAAGGGGGAGTTGAGCAAAATAGTAATGATAACTTTCATCAAAGGTAAGTAAAGGTATGTTGCTCTCCTAAAAAAATTAATAAACAAGTGGTACCATAGACATATTATATAGATCATATGCTTGACTAAAAATGAATGATTTGTATGAAAAAAAGGGGGAGAGAGTGTAGTATGAACCTATTTTATATGCCCCATTTGTGCTACCTTTTTTGTTGATTGACAAAAAGGGGGAGAGAGTGTAGCATGAAAATATCTTAAGAAAAGAGAATAATATTGCATATAACTTAGGGGGAGAAGTATTTCCATCTATATGAAAAGAATATATATTATTTTTGCGCTTATTGATGAAAATCATGATCTTCATGTAGACATATCTGTGATTCATTTGAGAAGGGAAGATATTTCAATTAAGTTTTGTCAATCATCAAAAAGGGGGAGATTGTTGATCATATGCTTGCTTTAAGAATGATTAATTTGATTTTGATGATTAACAAATAATTGAAATATCATTAAAAAGGATCTAATAAATTTGTCTAAGTGTTCTCAGATATTTTATCTCTAATTATGTGTATGAAAATGAAAATATGAAATAATTTAAGTTTCAAGAGTTCAAGTTCATGAATTGCAAATTCAGCAAAGTGAAGTCTCAGCCCAAGTCGACTTCACTTGCGACTTTGGTGAAGTTCCAGACCCAAGTCGACTTCGCCTGCGACTTCGGACAGGCAGCAAAGTGAAGTCTCAACCCAAGTTGACTTCACTTGCGACTTGGGTAAAGTCCCAGACCCAAGTGGACTTCACCTGCAACTTCAAAGGAAAAATTCTGGACAACAAGTTTTAACAAGACGAATTCGCATCCCAAGTCGACTCCACTCATCCGAAGTTGACTCCACTTGCGACTTCAACTCGTAACGGTCGAAAATTCAAACGTTGGAGCTCTAGATGCACGTGAACCTCCACTCCAACGGCTAGAACCTTTTTTCCTTTATATATACCATTGATGTATGAACGTGAAGAAAGAGAGAAGGAGGAAAGAAAGAGGAAAACACAAGTTGGGCTTTCATCTTCTAATATTCAAGTGTGTTAAAGTTATTTGAGCAACTATTGAAGCTTCAAGTGCTACAACTTCCAAGTGTGCTTCTAAGATTATCATCTCCACATGACAAGGAGCTTCCGGAGCTTATCGAATACACGTTGTAAAGTGTAATTTCTCTTTTATCTATTTTATTTTGTATTGTTGCCTTGAATCGGTGTTGGAGACCGAATTCAAGAAGAAGCAAAAATGAGGGTTGGTTTGAGTTTGTCTCACTAATGGGTTTTTCTTGTTTGAGTTTGAGTTTGTCTCACCAACATATTAAACTTGATTGTTTAATTTACCAAAGAATTTTTCAAGAACCCAATTCACCCCTCCCCTCTTGGGTTTTGCCATAAACTCGGGACCAACAGGTTCCTCTTCTTTCTTCCCATTTTTCTTTCTCTTTTTCTCCTCTTTTCTCCCCCTCAAGCTGCTGGAAAATGAGAATGTGCATAGCTGCTGGAAAAAGGGGTTTTCCCTTTGAAATTTTTTCTTTTTTCTAACCCCCTTATCACATGTGGACATCCATACCTATTTAAGCTGGATTTTTCCAGCTTGTGGGCCCCACTTGCCACATCATTATGCATGCAATTAAATACATATTTATCCCCTTTAATGACATGGAAAAATATGGTCCATTTAAATTTGATAATTATCCATTAAAATCCAACAAAAATCCATATAATTAATGGTTACAATCTGTCCACAAAATGCAATATCCATTTTAGCAGCCCTTTGCACATTTTTTCAATTCCATTTTGACTTTAATTCATGGGTAATTAATCACCCTAGGTAATAGACCACTTAGGGATCATTTATCATAATTAAAAAAATTCATAAAAAATCATAAAACAGCCTTGCACGTCCACATCACCTTGCTGTCCATTTCATGCACATGCATTCACGTCCATATCAGCTGCTCCTTTTTTAATTTCTTTCCACAAAATGGAAGCTTTAATTAATGGAAAATTAACCACCCCAACTAGGAGCTCATTTAGGGGTCAAATTAGCATTTAAAAATCAATAAAAAATCCAAAAACCAACTTGGACGTGCACCTTTTCACCCTTCCATGTTGCTGTCCATTTTTCCAACGTCACATGTGCTTTGGATTTTTGTCATTTTGTGCCAAAAAATTTGAATTTAATTAATATCACTAACCACTCTTGTCATGTAGCTCATTTAAATGCATAATTTATATTTAAAAAATCACAAAAAATCCCATAAAGCAGCTTGATCAAACATCACTCCTTAGCTCCATGTTGTTGTCCACTTTGGTGGGGTCCACTTATCAGTGACTTTGTGGCATTTTCTTGCCACAAAATCAACCCCAAATCACGTCCACTAACCACTCTAGCTTCCTAGGCTATTTAATTGCCTTTTTAGCATTTTTAAAAATTAATAATTCCATGTATATAGCCCCTTAAACATCCATCTGTAGCCACCTTTTCATGCTCCTTTTGAGCTCCTCCTTGGCTCCTTAAAAATCCAACGGTAATGCAGGGATATTTTTTTGGATTTTGTCATTTGTAATAATTCACAAAATACCCTACAATTTTCCCTCATTTGACACATCATTTTTGTCATTAAAAATATAATTAATCACCTTACTTTAACATAAACACAATCTTATTTTTTAGTGCACAAAAAGTCAATAATATACACCCATTTTTGTGCAACCAATATCCCATCATCATTAGCTTAATCCAAGCCTGTCATTGCATGGATCTCATAATTTTAACTGTTCATTTCAAATTTCGTCTCAATCCGACTTTCCTAGCTCAAGTTATGATCATTTGAAACCATCTTTGAATTTTGATGGTGATGATCGATTTTCACCCTAATTCCATCATTATTTTCATAATCCAACCTTTCCATATGCTTAAGCATAAAATTATGTGCTTACCTTTCAATTTTCATCTTAATCCGCCTTCCTAACGTCGAATTATGGATTTTCTAGCAATTGCCTCCTTTAATCCATAATTAACATCATAATCTTCATTAGTTAAACCATAATACATGAGGTAATTATCCTCAATATATTCACATTACTTAATCCTCATTAAGCTTCTTTAATCACATTGACCCATATCAGCTTATATTGATCATTCATAATCATTTGCCCTAATTGCAAATAAATCGTCAATATTGCAATGGAAATCATTCATAATTCCACTAAATCATACATTATCTATATTTATATTCCAATTGCATATAAATAAACCTTACTTGGGTCTAGGTATCACATCATAAGAGCCTCAAGTATATTTTTACGCAAAAAGAGTTGAATATGAGACAAAGGAGATGAGTCGAGTTATTAAAGGATTATGATCTTAACATATTATACCATCCAGGCACCTAATCACGAAGGAAGAAGGGTTGCTTTGAGAAATGAGACAAATGGAGTTGATTGTATGTCCATATGGAATGCAGATAAGATTATTACGGATACAAATACAATCCTCTTTATCTGAATAGATTAAGACTGCACAACAAAGTGATTTAGACCTACATAAACATGTGGAGAAAATGAGGCAAAAAGGCCTAAATAAATTTGCTATGGATGAACAGGATATGTATAGGTACAAGGGTCACCTCTGCATACCCAATTTAGCTGAATTAAAGGAGCAGATACTTAAGGAAGTACATTTTTCACCGTTGTCTATACATCTAGGAAGCACTAAGATGTATTATGATTTTAAGAAGGATTATTGGTGAAACAATATGAAAAGGAAAATCGTTGAGTATGTATCCAAGTGCTTAACATGTCAAAAGGTGAAAGCAGATCATAAGCGAATACCCAAAAAGTTACAATCCCTTGAAGTTCCTCAGTAGAAATGGGATGATATTACGATGAATTTTATTGAGGTATTGCCAAAAACACAGACTAGGAATTACTCTATATTGGTCATAGTGAATCGATTGTCAAAAGTTGCACATTTTATGTCCATAAAGAGAATTTTTTCTGCGAAAAGGCTAGCCAAGGTGTACTACAAGGAGATAGTACGACTCCATGGAGTGCCTACATCGATAGTAATCGATCGAGACATGATGTTTACGTCTCGATTTTGAAAATATTCGCACGAAACCTTAGTACACAGCTCAAGTGTAGCATAATATTTCATCCCCAGACTGATGGACAAATGGAGCGAGTAAATCAAATTATCGAGGATATGCTCCGAATGTGCACATTAGAATTCTGAGGATCATGAGATGAATATGTATCGATAGCGAAGTTTGCTTACAACAATAGCTATCAAGTCAGTATTCAGATGACCCCTTTCGAAGCTTTATATGGGCGACGATGTCGAACCCCATTACTGGGATGAAGTTTGAGAGAAAAAGTTAGCCCCAGACTTATCCAGATGAATGACAGATAAAGTACAAGTGATTCACCAACATATACTCACAGCCTATAGTCGGTAAAAGAGTTACACATATTACAAGAGAAGGGATTTGAACATCCAAGTTGGCGAGCATGTGTTTATAAAAGTCATGCCATTCAAAAGAGTTATAAGATTTGAAAGAAGAAGTAAGCTAAATCCTAGATATATAGGGTCATTTGAAGTACTTGAGAGGCTTGAAAAGTTGGCATATAGGATAGCTTTACCCCTGGCCTTAGCCATAGTGCACAACGTATTCCATATTTCCATGCTTAGGAAATATATCCTAGACCCCACCCATATATTGACAGCAGAAAATCTGCCAATTCAAGATCACTTGAATTATGAGAAAAGACCGATTAAGATCTTAGATCATAAAGTGCAAAAGCTTTGGAATCAAGAGACGAGTATATCAAGGTTCAATGGAATCGCTATTCCAAAAGCGAAGCCACTTAGGAATTAAGGGAAGTGGTTGAAAACAAATACCGCCAATTGTTTGAGAAGTAAACGGTTTCAGGACGAAACCTTTTATAAGGAGGGAGGATTGTGATACCAAGACCCATGTAGGACCATACATGTAATTTAGGCATTTAAATTTGATTTATTGTATTATTCAATCGGTTGATTGATTTTAAGGTCATTAATTAAGAAAGGTGATTAAATTAATCACCATAGCTCAATGTGGGTTAACGTGTACGAAGAGACCCAATGAGGTTTAGAAAATGAGGATATGTCATAAATAATCATTTCATATATTATGATTTAACTGATGATAATTATGATGATAATTATGAAAATAATGTGTTTAATGTTAGAAAATTCATAACTTAAAGCTTATAAGGCGGAATAACATGAAATTTGAAGAATAAGCACATGATGATGTGCTCTACCACATGGATGGAATGAATTATGAAATTTATTATTTAATTAGGGTGATAATTATTTAATATGATCTAAACTCAAAAGACCATTTCAAATTATCATAACTTACACTAGAAAGGTCATTTTGAGATGAAATTTTTCATGAATGATTAAAACGATATGACTTATCATATGGACAGATTTGATTAAGATAATTAATATGGAAAATGCTTAATCATAAAAGGACAAAATCAGTTGACTTGTCTTCAAAAAGGGAGACATGTCATTAATGGAAAAGTCAAAGGGGTAAAAGCTTGAGATGATGTGGATTTTTGAGGCATTTTTGATAATTCAAAAATTCAGATTTTGAGGGTAAAAAGTCCAGCAATATCTTTTGGGATTAATGTCTCAAGATAGGGCAGTTTGGTGTAGGCACAAAATGCCAAATTAGGTGGCTAGGGGCGGCATCTAAGGGTAAAAGCGGAGTAGATTTTTTCTTTTAAAAATCTATAAAAATAAAATAAAAATCATGGAGATAATTATGCCAACAGAAATGGGATAAATATGGAATTATCTAAACCTCAAAAGAGTTGAAAATAAAAAAAATAAAAAGGGGCAGCAATATATAAACAAGAGAGAGAGAGAGAGAGATAGGGATGGTTTCAAGTGGACAGCTTGTGTGCGGTGCAAAAAAATTTTAACTCTAGCAACTTGAACACCCCTAACCAAGGAAAAAAGGAAGAAAAAGGCAAGAAAAAGAGGAGAAAAAGAGGAGGAGAGGAGGAGCAAATCCAAGCTTGACAAGTTGGAGTGAAACTACACAAGTTCAAATAGGTATCCAACTAAGTTTGCGTTGTCAATTCCTAAGTTTTTTAGCTCCATTTATGGGTCATAAATTGATTTATTTATGAACCCTAAATGATGATTTAAGAAGATTTTAATAAGATTGATAAATGGTAAGTGAGTTAGAAGATTCAATTCAAGCTTTTGAGCCTGATATGTATGACTTTAGGGTTACTTATCCTAGGAATATCATGCTGGAATTTTTGAAAATTCCCCATTTAAGTTGCTGTTTTGAGCATATGATATGTTTGGAATATGTTATATGTTTTCATGATTAATATATGTTGAACCAAGCATATTTAATGGACCTTAGAAGGGTTGAACATAGACTTGACAATTTGATGGAAATTTTACACTTTTGAGGTTGAATTTGTGCATGAATTAAGCAAACTAATATGTGGATGATTTAAAGGGTAAAATACACTAAATTTAAGGTTGAAGGGACGTCCACTGTAGAAATTTTATGACATTTACATTGTATGTGCGATATGGATTGGTGTTTATTGAATTGAAAAAGAACTATTGACAGATGATGAATGTATATTATAATATGATATGAATGCCATGAAATTTTATGATATATGATGGAACAGATGTATAGGAATTTAACATTAAACGTGTATATCAAGACTTGATGATAGCCTGGATAGGCAAATTGATGTAAAAATGACTATGGACTATGAGATCAACTGAACCCGTCGTGTGACAGGGCAGCAATACTGTTCACGTTTACCAATCAATAAATGGTCCCGAAGTAAGGCTCATGGTATGATGTTTGGTTTGAGGCGCCACAACTTGGCTATGTAACTTGATCTATTTTGCTTTAGTATTTGAAAAATCTAACTCAAGGTCATCGTACCAAACATGTTAGTACCTTTTAACACTTAAATTTAAGTTGTTAATTATCAAAATATGAATAATTCTTGATTTGCTACTTAAGTTCACAACATGAAACACTCGAACAAGGAATATAAAGGTCAAGCCGCATAAAGGTACCTTCGATGGTGAAATTCTACCTTTAATTAAAGAACATATAATATTATCTGTAGATAAATGCAAACATAGCCACCACAAAAAATTCTTAAAATTTGATCGATATTAATTATCCAAACACAAAGAATAACCATATTGTTGATCTTAAATTTTGAAACAACATTTTAAAGTATTTCTTAAATTCTTTTGGGTTTTAAGATAAAAAATTCTTTGAATGAAATTTTCCACAACCTGAGTTTGTGTCTCAAAGAGAGATACAAAGCAAACACATATGAAAAATGAAAAGAGAGAGAGAGAGAGAGAGAGAGAGAGAGAGAATGGGGGCTGTGGATGCAAGAGACATGGGGGGAGAGAGAGGGGGGGGTTGTGGATGCAAGAAACATGGGGGGGGAAGAGAGAGAGTATGAATTAGGCAGCACATGAATTTATAAGGTAGAAACCATTGAGATTAAAAGAGACTAAAAAAGATTCAAAGAATAATTACTCACATCTACCTTTGTAAAATTATTAGCCTAAAAGACCTCAACTTTTTGGAAGTGTCTCCTCTTTTACAAAGTACATTGCTCCGTCAAAATGTTGATGGAGTAGCAGTAAATGCAGAGGGATGGTGTCCTAGCTAACATTGATGGATGGCACCTCTTGAGCAACTTAGTCTCCTTCCCTTCTACTTTCCATATCCTTGCCCTGCTTAAATGAGGTTCATACCTACACGAGAGAGAGAGAGAGAGAGAATGTTGTCAAATTTTCTAAAAACCTTTGCTAATAAGACTATTTTTAAAACACAAATTAAAAATTTCTCTTAAACCCACAACATTTACTACTAGTTCCTTATATACCCATAATATTTTAAAATTTCTCTTATTCCCATGACATTTCCCCTTAAATTCCTATCATACTTATGCAATGAAAATAGTCATTAAGCACCTTACTAAAAAGATGATTTTGCACCTTCAAATTTTCTTTATTAAACATATTCAATTCTAATATGATATTTGAATCATAATGTTACAAATTTTTACCAATATTAATTGAGTCATATTAGGGTCAAATTATTTTAATTAAGAAATTATGGAGAAGCAAAATTATCTTTTCAATGGGGTAACGAATGGATGTTTTGACGACTTGGATTTGATAAGAATTTATGGTGAAATATCATGAATATATGATGAGCTATGATATGTCAAATTAATTTGCTTGGTTTAACACAAGTATATGCCACGATCAAATAATAAAGAGTGAGTAAAGTATCATTCCCACGAGGATTGTGTTAAATGGACTAGCACCTTAAACTTCAATTGTCTTATGTGAATTGGTAAATTAAATAAGAATTTATTTTCAAAGAACCAAATTAAATTGAACTAAATAAAACATTAAATGAGTAAAGGTGGGATGACTATTTGAGAGATTGCCTCACGATGGATAAGACAGATGAGAGTTTGAATTCCTTGACTCATAGCTATGTTAATTTCATTCCTTTTCAAGTTGGTTGTACAGAGATTTCTAATCAAGGTTCATTTATATTCATATATGTCTTCTGACATATACAAACCTAACCAAGTTTTAGTTAATTGCTATGTTCCCATGCAACCAAGAAAAAACTAAATTGATAACCACATAACTTAATCAAGATTACACAGGGTTAATAGATATATTCCTATTCAGATTAACTTCCAACTCACACAGCAGCTGAACATTAGTGCCTTATATATGGACTCATTCAAATCTAACTTTTCCAAACATGAATCTGAATATTCAATAAATTTAAAAGGTTGCAAAGCTAGTAAACACATTAAGCATCATATATAGGGTAATCTCAAGCAACACAAGTCATAACACAACTATATTATCATTTCAAGCACAAAGGAACCAAATAACAATGATATGAGTTTAAATCATCTCAATTTCCTATCTATTGGAGTTTTAACCCAAAATCATAATATAAAATTCCATAATAACCAAGTTTAAATACTTTCCAACAAAGGAGAAGAAGAAAATATGCAGGGAATAAGAAAGAGGAGATGAAACTTGCTACTTTCCACCACTAAAGCTTGATCTTCACTCTAAAATCTCCCTTGGCTTGAAATCCTTCTTTTTCTCTACTTATGGCTGCTTCCATGAGCCTTCCAGCTACTATTCTCAAACCTTAAGTATTTTATTTTATAATCCCCTCTCAAAACTGCACAAGACATGTGCAAAAATTCACACGTGTGGGGGTCGGAGTCGGGGCACCGATGTGATACCCAAACCCAAGTAGGACTCATGTATGTTCATTTGGCATGTAAACATGAATTATGTATGATTCATGTATGTTTGGATGATTTTATGATTTAATGATATTTTGCAATTAGGGTTGTGATTAAGAATGGGGATTAAGATTAATCGCCAAAGCCCAAAGTGAGTCAATATGACTAAAGGGGCTTAATGAGGATTACAAAATGCTAATGTGGCATGGATAATTATTTTAATTATCATGATTTGATTAATGAAAATTGAAATGATAATTATAGAATTATATTGGAAAATGTAGAAAATTCATAACTTGACGCCTATAAAGTGAAATGAGATGAAATTTGAAAGATGAGCACATGAATGTGGGCTCAATCCTATGGATGATTGAATTAAGGAAAATGTAATGGGATTAAGATGAAAATTATTGATTTTTATCTTACACTCTAAGGTTAATTTCAAATGATCATAATTTGACGTAGAAAAGTCGTATTGAGATGAAACTTGAAACGGTTGAATAAAATTATGAAATCAACGCTATGGAAGGATTGGATTAAGCTAATTACCATGGGAATATGCTTAATCAGAAAAATATGAGTGCATTGACTTTGTGTATCCAAAAGTACCATAGCATTTATTAGAAAGCAAGTGATTTAATGGCTTGGTTTAATGGCCATGAGAGGTGTCAAAAGGACGTGCTTTGAGCTAGATCTTTTGGATTAAGTTGTGGCGCCCCAAACCCGAGCATCACATCCTGAGCCTTAGCTCAGGATCGTATTGATTGGTGAACGTGATCAGGATTGTTGCCCTGTCACACGGCGGGTTTTAACGGTGTTTAACCGAATTAATATTTTCTCATATGAATTTGATTTCTCATATTTTCATCTCAAAAATTTCTAAATCATTTCTAACTCATCCATAACTAAACCATTTCAAATCTAATCAGCACATATACACGACATGATGTTCAAGTAACATTTCAACTTTTGCCTAAATCAGATGTCACTGCATGTATAAATCACAATCATCAATATAAACATACAAATAGTTTACATCTATCCAACATGGATTTTCTTCATAATATAAAAATTCTAAAGTTTTTCCATAGCCTCCTCAATCTTGCACTTGCTCCTCCGCCTTGGCCCGTCCTTTACCTGTCTTTGGGTTTGGAAAACAAAATCGTGAGTCGAAACTCAATAAGCGAGCTATTTGCATTTTACAGGCAATCATTTTAGGCAATATTTTACATTTGAAATCATATTGGAAAGCAACTTATACCTTGTCTAAAGGTATATCTTGAAAACATGAAATCTTGTGCCCGTCACAAGTACCATATGCATAATGCCATTTAAAACATGAACATAATCATCATAATTCCCTTAGGATGGAAGCTAGCCAGGCGACCATCTGTCACATTAACTCCCATTTTAGAGAGGGCGCCGCCGGCCTTGGGCCTATTTTAAGCGACTTGGCCACACCAAGGGGGGACAATCGGTCCGCTTATACCCTTCAAGTGGACCTAGTACCCTGTGCACATGAACTTTTGCATAAATCCATCTTTAACATACTAGCATGATTTTTCAATCAGAAACATAGAATCACATCATTTTTCCATAGCATTTATCTAAGAAAAATTTCATAATATTGCATTTGGAGTAAAAACATCATTTCAACACCATTTTGCTAAGGGATGGCCATCCTTGAACATATTAGAAATAATTTTCACAATACCATGAAAAAAGTTAAAGCAAAAATTGCATTTATGTAAACCATTTAGAAAACAAAATTTATTTAGAAAATTTGCTTGCTTACCTGTGTCTCTTAGCTTTCCGACTCTGCTTTTTCTTTGCCTTTACCTACATAAGAATAATATATTTTTTCATATATTTCTTTTTCTCATATTTCATTTAGTTTTACAACCCATTCCATTTACATATATCATTTATTCGACTTCATAAGTTATTATGCATATATATAGCACATTTTATACACATTTCTTCGGCTACCACATAACATAACATATATAACCCCATACATAGGGTATTCATTTCAATCTCACAAAATTCATTCAATAATCATCATACATTTTTTCATTAACCTCCATTTTCCATTTATCCATTTTTCCAAAATACATGCATGGGTGTTTCTTCTATGCACATATCGTTGCCTTAGCTTCATAAATCAAGTCCAAAATTTTGGAATTAATATCATGAAATTTTAAACAGATATATATTCATGAAATTCATCTTATTTTCATGCATTTTTGCACAAAACCACATTTCACTAGTCATTCATCACTTATACACATTCATACATTCATATATGCCCATTTGGCAACACATACATAATGCATTTCATAAAATTTGCTAACTTAGAAATTTAATCCATATTTCAGCATGTTAATTACCTTTAATAATCACTGCACTTAGGGTATTTTTATGGGATTTAAATCCACTCACCATAGGTTTCCAAAACAGCAAGTTTGAAACCTGTTTTTCACCCATTTAACGTGTCTTTTGACACATAACCCTAAGCGGTTTAATAAATCCGAATTTTCAGCAATAATTTCATTTTTATTAATCTATATTTACGGATTTAACACATATATAACATTCATGAATTATCATTTCTCAAAACAGCAAATTGCCTACACGTTTTGAGTCCCGTGTCACATCGGTTAGACACACTTTCATAAAATCTATAAAAATCAATTTTAGGGCTTCTTTTCCCAAATCATTTTAGGCATTCATAACACCTTAAACCTAGGATATTTTACCCTACATATCATTCACAAAGCATGCAAACCTATTTCCATAGCATTTTTAGCATAGAAACAAGGAAATTAGGTCATAACCATCACTTTGCATTCCATAACTTCAAAAATTCATCATTTAAGCACAAACCAACACATGTTTTGCATTGATACATGATTCATAACCTAAGCACATCATCAAACCAAAACAGAAACTTTTCATGGAGATTTAGTGTTTGTCAAATTGAGTTTCCAACTCATATGTCATTCCAACTTCATTTCCATCATCTAAATCATGAAAATTCAAGCATATAATCTAACACCCATTCCATATTCAATCAAAAGCATGTTAAATCATCATTTTACAGATTCTTTAAGCATCCATTCCAAATTCAAGTTTTAAGTTTAAAACTCAAGTTAAACAACTCACAACCAAACATATACTTACTTGGTTTAGTGCTAACTCAAACCCTAACACTTGAAGATGATTTCCTCCTCAAATTTTCTTCCTTTTTTCTTACTTTTCTTCCTTCTCTTGCTGGCCAAAGTGGACGTGAGTTGCTGCTGCTTCTTTGGGGTGAAAAATCCCACACTTAGCAATTTTTCCAACCTCCTCTCAAATGGACGTGCATGGGTTTATAAGCTGGATTTTTTTCCAGCTGTGGGCCCCACTTCATGGAGCATTTTCCACACCATTAAATGGTAGCTTATCACTTTCATGTGTTGGAAAAATTACAGCCTAGTAAAATGAGATTTTACCATTTTTCAAAAATCACAAAACTGCCTAAATCCTAGCCGTCCAAACTGCCTCCAAAGATCACGTCCATTACTGTCCATTTTTTCAACAATTTTTCCATTTTTTTCAACCTTAATTTAAGGGTAAATTATACACTTAACTACCCTTTAATTTATGTATTAATTTTTTGTTATAAAAATTAACAAAATGGCATCAAACCAACCATATTTCTGCACGTCCAAATGCCCCATAAGCTGTCCATGGTTTCTCTCTCCCATTCAGCTGCATTTCCTAATTTTTATTTCTAGATATTGACATGATGGAATGCATATCTTTATGTCCTTATATCTCATCTGCATTTACACATATTTTAAAAATTAAAAATTCAAAAAGAAGCAACATAGCAGCCCCTTGGACGTCCACTTGTGGCACATTGCCTATGCTCACTTGAGCACTCATAGCTTCCATCATGATAAACATTTAATGGCTGGATAATTCATGTATTTTTTCATTTCATATAAATATATAAAATACCTTAGAAATGGGCTGCATTTGACACCTCAACTCCCATTAAAACCATGCAATTATGTCAAGTACTCTAGCATTAAATGCAAGGTACTCTTGAGGTGCATTAGTCAACCAAACTCACCTTTTTCAATGCCGGTATTTTCTCAACATTTCAATCTTAGTCTAAGCCATCCAAAATAAACATCTCATAATTTCATTCAACTGTTTCAAATTTCATTTCAATCCGATTTTCCTAGCTCCCGTTATAGCCGTTTAAAGTTAACGGTTGAAATTGCAATATGATCAATAAATCATAACACTCATTTCATCAAGATTTTTCATAACCCATTAATTCCATAATACCAAGCCCAACATCATTCATTTTCGTTTCAAATTTTACTTGAATCCTCCTTACAGGCATTGAGTTATGAATTTTTCAGTGTTTTTCCATTTAACTTGACAATTGTCACATAAATACTCATAATTCATTTTAAATAATGGTAAATGATTTTCCTTGATTTATTTGCACATTTAAATCAACAACAATGTGCTCTAATCTCATTGTCTCATTTTATCTCAAAATGATTAATCACATTATTATTGCTAATCCATAACCTAATTACAATAATTAGCAAAATCACATAAAACCTTCATAATTCAATAATTCTCAAATAAATATCATATATATGATTAATGCATACATATGGGTTCTACATTGGTTAGGGTTTCACATAAGTCAAGGGCTAAAATCCTTGAAAAATTAAGGAGTTAAATGCATGAATATAATGGCTAAGGGAGTAGCCATGGGAGGCCACATATTTGGCACAAAGAGGGGACGTCCAAAGGGGATCTCTACATTGATTTTTTATTTTTTAATTTCCTAAGTTAAAACCTAGCTATGCTAAGGAAGCAAGGGCATGTAAATACACATAAATAGGAGTGACTTGGTGACCAAGAAAGCCATCCCATGCAGCCATGTGGACGTCCACTTGAGGGAGCTAAGTAGCTCATTTATGAGCTTAGATTTGGAAATTCAAAAATGTGATAATTACCCATTTTACTTGGTCATGAATGGGCCATGTCATCAAAGGGATAAGAGGGCATTAAATTACCCTCTAAATTATATGGCAAGTGGGCCCAAAAATTGGGAATGTAAAGGGTATAAAAGAGGCTTCCATGGGGACGTTCCAAGAGGGTTAGAAAGAGAAAATTTTGAGGAGCAAAATCCTCCAAGAAAGGCATCCCTTGCACGACCAAAAACAGAAGGAAAAAGAGGGGGAAAAGAGGAGAAAAAGATAAGGAAAAAAGGGAGGAATGAAAGGGATTTAGGCTAGGAAAGTTTGGATTCAAGTTTGATTCAATTCAAGTAATTATACTTCATTATTTGGGTTCTTTAATCCTAAGTTTTTCACCTCAAATTATAGGTCATGAATTTGATTCATAATGAACCCTTAAAGGATGATTCATGATGCCCTTGATTAGGGTATTGAATGAGGATTGAATGGAAAGAATGAATTCAAGGGTTTAAAGGATTAAATTGGATTCTAGGCTTGAATATGATGCCTAAACCTAGCTGGAATTTTCTTAATTCCTCACGTTAAGTTGTTGTTTTGAAGTAATATCATGATTAGATTATGAATCATGATTTAATAAATTATATATATTGATTTAGGCATAAGCTATGGATTTTGAAAAGGATGGGACTTAGGGTTACGTATATGACCCGATTTTCATGTTTTTATGATATATATATATAATATGCATGAATTAGTTAAATGATTTATGGATGAATTAAAGGATAAAGTAATCTAAATTAAGGATACTTTGGACATTCATGAGGGCTTGGAAAGATTTTCCCTAAATCTGGTTTTTTGGGGCATATACATAAGGACGTCCAAACAGGGTAAAATGGGGTACCCTAGATACTTGAGATGTTGCTGTTTTGGAAGAAAATAATATATGGATTTTGAACATATGATATTACCCTAAATTTGAGTTAAAAAAAGTATGATTAGTTTCTGTAATTTATGGATTATAAATCCGTTTTGATTTAAGTATCAAAAGAGGCGTTGAAAGGATGAAGAACGGGTCCTAACGTTGCTGTTTTGGAACTCAATGATGAATGAATTAAAATTTCATAATTAAACCTTAAATTATATGTTAATTAAGGGGTTTAATTATGCTAAATTAAAAGGTAAGTTTCTGTTTTAAAGAATTTTAAGAAACACATAAGTTATGTGTTGTAAGTTGAGTGTATGTGGATGTCTAAGCATGGATAAGTGATGAATGACTTATGTAAATTCCTAAAATGAAAAAATGCGTGAATATGTGATGAAATGCAGGATTAAGTTTCTGTTTTGATGATTAAGTATAATCTCAAATTTTGAGATTTAGTTATGAAGTCTAAGACGTCAACTATAACTTAAAATGAGCATTAACCTAGGAAAAGTGAAAAATGGAAGAAAAATGATAAATGCGAGGGAGGGACCCCCATATGATGATAAATAAATGTTTATTATGTGTATGAATGAATACCTATCTATGGGTTGAGGACATGATGAGGAATGGATGATATGATACACAAGTATGTGTCATGTTTGTATACCGACTTGAAATTCAAGTGGGTTATGTGTGGAATGAATTATGGGTTGGAAAACTAAGTGTATGCAAGCAAATGAAAATGTTATAAATGCAATATCATTCTTATGTGTATAAGCAAAGGCAAAGAAAAAGTAGATACGGAAAGCTAAGGCGAAGCAGGTAAGCAAGCAGGAGTCTTGAAAATGACATTTTATTCTCAAATGCTAAAATGCTTTCAAGTTGTTTTACTGGAATGTTTTTAAAGTTATTTAAGGGTGGTCATCCCTGTGTCTCTTTATTATGATTTGATTACTGCTTTTATTGAAATGATTGATTAAATTTCTCTTTATTTTGAAATGGCATGCCAACATGGATTTAAACAATGTTTCATTGAACCGATGTTCAAATGGATGGTGCAAAGAATTCTCCACATGAGAATGACAAGTTGCCATGTGTAAGAGGTATATAATGTCGGGGTGACTAAATGTGGCGCCCCGAACCGAGGTGCCTAGAAGTCTTACTCCGAGATCATTTTTGATTGGTAAACGTGACTCGGGATTGTTTCCCTGATTACACGGTAGGATTTTTTTTATCAACAATATATGGAAAATTCTCATCATTCATCCAATTTGAAATATGTTTCATATAACACAGTTATGATAAAAAACTGTTCCATAAACATTTTCATTGAAATAAAAATATTCATATCCGTCTCCAAATTAACATCATTATCTTTACATAAATTTTACATATACATCATTTATATCAAAAACTACATAACACTTGGCATGCTGCCTTCATCATCATTTCCTGTCTGTTGTTTGAAAAAGCATGGGTGAGTAATAATTCCCAGTAAGCAAGCCATACATAATTATGCAATCATTTTCATGTATTTCATAAAATGCAAATGCAATGCATACATAGCATTCACGATATTCCTTTGGATGCGACGCTAGCTAGGCGCCCATCCCATACATGCTCTCATTTCAGGGAGGGTCGCCGCCGGGCTGGGCCTATTAAGCGACTCGGCAATAGTGAGGGGGACATCCAGTCCGCTTACTACCTCTACTAAGCCCTATTCCTCGTGCACATGCTCATTTACATACACATGTCGGCGTGCCATTTGCAAATCATAAACAATTTCACAAAAAACATTTAATAAACAATTTAACAAACACATTTCAGTTCATGTAAAGCAGTTATAGGTATGGCCAACCTTAAGTAAATTTCATAAAGCAATTCACAAATAATTTCAAGCATTTTGAAAATAATTTGCAAAACATATAACTTGCTTACCTTTTCAGTGGGTGTCTTCGACCTTCTCTTTTCCTTTTCCTATTCAAGGGGAAAAGGATATTTCATTTCTTCTATTTAAGCTGCTTCTCATGTATGCTTTATAATATTATTTCTTTATATAGGTATTTTTTATCCATAAATTCTTCAAAAATTCTATACTTATATTTAAATATTGATCTCAAATTTTCTCCAAAATCACGCTGTTACTGTAGTAAATCACTGTAGCAGATTACTGTTCATCTGTGGTTACTGTTCATGGGTTTCAAATTTTGACATTTTTTTCCAAAAATAAAAAATACCATGACATATCTTATGCTTAGTACATCATGGAAAAATTTATAAATTTTGGATTTATCATCATTTACTTGGCTAAAAAAAATCACTTTCTCCATATACTAAAAATCAACATAAATTTATTAAGCATAATCCTTAATTCTAAAAATTATGAAATTAATATATTATCATCCCAACATCATATTTATTCATCCCAAATCATACTCTATCTTCGCTCCAAATCTTTGATGTTTTGGCTTAATTTCAATTAAGCATTATATCTATACTTATTTTCTCATGCTTAGGCATTATTTAAGCATGGTTTTACCCTACTTAAAATTCAAAAGAAATTTGAGTAGAAATTACTTACCCAAAGTGGAGATACTCCTCTTTTTCTCACACTTTCTCTCTCTAACCTTCTATTCTTCTTTCTACTCAAGGCTAAAACGTGTGGGGATGGGGAAATGAAGTTTCTCAAGTGATTTTTGAGCTTGGGATGGCTGTGAATTCGTCCAAGGCATGCTCCCCTATTTATAGTGCTTCAAATTTCATGAATTTGCATTATACCCCCTATAGCTCAAGGTGTAAAATTGCAAATGTGTTTTTTTCTAATTTTCAAAGATGCCTTGAGCCAAGAGCAGCCACCCTTGGCCTGCTCGAGCCCCCCTATAGCAGCCCTAATTTTCTACCTATTTTTTTTATTTTTATAATTAATTAAATTAAGCTAAATTAATCCTAGCCATTGATCTTTGATTAGGATGAATTTTGACCATTGATTTTGGTCAAGATACCCCCCTGCACGACCTGACATGTAGCTGCTTTGCTTTTAATTTTTTAATTTTTTATTTATTTATTTTAATTAAAAGTAAAATGCTTAATTAATGTAAAGTTGATTCACTTTTTCACTTTGTATTTGATGCTTCATCTTGACCTTTGATTTGTGATTTTCATCACATCTTAATCCATTCATCATGTCCATCATGAATTTTTAACCATCCATAAAAAATTTCATCGAATTTCGACGCCCGGATTTCAATTTATGAATTTTTTTCTATTTTTCCACAAAAATCTAAATTTGGATTAAAATATCCAAAAGAATTGCTATTTTGTCCTGTAGTGATTAAATCTCTATTTTGTCTTTTTGTGATTAAGTTAATACAAGTAATTAACTCTTAATCACGTGTCTTAATCCCCAGTTACTATTCACGTGCACTATTCACGGGCTTAAATGACGTGTATATTTTCAGGGTTTCACACTAAAAGTCATGCATAGAATGCAAATCAAGTAGGCTAGTCAAGGCAGAAGCAGGACAAGGAGTCTGCCCTTGATGTTGCCAAGTCAGAAGGTCTGACATCATGGATGGAAAGGATCATATTATGAAAGTATGTTCCTTTGTAATTGTGCTGGTATCTGACCAGTCTCGTGGACCTGGGTTCTCTTCCCCTTCTTCACTATCAGACCATTCTATGGGGTCCTCATCATCATTTGCTGCAGGAGCGGGAGGTGGGGATTCAGACCTTACCTCTAATTCTATGACCCGTAGGATGACCTCACCAGGCTGTTTTGGAGGGGGTTGCTCCATTACTTCCTCTCCCCCAGCTAGAGCTTCTCGACGTGCTTGGGCAGCCTCCCTCTCCCGGCGGTCAATCTGTGCCCATGGAGTTCCATATCAGAACTGGATATACCCTGCATCAAATCTAAATCATGGACCTGGGTTAGGGGGAACTGGGGCAACTCTCCTTTGCCAATATGTCTATAAATCCTCCTCAGCAACTCAATCGGTGACAACCGATGGCCTAGGCAATGGACTGGCTGAGGTATATACTGGTGAGTCTGGGGGTGCAAGTGCCCAATTAGAGGACTCCGCCTGATGGGTTTTAGATAATACGGGAAACCATGGTGGATGGCTGGGGAATATTGGGCAATGTGCCTCTGGTCCCCTAATATATGAGAGTGCCTGGTAACTAGTGGGAGCTGCGGGTCTTAGGGTTAAACCTTCTTGAGAGGCTAACTACCTGTTAACCCTCTCCTGAGCCCATTCTCGTTCCATCTCTTCTTCTAGTTCTTGTGTACTTAGTGAGCCTTTCCTCTATCTACCATCTATATAAAACGTCAATGATAAATAAATCAATCATAATCATGATTTCATGTATTCTAGCTTAGTCATTTCTTTCATTTTCTGCCTATTTACCAATCCATGCTCTGATACCAACTTCTGTGGCGCCCCGAACTGAGGTGCCTAGAAACCTTACTCCGGGATCGTTTTGATTGGTAAACGTGACTTAGGATTGTTGCCCTGATCACACGATAGGATTTTTTTTTATCAACAATATATGGAAATTTCTCATCATTCATCCAATTTGAAATATTTTTAATATAACACAGTTATAATAAAAAATTGTTCCATAAACATTTTCATTGAAATAAAAATATTCATATCCATCTCCAAATTAACATCATTATCTTTACATAAATTTTACATATACATCATTTATATCAAAAACTACATAACACTTGGCATGCTGCCTTCATCATCATTTCCTGTCTGTTGTTGAAAAAGCATGGGTGAGTAATAATTCCCAGTAAGCAAGCCATACATAATTATGCAATCATTTTCATGTATTTCATAAAATGCAAATGCAATGCATACATAGCATTCACGATATTCCTTTGGATGCGACGCTAGCTAGGCGCCCATCCCATACATGCTCTCATTTCAGGGAGGTCGCCGCCGGGCTGGGCCTATTAAGCGACTCGGCAATAGTGAGGGGGACATCCAGTCCGCTTACTACCTCTACTAAGCCCTATTCCTCGTGCACATGCTCATTTACATACACATGTCGGCGTGCCATTTGCAAATCATAAACAATTTCACAAAAAACATTTAATAAACAATTTAACAAACACATTTCAGTTCATGTAAAGCAGTTATAGGTATGGTCAACCTTAAGTAAATTTCATAAAGCAATTCACAAACAATTTCAAGCATTTTGGAAATAATTTGCAAAACATATAACTTGCTTACCTTTTCAGTGGGTGTCTTCGACCTTCTCTTTTCCTTTTCCTATTCAAGGGAAAAGGATATTTCATTTCTTCTATTTAAGCTGCTTCTCATGTATGCTTTATAATATTATTTCTTTATATAGGTATTTTTTATCCATAAATTCTTCAAAAATTCTATACTTATATTTAAATATTGATCTCAAATTTTCTCCAAAATCACGCTGTTTACTGTAGTAAATCACTGTAGCAGATTACTGTTCATCTGTGGTTACTGTTCATTGGTTTCAAAATTTGACATTTTTTTCCAAAAATAAAAAATATCATGACATATCTTATGCTTAGTACATCATGGAAAAATTTATAAATTTTGGATTTATCATCATTTACTTGGCTAAAAAAATCACTTTCTCCATATACTAAAAATCAACATAAATTTACTTAAGCATAATCCTTAATTCCAAAAATTATGAAATTAATATATTATCATCCCAACATCATATTTATTCATCCCAAATCATCATTTATCAATTTTGGAGTATTATTTTCTCATACATATGTTATCTTCCCGAATACTCTATCCTCGCTTCAAATTTTTGATGTTTTGGCATAATTTCAATTAAGCATTATATCTATACTTATTTTCTTATGCTTAGGCATTATTTAAGCATGGTTCTACCCTACTTAAAATTCAAAAGAAATTTGAGTAGAAATTACTTACCCGAAGTGGAGATACTCCTCTTTTTCTTACACTTTCTCTCTCCAACCTTCTATTCTTCTTTCTACTCAAGGCTAAAACGTGTGGGGATGGGGAAATGAAGTTGCTCAAGTGATTTTTGAGCTAGGGATGGCTGTGAATTCGTCCAAGGCATGCTCCCCTATTTATAGTGCTTCAAATTTCATGAATTTGCATTTTACCCCCTCTAGCTCAAGGTGTAAAATTGCAAATGTGTTTTTTTTTAATTTCCAAAGATGCCTTAGCCAAGAGCAGCCACCCTAGGCCTGCTCTAGCCCCCCTATAGCAGCCCTAATTTTCTACCTATTTTTTTTATTTTTATAATTAATTAAATTAAGCTAAATTAATCCTAGCCATTGATCTTTGATTAGGATGAATTTTGACCATTGATTTTGGTCAAGATACCCCCCTGCACGACCTGACATGTAGCTGCTTTGCTTTTAATTTTTTAATTTTTTATTTATTTATTTTAATTAAAAGTAAAATGCTTAATTAATGTAAAGTTGATTCACCTTTTCACTTTGTATTTGATGCTTCATCTTGACCTTTGATTTGTGATTTTCATCATATCTTAATCCATTTATCATATCCATCATGAATTTTAACCATCCATAAAAAATTTCATCGAATTCTGACGCCCGGATTGCAATTTATGAATTTTTTTCTATTTTGCCACAAAAATCCAAAGTTGGATTAAAATATCCAAAAGAATTGCTATTTTGTCCTGTAGTGATTAAATCTCTATTTTGTCTCTTTGTGATTAAGTTAATCCAAGTTATTAACTCTTAATCATGTGTCTTAATCCCTAGTTACTATTTACGTTCACTATTCACAGGGTTAAATTCCTAATTGCATTATTTCAATCTCCAATACACATATCCATCAATATAATTCATGAAATTTCATTTATTATAAAAATAATTACAAAAGAATCTAGAGTTACAATTGTCGAAATGACGCGTATATTTTCGAGGTTTCACAATCCTCCCCCCTTACAATAGGTTTCATCCCGAAACCTATTTTCCCTTGAATAGTTGAGGATATTTCCTTTCGACCTCTTCTCGTAGCTCCCATGTGGCTTCGGATTCTGAATATCGATTCCATTGTACCTTTACATATTCAATATCTCTGTTCTGAAGCTTTTTGATCTTGAAATCCAATATCTTGATCGGTCTTTCCTCATAGTTCAAGTGTTCTTGGATGGCACTGATGGCTGGTGGCAGAGCTATTCTATAGGCTAAATTGTCTATCTTTTTCAGAACTTCAAAAGGCCCAACATATCTTGGGTTTAATTTTCTTCTCTTTCCAAACCGGGTGACTCCCTTGAATAGCGTTACCTTAACAAATATGTGATCCCCAACTTGGATATTTAAATCCCTTCTTTTGCAATCGGTGTAACTCTTTTGCCTGCTCTGAGCCGAGAGTATACACTGGCGAATCACTTGAACTTTTTCTGTCATTCTCTTTGAGAGGTCTGGAGCCAACTTTCTTTCTCCCACTTCATCCCAGTTTAGAGGAGTTCTGCATTTTTGCCCATACAATGCTTCGAACGGGCCATTTGAATACTTGCTTGATAACTGTTGTTATAAGCAAACTCTGCCATAGCCAAATATTCATCCCATGATCCTCCAAATTCTACTATGCACATCCTCAGCATATCCTCAACTACTTGATTTACCCTTTCTGTCTGCCCATCAGTTTGAGGATGAAATGTTGTGCTGAATTTCAGCTATGTACCTAAGGTTTGATGTAAACTTTTCCAAAATCGAGACGTAAAACTGGAATCTCGATCGGAGATTATTGACTTAGGTACTTCATGCAGTCTCACTATCTCCTTATAATAGATCTTAGCCAGTCGCTCAGCAGTAAAATTTTTCTTGATGGCTAGGAAATGAGCTACCTTTGATAATCTATCAACTATTACCCATATAACATCATTTCCATTTTGGGTTCTTGGCAATCATTCAAAAAAATCCATAGTAATATCATCCCATTTCCATTCTGGAATTTCAAGCGACTGCAATTTTCCAGGGGTTCTTTGATGATCAGCCTTAACCCTTTGACATGTTAGGTACTTAGCCACATATTCAGCAATTTCTCTCTTCATATTATTCCACCAATACATCTTTTTGATGTCTTGATACATCTTGGTGCTACCTGGATGCATCGAAAATGGAGAGAAATGTGCTTCTTTCAATATCTGTTCCTTTACTTCCTCTTGATTGGGTATACACAGGCGACTCTTATATCTGTACATCCCATGTTCATCTTGTATGTATTCACTGGGATTTTTCTTGATCATTTTCTCCACATAATTCTTGAAATCTCCATTTTCTTGTTGAGCCATTTTAATTTGCTCAAATAAATTTGGCTGGATTTGTAATTGAGACGATCTGACTTGTACCCCAGGTGGGCTTACAATTAATTCTAATTGTCTCAATTCTTGTAGTAGCCCTTCTTCCTTTGTGATGAGATGTGCAAAGCAAACATTTCTACTTAGCTCATCGGCTACTACATTAGCTTTGCCTAGATGATATAAAATGTCGAGGTCATAATCCTTGAGTAACTCGAGTCATCTTCTCTGCCTCATATTTAACTCCTTTTGAGTAAAAATGTACTTGAGGCTCTTGTGATCAGTATAGACCTCACATTTAACTCCATATAAATAATGTCTCCAAATTTTCAAGGTAAAGACTACTGCTGCCAATTCTAAGTCATGGGTTGGATAGTTTACCTCATTTGGCTTGAGTTGCCTAGATGCGTATGATATAACTTTTCCATTTTGCATCAATACACATCCTAATCCTTTCTTTGAGACATCACTATAGATTACAAATCCTTCCTTCTCCGTAGGTAGTGTTAGAATTGGAGCTTTTACCAGTCTTTTCTTTAACTCTTGAAAGTTATTCTCACATTCCTGTATTCATTCATACCTAACTCCTTTCCTTGTCAGCTTTGTGAGTGGAGCTGACAATTGTGAGAATCCTTCCACAAACCTTCTGTAGTAGCCAGCTAATCCTAGAAAACTTCTTATTTCCGTGATATTTGTTGGCTATGACCACTTTGTTATTGCCTCAATTTTTTGAGGATCTACTTGTACTCCCTTCTCGGATATAATGTGGCCAAGAAAGGCTACCTGTTTCAACCAAAACTCACATTTTTTGAATTTTGCATATAATTTCTCCCTTCAAAGAATTTCCAACACTATCCTTAAATGCTTCTCATGTTCTTCTTCTGTGAAACCCCGACAATATACGCGTCATTTTGACAATTGTAACCCTAGATTCTTTTGTAATTATTTTTATGATAATGAAAATTCATGAATTATATTGATGAATATGTGTATTGGAGATTGATATAATGCAATTGGGAATTTAACCCCATGAATAGTGCCCATGAATAGTAAATGCGAATGGTAACCGGGGATTAAAATATGTGATTAAGAGTTAATCACTTGGATTAACTTAATCACAAAAAGACAAAATAGAGATTTAATCACTACAGGAAAAAATAGCATTACTTTTGGATATTTTAATACCAATTTGGATTTTAGTGGAAAAATAAAGAAAAATTCATAAGTTGCAATCCGGGCGTCGGATTTCGATAAAATTTTTTATGGATGGTTAAAAATTCATGATGAACATGATGGATGGTTTAAGATGTGATGAAAATCACAAATTAAAGGTCAAGATGGAACGTCAAAACAAGATAAAAAAGTAGCTAACTTTTTAATAAATTCTATTTTGACTTTTTAAATAAAATAAATATTAAAAATAAAAAAATTAAATGCAATGGCTGCTGCTACAGGGACGTGGCAGGGGGAGCAGCTGAAAATTTTGACCAAGATCAATGGTCATTAATCATCATCATCTTTAATCAATGGCTAAGATTAATTTAGCCTAATTTAATTAATTTTAAAAATAAAAAAAGGGTAAAAATAGGACTGCATAGGGGGGATGGAGCAGGCCTACGGGGGCAGCTCTTTCTCAAAGAATTTTTTAAAATTAAAAAGAAATACCAATTTATAATTAAATACCTCAAAGCTAGGGGGTAAATTCTAAATTCTTAAAAAATCCAACCCTATAAATAGGACAGCAGGGTGGATGTTCAAGGGAATGAAATTTCAGCTCCATTTGAGCCATTCCAAGTCCCCAAACCATCCCACACGTCCAAGGAAAGAAGGGAGTAAGTTAGAGAGAGAAAGTGTGAGAAAAAGAGGCGTATCTCCACTTCGGGTAAGTAATTTCTACCCAAATTTTTTTTGGATGTTAAATAGGGTAAAAATATGCTTAGATAATTCCTAATTATGAGAAAATAAGTATATATATAATGCTTAAATGGAATTATGCCAAAACATAAAAAATTTGGAGCGAAGATAGGGTATTCGGGAAGATAGCATGTGATACATGAAAATAATGCTCCAAAATTGATAAATGATGATTTGAAATGTATGATTATGATAAATATGATGTTGGAATGATGATATATTAATTTCATGATTTTTGCAATTAAGGATTACGCTTAAGTGAATTTATGTTGATTTTTAGTACATGGAGAAAATGATTTTTTTCGCCAAGTAAATGATGATAAATTCAAAATGTATGAAATTTCCTGTGATATACTAGGCATAAGCTATGTCATGGTATTTTTTATTTTTGGAAAAAATATCAATTTTTGGAACCCATGAACAGTAACCACATCTCTATGAACAGTAACTCGGATGAACATAATCTGCTACAGTAAACAACGTAATTTTAGACAAAATTTGAGATTAATATTTAAATATAATGATGAAAATTTTGAGGAACCTATGGATAAAAATATCCATTTAAAGAAATAATGCCCAAATATTATAGAGCATGCATGGGAAGCAGCTTGAATAGAAATAAAATTATCCTTTTTCCTTGAATAGGAAATGGAAAAGAAAAGGTCGAAGACACCCACTGAGAAGGTAAGCAAGTTATATATTTTGCAAATTATTTCTAAATGCTTAAAATTGTTTGTGAATTGCTTTACGAAATTTATTCAAGGTTGGCCATACCTATAACTGCTTTACATGAACTGAAGTTCGTTTTGTGAAATTGTTTATTAAATGCTTTTTCTGAAATTGTTTATGATTTGCAAATATCATGTCGGCATGTGTATGTAAATGAGCATGTGCACGAGGAATAGGCCTTAGTCGAGGTAGTAAGTGGACCGGATTTCCCCCTCACTATTGCCAAGTCGCTTAATAGGCCCAGGCCAGCGGCGACCTCCCTTAAATGGGAGCATGTATGGGATGGGCGCCTAGCTTGCGTCGCATCCAAAGGAATGTCATGAATTGTATGCATTGCATTTGCATTTTATGAAATGCATGAAAATGATTGAAAAATTTTGTATGGCTTGCTTATTGAGTATTATTACTCACCCATGCTTTTTCAACAACAGACAAGAAAAGATGATGAAGGCAGCATGTAAAATGACATGTAGTTTTGATGAAATGTTGTATATGTAAATTTTATGTAAAGACAATTATGATAATTTTGAGATGAAAATGAATATTTTTGTTTATGGAACAGTTTTGGGTTATAACTATGATATGTGAAATACATTTCATATTGGATGAATGATGGAAAATTTCCATATATTAATGATATAAAAAAAAAATCCTGCCGTGTGATCAGGGCAACAATCCTGAGTCACATTTATCAATCAAAACAATCCCGGAGTAAGGCTTCTAGGCACCTCGGTTCGGGGCGCCACATCTTCTCTCTTTGAATAAATCAATATATCATCAATGAATACCACCACAAATTGAACCAAAAATTCTCGAAAAATCCTGTTCATCATGTCCATAAATACAACTGGGGCATTCGTTAGTCCAAATGACATGACTAAGAATTCATAATGTTCATATCTTGTTCTGAATGCTGTTTTATGGATGTCCTTTGGACATATCCTCAACTGGTGGTATCCTGACTGTAAATCAATTTTTAAAAATGTCGAAGCTCCTTTCAACTGATCAAGAAGATCATCTATTCTTGGGAATGGGTACTTATTTTTTACTGTTACTTTGTTCAATTCTCTGTAATCAATACAGAGTCTCAAACTCCCATCCTTTTTCCTTACAAATAGTACTAGAGCTCCCCAAGGTGATGCACTAGGTCTAATAAACCCCTCATCTAATAATCTTGGTTTTAATGGAAAATTAGGTGTCAAATGTAGTTTATTTTCAGGGTATTTTATGTATTAAAATAAAACATAAAAATCCAAGCATTATCCAGCAATGAATGTCCACTATGATGAAGCTAGTGCTCAAAATGGGCACAGTAAGGTGGCAAGATGGGAACGTCCATGGGTTGTAGCAACTGGTTATTTTTTATTTTTTATTTTATAAAATATGTACACATGTAGCTGACATGTAGGGACACAAGAATGAGCATTTAATCATGCAAAATTCCCTGCAAAAAAATTATCAAATGCAGTTGCATGAGGGGTGAAAACGTGGACAACATATAGAGGCAAATAACGTGCAATGGTATGTGCTAATTTCTGCCTTTTGTTAATTTTTTTTTAATGCCAAATTAAAGCATGAATTAAAGGATAATTAGGTGTATGATTTACCCTTAAAATGAGATTATTAAAAAATGGAAATTTTTTTGAAAATGGGCAGCAATAGGGACATGATATGTTGGGCAGTTTGGACGATCATGATATGAGTAGATTTTTGGATTTTCAAAAATGGTAAAAAACTATTTTACTAGGCTGTGATTTAACCAGCACATAAGGGGGATAAACATGCATTGAATGATGTGGAAAAATACAGCAAAAGTGGGGCCCATAGCTGGATAAATCCAGCTCTATAAAATGGGGTTCACGTCCACATGTAGAGAGGCTTGGAATTTTTCTAAGTGCTGGAATTTCTCCCCCAAAGAACAGCAAGCTCACGTCCCCCTCTTGGCCAGCAAAGGAAGAAGAAAATAGAAGAAAATAGAAGGGAAAAAGAAAGGGAATTTGAGGAGAAAAATCCATCTCAAGTGATTAGGGTTTCACTTACATCAACCAAGTAAGTGATTGTGTTAGTTTGAGCTTTTCATTTTGAGTTTTTAACCCTAAGATTTTGAATATGAGATGGATGCTTAAAGAATTCCTAAATGATGATTCAACATGCCTTTTATTAAGTATGGATTGGGTATTAAGTTACATGTATGAATTTTAATGTTTTAGATGATGAAAGTGATGATTTGAATGATTTATGAGTTGAAAATTCAACTTGATAAAATCTAAATTCCCATGAAAAGTTTCTGTTTTGGATGAATGATATGTTTGGGTTATGAATCTTGTATTAATGAAAAACATATGTTGATTTGAACTTAAGTTATGAATTTTAGAAACTATGAAATGCAAAATGATGTTTATGACCTGATTTCTTCATTTTGATGCTAAAAATGACATGGAAATGGGTTTGCATGATTTATGAAAGATATTTATGGTAAAATACCCTAGGTTTAAGGTATTATTGACACCCAAAAGGATTTGGGAAGATAAGCCCCAAATTTGATTTTTATGGATTTTATGAACCGATGTCTAAATGGAGTGCAAACGGGTCCCGAAACGAGTAAACAACTTGCTGTTTTGAGGGGTATTAATTTATGAATGTTAAACATGTGTTAATACCTTGAATTTGGATTAATAAAAGTGGGATTAATTGCTGAAAATTCGGATTTATAAAACTGCTTAGGGTTATGTGTCAAAAGATACGTTAAACGTGTAAAAAATGGGTTCCAAAGTTTCTGTTTTGGAAACTTATGATTAATGGATTTAAATCTCATAAAAATACCCTAAATGCAGTGGTAATTAAGGGAAATTATCATGCTGAATTAATGACCATGTTTCTGTCTTAGAAAATTTTACAAAATATATCATGTATGTGTTGCCAAATGGGCGTATGTGAATGGATAGATATGCATGGATGATAAATGACTTGTGAAATATGATTTTGTGCAAAAATGCATGAAAATATGATAAATTTCATGATTATATATCCGTTTAGAATTGCATGATGTTAATTTTAAAATTTGAAATTGATTAATGAAGCCTAAGGCGATAACATGTGCTAAAACGGGCACCGATGTGTGAATTTTGGAAAAGGAGTAAAAAATGGTAAATGGAGGTTAACAAACCTATAAATAATACTTATTGGATGATTATTATATAGTTAAATGGTTACCCAACTTATGGGATTGAATATGTTGTGTATGAACCGATGAAATGTGCAAGTATATGCTAAGTGTATGCATAATGACTTGAGAAGTCAAATGAATGATATATGTTAATGAAAATGGGTTGGAAAACTAAATGAGATGCAAGGAAAAGAAATATATGAAAAATTATATTATTCTCATGTAGGCAAGGGCAAAGAAAAGGCTAAGTCGGAAAGCTAAGGGCGCAGGTAAGCAAGCAAAATTTTCTAAATGATTTTTGCTTTCTAAAATTGCTTTAAATAAATGTGATTTTTGTACTAATTGTTTGATATGAGTATTAAAAATGTCTTAGAGGTATTTAAGTATAGTCATTCCTTAGTTAAATGTGTGTTGAAATGATGTTTTTATTTCAATATGATATTATGAAATTTCCTTTGATAAATGTTGTGAAAAATGATGTGAGTTCAAGTTTCTATATGAAAAATCATACTAACATGTTAAAGATGGATTTATGAAAAGTTCATGTGCACAAGGTACTAGGTCCACTTGAAGGGTATAAGCGGACCGATTGGCCCCCCTTGGTGTGGCCAAGTCGCTAAGATAGGCCTAAGGCTGGCGGCGCCCTCTCTGAAATGGGAGAAGACAAGGACGGATAATCGCCTGGCTAGCTTCCATCCTAAGAGAAATATGAGGATATGTTCATGGTTTTACATGACATTATGCATATCGTACCCGTGATGGGTACAGGATTTATGTTTTCAAGATATACCTTTTGAAAAGGTATAAGTTGCTTTCCAAGATGATTTTAAATGCAAAACTGTTGCCTGAAATGATTTGCCTATGAAATATAAATAGCTTGCTTATTGAGTTTCGACTCACGATTTTTTTTCCAAACCCAAAGACAGGTGAAAGAGAGGATATGGCGAAGGAACAAGTGCAAGCTTGATAAAGCAATGGAAAATTTTTAGCACTTCTATGTTATGAAAAACTCATGTGAAATGGATGTAAATTATTTTAATGTTTATGTTGATGACTATGATAATACATGCAGTGACATCTGATTTAGGTGAATGTTGAAATGTTTTTGAACATCATGCTTTGTTATGTAATGAAGGGTTGGAAATGACCTAAATGCACATGAAATGGAAATTTTGAGGAATTAAACTCTTATGGAAATATATTTAATTGGATAAATATCTGTTAAAACCCGTTGTGTGACAGGGCAACAATCCTGATCACGTTTACCAATCAATAACAATCCTGAGGTAAGGCTCAGGATGTGACGCTCGGTTTTGGGGCTCCACAGGTCATCTCTCTGTCTCTTTATTATGATTTGATTACTGCTTTTATTGAAATGATTGATTAAATTCCTTTTTATTTTGAAATGTCATGCCAACATGGATTTAAATGATGTTTCGGTGAACTGATGTTCAAATGGATGCTGTAAAGAATTCTCTATATGAAAATGACAAGTTGACATGTGTAAGAGGTATATAATGCCGGGGTGACTAAAAGTCATGCATGGAATGAAAATCAAGTAGGCTAGTCAAGGCAGAAGCAGGACAAGGAGTCCGCCCTTGATGTTGCCAAGTCAGAAGGTCCGACATCATGGATGGAAAGGATCATGTTATGAAAGTATGTTCTCCGAGCTAGTGTACCCTCACATGAAGGATTATGTCATGAATGGAAATGATGCATTTGCACATCCAATGTTTATGTAATGCCCAAAATTGGAATTTATGAATGGTTTGCATGAATGGTTTACATGAATGATTTTCATGAATGGTTTATGAATGGTTTCCATGAATAGTTTATGAAAAGGTTTCTATTTCATTGGTAGTTGATCACTTGGTAAGTGTCTCCTATCGAATGGAGAGAAATGCATTTAAACGAGAATGAAAGATACTTGCTTATTGAGTTTTGACTCATGTTTTGTTTTTTCCCCTTAGACAGGTGTAGGAAAAATTCAAGTGATGAAAGACATGTTCTCGCTAAGATAGGAAAAATGAATTTTCAAAGGTTTGTAATCCTTTGTCGGTTGAAGCATGAACGAATGTCCTAATGGGATATGCTATAGACACCTTGTATAGGTATTATATGATTGAGAAGATAAAAGACTAACAATGCCTTGTATGGATATGATACTGCTAAGAACTGATGTATGTATGTATGTATGGAATGAAAATGTCATGATCAAGTCAAAAGGACCTTTAACGTAGAAGAGCAAGTTGAGATGTTATGAATGATATGTGCAATTGATTACAAGTGTATCGTCGCTTGTAAGGTGAATGAAGTAAAATGTAAAGAAATGAAATGAGAAAAAATTTGGACGAGATCCAATTAAAAACCCACCGCGTGATCAGTACAACAATCCTGATTCACATTTACCAATCGATAAGGTCTTGGAGTAAGGATGTGACGTCTCGGGTTGGGCGCCACAGCCGATTTGTCTGAATGGTTGTCAACTTAAGGGTTCTAGAGTTTTCTTCAAAGGCAGTTTTTCAATGCCGTGAGGCCGGGGTGGCTATCTCTCTAACTCTAAATCTCTCCTTATCTTGCACTACCTGCTTTCTTATCCATTCCTTCATATTCCAAAGTATGTAGTCACCTTTCTTTGCCAGCAAAAACAATCAGAACAAATAAATGTACTTGTAAATGATGGGTGAAGTTACTAGAACTCTAAAACCATATAATTGGCCTTGAATTAAATTAAAAATGCATAAAATCTAAACGCAGTGCAAGAAATGCAAAGTAGATGAAAATTAAACTAAAACTGTGCAAATTCACCAAATTCTTTTGGACTAACATTCAAAACAAGTCTAGAATGAGCCGTGACAACTCACGTTTTGCCGAGTTGTTAGTTTAAAAGGGATTTTTGAAATATTATCAATATAATGGAAATTATGAAAAAAATATTATAAATATAAGAGAAATTTCTCAAAAAACTAATAGTCATCATTTAGCATGGAAAAAATGTGTAGCTTAGAAGAACTAGTCGTAATTTAGCTATGTTATGACTAGTCACATACAATCTTACTTATTCTATATTATTTATATCTATGTTTGAATAATATTTATCATGTTGAGATTATGTTATAAACAAATCATATTACCTACAGTTACATATATTTTTATATTTTAAGGTTGTTTGGATAAGGAAAAAATTGCATAATAGGTTTTCATTTATAAAAAAAAGATTTGCATTAAATATAGTTTGACCGCATGCATGAATCCAATGGAATGCCAATGACCCCAATGTAGGTCCATTAATTGCGCCAGGTGATAACGTGGATGGTATTTCCTATTGCCACCGACGAATGCGAGAAAGACAAGACAAGTATTCTTGACGGTGAGAGAGATTTCCAGTGGGGCAAGATCGATGATGTAGATTCATGGGCTAAAATATAGGTTAAAAATCAAAGGACATTTGGTAACGTCCCCATGTGTGAAACGACTGCTGCAAAGGTTTGACTAGCAGAACTAAGGGTGTGTTTGGCAATAGCAAAAAGTTATCAATTTAAAACTTTTCAATCTAAAACTTTTCACTCTCCACAACTACCCTATTTTTTAATTATTTATTCACATTTTTCTATACAACTACCCTACTTTTCAATCATTTCTACACAACTACCAGCACAACAAACCTATCTATTTCAACTTTATCCTATTTATTCCTCATCATTATCCCTATTATATCACATCATTTGACAACTTCTCATCTCTACAACTTTTCATCAAAAGTTTTATCCATTCCCAAACACACCCTAAATCCATTTTTTCTTTCTTTCATGCTAGCCGGCAATGAAAAGCCTGAGTTGACCGTTTTCATAACTGAACCTTGCCCTTGAAAAGTTGTGCAAAAATTAGGAAGTTTTCGCTTTTGCAAAACAACGCCTTACATTATTTACTTTTAAGTTTATTAATTTTTTAAATTTATCTTAGTTTAAAATACTAAAAGCTCTTCCAAAATATGTCATATATTACTATATTTTTTAAAAAATAATTAGGCTGTGCATTACTATTTTGCATGCATAATTTATTGTTATTGAAATTTTAAACATGTCACACCTAAAATATATGATCATGGTTAAAATTAGGATTTAAGTATTATAAATAAGATTAAAATTAGGATTGACGCGAACCCACATTACGCCACTCAAATTATACCCCAACTCTCAACATGGATTATCTTACAGGAATTGTTTAGGAAGGATAAAAATATTTATCAATTCCTCTAATTGATTATGGTGTGTGTACTTTGTCCCCAACCGAGATGAAATCGGGAATTGATTTTTCTTTCTTTCTTTCTTTCTTTTTTATTTTTTATTTTTTCAATTTTATTTTATTTTGCTTTCTTTCTTTTTAATTTTTTTCTTTTATTTTATTTTGTTTACGGCTCTGTGCAAGCCATGCTGATTTTCTCAGCCTGCACAAAAGCAATAATGTGGGTCCGTTACAGTCAGCTTATTGGTTCCACCTCCCACACTAGCGCCCTGAAACTGATGGTCCGCTTCATCCCCATCCGTTTCAGGCTTCCAGCTTTCACCCAAGCATTTTCGCAAACATCTTGATATCAAAACTCGAAACTCCTCGGTAGTCCCTTTCCTGCCGGACCTGCGCTGCAATCCTCCAATCCCTCATGGATTTCACATCCCTCTACTCCTCTACTACTACCACAGCGTCTCTGCCCCTCTTCCTCTTACACCCATCTTCTTCTTTCTCTGCAAAATCATCCATTTTATCCCCTACAACCCACCTCTCATTCACACGCAAAACCCCATTCCTCGGCAATCTGTTGCCCCCCCACAAGCAGAGAAAAAAAATCCAACCGCCGCCATTCCCCCGGATAATAACCGCCGCCGTCAAGTGGCGCAAGGAGCGACCCCTCGACAACGTCATCGAGCGCGACAAGAAGCTGAAGCTAGTGCTTAGGATCAGGAAGATTCTGGTCAGCCAGCCCGAGAGGATCATGACGCTCCGGGAGCTGGGGAAGTACCGAAGGAGGCTCGGCCTCACCCGCAAGCGCCGCTTCATCGCCCTTCTCAAGCGCTTCCCCGCCGTCTTCGAAATCGTTGAGGAAGGCGTCTACTCACTCCGCTTCAAGCTCACTGCCGAGGCAGAGCGCCTTTACCTCGAAGAGATGCGGGTGCGGTACGAGATGGAAGGAAACCTGGTGGAGAAGCTCCGGAAGCTGTTGATGATGTCCGCGGAGAAGCGGATTCTCTTGGAGAAGATCGCCCATTTGAGAACCGACCTCGGTCTGCCCTTGGAATTCCGTGACACCATCTGCAACCGCTATCCTCAGTACTTCAAGGTGGTGCAGACAGAGCGGGGCCCGGCGCTGGAGCTCACTCACTGGGATCCCCAGCTGGCCGTATCCGCTGCCGAGCAGAGCGAAGAAGAGAATAGGGCCAGGGAGCTAGAGGAGAAGGACTTGATAATCGATAGGCCTCCCAAGTTCCAGAGAGCCAAGCTTCCCAAGGGCTTGAATCTCTCCAAGGGCGAGCTTAGGCGCCTCTCCGCCTTCAGGGCGCTTCCGTTCATATCACCCTACTCAGATTTCAGTAAGCTGAGGTCGGGCACTCCAGAGAAGGAGAAGCATGCGTGCGCGGTGATTCACGAAATATTGAGCTTGACCATCGAGAGGAGGACGCTTGTGGATCATCTCACCCACTTTAGGGAGGAATTCAGGTTCTCCCAGCAGCTGAGGGGAATGCTTATCCGTCATCCGGATATGTTCTATGTCTCACTCAAGGGAGACAGGGATTCGGTTTTCCTCAGAGAAGCATACCGTGATTCACAGCTGGTTGACAAGGATCGGCTGTTGCTGATCAAGGAGAAGATGCGGGCACTCGTTGCCGTGCCCCGCTTCAGAGGCAGAGGAGGTGGAGCTGCTGCAACCAAGATCGATGGTGCTGGTGGGAGTAGTGAAGATGGGAGTGATGTGGAAGAAGAGGGAGATGATGAATTGTCAGATGTTGATATTTCATTTCCGAATAGACTTGGATCCGGAGACGAGTTTGACGATGAGTTCAATCAGAATGACGATGATGATGGAGAAGATTATGAAGACGATTGGAGTAGTGATGATGATGAGGTGCCACCGGATTTTGCTGAGGATCAAGCTGTTAGCTCTCTAGGGAGAAAACGCCTTGGGGAGCCTCGCAATGAGAAATCAAGAGGTCAAGAAGAGAGTCTTCCTGTGTTCCCAGATGGCACACCAAGGGAACGCTGGTGATAATAGATGATCCAGAGAGGCCTCCCTGGTATGTGCTACCTCCTTCTAGACTTGCACAACAGCAGAATTTGATGCATCATCCTGCTGTGATATGCTGTGCTTGCATTGAAACAGAGAAGAAATGGGGAATTTGTTAACTCACACCACACTTTCTGTTCTCAACCCTTGGTATATTCTTGAAGTTTTGTCATCGAGGATTACAAAATCTTTCAGTGGAAATTTTGTTTCTTTCAGTTACTCTTTGTTCTGCCCTACTGCTCTCCATGAGTATTCTTGGCTGTTCCGAGAAATTGCTTGTTTAGTATGGGTCTCTAATTTTGCTGTTGGGATTTCATTACAATTATTTCCTGGAGTTCATGGGTGTCTTTGCTGTGTTCGGCATACAGGATTTTTGCTGGCTGGGTAAACAACATGATGGGGTGAAGTGACAAAATCCTTTGAAACTGATTCGACCAAAGTCTGAAAAGAGGATACATTCCTAGGATTTCTAGAGGGCGATGCGATCAGCTTGAGTTTTCCATATCAATGGTATCAAAGCATGACAATGGACTTGAATTATATGATGTGGTGTCCAAAATGATCTGCTTGATTAGGATTTGAATAATCAAAATAGATCCCAATACGTTATTCCATGCAAGTTTCAGAGATTTGAGCGTACCTTCTGAAGCCTTCTTGCCCACGGAAACATAAAGCGAAGAAAATTTTGAGTTGTGTTAAACAAATGCCATCCACCACCCGAGGGGTAGCCTGGTTGGTCATGGATGTGCCTATTGATGCCACAAACACGGACCCTCCATGTGGTCAAATTTGTGATGAGTTCTTGTCGTCTCCATTATAAATAGATGAGAGCTTGTTGTCTCTTCTTTAAATATGTGGGAGCTCATAGTTTCCCTTGTGGATTACCTAGCCGACTGCACATAGCTGGAAAATAGCTTATGTTGATGATGACTAAAACTGTCGAGAATCGGTTTAGTCTACTCCACAAAGGTAAACCCTATTCAATTATACTCTTAAGGTTATATTGTTCCACTATTTATAATTTGTTATGAAACTTTACATAAATTACATAATGCACAAACTTGCTTATTTTTGCAAGATATGCCTATTTTGTCAACTATTCCCCGCAAGTTTGTAAAAAAATATCTATAGAACTTATTCTCTTCAATATTTGTTCAAAGTGTCTTCTTAGTAATACTTTTGTGAAGATATTTATAAGTTGATCAATGCTTCTTATATATGGAGTCTTAAAAATTCTTGCTTGAACTTTGTCGCTAACGTATTGAGAATTGACCTTTATATGTTTGGTTCTTTTATGAAAAATTGGATTTGATGCAATACACTTGACTGTCACAAAACAATTTCATTGGCTTTTGTATGTTAAAGCCTAGTTCCTGCAAAACAAATTTTAACCAAATTAGTTCACTTGTCATAAAAGCCATAACCCTATACTTTGCCTCAGAACTTGATATTGTTAGAACACTTTACTTTCTATTTTTCCACATTACAAGATTTTGACTAACAAAAGTGTAGTATCTTGTGGTTGATTTTTTATCTTCTGAATTTTTTGCTAAACTTGCATCTGTATATCTAAGAATTTCCATATGAAGAAAACATTAGTATGACCATGTGGTTTAATTCATATTCCTTTACCTGGACAGGATTTCAGATAACATTAAATGCAATCCACCATCCTCATGTTTTCTGTAGTAGGAGAATGCATAAACTGACTAATAAAATTCATTACGTAAAAAATCTGGTCTTGTGATAGTAAGATATATTAGTCTTCTCACAAGTCTCTGAAACCTCTCAGGGTTTTTTTAAGGCTCACTTGCTTTAATAAATTTAGCAGTATAATCTAATGGAGTATTAATTGATTTTTCTCCTAGTATTTCAGTTTTCTTCAAAAGATCTACAACGTTTTTTCTTTAATACAAGAATAGACCTTTCTTAAAATAAACAATTTTGATTATCAGAAAATATTTAAGCTTACCTAGATCTTTTATATCAAATTTTTTACTGAGATATCTTTTGAGATATGAAATTCCAGCATTGTCATTTTTAGTTATAATTATCTCCTCAACATAGATTATGACAACTACTATTCCAAAATTATATCTTTTTACAAACATTGAAGAACCAAAGATACATTTGACAAAACTAAACTTAATAAATGCAGTGCTAAGTTTATCGTACCATGCTCTAGGAGACTGCTTCCGTATGTAGCTTTATTCAGTTTGTATACCAAGTGTTTATTATTATTATTTTTTAGCTTGTGTTCAGGATGAAGTTTTATGTACACTTCTTTGTCCAGATCTCTTTGCAAAAAAGGGTTTTTTTTTATTAGGAACTTTAAGGTTAGGTGAGAGTGTAACTTTCAATTTCTGTTTCATTCTTTGAATTCATTATCAGCCTTCTTGTTTCTACTCTTTGAATGATAACACAAATATTAGAAAATGAGGAAAATAATAGGCTCATTAATATTTGTCTCTCGAATTTTTATATTTTGGTTTAAAGTCGGCCAATAGCTGAAAAATTCTGTATTGTTCCTCTCTATTTAAATAATTTTTTTCTTTTTAGCTGGGGATAGTATTGCATTTGTTCATCTCATCGCTTCTTCATAAATTTCAAATATTCAACAAAAGATTGATTTGATTTTTACTCTGCATGAGCAATTCTTGTTGCAATTCAAAAATTTTAGAAGTATCACTTTTTTGACCATACATCTTTTTGAGAGAATCCCATAAGTTTTTAGTATTTTCTGAATGAGATTTCAAAAATCTTATATATTTGTGGTTCCATGAAATTAAAAAACTAAGTCATAACTAAATTATTCATAACTAGCCATTCTTGAAAGTTAAAACTTTCTAGTTTGGGAATTGTAATTTTATCATTAATAAACCCAAGTTTTGATTTTTCATTAAGAATCACTATAACCAGTGGTGCAACTCAGATTTACCTCAACCTTAACTCTAATACTATTTATAAAATATTAACCCTAATCTTAACTTTATTTGTAAAACCTAAATCCTAAACCTATTTTTAAAAATCCGGTTCTGATTGAGTTTCAAGTTGAAATTTATGCTGATGAGTTTACATTTTATTTAAGAGTAATAAGCCTAGAATTTTATATAAATATATAATAATAACTAATATTTCATAAAAATAACAAATCATATAAGTAAATATAATAATATATAGTCAAACTACAAATTTTTAGAAATATAGCAATATAAAAAATATTTCTAGAAGAAAATTTAACATAAAAACAAGATAAGAGAAGAAAATTAATGGACATAAAAGTAAATGATCGAAATAAAAGATAAATACAAATGAAAATAATATACTTCAGTTATAATACAATTACAATATGTGTTACATGTATTCAAATATAAATATAAATAACATAAAATACACAAAGTATAAATAAATATTGTTTAGATATTATGCATATAATATATTTTATAATAAATATAAAATAGAAAATTGGGCTCGGGTTCTTCGGGTTTAGGTTTACTTGAATCCTAATCTTATCATATTTACAATTCAGATTTATTGGGTTTGTATTATAAAAAAATTAGTTTTAACATGGTTAAAATTTGAGTTCGTCAGGTTGGTTTCGGGCTCAATCCAGCCTGAATTGCACCCCTAACTATACACTGCTCTTGCCCAAGGAAAGTAATTTTTTTCATTCAACAATGTGGTGATTAACTTCGTATTGGTACCATTGTTGGTATTAGTAGTAGCCATTTAGATAGGTAATGGAAATGGAACAAGTGTAGGACCCAAAATACCTGAAACTAGAAGATAACCGCAAGTGTAGGATGAATCTTTGCGATTTCGTGAACCGGCTCTCGAGATTTAGATGGTTTTGGCTCACGATCTGTCAAGCTTTCCACGCCATGAACTTTCCTTCAAAGAAACTAGCCGTTGATGAGTGTCGTGTGCTGGAGATATATGGCAACTACGCAACCTGCTGTTGACCGAAAAGAAAACTGAGGCAGTGGCCGATCTGTAGAGAGAGAAAGAAGGGTTTTGCGGATGGAAATTGAGGAGACGACCAGCGGTTACTTGGCACACGGCACTAGGACGGACTGAAAATTGAGGCAGCAGGACGGGCGGAATCCTTCAGGTCCCCGCTTGGAAATTTTTTGTCTCTGCTTGTTGGCCGCACACTGCTATCATGCAGGCGATCGAATTTTTTTTATTTTTATTTTCTGCGATTATGACCTGATATTGGTGATTCTGAATCTGAGGCAAGCTGCTATGAAAAATTTTAAGCAGCGGAAATCTGGTGCGCAGGCTTGAAAAATCGCTCAGATACGCAGGATCATTCGCGTGATGGGAAAGACAGCGGAAACTCAGCAAGGATTTTGCAACTGCCAACAAAAGATTGAACATTTCAATGAACCTACTTTGATACCATGTTGAGAAAATAATATATAGAAAGTGAAGGAGACAGATTTTTATGGTTAGGTTTAACCTACTCCATGAAGGTAAACCGTCTTCAATCATACTCTTAGACTTACAAGGTTCCACCATTTATAACTTATTGCAAATTTTACATAAATTACATAATGCACAAACTTGCTTATTTTTATAAAATATGCCTATTTTGTCAACAAAAACAAAAGCCATCCACTAAATCAGATGGATCCTAGATTGTTGTGCACCCTCTCGATTTGAGACTTGCTTATCGAGATTTAAGTTGCCCAGATGGCCAGACTCACTGGATCCTTCGACGAAACATATTAACAAACCCAAGAATTACAAAGGATCAAATAATCATGAATCAGGAACCTTAAGGGCATTAAATTCTGCATCCTATATATGATCCTTGATTAAAGTATTGGCATGAGAAAAATCACCACAACAGAATCCAACAATTGCAATCAAAATTTTTTTTGTTGTGATTGGTGTGCTCAATTGCAACAAATGAAGGTTCGTTCCTATTGACGGTACTTTATCTATAATTTACAACGAAACTTGCTGCAAAATCGCTACAGCAGAATCCAACAATTGCAACCAAAAACATTTTCATTGCGATTGGTGTGCAAGATTGCAACGAAATGAAGCTTCGTTCCTATTAGCGGTACTTTATCTATAATTTACAACGAAACTTGTTGCAAAAAGTGGTCGTACAATTCCAACAAAAATTTACAACGAATACTTTTTGATGTTATCAATGCGGCGCATTTGGAACCAAATGAGAGTTTGTTAAGTTTAAGTTAGTAAATTGCAACGAAATTTATCTCGTTGCCAAATGTGGTCACTTTTACATATTAAAAATAATAAAATAAAAACGTATGTTTGCATAAATGGAAAATCCTTATTAGAATCAAAGAATTTTTTATAGTGAAATTAAAATTTTAAAATTTGTAAATACTTATTAGCTTCAAAATATTTTTAAATAGTGAAATTAAACTTTTAACATATCCAAAATTGTATTTAAAAATTAAGTAATTATTTTGTTAAGGTAAAAAGTAATTAATTATTAATTGAACTTATGAATAATTCATTAGATTAATTAACAATATCAAAATAAACTATTTAAATAAGCTGATAATAACCTAATGGCGGGAGAATGATATAAAGAACCATATGAAATGAAGGAAATATGATCATAAGATAGGCAGAACGTATTACATGGAATCCAACCACATTGACGACCATCTCTATATGACCTCCAAATCTTAATTTAAGTCCTAGTATATGAATAGTATACAATGCAAATTTTAGGTTATTAAATAATGAAGAAAATGACGAAATAATGAAGGGCTCAGTTAGAATGCCACCATTAAACTGAATGAGGAAAAGAGAATATCAATTAACAATGGATTAATTAATTTTGAAAATTTATTAAATAATTTAATTTATTTAAATTATTTAAAATTTCGTTGTCCCTAAATTAAATAAAGTGTCATGATAAAATATTTTAGAGTATTCAGTTAAATTTTACAGTTATAATGCCTCGCGTGCACACACATATATCTATCCGCCATGATTATATATGACTCGTCGTACATAGGCTCATTATACAATATTTTTTTTATTTTTTTATAATATGTTATTATAAATGTATTTAATCAACATATCAAGTTTTACCATTTTATAATATTTTTACATATTTATTTTTAATTTTTAAAAACTAAAATTTTTTTAAGGGGTGAAATTGATCGAAATATCCCTGAAATTGATGATTTTTAAAAATAAAAAATAAAATTGTAAAATTATTGTAAAATGTTAAAACTTGGTATATGGGTTAAATATATTTTCTGAAATATATTCATGATAAAACTGAAACGAATAACAAGTAAAAATAAAAAAAATAAATATCGTATGTATGTCAATATATGGCTAACTCTTATATAAACATGGCTCTATACCTATTGCAGTTTATTGTTTAGAGAAAATGAGAGAGAGAGAAGATGGAGGTGAGATATGCTTACCTATCTCCATTTTTCTTAGATTTTTATGGATTCTTGCTTGTGGATAGGGAAACATATTATATAGAAAGAAAATCGAGTTTGGATCAAACCCTAAAACAGGGTTCGTGTATGAATTGTTATATTGGCAAGGGGCTTTTGCCCTAATCGTGTATTAGGTGATTTGTGGGACAATTTTAAGTTTTCATGGGTTTGATTCAAGTGAATAATAAACACAAATCAAGCTAAATGGAGAGCATAAGCCATGATTGCCATGACAATCATGAATAGTGAATCCTTTAGTCCAGCTAGATGGAGATGCCATTTTCTTTATGTAAATTGGGGGTAAAAATTAGAGAAACTCCTGTTGGAAACAATGTTCAAAATAATTTAAATTGACCAAAGACTGAGTTTTGATGATTAACAAGAACTTATTTGAGTATATAAAGAGTACTAACATGTTTGACAAATGTTTAAGGAAAGCAAAGAGGTCAAGTCGATCTCCAAGTCGACTTGGACTTCGACTTGGGTGAAGTCGATCCCAAAGTCGACTCAAATATCGACTTGAGAATGAATCCCAAAAGGCAACAGGTGAAGTCGCAGGTCAAGTCGACTCCACTTGCGACTTGGGAAGTCAAGTCGCAGACGAAGTCGACTCCAGCATCGACTTGGAGTATCCAGAGCTGAAAAGTGGGAACGAACATAACGAAGTCGCAAACGAAGTCGACTCCAGATGCGACTTGGGTGAAGTCGCAGACCAGGTCGACTCCATCCACGACTTGAGATGTTCAAACTTTCAAAGAGGCAAGTTTTAAAGATATTCAAGAGGACTTATCACTTAAGTCCAAAGAATCAAGATGAAAAACAAATGAGTCAATTTCAAAGTAAAGAATCATGTTCGACATTCAAATCAAGTCTATCAAGCTCAATGCAAATCTTCAAGCTAGCTTCCAAATGGAGAAAAATCCAAGTCATGAAGACCAAGTGAGTCCAAAGCAAAGCAAAGAACATACATATATTATGCAAGAACTCAAAGCTTTCATATGGTTTGTAAGATTCAAGACATGTCAAGAAGATCAAGGCGTTTCTGCAATAGACCAAGCCAAGTCGCAACCCAAGTCGACTTCAGGATCGACTTGAGTTGAAGTCTGAAAGCCAAGTCGACCCAAGTCTCAGACTTGAGTTTCTGAAAAACCCAAGTCGCAGGCCAAGTCGACTCCATGTGCGACTTGGAAGCCAAGTCGCAGGCCAAGTCGACTTCATCTCAGACTTGGAGAATAACGGTCAAATTTTTGAACGTTGGAGTTCATTTATTGCACGCCAACCACTTCTATAACGTTCATATTTTCCTCAATTTATAAAAGGACATTCAAATGAACGTGAGAAAAACAAGAGACACTACTCTAAAGATCAAAGAGAGAAAAGAAGTACAAGAAAGACTTTCAAATACTTTTTCTCCATATTTGAGTGTTTCAAAGGAAGAAAGAGCTTCAAACTGCAAGTTGCTTCAACAATCATCATTCAAGCCACTTTTGATTTCTTCCTCGAGCTCAAAACTGCCTACACAAATCTGTAAAGTGTAGTTTTTATTCATTTCTTTATTTGGTAGTATAAATCTTGATTTAGCTTCGGTAGCTAAGATCAAGTGTATGCAAAGTAGGGTGTGATTGGAGTAAGACTCATCACCTACTTGTGCAAGTGATTGTATATGCCCCCTAGAGCTTTGAATCTAGAAGAGAGCAAGTGGCTCTAGTTGTGTATGCCCCATAGAGCTTTGAATCTAGAAGAGAGCAAGTGACTCTAGTTGTGTATGCCCCCTAGAGCTTTGAATCTAGAAGAGAGTGGTGACTCTAAGTGTATTCGTGGAATACATAGTGGAACCCAAGTCACAACGGAGTGTGAGCTTGGAAGAGTGGAGTAGGGAAGGTTTGCCCGAACCACTATAAATCTTGTGTTCTACTGCTTTATCTTATTTGCTCTTCATTTGCTTAAAAAGGGGATTAACTTTTTCAAGGGGTTAAGATATTTGAAATTATCAAAGAAATTTTAAAGAACTCAATTCACCCCTCCCCTCTTGGGTTTAGCCATCAACTCGGGACCAACAAGTGGTATCAGAGCAGGTCTTTGAGTTTATCAAAGAGATCTTATTGAAATGGCATCACAATCTACTTCCGTTCCCGCATTTGCTGAAGGCCAATCCTTTACAAGGCCACCGTTGTTTGATGGGAACAATTTTGGATATTGGAAGCTTCGTATGAAGCAACTCATCATGGCTACCGATATGGACTCTTGGATTGCTATCCAAGATGGAGTAATACTGCCTACCGATGAACGGGCTTCCAAATGGACCGATGAGGAAGTAAGAATAGTGAAGAGCAATGCCAAAGCTATGAACTCCTTATTTTGTGCTCTCACTGCTTCCGAGTATGATAGAGTATCCTCTTGCTTAACCGCCAAAGAGATATGGGATACACTAATCTCTATCTACGAAGGAACTTCTCAAGTCCAAGGGACGAGAAGGAATATTTTGATTGGAGAACTAGAGAACTTTAGAATGCTAGAAACAGAAAATATTTCTGAAATGTTTGCTAGATTCTCTAAGATTACTAATGCTTTAAAAGGTCTTGGAAAAGCAATATCTGAATCTGAGCAGGTCATGAAGATTTTAAGAGCTCTACCCGAATCATGGACTCCAAAGATCACTGCAATTGAAGAAGCCAAAGACCTCAACACGCTGAAGCTTGAAAACTTAATTAGCTCACTTATGTCACATGAGCTAATTAAGAAAAGGAATGAAGATCAACACAGGGGCAAAAGAGCAATTGCCTTAAAAGCCGCACAAGACACCGATGACACATCTTCTTCTCAAAATGACGACGAGATTGCTCTACTCACAAAACGATTCAGAAAATTTGTGAGGAAAGGCAAAAATTTCAGAAGCTTCAAAGAAAGAACTCCCCAAGAGAAGAAGAAAGAATCAACCAAGTGCTACCGATGCGGCGGTTCGGGACATATGCAGGCTCAATGTCCAACTCCCGAAGAAAACAAGGCAAAAGAACAAAGAAAGGATCGAGGGAACAATGGAAGATTCCAGAAATACAAAGGAAGAGGCATGTACGTAAATGATGAAGAATCTACGACGAGTAGCTTCTCAACCGATGACATAGAGGCGGAAGAATGTGCAAGAATTTGCTGCATGGCACAAATCGAGCAAGGAGAACAAATTACCTCAACAAAAGACACAAGCAATGAAGAGGTAAGTTCCAAACTCTCCCTTTCTAATTCAAGTTATTCTTCCTCTCATGAATGCCTCAAATGTACTGAATTAGATGAACTACAAACTGCATATGATTCATTATATGAAGAAATGAAGAAATTAGGAAGCAAGTTTACAATTAAGAAGAGACAATGTGATGCAACAATAATTGTAAATGGTAAACTTGCAGAAAGATTAGTCAAATTGAAAGATGAAACTGAATTGCTGAAAATGGAGAACAAATCATTAAATGAATCATTAGCTAAGTTCTCTAATCCAGGAGAAAGTGTTAAAATGTTTCTGAATATGACCTCCCAAACACATAAAAGAGGTCTTGGGTATCATACATTTGAGCAAGGAGAAAGTAGCAAATCAAATGAACAAATACTTGAGAAAAATCAAACTAAAAATGCATCTATATACAAGCCACAAAAGAAAAATTTTAAGTGGACTAGAAGACCAATGATTGAACCTTTGCATGCTTGGAGACCTACTCCAAGATTACTTTTGGCTTGTAATTTCTGCAATAAGATGGGTCATAAAACTTACAAATGTAATTTTAAGAAACTATATGACCATGGTGTTAAATTAGTTTGGGTTCCAAGAAACACAAGATTTGGGCTTTCAAAGTTAGATCAACTTAGATTAAATTCTATTACTAACCCAAATGGACCCATAAAATGGGTACCAAAAAGATAAGATTTATTTCCTTATTTTTCAGACATGTTTTAAGGCAAAGGCAAACAATGAATGGTTCATGGATAGCGGTTGTTCAAGGCATATGACCGGTGAAAGAAGTTTGTTTCATAAACTTAAGCCTTGCAACGATGGAATGGTTGCCTTTGGAAATAATGAAAAAGGTAAAATTAAAGGTAAAGGAAATATACTTAGTACCTCAAATGCATGCATGGAAGATGTTTTGTTTGTTGAAGGACTCAAACACAATTTAATGAGTATTAGCCAATTATGTGATAAAAGATATAAAGTTGTGTTTGAATCATCTATATGTAATGTATTTGATGGAGAACATATCATGTTTAGTGGTAAACGACATGGAAATGTTTATTTGGTTTCACTTGATGAATTGAATGGTCAATGTCTTATGGCCATTGATAATGATCCATGGGTTTGGCATAAAAGGCTTGGACATGTAAACATGGGAAATATAAAGACCCTTTGGAAAAAGAATTTGGTAGAAGGATTACCAAAGTTGAAATATGACAAAGACAAAATTTGCAAGGCATGTCAATTATCAAAACAACCCAAGATGCCTTTCTCTACCAAAAAGGAAATTTCCTCCACAAAGCCACTTGAATTACTACATATGGATCTATACGGGCCATCCGACATTCTAACCATTGGTGGAAAGAAATATGTATTTGTCATAGTTGATGATTTTTCAAGATTCACTTGGATAATTCTCTTAGCTAGTAAAGATGAAGCCTTCTCTATGTTTGCAACTTTTGTGAATTTGGTGCAAAATGAAAAACAGAGTACTATTGTGACCATAAGAAGCGATCATGGTGGCGAATTTGAAAACAAACGATTCATGGAATTTTGTAATGAAAAAGGAATTCACCACACATTTTCTGCACCAAGAACTCCACAACAAAATGGAGTAGTTGAAAGGAAAAATAGAACTATACAAGAGATGGCTAGAACTATGCTAAATGAGAGCAATCTATCCAAGAAATTTTGGGGTGAAGCTGTGAGTACAGCTTGTCATGTTTTGAATCGTGTTACCATTCGAGCAATCTTGAAAAAGACTCCATATGAACTTTGGAAAGGAAGGAAACCAAATATATCTTATTTTCATGTTTTTGGATGTACATGTTATGTTTTAAACAATGGAAAAGTCAACTTGGGAAAATTAGATGCCAAAAGTGATGAGGCTATATTCCTTGGTTATTCATCAAATAGCAAAGCATATAGAGTATTCAATAAACGAATTCAAGTTGTAGAAGAATCCATACATGTTGTATTTGATGAATTTAACCAAACTCCGAGAAAGGAGGATGAACTAAGTGATGCAGATGAGACGAAAGGCAAAGAACAACCAAAGGAACTCGAGCTCAAGCCAGAAAATCCAGAGGAGGAAGAGGTAAGTGAAGGTAATGAATCTTACAAACCTCCAACTGATTTAAAGTTTAAAAATGCCCATCCAATTGAACAAGTTATTGGAAACATATATGAAGGAGTAAAAACTAGAAGATCAAAACAAAACGTTTATGGCCAATATGCGTTTGTATCGAAAATTGAACCAAATACCATTGAACAAGCTCTTAATGATGAAAATTGGGTTATTTCAATGCAAGAAGAGCTAAATCAATTCGAAAGAAACAATGTATGGCATTTAGTTCCTAGACCAAACAATCATACAGTCATTGGTACAAAATGGGTATTTAGGAACAAATTAGACGAAAGCGGTCTTGTAATTAGAAACAAGGCAAGATTAGTAGCCAAAGGGTATTCCCAAGAAGAAGGAATTGATTTTGAAGAATCATATGCACCCGTGGCTAGATTAGAAGCCATACGCATCCTACTAGCATTTGCTTCTCATATAAACTTCAAATTGTTTCAAATGGATGTAAAAAGCGCATTTTTAAATGGTTATTTGAATGAAGAAGTATATGTTGAACAACCCCCTGGTTTTGAAGAAAAGAATCAATCAAAGTTTGTTTATAAATTAACCAAAGCATTATATGGACTAAAACAAGCACCAAGAGCTTGGTATGAAAGGTTAAATAGATTCTTGATTGATCATGAGTTTCAAAGAGGGAAAGTAGACACTACTTTATTCATCAAGTACAAAAATAAAAATATTTTGATTGTACAGATTTATGTGGATGACATAATATTCGGTGCTACTGATGAAAATCTTTGTCAAGAATTTTCTAAGATAATGCAGAGCGAGTTCGAAATGAGCATGATGGGAGAATTAAATTTCTTCCTTGGACTACAAATCAAGCAACAAAGTGAAGGAATATTTCTGAACCAGTCCAAGTATGTCAAAGAGATGCTCAAGAAATTTGGAATGCAGAATAGCAAAGGAGCAAACACTCCAATGAGCTCAACAATCAAAATCGACACGGATGAAAACGGTAAAAGTATCGATCAAAAGCTTTATAGAAGCATGATAGGATCTTTGCTTTATTTAACTGCTTCTAGACCCGATATCTTATTTAGTGTTTGTATGTGCTCTAGATTTCAAGCATGTCCCAAAGAATCACATCTACTTGCTGTAAAAAGAATTTTTAAATATTTGATAAAAACTACAAACCTTGGACTATGGTATCCAAAGGGGTCAACCTTTGATCTAATCGGCTATTCGGATGCAGACTTTGCCGGATATAAAGTAGATAGAAAAAGTACCAGTGGAACTTGTCAATTTCTTGGACATATGCTAGTTTCATGGCATTCAAGAAAACAAACAAGTGTTGCACTATCTACTGCGGAAGCCAAATACATAGCCGCCGGTAGTTGTTGTGCCCAATTACTTTGGATGAAACAGCAATTAAAGGATTATGGTATTGATTATATTGATATTCCTATTAGATGTGATAATACAAGTGCAATTTGTTTGACTAAAAATCCTGTATTACATTCTAGAACCAAACATATTGATGTGAGACATCATTTTATTAGAGAACATGTTGAAAATCATGATGTGTGCTTAGAATATGTGAAAACAGAAGACCAAATTGCTGATATCTTTACCAAACCTCTAGCCAAAGATTCATTTTGTAAGATTAGGAATGATATGGGGATGATAGAGCTTAACTAAGGAAAAATACATAAGAAAATTAAAATTGGAAAATGTCAAGTCGATGAGTCAAGTCGACTCCAAGGACGCCAAGTCGACTCCGCCTCCAGAAGCGAAGTCGACTCCGCTAGGGTCGAAGTCGACTCCGCCCCCAGGTGAAGTCGACTCCAGAAGGACCGAAGTCGACTTCGCCTAGGGCAAGTCGACTCCGCGCGCGACCGTCCGAATTCCGGGAATTCTTCTCTTTTTCTTCTCTCCTCTCTTCCTTCTTTCTCATTTTTTTCGGCCTCTCTGTTTTTCTCTTCTCCTCCGGCGATTCTCCCTATTTCTCCATCTCCGGCGACAGTCTTTTCTCCGGCAATTTTTTCTTCCATCTCCGGCAAAATTTTTCCGGCAAATCCCTTTCTCTCTCTTTCCAGTTTTATTCACCATTCCTTTCAAATCCCATTCACAAAATCCAAACTCCAAATGGCACCAAAGAAAGCAGTATCAAAACCATACCCCAAACGGGTTCCCACACAACCACAACCTTCATCTCAACCAGAAGAAGTTCCTAGAAGAACTAGGACTCCATCAAAAAGAGCCAGAGAGGAACCATCAACTTCGACGGGTAAAAGGGTTCGATTCCAAACCTCCACTCAATCATCTGATCAAGCACCCAGGTCAGAAAATCAACAAACCTCACAGAGCACACAATCCGGAACAAGCAGAAGGGGCACTGCAGCTGGGAAAGCCCAGGTATTGAAGATGCCCACTACCTACTTCAAAACCGAGCTCCAACATAGCCGATTCTACAAAAAGTTCTACGAACGGAAGGTATTCATACCCAAGATCATAGATTTCAATTTCTTGAAAGAATATGGATCCGACATAGAAGATCTATTGGATTTTCAAGGATGGACAAATTTGCTAAAGGAAGACGAAAGGGTCTATCCAGATCTTACTCGAATGTTTTATTATCTTTGGGATGAAGAATACTTTGGAACATTCGTCAAAGGAGTCGAAATGGATCTTGGAATCGGAATAGTTGCAGGACCAACTGAAGTAATGAGTCATTTAGGACACATACTTGGAGTCCCGTATGAGGATGAGCCTATTCCAGAAGATCTCACTATAGATCAAATGTATAATCAGCTCACCCGGAGCAACAAGTACCATCCGGGAATCAAATTCCTTCGGTACATGGATTTGTCACCTAGGCTACGGGTACTAAGGCTTCTCATTGCCCACTGCATCTACCCAAAGGGCGGTGGAAGAAATCAATTGAATCCACAGGAAGCTGGGATATTATGGAAAGTGGCCAACAGGGTCAAAGTAAGCATACCAAAATTATTTCTAGAAGCCTTGGGAAATAGAAAGGACAACCCACGAGGAGTTCTTCCCTATGGCACATGGATTACAAAGATTTTGGAATTCTTCAAAGTGGATATTGAAGGCGAGCCTTTCGAAGTGCTCAAATCCACAAATGCCATAAATAAAGCTCTCATACAAAGAATGAAGATCAATTTGCTTGAACTAAGGCATGACGCTTCAGAAGAAGAGCATCAAGAGGACCAAGCACAAGCTGAGGGGGAGCAACCTCCCGAGGCACCGGCTGCTCCAGAAGAGCCACCATCGCCTCAATCCCACGGCTCCTACTCCCCACAAGGATCCGCTGCAAGAGAACGGGTGCCTCCAACCTCTTCTGAGGAAGTCACCCTAAAGGATTTGAAAGATGAAATCATAGCCATGAAGGCTGAAATGGGACAACAAGAAAACCGGATGACAAGTCTTGTCACCGGTGTTCTTAATGCACTTGAAGATATGCATTCCCGACAAGATAGAATCGAGCGGGAAATGCGACATATCCGCTATCATCTTGCCTCCGGCCATCATAAAAAGAGACCCATGCCTGAACTCGATCCCTACGAGTCGGGTTCAGTTCATAGAGAGGCAACTCCCGATCACGCTTCTCTTGTTTACTCCTCGGCCCATCATTGTCCCATCAAACCTATTCCATATCCCATCTCTCAATTTCAATTTACCAAGTCTTTGGTACTTTTTGAATGATTGACAAAAAGGGGGAGGAAGATAGGTTAGATTTGAGTGTGTTTTTACTTTTGGGTTGGGTAGTTTGTATTTAGGATAGTTTCATTTATGCTTCATTGTATTCTGTAATGAAACTTCATATATATGAAATGATGTTTGATATGATAACTGGTTTATGATTGATATATGTTTGATATAGAGTTTGAATGAATGATCAATGATTACAATACAAAGTACTCTTAATGATTAATAAAGTATTCAACATGATTTACTTGAAAGGTATTCAAAAAGCTCTGTTTTTCAAAAGGCATATGAACATGATTAATGCTTGAAAGGTATCAACTCAAATGAAGTTTTGTCAATCATCAAAAAGGGGGAGATTGTTGGAAACAATGTTCAAAATAATTTAAATTGACCAAAGACTGAGTTTTGATGATTAACAAGAACTTATTTGAGTATATAAAGAGTACTAACATGTTTGACAAATGTTTAAGGAAAGCAAAGAGGTCAAGTCGATCTCCAAGTCGACTTGGACTTCGACTTGGGTGAAGTCGATCCCAAAGTCGACTCAAATATCGACTTGAGAATGAATCCCAAAAGGCAACAGGTGAAGTCGCAGGTCAAGTCGACTCCACTTGCGACTTGGGAAGTCAAGTCGCAGACGAAGTCGACTCCAGCATCGACTTGGAGTATCCAGAGCTGAAAAGTGGGAACGAACATAACGAAGTCGCAAACGAAGTCGACTCCAGATGCGACTTGGGTGAAGTCGCAGACCAGGTCGACTCCATCCACGACTTGAGATGTTCAAACTTTCAAAGAGGCAAGTTTTAAAGATATTCAAGAGGACTTATCACTTAAGTCCAAAGAATCAAGATGAAAAATAAATGAGTCAATTTCAAAGTAAAGAATCATGTTCGACATTCAAATCAAGTCTATCAAGCTCAATGCAAATCTTCAAGCTAGCTTCCAAATGGAGAAAAATCCAAGTCATGAAGACCAAGTGAGTCCAAAGCAAAGCAAAGAACATACATATATTATGCAAGAACTCAAAGCTTTCATATGGTTTGCAAGATTCAAGACATGTCAAGAAGATCAAGGCGTTTCTGCAATAGACCAAGCCAAGTCGCAACCCAAGTCGACTTCAGGATCGACTTGAGTTGAAGTCTGAAAGCCAAGTCGACCCAAGTCTCAGACTTGAGTTTCTGAAAAACCCAAGTCGCAGGCCAAGTCGACTCCATGTGCGACTTGGAAGCCAAGTCGCAGGCCAAGTCGACTTCATCTCAGACTTGGAGAATAACGGTCAAATTTTTGAACGTTGGAGTTCATTTATTGCACGCCAACCACTTCTATAACGTTCATATTTTCCTCAATCTATAAAAGGACATTCAAATGAACGTGAGAAAAACAAGAGACACTACTCTAAAGATCAAAGAGAGAAAAGAAGTACAAGAAAGACTTTCAAATACTTTTTCTCCATATTTGAGTGTTTCAAAGGAAGAAAGAGCTTCAAACTGCAAGTTGCTTCAACAATCATCATTCAAGCCACTTTTGATTTCTTCCTCGAGCTCAAAACTGCCTACACAAATCTGTAAAGTGTAGTTTTTATTCATTTCTTTATTTGGTTGTATAAATCTTGATTTAGCTTGGGTAGCTAAGATCAAGTGTATGCAAAGTAGGGTGTGATTGGAGTAAGACTCATCACCTACTTGTGCAAGTGATTGTATATGCCCCCTAGAGCTTTGAATCTAGAAGAGAGCAAGTGGCTCTAGTTGTGTATGCCCCCTAGAGCTTTGAATCTAGAAGAGAGCAAGTGGCTCTAGTTGTGTATGCCCCCTAGAGCTTTGAATCTAGAAGAGAGTGGTGACTCTAAGTGTATTCGTGGAATACATAGTGGAACCCAAGTCACAACGGAGTGTGAGCTTGGAAGAGTGGAGTAGGGAAGGTTTGCCCGAACCACTATAAATCTTGTGTTCTACTGCTTTATCTTATTTGCTCTTCATTTGCTTAAAAAGGGGATTAACTTTTTCAAGGGGTTAAGATATTTGAAATTATCAAAGAAATTTTAAAGAACCCAATTCACCCCTCCCCTCTTGGGTTTAGCCATCAACTCGGGACCAACAACTCCTAACTTTCATTTTTTTAAACAATAAAACTAAAGCACTAAAAATGTGGATGCAATTCTATGCACCCAGGTGTACTGCCCTTATTTTTTTATTTTTTTGAAATTTTTTATAAAACGATTAATCTAAGTATATTTAACATGTATATCAATTTTTACTATTTTTGAAAATTTTTAGATTTTTATTTGATTTTTAAAAATCCAAAAAAATCTAAAAATCTCCAAAAGTGGTAAAAATTAATGAACATGTTAAATACACTTACTAACAGCTGTGTAAAAAACTTTTCAAAAAAATTTTAAAAAATAGGTTTATGCATCCGGAAGGATTGAGGCTCAATGCTCCTAAGAGAATAAGATTAAGTTCCCAAAAAATGGGCACTGATTGTGACCATTGTCATGTGGGTAATTTGTTGGTCCCGAGTTAAAGGAAAACCCAAGAGAGGAGGGGTGAATTGGGTTCTTATAAAATTCTTTGGTAAATTAAAAACTTAACCCCTCGAAAGTTTAATCCCCTTGATAGAAATAAATAGAGAGCAATGAGATAATGAAAACAATAAAGAAAAACAGTAGGCAAGATTTATAATGGTTCAGGCAACCTCTCCCTACTCCACTCTTCCAAGCTCACACACCGTTGTGACTTGGGTTCCACTATGTATTCCGCGAATACACTTAGAGTCTCCGCTCTCTTCTAGATTCTAGCTCTAAGGGGCATATACAATCAGAGCCTATGCTCTCTTCTAGATTCTAGCTCTAGGGGGCTTATACAAATGACACAAGTAGATGATGAGTTAAACTCCAATCACACTCTACTTGCAACGTCTTGGTTTGTTACACCAAACTCAAACCAAGCACCAAGAACAAAGAATAATGTGAAAATAAGAAAGATCTACACTTTACTGAGTTGTGTAGGCAAGTTTCAGCTTGAGGAAGAATCTGTAGAAGCAACCGGTTGTGTATCGTTGAAGCTACTTGCAACTTGAAGCTCGTTCTTCCTTTGAAAGTTTATAGATCACTCAAGTTTAGAGAAAAGCAAATAGGAGCTCTTGCTTGCACTTCTTTTCTCTCTTTAGACTCTATATTGTGTGTAACCACGTTTGCTTGAGTGTCTATATATAGAGGAAGGAAGAATTTGAACGTTATACAAGTGGTTGGCGCGCAATAAATGTTCCAACGTTTGAAAGTTCGAATGTTACTTTCCCAAGTCGCAGGTGGAGTCGACTTCGTCGGCGACTTCGCCCAAGTCGCATGCTGGAGTCGACTTCGCGTGCGACTTCGGCTGCTCTCCAATTTTCAAGTCTGAGTTCTGGGTCGACTTGGTTTCAGACTTGGCCTCAAGTCGATTTCGGAGTCGACTTGGGGTGCGACTTGAACTCAAGTCGATCTTGGAGTCGACTTGGGTTGCGACTTGACTAGTTCTTGTGCCAAATCAGTTTGATCCTTGTTTAATTCTCCTCTAGCTTGCTTAGTTTCTTTCCTTCAATTATTTTCATTCTGGATTGGTTTCATATTTTGTAAACCTTGTGAATCTTGAAGAGCTTGAAAACTTGTATGCACCTTTTTGTATTAGTCTTCATCTTGAAAATGAGCTTGAACTTGTGTCTTGAACTTTGAAAACCTCAAGTCGATCTTGGGGTCGACTTTGTCTGCGACTTCGCCCAAGTCGCAAACCGGAGTCGACTTCGACTGCGACTTCGGAATGTTCTGTCCCAAAATCAACTCTGGAAGGAACTGTGCATCTCCAAGTCGGTGCTGAAGTCGACTTCGTATGCGACTTGGCTTCCAAGTCGCAAAGTGGAGTCGACTTGGCCTGCGACTTCAGCTGCTCTCCTTCCAATTTCAACTCTGGCCATGAGATTTCGTTTGAGGTCGAAGGTGGAGTCGACTTTGGGATCGACTTCACCCTAAGTCGAAGTCCAAGTCGACTTGGGAATCGACTTGGCTGATTTCATTCCTTAAGACATTCAACATAATCATTAGTAATCACTTTATACTCAAATTTGACTTTGTTAATCATCAAAACTCATGCTTTGGTCAATTTTGTTTTGTTTTAAACATTGTTTCCAACAATCTCTCCCTTTTTGATGATTGACAAAACTAATTTGAGTTTGTACCTTTCAAGAAAATCACATTCATATAATTTCCATAACAAATCATCACAATATCTTTCAAACAAAGTATAACGAATTTATAACATTAAAACAAGTTTCATAGAACATAAATCAAGTTTCATATTATCATGATTCATACAGATTACAATGTAAAGAAAAAGTAAAACCTAAATACAAACTACCCAACCCAAAATGTTCTAAAGCCTATGCTATGTACTCAAAAAACTCTATCCTATCTCCCCCTTTTTGTCAATCCTTCAAAAACGGCTCAATTACCAAGGATTTGGCGAATTGAAATTTGGAAATGGGATATGACGATTGAATGAGTTTGATGGGTCGAATATGAGCTGATGAGTAAAATGAAGAGACAGGTGCGGGAGTTGGATTTCGATGAACTGATCCGGATTCAAATGGATCAAGTTCAGGTATGGGCTAATTTCGGTGTCGCCCAGATGCGAGATGATATTGAATGGTACGCATTTCCTGATCGATACGATCTTGTTGGGAATGCATATCCATGATAGCTGTGAGGACCCCGGAGACGAGACTTGTGATTCTATTCTCTTGTTGACCCATTTCTTCTCGTAGGGCAGCTATCTCATCTCGAATAGTCTGTAAACTGGTCTCCTGGGATGAAGGTTGAGGTGCCGGATCTAGAATGGCAGATCCCTGTGGAGAGAAGGACCATGCGACATAGGAGAGGCGGGCTCCTCATGAATGTCCTGTGGTGGAGCAGGTGGTGCCTCTGGAGGTTGCTCCCCCTCAGTATGTGCTTGTCCTTCTTCAGGAGCCTTTGCTTCCGCCCTAAGCTCATTTACATTGATCTTCATTCTCTGGATCAATGCCTTATTGATTGCATTGGTGGATTTCAATACTTCGAAGGGCTCACCTTCAATATCCACCTCGAAATGCTCGAATATCTTCATGATCCAGGTGCCGTATGGTAAAACACCCCGTGGATTATCCTTTCTGCAGCAGAGAGCTTCTATGAACAAACGAGGAAGGCTTACTTTGACCCTGTTCACGATCTTCCATAGAATCCCGGCTTCTTGAGGATTCAACTGATTTCTTCCTCCGCCTTTGGGATAGATGCAATGAGCTATTAGCAGGCGTAGAACCCGCAGCCTTGGGGACAGATCCATGTAGTGTAAAAACTTGATCCCGAGATGATATTTGTTGCTTCGAGTGAGCTGATTGTATATTTGATCAAGTGAAATATTTGCAGGAAGCGGCTCATCTTCATGTGGTACTTCAAGTATCTGTCCAATATTGATCATAGCTCCTTCCAAACTTGGAGTTACTCTACTCCCAAAGAACATGCTAACTCCTTTTACGAAGCTACTGTAGTATTCCTCATCCCAAAGATAATAGAATATTCTGGTTAGATCTGGATAGACCCTTTCATCTTCCTTTAATAGCTTGGTCCAACCTTGAAATTCCAAAAGATCTTCTATATCTGACCCATAATCCTTCAGAAACTTGAAATCAATGATCTTAGGGATGAATACCTTTCGTTCGTAGAAGTGCTTGTAGAACCGACTGTGCTGGAGTTCGGTTTTGAAGTACGTTGTCGAAATTTTTAGTACTTGGGCTTTTCCAGCAATATTGCCTCTTCTTCTTGCCCCAGATTGGGTGCTTTGTGAGGTTTGGGCTTGTTCCTCACGACCAGCTGTACTTGATAGTGTTTCTGTCTAAAAACACACTCGGCGGCCAGTGGAAGTAGATGGTTCTTCCCGGGCACGCTTTGAAGAAGTGCGTTGTCTCCTGGGCACTTCATCTTCGGTTTGAGATGTAGATTGTCTGGGAATAGGTTTGAGGGATGGTTTTGAGACGGCTAGCTTGGGAGGTCTGGGTTTTGGAGCCATGAGTTGGTTTTTGGGATTTGGGAGAAAATGGAGAGTGAGCTAGTGACTGAAGGGAGAGCAGAGAGAATGCAAGGAGAGACTAGGCAGTGTAAGAGACAATGTAAGAGAAAGAATGAAAGAGAACAGAGAATGAATGGGAGAATGAGAGAGAACAGAGAGAGAGGGAGAAAATGGAAACAGGAGAGAGATGCGGATTTGCCGGAGAAAATGGCCGGAGAAATCAGAGAGGAATCGGAGAGAAAAAATAGCCTGAGAAGAGAGAAGGCTGCTAGACGGCGGGAAAATGGAGAAGAAAAGAAAGAAGAAGAAAGAAAAGAGGAGAGACGAGGAAGACGATCCGTCACGCGCGCGGAGTCGACTTTGCCCTAGGCGAAGTCGACTTCGCTTCACCCAAGTCGATTTCACTGGAATCGACTTGACTCTACTGGAGTCGACTTGACTCATCGAATTGGCTTCTTTTAGATCAGATTTTCTTGTGTAATTCTTCCTAGTTTAATTCTATCATCCCCATATCATTTCTAATTTTATAAAATGATTCCTTCGCTAGTGGTTTGGTAAAGATATCAGCAATTTGATCTTCAGTTTTTACATATTCTAAACAAATATCATGATTCTTAACATGTTCTCTAATAAAGTGATGTCTTACATCTATATGCTTGGTTCTTGAATGCAGTACTGGATTCGTAGTCAAACATATAGCACTTGTATTATCACATCTAATAGGAATATTGAAATAATCAATGTCATAATCTTTCAATTGTTGTTTCATCCAAAGTAGTTAGGCACAACAGCTTTCGGAGGCTATATATTCGGCTTCCGCAGTGGATAGGGCAACACTGGTTTATTTCCTTGAGTACCATGAAACCAACATATTTCCAAGAAATTGACAGGTTCCACTAGTACTTTTTCTATCTACTTTGTAGCCGGCAAAATCCGCATCCGAATAGCCGATTAAATCAAATGTTGACCCCTTTGGATACCATAGTCCAAGATTAGTAGTATTTATCAAATATTTAAAAATTCTTTTTACAGCCAATAGATGTGATTCTTTAGGACATGCTTGAAATCTAGAGCACATACAAACACTAAACAAAATATCTGGTCTAGAGGCAGTTAAATATAACAATGATCCTATCATGCTTCTATAAAGCTTTTGATCGATACATTTACCATTTTCGTCCGTGTCGATCTTGATTGTAGAACTCATTAGAGTATTTGCCCCTTTACCATTTTGCATTCCAAATTTCTTGAGCATTTCTTTGACATATTTGGACTGATTTAAGAATATTCATTCCTTTTGTTGCTTGATTTGTAGTCCGAGAAAGAAATTCAGTTCTCCTATCATGCTCATTTCAAATTCGCTCTGTATGATCTTAGAAAATTCTTGGCATAAAGTTTCATCAGTAGCTCCAAATATTATATCATCTACATAAATTTGTACAATTAAAATATTTTTACTTTTATGTTTAATGAACAAAGTAGTATCAACTTTCCCTCTTTGAAACTCATGATCAATCAAAAATCTATTTAACCTTTCATACCAAGCTCTTGGAGCTTGTTTTAGTCCATATAATGCTTTGGTCAATTTATAAACATATTTTGATTGATCATTTTCTTCAAATCCTGGGGGTTGTTCAACATATACTTCTTCATTCAAATATCCGTTCAGAAATGCGCTTTTTACATCCATTTGAAACAATTTGAAATTCATATGAGAAGCGAATGCTAGTAAGATACGTATGGCTTCTAATCTAGCCACGGGTGCATATGATTCTTCAAAGTCAATTCCTTCTTCTTGGGAATACCCTTTGGCTACTAATCTGGCTTTGTTTCTAATTACAAGTCCGCTTTCGTCCAACTTGTTCCTAAATACCCATTTGGTACCAATAATTGTATGACCATTTGGTCTAGGAACTAAATGCCATACATTGTTCCTTTCAAATTGGTTTAGCTCTTCTTGCATTGCTATAACCCAGTTTTCATCATTGAGAGCTTGTTCAATGGTAGTTGGTTCGATCTTTGACACAAAAGCATATTGTCCACAAATGTTTTTCTTTGATCTTCTAGTTTTCACTCCTTCATACACATTTCCAATGACTCGCTCAATTGGATGGGCATTTTTGAACTTTAAATCAGTTGGAGGTTTGTAAGAGTCATTACCTTCACTTACCTCTTCCTCCATGGAGTTTTCTGGCTTGAGCTCGATTTCCTTTGGTTGTTCTTTTCCTTTTGTTTCATCTGCATCACTTAATTCATCCTCCTTTCTCGGAGTTTGGTTAAATTCATCAAAGACAACATGTATTGACTCTTCTATAGTTTGATGTCTTTTGTTGAAAATTCTATATGCTTTGCTATTTGATGAATAACCCAAGAAAATAGCTTCATTGCTTTTGGCATCTAATTTTTCCAGATTTGTTTTTCCATTATTTAGCACATAACAAATACATCCAAAAATATGGAAATATGATATGTTTGGTTTTTTGCCCTTCCAAAGTTCATATGGGGTCTTTTTCACTATAGCTCTAATGGTAACTAGGTTCAATACATGACAAGCTGTACTTACAACTTCACCCCAAAATCTCTTGGATAGTTTACTCTCATTTAGCATGGTTCTAACCATTTCTTGTATTGTCCGGTTTTTCCTTTCAACAACTCCATTTTGTTGAGGAGTTCTTGGTGCAGAGAATGTATTGTGAATTCCCTTTTCATTGCAAAATTCTATGAATCGGCTATTTTCAAATTCACCACCATGGTCACTTCTAATGGAAAAAATTGAGCTTTGTTTTTCATTTTGCACCAAATTTGAAAACGAGACAAACATTGAAAATGCTTCATCTTTGCTAGCTATGAGTATGATCCAAGTAAATCTAGAAAAGTCATCCACGTTTACATATACATACTTTTTTTTCTACCAAGAGTTAAAATGTCTGACGGCCCATAAAGATCCATATGTAGTAATTCAAGTGGTCTAGTTGTTGAGATTTTCTGTTTAGTGGAAAATGACATTTTTGGTTGTTTAGATAGTTGGCAGGCTTTACAAATCTTATCTTTGTCATATTTGAGCTTTGGTAAGCCTTGTACCAAATTCTTTTTCCATAAGGTTTTGATATTTGACATATTTATATGTCCAAGCCTTGCATGCCATTTCCATGGATCATTTTCTATGGCTATTAGACATTTTCCTTCTAAGTCATCAAGGCAAACTAAATATACATTTCCATGTCTTTTGCCACTAAAAATTATGCGCTCGTCATCATCAATAACATTGCATATAGAGGATTCAAATACAACTTTATGTCCTTTATCACATAGTTGACTAATACTCATTAGGTCGTGTTTGAGTCCTTCAACAAATAGAACATTTTCAATACATGCATTTGAAATACCATAGACATTTCCTTTACCTTTTTCGTTATTTTCGAAAGCTACTGTTCCTTCATTACATGGGTTGATCTTATGAAATAGTCCTTTTTCTCCTGTTATGTATCTTGAGCAACCGCTATCCATAAATCATACATTATTGACCTTAGCTTTAAGGCAAACCTGCAAAAATTGAATTGAGTAGAGCTCATCTTATGGGTCCGTTTGGGTTAGTTAACCTTTGAAGTTTGAGTTGATCCATCTTTGATCCCATAAAACCAATGCTTTTTGGCATTCAAACCAATTTAGCACCTAGGTTTTGCAGTTTTCTTAGTTTACATTGATAGATCTTATGTCCAAGCTTGTTGCAAAAATTACAAGCTCCCGGAAGTCTAGAAAAAGGGAGCCATTTGGTAATTTGTTCATTGGTTGGTCTTTTGGTCCAAACTGTTTGATTTATCTTTGGTTTAGTAAAATTGGTTTTGATATTATTTCTTGGTGCGTTAGTTTCAGTTTGTTCAAGTGCATTGTACCCATGTCCTTTCTTGCAAGTTTGAGTTGTCATTTTCAAGAACATTTTTACATTTTCTCCTAGATTAGAGAACTTGGCAAGAGATTCATTTAATGATTTATTCTCGTTTTTAAGTTTTTCTAATTCATTTTCTAAGGTATTCTTTTCAACTTTTAATTTGTCTAATTTTTCAGCAAGTTTACCATTTACAATTATTACTGCATCACATTGTCTTTTCTAAATTGTAAACTTGTTTTCTAATTTCTTTATTTCTTCATATAGTGAATCATAAGCTTGTTGGAGTTCCTCTAATTCAGCACATTTAAGACATTCATTTGTAGAGAAATTTGAAAAAGATTTTTGTTTGGAGGTTACCTCTTGACTACTCGTGTAGTCCGTTGAAGTGACTTGATCCTCCAAAGTTTCTGTGGCTGCAGAGCATATATCGGTGTTTGCTATGCAACAGATTTTTGCACAATCTGCTTCGCATTCTTCACTTGAGGAGCTATTCGTTGTAAATTCTTCTTCATTTACGTACATGCCTCTTCCTTTGTTTCTTTGAAATCTTTTATTGTCGCCTCGTTCTTTTCTTTGTTCCTTTGCCTTGTTTTCTTTGGGTATTGGACATTGGGCTTGCATGTGTCCCGAACTGCCGCATCGGTAACATTTTGTTGTTTCTTTCTTTTTCTCTTTGGAGCTTCTTTCTTTAAAATTTCTGAAATTTCTGCCTTTCCTCACAAATTTTCTAAATCGTTTTGTGAGTAGGGCAATCTCATCATCATTTTGTGAAGATGAGGTATCGTCTGAGTCTTGTGCGGCTCTCAAGGCAATTGCTCTTTTGCCTTTGTGATGATCTTCGTTTCTTTTCTTAATTAGCTCATGTGACATCAAGGAGCTAATTAGGTCTTCTAGCTTCAATGTGTTGAGGTCCTTGGCTTCTTCTATCGCAGTAATCTTTGGAGTCCAAGATTCCGGTAGAGCCCTTAGAATCTTCATAACCTGTTAAGATTAAGATATAGCCTTTCCAAGACCTTTCAAAGCATTAGTAATTTTTGAGAATCTAGCAAACATTTCAGAAATATTTTCCGTTTCTAACATCCTAAAATTTTCAAATTCTCTAATCAAAATGTTTCTTCTCGTCCCTTGGACTTGAGAAGTTCCTTCATAGATGGAGGTTAATGTATCCCATATCTCTTTGGCGGTTAAACAAGAGGATACTCTATCATATTCAGATGCCGTGAGAGCACAAAACAGTGAATTCATAGCTTTGGCATTACTCTTCACGATTCTTACTTCCTCATCGGTCCATTTGGAAACTTTTTCATCAATGGGCAAGGTCACACCATCTTGAATCGCAATCCAAGAGTCCATATCGGTAGCCATGATGAGTTGTTTCATTCTTAGCTTCCAATATCCAAAATTGTTCCCATCAAACAATGGTGGCCTAGTAAAGGATTGGCCTTCGGCAAATGCGGGAACGGAAGTAGATTGGGATGCCATGTCAATAAGAACTCTTTGGTAAGCTCAAAGACCCGCTCTGATACCACTTGTTGGTCCCGAGTTAAAGGCAAAACCCAAGAGGGGAGGGGTGAATTGGGTTCTTATAAAATTCTTCGGTAAATTAAAAACTTAACCCCTTGAAAGTTTAATCTCCTTAATAGAAATAAATAGAGAGCAATGAGATAATGAAAACAATAAAGAAAAACAGTAGGCAAGATTTATAGTGGTTCGGGCAATCTCTCCCTACTCCACTCTTCCAAGCTCACACACCGTTGTGACTTGGGTTCCACTATGTATTCCGCGAATACACTTAGAGTCTCCGCTCTCTTCTAGATTCTAGCTCTAGGGGGCATATACAATCAGAGCCTATGCTCTCTTCTAGATTCTATCTCTAGGGGGCTTATACAAATGACACAAGTAGATGATGAGTTAAACTCCAATCACAACTCTACTTGCAACGTCTTGGTTTGTTACACCAAACTCAAACCAAGCACCAAGAACAAAGAATAATGTGAAAATAAGAAAGATCTATACTTTACTGAGTTGTGTAGGCAAGTTTCAGCTTGAGGAAGAATCTGTAGAAGCAACCGGTTGTGTATCGTTGAAGCTACTTGCAACTTGAAGCTCGTTCTTCCTTTGAAAGTTTATAGATCACTCAAGTTTAGAGAAAAGAAAATAGGAGCTCTTGCTTGCACTTCTTTTCTCTCTTTAGACTCTATATTGTGTGTAACCACGTTTGCTTGAGTGTTTATATATAGAGGAAGGAAGAATTTGAACGTTATACAAGTGGTTGGCGCGCAATAAATGTTCCAACGTTCGAAAATTCGAATGTTACTTCCCAAGTCGCAGGTGGAGTCGACTTCGTCGGCGACTTCGCCCAAGTCGCATGATGGAGTCGACTTCGTGTGCGACTTCGGCTGCTCTCCAATTTTCAAGTCTGAGTTCTGGGTCGACTTGGTTTCAGACTTGGCCTCAAGTCGATTTCGGAGTCGACTTGGGGTGCGACTTGAACTCAAGTCGATCTTGGAGTCGACTTGGGTTGCGACTTGACTAGTTCTTGTGCCAAATCAGTTTGATCCTTGTTTGATTCTCCTCTATCTTGCTTAGTTTCTTTCCTTCAATTATTTTCATTCTGGATTGGTTTCATATTTTGTAAACCTTGTGAATCTTGAAGAGCTTGAAAACTTGTATGCACCTTTTTGTATTAGTCTTCATCTTGAAAATGAGCTTGAACTTGTGTCTTGAACGTTGAAAACCTCAAGTCGATCTTGGGGTTGACTTCGTCTGCGACTTCGCCCAAGTCGCAAACCGGAGTCGACTTCGACTGCGACTTCGGAATGTTCTGTCCCAAAATCAACTCTGGAAGGAATTGTGGATCTCCAAGTCGGTGCTGGAGTCGACTTCGTATGCGACTTGGCTTCCAAGTCGCAAGTGGAGTCGACTTGGCCTGCGACTTCAGCTGCTCTCCTTCCAATTTCAACTCTGGCCATGAGGTTTCGTTTGAGGTCGAGGGTGGAGTCGACTTTGGGATCGACTTCACCCTAAGTCGAAGTCCAAGTCGACTTGGGAATCGACTTGGCTGATTTCATTCCTTAAGACATTCAACATAATCATTAGTAATCACTTTATACTCAAATTTGACTTTGTTAATCATCAAAACTCATGCTTTGGTCAATTTTATTTTGTTTTAAACATTGTTTCAAACATAATTTTGTTGAGGGTTTACACTGCCAATAGACAGCCATATGCAGGGGCTTACACTACCATGTGGGTAATTTTATTGAGGGTTTTTGTTTTCTAGGATGCTAATAGGTTGAAAGACTCATCTCTTAATCTATCTATAGCACGTTTTTTTGTTACACACAAATGTTTTTTGTAGGATACTTCAATCTTACTTGGTAATTTGAGGGAAGATTTAACAGATGGACTTGAGGGTTTAAAATTAGATTGAGAATACTTCAACCTAAGATGCATTTTAGATTCCCACTATCTTAGGGATGGACACTTTATGAGATTTTAAGGTATATGCCTACACATAACTGGGCTACTTATGAGGAAGCACTTAAAACCAACCTGTTTTGGCAAATTTGATGATCAATGGGGTGGTTTATGTTCTCTTTTTAATGTTTTTCTTTTATGACAATAACCTCAAAATTTGAATTATGTTTATTGTTTCTACATTTTTTTTCTCTCTCAAGCATCAAGCTACCAGAGCATTCTATAGATTTGAATTCATTTACTCTCATTAGGCTAGTTGGAAGTTGTGGCCCTTTGGTCACTTAATTATATATGGTGCAATACTTGTCAAATAAAGAATGCTATGAGCCCCCCGAAATGACCTCAAGGTATGAGGCCTACTGCTTGGTGTCTCTAGGGACTGAAGTAAGATTAGAGATATGGTAACAGTTGCATTGATATTGTATAACTCAAGTTGATTGTTGTCTTAGTAATCTTCTTTTAGTGGAAAGACTAATGCCCAAGCACCGAAATAGATGGCCGAGAATGCTGATTAAGGTTCTCAATAGATGAAGAGGGATGTTAGAAGAGAATTCTAATATAATAGTACCTATCTTCTTTTTGTTATTATTGATCCTTAATATCATGTAATAAGCTCCATGCATCACTAACTGATCCAGAGCTATTTTGGAGATGTTTTGGCAGTTTTTTTCATTGATTCATATACTTATACATCTTCTTCTAATTTTTGATAGGGCTATGAAGGCATAACTATGACTTCCATTGGGAGTTATCATCTTGGAATATAACAGGTCATGTTTATTTAATACCATTGTAAACATATTTAGTTAGAAATTGTTCTATTGATATAAATTTTAGTATTGTAAACTATGGATTATGTATGGAGTTGAACATAATATAAGGTGTGAATTTTTTGTATTAATTATATGCTTTTGATTATACTATTAGGCAATTATAAGATGACAACAAAACAATTTGGAAAGGTTTTTTGTTACGATTAATTTCGGGCTGATTGGGCCGTGTTTATTTGCAACCATTTTCTTGTTACAGTTAGTATTGGGCTAAGTCAGGTTTGCCTTTGCAATGAAAAGTTTTCATCTCTAACACTTTTGCAATGAAGTATTTAGTTGCTAAGGTCCTGTTGTCACAATTTGCAACAAAAAACTTGGTTGCTATTATACAATATTAACAACCATTTTCTGATTTGCTTTAGTAACGATCTTGAAACCAATTTTTTTTATTGCTAATGGATTTTAGCAACGAAAAAAGCTTCAATAGCAACCAATAAGCTCTGTTGCTATTAAACATTTTTGTTGTACTCTAGTTTTCTGAGTTATTAACATTAGTTTTTAGTGTCAAAGAAAAAACATTAGTTTAGAGAAAGTTGAGCTTGTTTCAAAGGCGTACATCATTGCTTCAGAGAACTTCATTGATGTGCTTGACGTTTAGGTTATCCAGATACAATTTGAATATGCGTTCCTACGTGAGAAAGTATGCACGTACAGTACCATTTTGAAGAAATTGCATCTGTCAGAAATGGTTAACCATTTCACTTTTTAACTTCCAAATGTCAGTCTTTGCAGCAGTGAGAGGGTGCAAGTTGATCTTCCGAATGGACGTCCACATGCACATCCTTCTTTCTATAAAATTTTTCACCTTGTGGGGCCCACTTTTGCCACATCTTATAAGGGTAATTTATTTCCCTCTTATCTCTTGATGTGTTCGCTAACTCATAACCAAGTAAAATATACATTTTTCATTTATCAAAAATTATCAAATCAAGCTCATTTAAGAGCAACCTTGCTGTCCACTATTTGCAACATCCATGAAGCTTCCTCTTTAACGATTTTTGCCATGAAATTCTACATATTTAATTGCCCCATTAGTTACCCTAGGGTCTTAGCTACTTAGATATGAATTTTAGGATTTTTAAAAATCCAAATTCCATGCCATATTTGCCCTTGGACGTCCATGGTCATGCCACCTTGGCTAAGCTCCATTTGAGCTACACATTAGGTATTAAAACCAAGAATTTAAGCCTTCATTGTTTCCATGGATTTGACCCTAATCCATAAAATTCAGCTCCATTCACCTCCATTTGACACCTTGCATTGCATTAAACCAAGTCATTTAACTCACTTGCTTTAACATAAATGTTATGGTAGTCTAGTGTGCACAAAGTCAATGCTAGGAACCTTTTTCCAATTAAGTACTTTCTCATGGTAATTATCTTAATCCAATTCACTCATATGATAGATTTCATAATTTTATTCAATCGTTTCAAATTTCATCTCAAACAGACGTTTTTACGTCAAGTTATGAACCATTGAAAATAACCTTAGAGTGTGAGATTAATATCAAATAATTATCACCTTAATCTCATCACATTTGTCTTAATCCAATCCTCTTATAAGGTTGAGCCCAAAATCATGATCTTACCTTTCAAATTTCATCTCATTTCGCCTTATAGGCGTCAAATTATGAATTTTCTATGATTTCCAACATAATTTCATAATTTCCACTTTAATCTCCATTAATTAAATAATGAAAATTAAAATGAATATTCATGACACATTAACATATTCTAATCCTCATTAAGCCCCTTTAGTCATCTTGACTCACATTGGGCTTTGTCGATTAATCTTAATCACCATTCTTAACTGCAAACCCTAATTGCAAAATACCATTAAATCATAAAAGTCATAAATCATCCATAATTCATCTAAATAACACACTGTCATATTTATAGACCTACTTGGTCTGAGTATCACAATTTAAGACCCCTACACCTAATAAAAGTTTTATTTAAATAATTCTATCATTTACTTTATTGACATCTACAACTTTATTTATGAATTGTTATCTAATATTATCCCTACACTATTTCTATTACCATCCTTTTCTATATACCATAATTTGAATCCATTAATCTCTTTAGCCTTCTTTCCTTTTCACATATTCTCTTGAACGCATGCTATGTTAATTTTTCTCCTTCTCATAACATCTACTCCTTCATACTTTTCCCTTAAAGAGTCCCAATATTCCATGAGGCAAAATGAATCTTGTGTTTTGGTATCACCTTCTTCCCTAAATCACATACATAAAGGCATGGGAACCTTTGTCGACTTTTCGCCACAACCAAACGTTGTTGTGGCACGTCGCTTCCGGAGAGATGACCTAACAACCCTTGCCCATTTCTCACTACAGCCGGGCTCCACTGCAGCGCGTCGCTTACAGGGGATGCCCTAGCATTAACAACTTTTAGTATATTTTTCAGAATTCATAAGAGATACGACGGTAATTTTTAATAGCACCGGCTGCCAGCCTGACATGCCAACCCTCTCTTTTTTTTTTCTGGCTTGGGACCAGCAGTAAGATAGAAACTCTTACTGGCAAGGTTGAGAAATGCTAAGAATATGTTTGCAAATTAAATAAATTCATTTATGGGCTCAAACAAGCTTTTCATTAATGAAATTACAAACTTCATTAAGTTGTCATCTCATTTGGTTTTGGGATGAATGTAGTTGATAATTTTTATATACTACAAGTTTTTTATGAATAAGTATATTTTTTTATTTTAATATATCAATGGCATACTATTTACTAACAACGATATAGGCTTATTACATAAAACTAAGAGATTTCTATCAAAGTGATTTGAGATGAAAGATTTTGAGAATGCATCTTTTGTATTAAAGATTAAGATACATTAGGATTTATTTTCAAAAAAAGATACATCAGAATTACTCTTGAGATACTCTTAGATTATCATAAAAGATTTATATTGAGATTGTACTTAAGAGATTTCACAATTAGAAATTCAAACCAGGAGACATCCTGCTGCTGAGGGAGACAAGTTCAGTCTCAATCAATTTCCTAGGAATGAAATTGAATTTTTAAAAATGCAGAAAATTCCCTATACTTCAATAGTAGAGAGTCTAAGATATGCCTAGTTTGTACATGTCTGGATATTATAGAGATTATTGAGATGTCAAGTAGATATTTAAGTAATTTCGAAATGGATCAGTAGAAAATAGCTAAATTAGTTGCCAAGTATCTTTAGAGAATAAAGCGCTACATACTCACATAAAGGGGGTTGGGGGGTCGGATGATTTAGAGATCATTGGATATTCAAATTTCAACTTTATTGGATGCTAAAATAGTCTTAGAACCAATTAAGGCTATATTTATCTACTTACTGGAGGGCTATCCCTTAGAAGAGTGCTAAATAGATAATCATAGATCTTTTTATCATGGAAAGTGAATTTATATCTTGTTAAAAGACATCCTACCGTGGAATATGGCTACAAGATTTTGTTGTAGGGTTGCAAATTGTGAATAATATGAAAAGACTACTTAAGTTATTTCATAATAATGAGTCCATATTCTTATATTTTAATAATAATAGGATCTTGACAAAGTCAAAATATATAGACAATAAGTTCCTGGTTATTAAGAAAAGAGTTTAGAGTGATTAAGTGTTTACAAAACATATCTGTACAGACTCCACGGTTGCATTTGTTTCCTTAAGGACTCCCTCCAAAGGCCTTTTATGAGCAAATTGCTAGTATGAGTGTTGTATCATTTAAAAATATGTTGTGTTAATGGGAGTGTACATTTATATGCTTTCTGATTAAGGCATATCTTATGGTCATGAATTTTTTTACAGAGATAAAGTAGTCAGTTTTGGGTTATGGTTTTGATATGACCTTATAAGGAATAAAGTTGAATAAGTTGAAAATAGGCATGTTAGATCACATTTCATGCCACATATCCATATTTGATTTATGTCACTTGGTTATAATGATATACATTACCATATATGGGTCCAATTATGATAGATGTTATGAATATTGTATTGATTAACTAATTGGGGCAAGATTGTTCGAAGATGATATTGATTCTCATAATAAAAAGCTCTAAACTTATAAGGTTATATATAGTTATTAAAATGACACATGTTTATATATGAGTCCCAATTTTATAAAGTTGACTATACTGTAGTATCCCCGCATTTTTAGGTGACCATTGTTTAGTGTGACAAGATTGTTAACAGTCGTTGGATTGGCTTATAGGGAAAAACAAACTGCCCCCTATGATATGATAAAGTTGCAAAATTAGAAAAAACACGTCTACTTAGAGAATAATGCTTGTGTGTGATGCTAAAAAGTATCTTTTCCCTTCTTTCTTACTTTATGTTTCTCTCCATTCGCAAAGCTATTCCTCATAATATCTCTTTTCCTCTTTTTCACTTTGTTGTAAGCACTGGCTTGGTCTTCATTGTTGATCGCATGCTTTTTTTAAGAAAGATTAATTTGATTTTGATTATTAAAAAATCATTGGAATATCATTAAAAAGGATCTAATGAATTTGTATAAGTACGCTCAGATATTTTATCTTCAATTATATGTATGAAGATAAAAATATGAAATAATTTAAGTTTAAAGAGCTCAAGTCCATATATAACAAGTTCAACAAAGTGAAGTCTCAACCCAAGTCAACTTCACTTGCGACTTGGGTGAAGGTTCAACCCAAGTCTACTTCTTATTCGACTTTAAAAGCAAAAAAATGGACAACAAGTAGACAACAAGTTCTAACAAAAGTAAAGTTGCAATCCAAGTCAACTTTAGTCATTCCAATTTGACTCTACTTGTGACTTCGAGTGATTAGAGTTGAAAATTCGAATGTTAGAGCATTAAATGCATGCCAATCACTACTCCAACGACTAGATGTTCTTCTTCTTTATCAATATCATTGAAGTATGAATGATAAGGGAGTGAGAAATACAAGATGAGCTTACACTTTCTAATATTCAAGATTATTGATGTCATTTGAACAAATAAAGCTTCAAGTGCTACTACTTCAAGTGAGCTTATAAGATCATCTTCTTCACATAATAAGGAGCTTTCAGAGCTGATTGATTACATGCTGTAAAGTGTAAATTCTCTTTTGTCTATTTTGTTTTGTGTTGTTGCCTTGTATTGGTGTTGGAGACAGAATTCAAGAGGAAGTAAAACAGGGGGTTGGTTTGAGTTCGTCTCACTAACAAGTTTTGCTTGATTAGTTTGAGTTTGTCTCACCAACAGATCAGACTCGGTTGGTTGGAGTTGGTCTCATTAATAAGTGATTATTGTATATGCCTCCTAAAGCTAGAATTTAGAAGAGAGAGGGTGCTCGAAATTGTATTGAATACACAATAGTAGAATCCAAGACACAACGGGTGTGTGCTTGAAAGAGTGGAGTAGGGAAGGTTGTCAAAATTACTATATATTATTTTCTCTTGTGTGGATTAATTGCTTGCATATTGTATTCTATTTTCACCCTCTCATTTTATCTTTTAGCACATTGTATCAAGGGGATTAAACTTATAAGAGGTGAAGTTTAAATTTGCCAAATAATTTTCAAAAACCCAATTCACCCCTCCCCTCTTGAGTTTTGGCATAAACTTGGAACCAACATGTGAAACCCTAACCCACATAGGATTCATGTCTATGCATTTGACACGTAAATGTGATTCATGTATGATTTGATTGAATTATGAATGATTTATTTGCAATTTGGATGATTAATGGCAGTTAGGGCAAATGGTTATGAATGATGATTAAATCAATCATTATAAGTCGATATGAGTCGATATGATTAAAGTGGCCTAATGAAGATTTAAAAGTATTAATGTTCCATGAATAATTAATTTAATTTCAATAATGTGATTAATGGAAATTAAGAGGCAAATTACAGAGTTAAGTTGAAAAATGTTAGAAAATTCATAATTTGACGCATGTAAGGTGAATTAAGATGAAAATTAAAAGGAAAGTACACAATTTCGTGCTTAATCTTATGGAAAGGTTAGATTATGAAAATTTTGATGATGATTGATCATTATCATTCAAAATATAAAGATAACTTCAAATGATCATAACTTGAGATAGAAAAGTCGGTTTAAAACGAAATTTGAAATAAACGGTTAAAATTATGAGATTAATGATATGAAAGGATTTGATCAAGCTAATTATGGTAGGATTAGTCTTGCACAAAAATGGGTGTACATCTTTGACTTTTTGCACCCATAAAGTAGCTTGCATTTATGATAAAATTAAAGAAATTAATTAAATAATTAAATGCAAAAATGAGGTGTCGAAAGGAGGTAAATTCCAGGGGATTTTATGAATTTTCTAAAATGAAAAAATCCATGAAAAATCCCCTGCATTAATGTTGGAATTAAGGAGCTAATGGCTAGCTTAGGGGAGGTAGCATAGAATGGATGATCATGAGCTTCAAAAAGTGGATTTTTTTGATTTTTTATTTGTAAAATCCACGTCTAAGATAGCTAGGGAATCAAGGTTAATAAATGAGTAATTAAATGGAGTAGAAAATTATGACCAAAGATGTCAAATCAAGGTCATATGGACGTGATCATCAAGTGGATAGAATGGAGCAAGGAAGAGAGGTGGACATCCAAGGCTGAATTCTGGATTTTTGTGAATTTTTTAATATTGCTAAAGGGACTCCTAAGTAAGTTGTTATCTAGGGTAATTAAATGTCCATTAAATAAAGCTACATTTTGTGGAAAAAAATGCAAAAAGCTGCTGTAATTGGACGTGGTGTGTAGGCAGCTTGATGATCATCAATGCTATGGATAATTGATGGATTTTTACCTAGATAATTTGTTATTTACTTGGAGCATATTATGCCATTTCATCAAAGAGGATAAACATGCTTTAATTACTTCTAATTGATGTGGCAATTGGAGCCCGCAAAGCTGGAAAAATCCAGATTATATTTAGGGGTGGACGACCATGTGTATGAGGTGTTTTGAGAAAAAAATTTCAAGGAGCAAAGCCCCCTAACTCCAGCAGCTGTACACGTCCCATTTTCCAGCAATAAAAATGGTGAGAAAAAGGAGAGAAAAAGAGAAAGAAAAAAAGAAAAGGGAAACTTGAATAAGGATGAATTGAGTTCAAGTGTGATTTGATACCCCAAGCAGCCCTAATTTTCTACCTATTTTTTTGATTTTTAAAATAATTAAATTAAGCTAAATTAATCCTAGCCATTGATCTTTGATTAGGATGAATTTTGACCATTGATTTTGGTCAAGATACCCCCTTGCACGACCTGACATGTAGCTACTTTGCTTCTAATTTTTAATTTATTTATTTTAATTAAAAGTCAAATGCTTAATTAATGTAAAGTTGATTCACTTTTTCACTTTGTATTTGATGCTTCATCTTGACCTTTGATTTTTGATTTTCATCACATCTTAATCCATTCATCATGTTCATCATGAATTTTTAACCATCCATAAAAAAATTTCATCAAATTCCGACGCCCGGATTGCAATTTATGAATTTTTTTCTATTTTTCCACAAAAATCCAAATTTGGATTAAAATATCCAAAAGAATTGCTATTTTGTCCTGTAGTGATTAAATCTCTATTTTGTCTTTTTGTGATTAAGTTAATCCACGTGATTAACTCTTAATCACGTGTCTTAATCCTCGGTTACTATTCACGTGCACTATTCACGGGGTTAAATTCCTAATTGCATTATTTCAATCTCCAATACACATCCATCAATATAATTCATGAATTTTCATTTATTATAAAAATAATTACAAAAGAATCTAGAGTTACAATTGTCGAAATGACACGTATATTTTCGGAGTTTCACAATCCTCCCTCCCTTACAATAGGTTTCGTCCCAAAACCTATTTTTCCTTGAATAGTTGAGGATATTTCCTTTTGACCTCTTCTCGTAGCTGCCATGTAGCTTTGGATTTTGAATATCGATTACATTGTACCTTTACATATTCAATCTCTCTGTTCCAAAGCTTTTTGATCTTTAAATCCAATATCTTGATCGGCCTTTCCTCATAGTTCAAGTGTTCTTGGATTGGCAAATTTTCTGCTATCAATACATGGGTAGGATCGGAAACATATTTCCTTAGCATGGAGATGTGAAGCACATTGTGGATGGTGTTGGTCCCGAGTTAATGGCAATCACCCAAGAGGGGAGGGGTGAATTGGTTATTTAAAAATTTATAACTTAAACAGAAACTTTACCCCGGATTAATCTAGTCCCCTTTATGAAGAAACAAAATGAGAGCAATAATGTAAAGAGCAGAAACAAAAATGAACACACAAGATTTTATAGTAGTTCGGGCAACCTCCCTACTCCACTCTTCCAAGCTCACACCCCTTATGACTTGGGTTCCACTATGTATTCCGCGAATACAACTAGAGTCTCCACTCTCTTCTAGATTCTAGCTCTAGGGGACATATACAACCAGAGCCTCCACTCTCTTCTAGATTCTAGCTCTAGGGGGCATATACAACCACAACACAAGTAGGTGATGAGTTCCACTTCAATCACACACTACTTTGCTTACACTTGATCTTAGTTACCCAAACTAAATCAAGTTCAATACAACAAGAAATAACAAAAGAAAGTTTCTACACGTTACTGTTGTGTAGACGCAGATTTGGCGCAGAGAAGAACTTGTAGTGTAGGCTTAGAGATTCAGCAAGCAGCTCTTGGCAGTTTGAAGCAAGGTTCTTCTTCTAAAAATTGGCTTGATCACTTGAAGCTCTTAAAGATGGGAGTTATGCTCACTTAATGAATTCTCAGCTACCCTCCTCGTTCATATTGATTGCCTCTTATAATTGTGGAGGGAATCCGAATGTTTGGAAGTAGGTGGTGCGCATTTAATGCGCCAACGTTCAAAAATTTTTCGACCGTTGTGACCCAAGTCGCAGGTGGAGTCGACTTCGGGTGTGACTTCGCCCAAGTCGCAGATGGAGTCGACTTCGGGTGCGACTTCGCCTGTTCTTAACAACTTCAAGTTCTAGTCTGGGTCGACTTGGTCCTCGACTTAACCCAAGTCGCAGGTGGAGTCGACTTCGGGTGCGACTTCACCTCAACAACTTGCTTGATGAACTTGAAATCCTTGGAATGCTTTGCTTGCTTGAGTTTCTTCATGTTTGGTTGTTCTTCCTTTAAGACTCTTTATGATTCTTTTATCTTAAACACATTTGACTCCATGTCTTGAGTCTTGAGTCTTTGAGTATTGGAGTGCATAAGAGAAATCCAAATGCATGATCTCGATTCTCCATGAGAAATATGCATCTTTACTTTGGTCTTCACTTGATCCTCATTTGATCTTCATTTTCTTTTGAATCTCTTGAATCTATCATTGAGTTATCTTGATCTGCATATTTTCGTATTGAAGTCAAAGTCGGAGTCGACTTGATCTGCGACTTCACCCAAGTCGCATGTAGAGTCGACTTGGGATGCGACTTCAGCAGCCCTTGTTCTCGGTTTCAACTCTGGACAGAAATGACGCCTCCAAGTCGCGACTGGAGTCGACTTGGTCTGCGACTTCACCTCAAGTCGCAAGCGGAGTCGACTTGGTATGCGACTTCGGCACTTCTCATTCTTGATTTCTGCTCTGGAAGAAAATGACGTCTTGAAGTCGCTGCTGGAGTCGACTTGGGGATCGACTTGGCCTAAGTCGATGCCCGAGTCGACTTGGAAATCGACTTGACTTGCCATGCTTCATATTCTTCAAATTTAAAACCTTAATTCATTTCCACAAACATATTAGTAACCAAAAATTACTTAAATTGATTTGTTAATCATCAAAACATAGACTTGGCTTATTTTCCACATATTTTCAACAGATGACACTGAGGGCTGGTGGCAGAGCTATTCTATAGGCTAAGTTGCCTATGTTTTCCAGAACTTCAAAAGGCCCAACATATCTTGGGTTTAATTTTCCTCTCTTTCCAAACTGGGTGACTCCCTTGAATGGCATTACCTTAACAAATACGTGATCTCCAACTTGGATATTTAAATACCTTCTTTTGCAATCGGTGTAGCTCTTTTGCCTGCACTGGGCCGTGAGTATACACTGGTGAATCACTTGAACTTTTTCTGCCATTTTCTCTTTGAGAGGTCTGGAGCCAACTTTCTTTCTCCCACTTCATCCCAGTTTAGAGGAGTTCTGCATTTCCGCCCATACAATGCTTCGAACGGGGCCATTTGAATACTGATAACTCGTATTTTTACGAGTCATCATGGCCCATTTCAGACTTAATTTGTGTGTTAGTTCGAGAGATTAGGTATAGTTTGCACTCATTTAGCTTACTTTTCATCCGTTTTGTATTTTTGGAGCATTAATTAGTTTTTAGGCAATTTTTGCATTATTTAGGCATTTTTAGTTCATTTATTTAGTTTTTTCATCTTTTGTAGGAAGGACGGGACGTATGATAGCAGAGCGGACGAATTGAATGGCGTCCAGAACCAGAGAGTTGGCACCTAGGCGCCACCCTACATGCCTTGACCGTTTGCAACACACACAGCTAACATGAAGGGAGCAGTCCAGAGAGTTGGCGCCTAGGCGCCACCCAGGGGCGCCCTGGCGCCACTTCATCAACATGCAACTCAAGTGAAAACATTGCTGAAACCACAAGTTAGAAACCACATCCAGGGAGTTGGCGCCTAGGCGCCAGTGTAGAAATTCCTAGGGTCTCCAGACATTGTCTAAACTGCTCAGCACACAGAGAGTTGGCGCCTAGGCGCCAATACGCATCCGTATGTGAATATTTCAGTGCGTAAGCTGCACAAAAGGGGACTCTATATATATAGTTCCTAAGGGTTCGCACGCGAAAAAAGAAAAAAAAAGAGAGCTAGAGTACGAACTACAGTGCAAGAGAAAGTGGAAATCGAGATCAAAGCTCGGATTGAAGAAAGGAATCAAGTCCCGTTGGTGGAAACTGCCGGAAACAGTTTTTCTTATTCTTTCCAATTTTCTTTCTCTGCACTATGGATACTTTTTATATGGATGTAGTGGTTGTTAAGATCATGTCTTTAAATTAAACCTCTATTAGATAGATAGTTATGATTAATTGAATTCTAAACTATATTGTTTCTTGGTTCTTAGAATATTCAAGAATGAATATTTAAGCTTATATACATGGTTGTATATGATTTACCTTTGCATGTGTGAGTATAATGCTTTTACAAGATTAGCTACCTTGTAAGATGATTTAATTGCTTGATTGACCCTTGGAAAAGGGAGATCTTTTCCAGATCCATGTGCAAAACACAGGTTTCGACCTTTGTGTAAGGAGAGTTGTTTAACGGATAGGAATATACCGTTAAACCCTGTGTAGTCATTATACAAGTTATGAACTTATCAATTTTACTTTATTTAATGGCATGGGAACATAACACTTAAATAGGGTGTAATTAGCTTTATATACTGTTGGAAGACATATATGAAGATGCATGAACTTGGGCTAGTAAATTCATATGCAATCCGCTTAACAAGAACCAGAGCAATATAGTTTAGATTCAAGGATTCCGATCTATCCATCTGCCATCCCTAATCAGTAAACCCGTTTTAGTATCCAGTAGTCTCATATCTCTACTCTAATTTCCCCTTGCAATTATTAGTTTAATAGGACCACAAACTTAGAATTTCACAACCCTTGAAAGCAGTTAAGCTAAATAATAATTCCGGTCTACAAATCCTTATGGGAACGATACTCTACTCACTCTTTATTACTTGACACGATACGTATACTTGCGTAAATTGTGAGCAATTTAATAGACATATATGCAGCTCATCAAGTTTTTGGCGCCGTTGCCGGAGATTTGCTTAACCAATTATATTTAGTTTTATTGCTTTCTTGTATAATTCTGTAGAATATCCTATTTTCATTATTTCTTTTAGATTAGAATTTCTTTTTTCTTTTTCTTTCTGCTAGTTCAAATTCATTGGTTTTTGCAGAATTATCTCATATTGCATGAGCCGAGGCAGAGCCGAAAAGGAGACTGTCATCCCTTTTGATCCAGAACCCAAAAGAACCTATTTGAGAAGGCGCCGAAAGAGCAAGGAGGCTAGAAACCAACAACATACGATGGAGCGTATCGAGAACCAAGACGATAATGTCCATGCAAACTAGTCGAAAAACCAGAGGATCGACATCCTGAATCATCCACCTCAAGATGATTTGGACCAGCCAATTTGGGATCTGATTGTGCTTGGCCAAAATGCTGTTCAGACTAGCATTGCACCTCCTCCGATCGACACCAACAATTTTGAAATCAAATCGGTGATTTTCCAGATGCTCCAGTCTATCGAGCAGTTCAGAGGTCTTACATCTAAAGACCCACACCGCCATTTGCGGAATTTTCTACAGGTCATGAACACTTTCAAGCTGAACGGAGTCTCCGATGAAGCAATGCGACTTCGAACGTTTCCATTTTCTCTGCGTGATCGAGCTTCCGAGTGGCTAGACTCTTTGCCACCGAACTCCGTCAACACATGGAATGACTTGGCTCAGAAATTCCTAGAAAAATACTTTTCGTCGGCCAAGTTAGCCAAGCTGAGAATTGATATAGTCTCGTTCAAGCAACACGCGCGAGGAGACCCTATCAGAGGCATGGGATCATTTCAAAGACCTGCTCCGAAAGTGCCCGCATCATGAAATTCAGCCGTGGGTACAAATTCAAATTTTCTATAACAGTCTCCAGGATTCCACCTGTCACATGGTGGATTCTTCATCGAACAGATCTCTGCTATGAAAAAGCTATCGGGAATCATACGCTCTCTCGAAAACATAGCAGCCAACACTTATCAATTGCCATCAGACAGAAGCAGAGGTGCAGGTCTACTCCAACTGGACGTGGTTTCATCGATAAAGGCCCACATCGATGCTTTGTCTCGACAAATTCAGAACTTATCCAGGCCAGCCAACGTCAATGCATTAGGGACGTCAACACCACAGCAATCGACAGTAGCAGACATTTGCACGTGGTGTGGTGAATTTGGCCATCCCAGTGATGAATGTGCTTCCAACCCGGAGGCGATTAATTATGTGGGAAATTTCCAGAGAAATCCAGCTAATCAGTATGGAAACAACTACAACCCAGGTTGGAGAAATCATCATAACTTCTCATGGAACAACTAGACGAGGCCGAATCAGCCGCCTGGATTTCCGCAACAGCAGCCGCAGCAATAGGCTGCAAGACCAATGCAGTTCACTCCACCACCGTGAGAAGAAAAGAAATCAGATCTGGAAAATCTCTTCATGCAGTTTATGCAATCCCAGATCACGACGAACAGAAACCTGGAAGCTCAGATTGGCCAGCTGGCCTCAGCTCTGAACAATCGACCTCAAGGATCGTTGCCGAGCGACACTAAACAAAACCCGAAAGGCAAAGGCAAAGAATAGGTCCAAGTAGTCACATTGCGTAGTGGAAAGCAGTTACCTGACCCAACTCCACCAGAATTGGTGACTGAACCCACTAACCCTCTAATTCAGCAATCACAGGAGACAAAGAAACTGGCTGTAACTTAGAACCAATCAGATGCTGAAATCGCCACGAATCCAAGGCCGCCTCCTCCATTTCCTTAGCGATTCAAAAAATCTAAAAAGGAGGGCCAGTTGAAGAAATTTCTCGAGGTACTGAAGCAGCTGCACATTAATATACCTCTCGTCGAAGCCTTATAACAGATGCCTAGCTACGCCAAATTCATGAAAGATGTGTTATTAAAGAAAAGGCGATTGACGGAATTCGAGACAGTGGCGCTAACAAAGGAAACTAGTGCGAGGGTTCAGAGGAAACTACCTCCTAAACTCAAGGACCCCGGGAGTTTCATAATCTCGTGCACAATTGGCAACCAGTACTTCGAGAGAGCATTATGCGACTTGGGAGCCAGCATTAATCTCATGCCCAAGTCCATTTTCAGAAAGTTGGGCCTCGGGGAAGCTTGACCTACCACCGTGACGCTGCAACTGGCGGATCGATCCATTACATACCCGGAAGGTATTATTGAGGATGTCCTTGTCAAGGTGGACAAATTCATTTTTCTAGCAGATTTTATTATCTTGGATTATGAAGAAGATCGAGACGTACCCATTATTCTCGGTCGGCCTTTTCTAGCAATGGGCAACGCGATAATCAATGTACAGGCTGAAGAGCTGACCATGCGGGTTCAAAGAGAACGCGTTACTTTTAGCGTATTCAAGGCAATGCAGTTACCAAATGATCCCGAGGAATGTCTAATGATCGACATGGTGGACTCAGCAGTCCAAGCCGAATTCCAAATGTCAGCTTTCAAAGACATCCTAGAAGCATCGCTCGTTGGGGGAGGCAATGAATCTGATGAAGAGCTATCAGAGATGATACACTATTTTCAACAACCTCCAACACTCCAATGATACCCGCATAAATTTGACTTGCTGGAGCTCAAGCCAGATTCTTTAAAGCAGATGAAGCCATTAATGGAAGAGCCACCTATCCTGGAGCTGAAACCTCTGCCAAAACACCTTAGATTTGCCTTCCTGGGAGCAGAATCCTCACTCCCGGTGATTATCTCTTCGACACTTGATACCGTGCAAGAAGAAAAACTACTCTGAGTACTCAGAAATCACAAAAAGGCTACGAGATGGACTATAGCAAACATCAGAGGCATCAACCCATCCTTCTGCATGCACAAAATTCAAGTAGAAGAGAATTCCAAGTCCTCTATCGAAGCGCAGAGATGTGGAATCCCGATCTTTGAGACGTGTACAAAACCCTAGGGTTATAAACCCTAGGTAATATATTTGAGAAATATATATTGATGGATATGAAATATATGGAAATGAAGGTTAAAATACTTATGCAGGAAATTCGGATGAATAGTGCACGTGAATAGTGCACGTGAATAGTGAAATGTGAATAGTAAACATGAGATTAAGGAAATATGTTAAGTTAATCACTTTGGATTAACTTAATCATAAAAGACGAAAAAGGAAGCTTCCCACTACAGGACAAAAATGGTTTTTTGGATTAAAATATGAATTTTCGGATTTTTAATTGATTTTTGAAGAAAATGAAGAAAAATTCATATCTTGCAATCCGGACATCGGATCAAGATGAATTTTTTTATGGGTGGCCAAGATATGATGATGGATATGATGAATGGTCCAAGATTAATCAAGGATCATGAATTAAGGGTCAAGATTAAATGTCATTTGAAAAGGGAAAAAGTAACTTTACTTTTTCATTAATGGCATTTGACTTTGATTAATTTTAATTAAATAAAATTAATGCAAAGCCTGCAATTTCTGCTGGAGCATGTACTTTTGGGGCATGATCCAATGGCCCATGATCATCCTCATCAAAGATCAATGGCTAGAATTAATTTAGCCTAAATTAATTAATTTTAAAAAAATAAAAAATAGGCAAAAATAGGGCTGCCATAGGGGGGCTGGAGCAGGCCTAGGGTGGGCTGCACAAGGCTCCATGCACCTTTTGGAAATTAGAAAAAAATACATTTATAATTTAATACCTTGAGCAAGAGGGGGTAAATTCCAAATTCATGAAAAATCAAGCCCTATAAATAGGGGCCAAGGGGTGAACGTCCAAGGCACTCCCAAGCTTGAGCAAGAGCTCATTTTCCACCCCCAAATTCGTTTTAAGAGAGAGAGAGGAGGTTAGAGAGAGAAAGGGCAAGTTGGAGGAGATATTTTTCACTCCGGGTAAGTGACTTCTTCTCAAAATTTTTTTGGATGTTAAGTAGGGTAAAATCATGCTTAGATAATGCCTAAGTATGAGAAAATAAGTAAGGTTATAATGCCAAAGTAGAATTATGCCGAAACATCAAAAATTTGGAGTAAAGATAGAACATTCGGAAAAATCATGTATGATATGTGGAAATAATGCTCCAAATTTGATGAATGATGATTTGGGATGTATGATTATGATAAATATGATGTTGGAATGATGATATATTAATTTCATGATTTTTGGAATTACGGATTATGCTTAAGTGAATTTATGTTGATTTTTAGTACATGGAGAAAATGATTTATTTAACCAAGTAAATGATGATAAATTCAAAATGTATGAAATTTCTCATGATACACGAAGCATAAGCTATGTTATGGTATTTTTTATTTTTAGGAAAAATGTCAATTTTTGGAACTCATGAACAGTAACCACGTGCTGTGAACAGTAACCTCGGGTGAACAGTAACGTGAAGAGTGATGATGAACAGTAATATGCTACAGTGACATGAACAGTAATTATGAACAGTGAACAGCGTATTTTGGGAAAAAATTGAGATTTATTTTTGTATATTTATGAGGATATATGGATGGAATTTTTAAAGGATTTATGGATAAAAATTCATATAAATGAGTAATGACTAAGTATTTATAAAAGGAAAACCTCTATAAAAATGAGGTAATATGTGATCGTAAAGCATGCATGGGAAGCAAGCTAAGACATGGAATAGATGGATAAAATATCAAATTTCCTTGTATAGGAAAATGAGAGGAAAGGATAAAGGAGTCAGGTTGTAGCAAAGCAAAGGTAAGCAAGCAAGCTTTTTAAAATGTGATTTTATTGTTCCATTGTAAGCAAGCAAACCCTTTTGAAAATATGATTTTATTCCCAAGTATTTATGAAATGCGTTTAAGGGTGGCCATTCCTATAATGTTTTCAAATGATGAATGTTTATGAATTTTTATGAAAATTCATGCCGGCATATTGATATCATGTGATGTTCATGGACATGTGCACATGTATGATGTATAAGGAAGAGGCTTTGGTGAAGGTAGAAAGCGGATCAGAGAGTCCCCCTTCATTATTGCCGAGTCGTATGGGCTATGTGCCGACGGCGTCCTCCCCAGAGGTGGAGGCAAAGGAATGTTATGTTTGAATGAATGCATTGCATTTTCATACATGGATTGAAAAGGAAAGCATGGATTTGAAATTATGTTTTTAAGGGATGGTGCAAATAATTCTCTACATGAGAATGACAAGTTACCTGGTGTAAGAGGTATATAACGCTAGGGAAATCAAAAGTCATGCATGTAGGAACCATGTAGGCGTCAAGAGGAAGAGAGGTTCCTCTTGATGAGGCCAAGTCGGAGACAGCCGGCGTATTGGACCATGTTATGTGAGATGTTCCCTGAGCTAGCGTACCCGCACACGAAGGTTTATGTCAGAAGTGGAAAGGAAGCATTTTCACATCCAATGTTTATGAAAAGGTTTCTATTCCGTTGGTAGTTGATCACTTGGTAAGTGTCTTCTATCGAATGGAGAGGAATGCATTTAAAATGAAAAATGCTTGCTTATTGAGTTTCGACTCATGTTTTGTTTTCCCAACCTCAGATAGGTGTAGGGAAAGCCAAGAAATGAAGGACATGTGTTGCTAAAGGAAAAGAGGAATCTACAAAGGTTAGTAGATTTTTGTATGAATAGATTCCCTAATGGGATATGATGAAAAAGACATAGGTTGTATGAAACTATGAAGTAATGAATAATATGAGAAGTTGATGATTTATGATAAGTTCATTATGAATGATGATGAGTATATGTTTATATGATGAAAGAAAAAGAAATAAAAAAAAAATTGGACGAGATCCAATTAAAAACCCGCCACGTGATCAGGGCAACAATCCTGATTCACACTTACCAATCGACAAGATCTTGAAGTAAGGACTATGTGGACGCCTCGGTTCGGGGCGCCACAAGAGAAGACTAAACCCAATTATGAAAGAAGTGGTTAAAAATGAAATCATCAAATGGTTAGATGTAGGCGTGTTATACTCGATCTCCGATAGTTCTTGGGTCAGCCCGGTGTAGTGCATCCTAAAGAAAGGTAGCATGACGGTCGTCTCCAATGAAAACAATGAGCTAATCCCGACCAGAATAGTTACTGGTTGGCGAGTTTGCATGATCATTTTCCACTTCCATTCGTTGATCAGATGCTGGACAGGCTAGCAGGACTTGAATTCTACTGCTTTCTGGATGGTTATTCAGGTTCCCATCAGATTATAATAGCACCGGAAGACTAAGAAAAAACCACATTCACATGTCCTTATGGCACATTCGCATTCAGGCGAATGCCGTTTGGCCTATGCAATGCTCCAGGCACATTTCAACGATGTATGATGGCTATTTTCACAGACATGGTGGAAGATTTTCTGGAAGTCTTCATGGATGATTTTTCGATATTAGGAAATTCCTACAACGAGTGCTTAACCAACCTGTCAAAGATGCTCCAGCGATGTGAGGACATGAACCTGGTTCTTAACTGGGAAAAGTGTCACTTTATGGTACAAGAGGGCATTGTACTTGGTCACAGGGTCTCTAAACAAGGAATCAAAGTGGACAAAGAAAAAATCGAGACGATCGAGAAGCTGCCTCCACCCACCTCAGTCAAGGGCATTCGTAGTTTCCTAGGACATGCAGGATTTTATAGACTGTTCATAAAAGACTTCTCAAAGATAGCTAAACCGTTAAGCAATCCACTTAACAAGAACCAGAGTAATATAGTTTAGATTCAAAAATTCCGATCTATCCATCTGCCATCCCTAATCAATAAACCCGTTTAAGTGTCCAGTAGTCTCATATCTCTACTCTAATTTCCCCTTGCAATTATTAGTTTAATAGGACCACAAACTCAGAATTTCACAACCCTCGAAAGCAGTTAAGCTAAATAATAATTTTGGTCTACAAATCCTCATGGGAGCGATACTCTACTCACTCTTTATTACTTGACACGACACGTATACTTGCATAAATAGCGAGCAATTTAATAGACATATACGCAGCTCGTCAAATACTTGCTTGATAACTGTTGTTATAAGCAAACTCTGCCATAGCCAAATATTCATCCCATGATCCTCCAAATTCTACTGTGCATATCCTCAGTATATCCTCAACTACTTGATTTACCCTTTCTGTCTGCCCATCAGTTTGAGGATGAAATGTTGTGCTGAATTTCAGTTGTGTACCTAAGGTTTGATGTAAACTTTTCCAAAATCGAGACGTAAAACTGGAATCTCGATCGGAAATTATTGACTTAGGTACTCCATGCAGTCTCACTATCTCCTTATAATAGATCTTAGCCAGTCGCTCAGCGGTAAATTTTTTCTTGATGGCTAGGAAATGAGCTACCTTTGATAATCTATCAACTATTACCCATATAGCATCATTTCCATTTTGGGTTCTTGGCAATTCTTCAATAAAATCCATAGTAATATCATCCCATTTCTATTCTGGAATTTCTAGCGACTGTAATTTTTCAGGGGTTCTTTGATGATCAGCCTTAACCCTTTGACATGTTAGGCACTTAGCCACATATTCAGTAATTTCTCTCTTCATATTATTCCACCAATACATCTTTTTGATGTCTTGATACATCTTGGTGCCACCTGGATGCATTGAAAATAGAGAGAAATGTGCTTCTTTCAATATCTGTTCCTTTACTTCCTCTTGATTGGGTATACACAGGCGACTCCTATATTTGTACATCCCATGTTCATCTTGTATGTATTCACTGGGATTTTTCTTGATCATTTTCACCACATAATTCTTGAAATCTCCATTTTCTTGTTGAGCCATTTTAATTTGCTCAAATAAATTCGACTGGATTTGTAATTGAGACGATCTGACTTGTACCCCAGGTGGGCTTACAATTAATTCTAATTGTCTCAATTCTTGTAGTAGCCCTTCTTCCTTTGTGATGAGATGTGCAAAGCAAACATTTCTACTTAGCGCATCGGCTACTACATTAGTTTTGCCTGGATGATATAAAATGTCGAGGTCATAATCCTTGAGTAACTCGAGCCATCTTCTCTGCCTCATATTTAACTCCTTTTGAGTAAAAATGTACTTGAGGCTCTTGTGATCAGTATAGACCTCACATTTAACTCCATATAAATAATGTCTCCAAATTTTCAAGGCAAAGATTATTGCTGCCAATTCTAAGTCATGGGTTGGATAGTTTACCTCATTTGGCTTGAGTTGCCTGGATGCGTATGATATAACTTTTCCATTTTGCATCAATACACATCCTAATCCTTTCTTTGAGGCATCACTATAGATTACAAATTCTTCCTTCTCCGTAGGCAGTGTTAGAATTGAAGCTTTTATCAGTCTTTTCTTTAACTCTTAGATGCTATTCTTATATTCCTGTGTCTATTCATACCTAACTCCTTTCCTTGTCAGCTTTGTGAGTGGAGCTGACCATTGTGAGAATACTTCCACAAACCTTCTGTAGTAGCCAGCTAATCCTAGAAAACTTTTTTATTTTCGTGATATTTATTAGATGTGGCCACTTTGTTATTGCCTTAATTTTTTGAGGATCTACTTGTACTCCCTTCTCGGATATAATGTGACCGAGAAAGGCTACCTGTTTCAACCAAAATTCACATTTCTTGAATTTAGCATATAATTTCTCCCTTCGGAGAATTTCCAATACTATCCTCAAATGTTTCTCATGCTCTTCTTCTGTCTTTGAATAAATCAATATATCATCAATGAATCCACCAAAAATTGATTTAAAAATTCTCAAAAAATCTTGTTCATCATGTCCATAAATACAGCTAGGGCATTCGTAAGTCCAAATGGCGTGACTAAGAATTCATAATGCCGATATCTTGTTTTGAATGTTGTTTTATGGATGTCCTTTGGACATATCCTCAACTGGTGGTATCCTGACTGTAAATCAATTTTTGAAAATGTAGAAGCTCCTTTTAACTGATCAAAAAGATCATCTATTCTTGGGAGTGAGTATTTATTCTTAACCGTTACTTTATTCAATTCTCTGTAATCAATACAGAGTCTCAAACTCCCATCCTTTTTCCTTACAAATAGCACTGGAGCTCCCTAAGGTGATGCACTGGGTATAATAAACCCTTTATTCAATAAATCTTGAATCTGTACTTTCAACTCAGTCAATTCGGCTGGTGCCATCCTATATGGGGCCTTAGATATTGGGGTTATCCCTGGAACAATTTCTATTTCCATATCCATCTCCCTTTCAGGTGGTAAATTACATAGCTCCTTTGGAAAAATATCTGAAAATTCCTTTACCACTGGAATTTGTTCCGTAGGTACCCCATCTCTTATTGTGTTTATAGAGACCAGATAGGTTGTACATTGTTAGCGTATCAGCTTAGCTGCTTTCATAGCTGATACCATCCTTATTGTGTTTTCTGGCTGTCTTATTTTACTGATCTCTATTTCATCTTTTGGTGCTTCAAATTGCACCTTTTTATTTCTACAATCAATTGTTGCACCCCATTGACTTAGGCAATCCATTCCTAGTATGACATCAAATTCTGTCATTAGTAATAGGATGAGATCAACTTTTAATATCTTTGTTCCTATCCTGATAGGACATGCCTTGCAGATTTGATTTATACTTGCCAATCTATATACTGGGGATTCTATATGTATAGTACTACTAGTTTCCTCTACCCAAAGTGCGTGTGTGATTACGAATTGGTATGATTACTGTAGCAGTTACTGTTCATCCGAGGTTACTGTTCACAGTAACGTGGTTACTGTTCATGGGTTTCAAAACTTGACATTTTTTCCAAAAATAAAAATACCATGACATATCTTATGCTTAGTACATCATGGAAAAATTTATAAATTTTGGATTGATCATCATTTACTTAGCTAAAAAAATCACTTTCTCCATATACTAAAAATCAACATAAATTTACTTAAGCATAATCCTTAATTCCAAAAATTATAAAATTAATATATTATCATTCCAACATCATATTTATTCATCCCAAATTATCATTTATCAATTTTGGAGCATTAGTTTCTCATACCATATGTTATCTTCCCGAATACTCTATCTTCGCTCCAAATCTTTGATGTTTTGGCATAATTTCAATTAAGAATTATATCTATACTTATTTTCTTATGCTTAGGCATTATTTAAGCATGGTTTTACCCTACTTGACATTCAAAACAAATTTGAGTAGAAATTACTTACCCAAAGTGGAGATACTCCTCTTTTTCTCACACTTTTTCTCTCCAACCTTCTATTCTTCTTTCTACTCAAGGCTAAAACGTGTGGAGATGGGGAAATGAAGTTTCTCAAGTGATTTTTGAGCTTGGGATGGCTGTGAATTCGTCCAAGGCATGCTCCCCTATTTATAGTGCTTCAAATTTCATAAATTTGCATTTTACCCCCATCTAGTTCAAGGTGTAAAATTGCAAATGTGTTTTTTTTAATTTCCAAAGATGCCTTGAGCCAAGAGCAGCCACCCTAGGCCTACTCCATCCCCCTATAGCAGCCCTAATTTTCTACCTATTTTTTTATTTTTAAAATTAATTAAATTAAGCTAAATTAATCCTAGCCATTGATCTTTGATTAGGATGAATTTTGACCATTGATTTTGGTCAAGATACCCCCCTGCACGACCTGACATGTAGCTGCTTTGCTTTTTATTTTTTATTTTTTATTTTTTTATTTTAATTAAAAGTCAAATGCTTAATTAATGTAAAGTTGATTCACTTTTTCACTTTGTATTTGATGCTTCATCTTGACCTTTGATTTTTGATTTTCATCACATCTTAATCCATTCATCATGTCCATCATGAATTTTTAACCATCCACAAAAAATTTCATCGAATTCCGACACCCGGATTGCAATTTATGAATTTTTTTCTATTTTTCCGCAAAAATCCAAATTGGATTAAATTATCCAAAAGAATTGCTATTTTGTCCTGTAGTGATTAAATCTCTATTTTGTCTTTTTGTGATTAAGTTAATCCAAGTAATTAACTCTTAATCACGTGTCTTAATCCCCGGTTACTATTCATGTACACTATTTACAGGGTTATATTCCTAATTGCATTATTTCAATCTCCAATACACATATCCATCAATATAATTCATGAATTTTCATTTATTATAAAAATAATTACAAAAGAATCTAGAGTTACAATTGTCGAAATGACGCGTATATTTTCGGGGTTTCACAGTAATAAATGATGATTTGGACATAGTTCATATGTTTTGAAATGATATTCGAAAAGTTTTGATTTCCTTTCGATAAGGAAATCTATATTGAAAATATCTTAAAAAAATGTTTATATGGATGTGTTGAAAGGGATTTAAGGATGACCAACCTCCTATGTTGTTTTATTAAAAAAGTTTTTAAAGTGTGTTGTTTCTCAAACATTACAAATATTTATCAAAATATTTTGCTCAAAATGTTTCTACCAAAATTTAAGGAAGGTCATCCTAAAACTAGATTTCAAATAACAACTTGTTTAAAGTTGGTGCGCTCGCTTTACAAGTTAACACGGACTGTGGTGTGTGATGTGTTTTTGAAAATAAATTTTTTGAGATATAGACTTCGGTCTAAGATTTTTTGTGTTATGGATGCAGATAGAGGTCTGTGATCCCCGTTTAAAAGGACATGGGCTGCAGTCTGTGGTTCTTAAAACCAATTGTGTGTTATGGATGCAGATAGAGGTCTGTAATCCCGGTTTAAAAGGCATGGGCTGCGGTCTGTGGTTCTTCAAACCAAACGGACTGCGGTCCATCATAATAATGTACGGTGCACCAGTACAAGTAACAGGCAGGTTGTAGAGCATGGTTGGGATGACCGGGGCCCACTCTATATAAGGCCAAGTCGCTAAGGGATGACAGGAGTGCCAGCGGCGCCCTCCCTAAGATGGGGACAGGATAAATAAACAGCTGCCTAGCTAGCATGCTGTTAAGGATTCTCTTCCAAAAGGTAACATGATTACTTGGTAAGTATCGCTACTGGATGAGGAGAAATATGTTTGCATATGTTTTGTTTTTCAAAAGTCCAAAGATTGGGATATAAAAGCATTTATACAAAAAGTTATCCTAAATTGGATTTCTATGAGCCATTATGCATAAGTGACCCTAAAAGCCCTTTATACAAAATGTGTAAATATTAAGAATAAAAATAAATGATTTTTATGCAAAAGTTTTCATAAAAAGAATTTATGACTTGTTTACTATAAATAAGACCCAAGATAGGGATTATGAAAAAAGGTTTATGTTGGAAAATATTTTGGACATGAGAATGTCCATTTCCAAAAGCTTTATGTGGGAAAATGGTTGGACATGAGAATGTCCATTTCCTAGAGGGATTTATGTTGAAAAATATTTTGGACATAAGAATGTCCATTTCCAAAAGGTTTATGTGGAAAAAATGGGTGGACATGAGAATGTCCATTTCCTAAAGGGATTTATGTTGGAACATGTGTGGACATAAAAATGTTCGTTTCTAAAAGAGTTTAAGGGATAAAAGTGTTTGTAGACATATGAATGTCCATTGCCAAAAAGGCTTACGTGAAAACTGTTTTAGGACGTATAAACATCCGTTTCCAACAAGGTTTAAGTGGAAAAATGTTTTAGGACGTATGAACGCCCAATGCCGAAATGATTTATGTGGAAAAACGTCTTTTCGTGGACATGAGAATGTCGATTGCCAAATATTGTTTATGTCAAGATGTTTTGCGACATAAAATGTCCCCTGGCCAAAATGATTTATGAGAAAAATGTTTTAGGAAATGATTTTCAAGGAAAGTATTGCCCTAAAATGCTTGCTTACTGAGTTATCACTTACATTTTGTTTTCCAAACCTTAGATAGGTACTGGGAGACTCAAGGGGTCGAGGACCTAAGAAAGGAAGAAAAGGTACGAGATTGTACCATATGGGCTAAAAGGATTAGCCATGGTGAGTGGAATGATATGAATAGAAGTTTTTAGGTATGTTGAGATATATATGTGAACTTGTTTAAAGTTCTGAATTCTAGGTGAACTAATGATTGCTTATATGTATGTATGCAATGGAAATGCCATGATTAGGTCAAGAAGACCTTTAATGTATAAGTACATGTCGAGAATTTATAAAATGGATATGTACAAATGTACCATTGCTTATGTTATATATGAAATGATGATGAATGAAGAAACGAAAAAAAAAATTAGACGAGTTCCAATTAAAATCCTGCCTCGTGATCAGGGCAACAATCCAAATTCACATTTACCGATTGATAAGGTCTTGAGGTAAGGAAGTGACGTCTCGGTTTGGGGCACCACAGAGCTTGGTATCAGAGCAAGGATTGGTAAACAGGCGTGGAATGGAGAAATAAAGGATGATGAAAGAATAAGCATGGTACCACATAGCTCGATATTTGAGCAGGGACTGGTAAATAGGTGTGGAAGGAAAAGACTTGGTATCATAGAATTTGATATCCAAGCGAGGATTGGTAGACAGACAGGAAAATAGAAGATGAGAAGAAAAATGGAAAATAATGAAAGAGATAAATTGAGATTATAAGACATATACGATATGTATTGTCTTATATTGTGCGTTATTATGGCACAAGAATATGATTATTTGAGGAAATATAGCTAGATTGTCATATTTCATAATATAGATGGTATACGAAGGAAAAATGATATGAGGTCAGATGAAATGAAGAAGGAGGTAGGAAAATTTAAAGAAAGACAAAGGATAGAAGAGAATCAGAACAGATGATGGGTTATGAAACTCTATACGAGAGCAACTATTGCTCTATATTATAAAAATTGAATGTATTATTGATGATATGTGAAAATGATTGCTATAGATTTTTATGAATGAATGGGTTAGCAAAGGTGTCTTTGCTAAAATGTATATGAAATTGTATGTGAGAGCATTTTTGCTCTTTTGCTATAGAAATGAAGATATTCATATTATATGAATCATATGTGTAAAAAGGGAGATGATTATCATAGATCTTTATTTGATATGTTGGAATGGGTAACTTAAGACTTACCCTATGATAAGATGAGAAGTGATGCAATTTCTCTAGGTACAAGGAAAAATAGTGTGAAATGAAACAATCGAAAAGGAAAATGGCAATGAGAACTCAGGTGTGAACAAGGAACAATAGAGATGAGCAATAGGTCTAATGGACAAAAGCTAAAAATGCCACTAAGACAGAGTAGCACAATGGAAGCGTAGTGAACCATTGAAATATTGGAGGAAGATGATGAATTAGCAATTTCATATAAGCTTTACTCGCGACATTTGAGATGTAATAGGTTTCGGAACGAAACCTGTTATAAGGGGGGAGGATTGTGAAACCCCAACCTAAGTAGGGTCCAATGTATGCATTGGACATATACAAGTGATTTATATGTGAATTAAATGAAGTATGGATGATTTTAGGATTTTATGATATTTTGCAACTAAGGTTTAATTAAGAAGGGTGATTAAAAATTTAATTGCCGGAGCCCAATACGAGTTAAGGTGACTAAAGGGGCATAATGAGGATTAAAACATGCTAATGTGGCATGAAATTGTGGAATTATGTTGGAAAACACTAGAAAATTCATAACTCAACGCCTATAAGGCGGATTCAAGTGAAATTTGAAATGAAGTTGATGATGTTGGGATTGGTATTATGGGATTATTGGATTATGAAAATCCTTGATGAAATTAGATTAATGATTTATTGATCACATTTCAATTTCAACCGTTAACTTCCAACGGCTACAACTTGAGCTAGGAAAATCGGATTGAGATGAAATTTGAAACGATTGAATGAAATTATGAGAATAAAATTTTTGAAGGTTTGGATTAAGCATATTATTCTGGAAAAATATCTGAATTGAAAAAGGTGTATATGGTTGACTTTTGCACCTCAAGAGTACCATGCATTAATGGCTAAAGTACATGGCTTAAATGCAATTTTTAATAAACCAAATAGGTGTAAAATGCAGGTGCAATGTAGGGTATTTTATGCATAATTATAAAATACAAAAATCCAATGAATTATCCATGCATTGATGTCCACATTAAAGGGGCTAAGAGTGCTCAAAATGAGCATAGGAGAGGTGACATGCATATGGACGTCAATAGGCAGTTGCAGCTGGTTATTTTTGTAATTTTTATTTTATGAATTATGTATATATATAGCTGCCATGTTGGGATGTATAAATAAGCATTTAATTATGTGAAAAAAATTCAAGAAAATTCGTGAACAGTAGCTGCCATGGAAGGTGTAAAAGTGGACAGCTTCTTGCATGCAAATGACATCCAAAAGATGTGCTGATTTGCTGCCATTTTGCTAAATTTTTTTAATGCCAAATTAATGCATGAATTAAAGGGTAATTAGGTGTATGATTTACCCTTAAATTGATATTAATAAAAAATGAAAAAAATATGAAAAAGGGCAGCAGCAATGTGGACATGCAAAGGGACAACTGGATGGTTGTGATTAAAACAAATTTTTGGATTTTTGAAAAATGGTAAAGAGAAATTTTACTAGGCTGTGAGTTAACCAGAAAATAAGAGGATAAGAGGGCATTCAATGGCTATGAAAAATGCAACAACAAGTGGGGCTCATAGCTGGAAATTCTAGCTCTATGAATGGGATGCTCGGTCATGTGAAGAGAGGCTTGGAAAATATTTTTCTAAGTGCTGAAACTTGCACCCCAAGAACAGCAGCTCACGTCCCAGCCCTAGGACACCAAGGAGGAAGAAAAGAGAAGAAAAAATATGGGAAAAAGTAAGGATTACCAATTAATCAAGTAAGTTTATGTTAATCTTGATTTTATGTTTCAAATCTAGAAATTATATGATGTTATAAACCAAAATATGAATCAAGTAGTAAAAGAAGGATTTTCACCATAAAAATTTGTCTAAAAGTTCATTATATGATGATTAAGAGAAGACCAAAATTTCAAATTTAAATATTTAGCAGGTTTCAAATTAAAAATCTGAGAATATTAACCTAAACAGGGTAAAACAGGTGACAGGATCAGCTGTAGAAAATGATTTTTAATAATCTTTATACAAGGAATTTTAGGCTGAAAAGTTTATAGGATATATAATACATATTTTGTATCACAAAAAAAATTAAAAATTAGGTTTTTAGGGGTATAAATATACCCAATAATTTACGTGATTAAGGCTGACTGAAAATGGATGCTGCTGTCTAGCAAGGTAAAAATACTAAAATAAATATAAATGCTTAATTTTTTATGATGGAAATATTTATTTTGGTTAATTAATGTCGTTATTAAGGTATGGTAGAAATTTCAGATCAAAACTACTTGATTTGATATTAATTCAAGATTTTGAGATTTCAGTACGCCTGATTTCAGCATAGATGGATAGTTGGAGAAAAAAATCAAAAAGAAATATGAAACCTATGTAGAAATGATCCAAATTTATATATATGCTAATATCCTAAATTTATGTCTGGAAAAGTTAGATTAATTGCTGAAAATTCGGACTTATAAAACTGTTTAGGGTTATGTGTTTTAACGTGTGAAAAATGGGTTCGAAAGTTGCTGTTTTGGAAACCTATGATTAATAGATTTAAATCCCATAAAAATACTATAAATAAAGTGTTAATTATGGGTAATTATCATGCTGAATTAGTGACCAAGTTTTTGACTTGGAAAATTTTATGAAATGCCTCATATATGTGTTGCCAAATGGGCATTTGTGAAAGGATAAACATGCATAGGTGATAAATAACTTATGTAATGTGATTTTGTGAAAAAATGCATAAAAATATGATAAATTTTATGAATATATTTCTTTTTAGAATTACATGATGTTAATCTCAAATTTTAGGATTAATTAATGAGGCTTAAGGCAACAATGGGTGCTTAAAATGAGCAACGATGTGTGAAAAATGAAAAATATGTTAAAAATGATAAATGGAGGTAAAGAACCTCCAAATAATGATTTAATGAAAGATTATTACATGTATGTAAGTTTACCCTACATAAGGGTATTAAAAATGAATAATGTGATGTATAGGTTATGATACGTATGAACACCCGACTTGAAAGACAAGTGGGCTAAGTTAGTGTAATATAAGTCCAAATGGATTTATATAGGTTGGAAAACCTAAGGAATATAAGTATTTGAAGATGATGCCAATAAATGAAATGTTATTTTCATTTATCTAGGCAAAGGAAAGGAGAAGAATGGAAGAAAAGGATTATAACGATCTCAGGTAAGTAAGCAAACTTTCTAAAATGATGTTTTCTTTCTATGTGATGATGTGTGATAAAAATTTTTATGATCATGTTTAAATGAATAGGCAAGCACAAGTTTTGAAAATGATGACTTTAATGAAAAGCCACAAGTTTTGAAAATGACGGCTTTAATGAAAAGCCACAAGTTTTGGAAAATGACGGCTTTAATGAAAAGTCGTAAGTTTTGGAAAAGAATGGCTTTAAGGAAAAGTCTCAAGGTTTGCTTCATGGGAAGCAAGCAACATTTTTAAGATAAAGAATTTATCACAAGTATTGTCATGGATTGACAATGCTTTATGTTAATGGATTGAGAAATTTGCTTATGAGTAAGCAAGTTCTCCACGATCATGTTTTCAAAGGAATTCATGTTTTATGTCGATGGTTTTTAAGAATTTGCTTTTAAGTAAGCAAGTTTTTTATGTTGTTAGTTCAAAAGTATTTTATAAGTAAAAGGAAATTTTACCCTTTTTCACAAAGCAACAAATGTAAATAAGTTTTGAATTTCTCTTATGATGTTTAATGATAAATAATCATGTTATAAAAGAAAAAAAGGAGATTTGGTTTATGAAAAAGATTTATTTTGCTAGTTCATGATAATTAGATAATAAATGATGATTTGGACATAGTTCATATGTTTTGAAATGATATTCAAAAAGTTTTGATTTCCTTTCGATAAGGAAATCTATGTTGAAAATATCTTGAAAAAAACGTTTATACGGATTTGTTGAAAGGGATTTAAGGATGACCAACCTCCTATGTTTTTTTATTAAAAAGGTTTTTAAAGTGTGTTGTTTCTAAAATATTTCAAATATTTATCAAAATATTTTACTCAAAATGTTTCTAACAGAATTTATGGAAGGTCATCCTAAAACTAGATTTCAAATAACAACTTGTTTAAAGTCGGTGTGCTCAATTTACAAGTTAACACGGACTGCGGTCTGTGATATGTTTTTAAAAATAATTTTTTTGAGATATAGACTTCGGTCTAAGATTTTTTGTGTTATGGATGCAGACAGAGGTCTGTGATCCTGGTTTAAAAGGACATGGGCTATAGTCTGTGGTTCTTCAAACCAATTGTGTGTTATGGATGTAGACAGAGGTCTATGATCCCGGTTTAAAAGGACATGAGCTGCGGTCTATGGTTTTTCAAACCAAACAGACTACGGTCCATCATAATAATATACGGTGCACCAGTACAAGTAACAGGAAGGTTGTAGAGCACGGTTGGGATGACCTGGACCCACTCTACATAAGGCCAAGTCGCTAAGGGATGGCAGGAGTGCCAGCGACGCCCTCCCAGAGATGGGAGCAGGATAAATAAACAGCCACCTGGCTAGCTTGCTGTTAAGGATTCTCTTCCAAATGGTAGCATGATCACTTGGTAAGTGTCACTACTGGATGGGGAGAAATGTGTTTGAATACGTTTTGTTTTTCAAAAGTCCAAAGATTGGGATATAAAAGCATTTATACAAAAAGTTATCCTAAATTGGATTTCTATGAGCCATTATGCATAAGTGACCCTAAAAGCCCTTTATACAAAATGTGTAAATATTAAGAATAAAAATAAATGATTTTTATGCAAAAGTTTTCATAAAAAGAATTTATGACTTGTTTACTATAAATAAGACCCAAGATAGGGATTATGAAAAAAGGTTTATGTTGGAAAATATTTTGGACATGAGAATGTCCATTTCCAAAAGCTTTATGTGGGAAAATGGTTGGACATGAGAATGTACATTTCCTAAAGGGATTTATGTTGGAAAATGTTTTGGACATAAGAATGTCCATTTCCAAAAGGTTTATGTGAGAAATAGGGTTGGACATGAGAATGTCCATTTCCTAAAGGGATTTATGTTGGAACATGTGTGGACATAAAAATGTTCGTTTCTAAAAGAGTTTAAGGGATAAAAGTGTTTGTGGACATATGAATGTCCATTGCCAAAAAGGCTTATGTGAAAAATGTTTTAGGACGTATAAACGTTCGTTTCCAACAAGGTTTAAGTGGAAAAATATTTTAGGACGTATGAACATCCAATGCCAAAATGATTTATGTGGAAAAATGTCTTTTTGTGGACATGAGAATGTCCATTGCAAAATATGGTTTATGTCAAGATGTTTTGGGACATAAAATGTCCCTGACCAAAATGATTTATGAGAAAAATATTTTAGGAAATGATTTTCAAGGAAAGTCTTGCCTAAAATGCTTGCTTACTGAGTTATCACTCACATTTTGTTTTCCAAACCTTAGATAGGTTCTGGGAGACTCAAGGGGTCGAAGACCTAAGAAAGGAAGAAAAGGTACTAGATAGTACCATATGGGCTAAAAGGATTAGCCATGGTGAGTGGAATGATATGAATAAAAGTTTTCAGGTATGTTGAGATATATATGTGAACTTGTTTAAAATTCTGAATTCTAGGTGAACTAATGATTGATTTTATGTATGTATGCAATGGAAATGTCATGATTAGGTCAAGAAGACCTTTAACGTATAAGTACATGTTGAGAAGTTATAAAATGAATATATACAAATGTACCATTGCTTATGTTATATATGAAATGATGATGAATGAAGAAACGAAAAAAAAATTGGATGACTTCCAATTAAAATCCTGCCACGTGATCAGGGCAACAATCCTGATTCAGATTTACCAATCGATAAGGTCTTGAGGTAAGGAAGTGACGTCTCGATTTGGGGCACCACAGGAAATTCGGTAGTAGCTTTGTTTGATTCAGGTGCTAGTCACTCCTTCATAGCATGCCAATATGCGGCCACCCATGCACTACCGATAGAGAAGACCACTAAGATAATTCATGTAGAATCCCCTGTTTATAGATTAGCTATCCCTAGCCAAGTATGCAAAGCATGCCCAATTAGGATAGGATCGTTGATTCTAGAAGCCGACTTGATCCTATTACCTATGATCGAATTTGATGTGACATTGTGTATGGACTGGTTAAGTCAATGGAGAGCTACCATTGATTGTAAGAATAAAAGAGTACAATTTGAAGCGGCTCCAAAAAAAGAAATAGCTATCGGGAAGTTAAAACAGCCTGAGAATTCGACTATACTGATATCGTCCATGAAAGCGGTCAAGATGATCCGCCAAAAGTGCCAAGCTTATCTTTTATCGGTTAATATAGAGAAAGGCAAGGAGATAGAAATAAACCAAATCCAGTGGTTAGGGAATATCCTGATGTATTTTCAAAGGAATTGGCCACATTACCTCCATAAAGAAAGATGAATATGACTATAGATATCATACCAGATACAACTCCGATATCTAAGACTCTATGCAGAATGACATTGGCTGAAATGAATGAGTTGATGACTCAAATACAGGAGCTATTGGACAAATATTTTATCAGACCCAGTGTATCACCCTGGGGAGCTCCAGTATTATTTGTAAGGAAAAAGGATGAGAGTCTAAGACTGTGTATTGATTACAGAGATTTAAATAAAGTCACAGTGAAAAATAAGTATCCTTTACCCAGGATCGATGATTTATTCGATCAATTGCAAGGAGATACAACTTTCCCTAATATTGATTTACAGTCAGGGTATCATCAGTTGAGAATAAGTTTTACCAATATTCACAAGACAGCTTTTCAAACTAGGTATGGACATTATGAGTTTTTAGTGATGCCTTTTGGGCTCACTAATGCCCCTGCTGTATTCATGGATATGATGAATAGGGTATTTCGGGACTATCTCGATCAATTTGTGGTTGTATTTACTAATGATGTTCTGATTTACTCAAAAATGGAGAAAGAACATGAAATTCATTTGCGAAGAGTATTGGAGAGGTTGAGGAAAGAAAAATTATATTCCAAGTTAAAGAAACGTGAATTCTGATTGAAACAAGTGGGATTTCTGGAACACATAATATCAAAAAAAGGTGTTCAGGTCGACCCTCAGAAGATTGAGGCAATTTTAAAGTGGCAGAGGCCGACAACCGTCATAGAAATCCGAAGTTTTCTAGGATTGGCGGGATATTACAGAAGGTTTATTGAAGGGTTTTCACAGTTATCAGCCCCATTAACGAGATTGACCCGTAAAGGAATCAAGTATGTATGGTCTGAAGAATGCGAGTGCAGTTTTCAAGAGTTGAAGCGGTTGGTAAAAGCACCTATCCTGACCTACCCGAAGGAAATGAAGGATTTGTGGTTTACAGCGACACTTCAAGAAAGGGATTGGGATGCGTGCTGATGCAGAGAGGAAAGGTGATAGCTTATGCATCACGAAAGTTGAAGCCCAATGAGGTGATTTACCCCACTTATGATTTAGAATTAGCAACAGTGGTGTTTGCCTTGAAAATATGACATTACCTGTGTGGTGCTAGATGCAAAATCTATACAGATCCCAAGAGCCTTAAATATATTTTCACTCAAAAGGAGCTGAACGTGAGGCAAAGGAGATAGCTCGAACTATTAAAAGATTATGATTTGGAGATATTATACCATCCAGGTAAGGCAAATGCGGTAGCTGATGCATTGAGCAGAAACGCCAGCATAACGCACCTTATCATAAAAGAGGAAGGGTTGCTTTATGAAATAAGGCAATTAGAATTGATTGTATGTCTATCTGGAGTTCAAACAAGGTTATAACAAATGTACAAATAATCTTCACTATTTGAACAGATCAGGACTGCGCAACAAAAAGATACAGACCTACATGCACATGTGGAAAAGATGAAGAAAAATGAGTTGACTGAATTTACTGTTGATGAATAAGGTATGTATTGGTATAAAGGTCACCTTTTCATACCTAATACAGCAGAGTTGAAGGAACAAATACTCAAAGAGACACATTTTTCGCCATTTTTCATTCATTTGGTGTGATACCCAGACCCAAGTAGGACTCATATGTGTTGGAAACAATGTTCAAAACAAAACAAAATTGATCAAAGCATGAGTTTTGATGATTAACAAAGACTAATTTGAGTATATCAAGTATACAAATGAGTTTGCCAAATGTTTTAAGGAACTGAAATAGTCAAGTCGATTCCCAAGTCGACTTGGACTTCGACTTAGGGTGAAGTCGATCCCGAAGTCGACTCCATTATCAACTTGAAACAGAACTTCAAGGGCAAAATCAAAACTGGAAGAATAGCAGGTGAAGTCGCAGGCTAAGTCGACTTCACTTGCGACTTGGGAAGCCAAGTCGCAAACGAAGTCGACCTCACTATCGACTTCAGTCGAGAAAAACTGTCCAGACCTGATTTTGGGGCACAAAGCTGCCCAAGTCGCAGACGAAGTCGACTCCAGGTGCGACTTGGGCAAAGTCGCAGACAAGGTCGACTCCACCTTCGACTTAAGAAGTTCAGACTTGAAAGATGTATTCCCAAGCTCATTTCAAGAATCTATTTGGACTTTCTCAAATCCAAGTAATATGCCAAGTCCATGTCCAAGATTAACTTGAGTATTCTTGAGATTCAAGGTAAAGATTCAAGTTCAAGTTCAAATCAAGTCTATCAAGTCCAAGGCAAATTTTCAAGCTTGCTTCCAAATGAAGATATATTTAAGATATGAAGATCAAACGACTCCAAGGCAAGCAAGGTGCATGAATATATCATGCCAGGACTCAAGCACTCCTAAGTTCTACAAGGCTCAAGCAAATCCAAGATGGATCAAGGTCAAGCTCTTCATAAATCACAAGACCTACAAGTATGAGGAGCCACTTGACAATTAAAAGGACTAAAGGAAGAAAGCCAAACAAGCTAGAAGCAAAATCAAATGAGGATCAAGGCATTATTGGCGAAGACCAAGTCAAGTCGCAACCCAAGTCGACTCCAGGATCGACTTGAGTTGAAGTCTGAGGCCAAGTCGACCCAAGTCTCAGACTTGGAAATCTGAAGAACCCAAGTCGCAGGCCAGGTCGACTCCATGTGCGACTTGGAAGCCAAGTCGCAGGCCAAGTCGACTTCATCTTAGACTTGGAAAATAACGTTCAAATTTTTGAACGTTGGAGCACATTTAATGCGTGCCAACCACCTTCTAACGTTCGGATTCCCTCCACAATTATAAAAGGGAGTTATTGTGGACGAGGGAAGTAGCTGAGAATCATTAAGTGTGCATAACTACCATCTACAAGAGCTTTAAAGAGATCAAGTCAATCAAAGAGGAAGAACTTTGCTTCAAACTGCAAGAGCCCAACTACTGATCATTCAAAGCCAATTCAACAAGTTCTTCTCTGCGCCAAACTGCTTCTATACAACTGTAAAGTGTAGTTTTCTTATTGTTTCTTTTGTATGTGTTGAACTTGATTTAGTTTGAGGAACTAAAATCAAGCGTAAGCAAAGTAGTGTGTGATTGGAGTGTAACTCATCACCTACTTGTGCTGTGATTTGTTGATGCCCCCTAGAGCTGGAATCTAGAAGAGAGCAGTGGCTCTAATTGTATTGAGAGAATACAATAGTGGAACCCAAGTCACAAGGAGTGTGAGCTTGGAAGAGTGGAGTAGGGAGGTTGCCCGAACCACTATAAAAATCCTGTGTGCTTGATTTATATTTCTGTCATTTACATTACATTGCTTTCCATTTCGTTTCTTCATTAACGGGACTGGATTAATCTGGGGTTAAGTTTCTGTTTAAGATATAAAAATTTTAAATACCCAATTCACCCCTCCCCTCTTGGGTTTTGCCATCAACTCGGGACCAACAAGTGGTATCAGAGCAGGTCTTTGAGTTTACCAAAGAGATCTTATTAATATGGCATCCCAATCTACTTCCGTTCCCACATTTGCTGAAGGCCAATCCTTTACAAGGCCACCGTTGTTTGATGGGAACAATTTTAGATATTGGAAGCTTCGTATGAAGCAACTCATCATGGCTACCGACATGGATTCTTGGATTGCTATCCAAGATGGAGTAACCTTGCCTACCGATGAAAGAGCTTCCAAATGGACCGATGATGAAGTAAAAATTGTTAAGAGCGATGCTAAAGCTATGAACTCGCTATTTTGTGCTCTTACTGCTTCTGAATATGATAGAGTATCCTCTTGCTTGACCGCCAAAGAGATATGGGATACGCTAACCTCTATTTATGAAGGAACTTCTCAAGTCCAAGGGATGAGAAGAAATATTTTGATTGGAGAACTAAAAAATTTTAGAATGCTAGAAACAGAAAATATTTCTGAAATGTTTGCTAGATTCTCAAAAATTACTAATGCTTTAAAAGGTCTTGGAAAGGCTATATCTGAATTTGAGCAGGTTATGAAGATTTTGAGAGCTCTACCCGAATCATGGACTCCAAAGATCACTGCGATAGAAGAAGCCAAGGACCTTAACACACTAAAGCTTGAAAACTTAATTAGCTCACTCATATCACATGAGCTAATCAAGAGAAGAAATGAAGATCAACACAGGGGCAAAAGAGCAATTGCCTTGAAATCCGCACAAGACACGGACGACACTTCTTCTTCTCAAAATGACGAGGAGATTGCCCTACTCACAAAACGTTTCAGAAAATTCGTGAGGAAAGGCAAAAATTTCAGAAGTTTCAAGGAAAGAAATTCTAGAGAGAAAAAGAAAGAACCAACCAAATGTTACCGATGCGGCGGTTCGGGTCACATGCAAGCTCAATGTCCAACTCCCGAAGAAAGCAAGGCAAAAGAACAAAGAAAAGATCGAGGGGACAACAAAAGATTCCAAAGAATTAAAGGAAGAGGCATGTACGTGAATGACGAGGAATCCTCAATGAGTAGCTCCTCAACCGACGAAATAGAGGCGGAAGAATGTGCAAGAATTTGCTGCATGGCACAAATCGGGCAAGAAGAACAAACTACCTCAACAAAATGCACAAGTAATGAAGAGGTAAGTTCCAAACTCTCCCATTCTAAATCAAGTTATTCTTCTTTTCAAGAATGCCTCAAATGTACTGAATTAGAAGAACTACAAACTGCATATGATTCATTATATGAAGAAATGAAGAAATTAGGAAGCAAGTTTACAATTAAGAAGAAACAATGTGATGCAGTAATAATTGTAAATGGTAAACTTGCAGAGAAATTAGACAAAATGAAAGAAGAAAATGATTTGCTGAAAAAGGAGAACGAATCATTAAATGAATCATTAGCTAAGTTCTCTAATCCAGGAGAAAGTGTTAAAATATTTCTGAATATGACCTCCCAAAAACATAAAAGAGGTCTTGGATATCATACATTTGAGCAAGGAGAAAGTATGATATCAAATGTGCAAATACTTGAGAAATATCAAACTAAAACTGCATCTATATACAAGCCACAAAAGAAAAATTTTAAGTGGATTAGAAGACCAACGATTGAACCATTGCATACTTGGAGGCCTACTCCAAGATTACCTATGGCTTGTAATTTCTGCAATAAATTGGGTCATAAAACTTACAAATGTAATTTTAAGAAATTATATGACCATGGTGCAAAATTAGTTTGGGTTCCAAGGAACACAAGATTTGGGCTTTCCAAGTTAGAACAACAAAGATTGATTTATATTACTAACTCAAATGGACCCATAAAATGGGTACCAAGGAGATAAGATTTACTTGCTTATTTTTTTCAGACATGTTTTAAGGCAAAGGCAAATAATGAATGGTTCATGGATAGCGGTTGCTCAAGGCATATGACCTGTGAAAGAAGCTTATTTCATAAACTTAAGCCTTGCAACGATGGAATGGTTGCCTTTGGCAATAATGAAAAAGGTAAAATTAAAGGTAAAGGAAATATACATAGTATTTCAAATGCATGCATGGAAGATGTTTTGTTTGTTGAAGGACTCAAACATAATTTAATGAGCATTAGCCAATTATGTGATAAAGGATACAAAGTTGTGTTTGAATCATCTATATGTAATGTATTTGATGGAGAACATATCATGTTTAGTGGTAAAAGATATGGAAATGTATATTTGGTTTCACTTGATGAATTAAATGGTCAATGTCTAATGGTCATTGATAATGATCCACGGATTTGGCATAAAAGGCTTGGGCATATAAACATGGGAAATATAAAGACCCTATGGAAAAAAAGTTCGGTAGAAGGATTACCAAGATTGAAATATGACAAGGACAAGATTTGTAAGGCATGTCAATTATCAAAACAACCCAAGATGCCTTTCTCTACCAAAAAGAAAATTTCCACCACTAGGCCACTTGAATTGCTACACATGGATCTATACGGACCATCCGACATTTTAACCATTGGTGGAAAGAAATATGTATTTGTGATTGTTGATGATTTTTTAAGATTTACATGGATAATTCTATTAGCTAGCAAAGATGAAACCTTCTCTATGTTTGCAACTTTTGTGAATTTGGTGCAAAATGAAAAACAAAGTACAATTGTAACCATAAGAAGCGATCATGGTGGGGAATTCGAAAACAAACGATTCATAGAATATTGTAATGAAAAAGGAATTCACCACACATTTTCTGCACCAAGAACTCCACAACAAAATGGAGTAGTTGAAAGGAAAAATAGAACTATACAAGAGATGGCTAGAACAATGCTAAATGAGAGCAATTTATCCAAGAAATTTTGGGGTGAAGCTGTAAGTACAGCTTGTCATGTTTTGAACCGAGTTACTATTCGAGCAATCTTGAAAAAGACCCCATATGAACTATGGAAAGGAAGGAAACCAAATATTTCTTATTTTCATGCTTTTGGATGCACATGCTATGTTTTGAACAATGGAAAAACCAACTTGGGAAAACTAGATGCTAAAAGTGATGAGGCAATATTCCTTAGTTACTCATCAAATAGCAAAGCATATAGAGTATTCAATAAACAAAACCAAGTTATAGAAGAATCCATACATGTTGTATTTGATGAATTTAACCAAACTCCGAGAAAGGAGGATGAACTAAGTGATGCAGATGAGACAAAAAAAAAGAACAACCAAAGGAACTCGAGCTCAAGCCAGAAAATCTCATGGAGGAAGAGGTAAGTGAAGGTAATGATCCTTAGAAACCTCCAACTGATTTAAAGTTCAAAAATGCCAATCCAATTGAACAAGTTATTGGTAATGTATATGAAGGAGTGAAAACTAGAAGATCAAAACAAAAAATTTGTGGTCAATATGTTTTTGTATCAAAAATTGAACCAAATACCATTGAACAAGCTCTCAATGATGAAAACTGGGTCATTGCAATGCAAGAAGAGCTAAACCAATTTGAAAGGAACAATGTATGACATTTAGTTCCTAGACCAAATAATCATACAATCATTGGTACCAAATGGGTATTTAGGAACAAATTAGACGAAAGCGGTCTTGTAATAAGAAACAAGGCCAGATTAGTAGCCAAAGGGTATTCCCAAGAAGAAGGAATTGATTTTGAAGAATCATATGCACCCGTGGCTAGATTAGAAGCCATACGTATTTTACTAGCATTTGCTTCTCATATGAATTTCAAATTGTTCCAAATGGATGTAAAAAGTTCATTTCTGAACGGATATTTGAATGAAGAAGTGTATGTTGAACAACCCCCAGGATTTGAAGAAAAGGATCAATTGAAATATGTTTATAAATTGACCAAAGCATTATATAGATTAAAACAAGCTCCAAGAGCTTGGTATGAAAGGTTGAATAAATTTTTGATTGATCATGAGTTTCAAAAAGGAAAAGTTGATACTACTTTGTTCATTAAATATAAAAATAAAAATATTTTAATTGTACAAATTTACGTGGATGATATAATATTTGGTGCTACTGACAAACATCTATGCCAAGAATTTTCTAAGATTATGCAGAGCGAATTCGAAATGAGCATGATGGGAGAATTAAATTTCTTTCTTGGACTGCAAATCAAGCAACAAAGTGAAGGGATATTTCTAAACCAGTCCAAGTATGTCAAAGATATGCTCAAGAAATTTGGTATGCAAAACAGCAAAGGGGCAAATACTCCAATGAGCTCTACAATCAAGATCGACACGGATGAAAACGGTAAATGTATCGATCAAAAGCTTTATAGAAGCATGATAGGTTCTTTGTTATATTTAACTGCTTCTAGACCCGATATTCTCTTCAGTGTTTGTATGTGCTCTAGATTTCAAGCATGTCCTAAAGAATCACATCTACTTGCTGTAAAAAGGATTTTTAAATATTTGATAAAAACTACCAATCTTGGCCTATGGTATCCAAAGGGGTCAACCTTTGATTTAATCAGCTATTCGGATGCAGATTTTGCCGGCTATAAAGTAGATAGAAAGAGTACTAGTGGAACTTGTCAGTTTCTTGGACATATGTTGGTTTCATGGTACTCAAGAAAACAAACAAGCGTTGCTCTATCTACTGCGGAAGCCGAATACATAGCCACCGGTAGTTGTTGTGCCCAATTACTTTGGATGAAACAGCAATTGAAAGATTATGGTGTTGATTATTTTGATATTCCTATTAGATGTGATAATACAAGTGCAATTTGTCTAACTAAGAATCCTGTACTGCATTCAAGAACCAAGCATATTGATGTAAGACACCATTTCATTAGAGAACATGTTGAAAACCATGATATTTGTTTAGAATATGTGAAAACAGAAGACCAAATTGCTGATATCTTTACCAAACCACTAGCCAAGGAATCATTTTGTAAAATCAGGAATGATATGGGGATGATAGAGATAAATTAAGAAAAATTAAACAAGAAACTAAAATCTGAAAAAGGTCAAGTCGATGAGTCAAGTCGACTCCATGGGAGCCAAGTCGACTTCGCCAAGTCGACTTGGGAAAGTGAAGTCGACTCCGCTTCTATAGCGAAGTCGACTCCACAGGGTCGAAGTCGACTTCGCCTAGGGCAAGTCGACTCCGCGCGCGCGACCGTCTGACTTCTCTTCCCTTTTTCTTCTCCTCTCTTCTTTTCTCCCTCATTTCCCGCTATTTTTCTTCTCTTCCTTCTTCGGCTCTGGCGAATTCCTTGCTCCGGTCTATTCCCTTCCATTTTCGACATTCTCTCATCTCCGGCAAGCTCCTAGCTTCGGCAACTTCTCCGTCTCTCAAAGTTCATCTCTCTCATTCTCACTCTCTGTTCCCACTCTTTTTCTCCCAAACTCCATTTCTCCTTCCTTCTCAACTTAAATCCTATACTCTCAACTCCCTTTTTCCAATGGCACCAAAAGCTCGACTCCCAAAGATAGCAGTCAAAAAGCCAGCCCAAAGACCAGTGCCCCGACCTTCCCAATCCACCACAGAAGAGGAAGTTCCTAGAAAACAAAGGACACCCGCTAAGAGAGCAAGGGAGGAACCATCGACATCAACGGGTAGACGGGTTCAATTTCAAACTACTACTCAATCGTCTGATCGAGCTCCGAAGTCGAAAAGTCAACCTCAAAGTTCATCCACCTCAAGAATTCCTATCAAGAAAGGGCAAGTCTTGAAGATGCCCACGACCTACTTCAAGACTGAGCAGCAACATACCCGCTTCTACAAACATTTCTATGAGCGGAAGGTATTCATTCCTAAGATAATCGATTTCAAATTTCTTAGCGACTACGAGTTTGATATAGAAGAGTTGCTCGACTTCCAAGGTTGGACACAACTATTAAAGTCTGACGAAAGGATCTATCCCGATCTCACTAGACTCTTCTACTATTTATGGGATGATACTAATTTCTCAGCCTATGTCAAAGGAAGCGAGATGTATCTGGGTTCTATAAATAACCCAAATCAAAATGAAGCCTTAAGGAGAATCGGGAGCATTCTTCAAGTACCCTATGAAGAAGAACGACTTCCTAATGACCTGACAATGGACAAAATCTACAATGGGCTGACAAAGAGCAACAAGTACCATGCGGGCACAAAGTTTTTGCATTACATGGATCTTTCTCCTAGGCTCAGAGTCCTCCGTCTGCTAATCGCCCACTATATCTATCCAAAAGGGGGCGGGAGAAATCAATTGAATCCACAAGAAGCTATGATCCTGTGGAAGTTAATAAATAAAGTCAAGATCAGCCTTCCCAGGCTATTTCTAGAAGCCTTGGCATGCAAGAAAGATAATCCAAGAGGCGTACTACCTTACGGATCCTGGATCACAAGAATCCTTGAGCGGTTCGAGGTAGATATTGACGGGGAATCATTTGAAGTCCCCAAAACGACAAACGCCATCAACAAGGCTCTGCTCCAAAGAATGAAAATCAACCTGGAGCAATTCAGAGATGATCGAATCATGGAGAAGCTAGGCGAGCCAGCTAGAGAGCATGAGGACCATGCACAAGCTGAGGGGGAGCAACCTCCCGAAGCACCGCCTGCTCAAGAAGAACCCGCATCTCCCATATCGCACGGATCCTATTCTCCACAAGGATCTGCTGCACCTGAACGGGCGCCTCCAACTTCATCTGAAGAGGTCACCTTGAAGGTTCTTAGAGATGAAATCATTGCCATCCGAGAATAAATGGGGCAACAAGAGAACCGGATGACAAGTCTTGTACCGGAGTTCTAAATGCACTTCAGGATATGCATTCCCGACAGGATCGAATCGATCGGGAATTGCGTACCATCCGATATCACCTCGCCTCAGGCCGTCACAAGAAGCGACCCATGCCTGAACTTGATCCCTTCGAATCGGGTTCAGTTCATCGCGAGCCATCTCCTGCACCCGTTTCCTCCTTCTACTCATCAGCCCATGTCCGTCCCATCAAACTAACTCAATCTGTCTATCCCATTTCCCAATTTCAATTTACCAAGTCGTTGGTAATTGCATCATTTTTGATAGATTGACAAAAAGGGGGAGAAGATAGATTAGGTTTAAGTTTTTTTTTGGTTAGGTAGTTTGTATCTAGGGTTTCATTTTTGCTTACTTTGAAATTTTGTAAAATGAAACTTGATATATATGAAAGATGCTTTATAAATGATACACCTGTTAATGATTGTTTCTATACTTTGATTAAAAGGTATGCTTTGCTTGAAAAGTATTCAATATGAACTCTACGTTAAATGATCTGAATATGTTTTGAACTCTATGACAATGCTCTGTTTCTTTTTACGAACATGTCTTTGATTGAAAGTTATCAACTCAAATTAAGTTTTGTCAATCATCAAAAAGGGGGAGATTGTTGGAAACAATGTTCAAAACAAAACAAAATTGATCAAAGCATGAGTTTTGATGATTAACAAAGACTAATTTGAGTATATCAAGTATACTAATGAGTTTGCCAAATGTTTTAAGGAACTGAAATAGTCAAGTCGATCCCCAAGTCGACTTGGACTTCGACTTAGGGTGAAGTCGATCCCGAAGTCGACTCCATTATCAACTTGAAACAGAACTTCAAGGGCAAAATCAAAACTGGAAGAATAGCAGGTGAAGTCGCAGGCTAAGTCGACTCCACTTGCGACTTGGGAAGCCAAGTCGCAAACGAAGTCGACCTCACTATCGACTTTAGTCGAGAAAAACTGTCCAGACCTGATTTTGGGGCACAAATCTGCCCAAGTCGCAGACGAAGTCGACTCCAGGTGCGACTTGGGCAAAGTCGCAGACAAGGTCGACTCCACCTTCGACTTAAGAAGTTCAGACTTGAAAGATGCATTCCCAAGCTCATTCCAAGAATCTATTTGGACTTTCTCAAATCCAAGTAATATGCAAAGTCCATGTCCAAGATTAACTTGAGTATTCTTGAGATTCAAGGTAATGATTCAAGTTCAAGTTCAAATCAAGTCTATCAAGTCAAAGGAAAATTTTCAAGCTTGCTTCCAAATGAAGATATATTCAAGATATGAAGATCAAACGACTCCAAGGCAAGCAAGGTGCATGAATATATCATGCAAGGACTCAAGCTCTCCTAAGTTCTACAAGGCTCAAGCAAATCCAAGATGGATCAAGGTCAAGCTCTTCATAAATCACAAGACCTACAAGTATGAGGAGCCACTTGACAATTAAAAGGACTAAAGGAAGAAAGCCAAACAAGCTAGAAGCAAAATCAAATGAGGATCAAGGCATTATTGGCGAAGACCAAATCAAGTCGCAACCCAAGTCGACTCCAGGATCGACTTGAGTTGAAGTCTGAGGCCAAGTCGACCCAAGTCTCAGACTTGGAAATCTGAAGAACCCAAGTCGCAGGCCAGGTCGACTCCATGTGCGACTTGGAAGCCAAGTCGCAGGCCAAGTCGACTTCATCTTAGACTTGGAAAATAACGTTCAAATTTTTGAACGTTGGAGCGCATTTAATGCGCGCCAACCACCTTCTAACGTTCGGATTCCCTCCACAATTATAAAAGGGAGTTATTGTGGATGAGGGAAGTAGCCGAGAATCATTAAGTATGCATAACTACCATCTACAAGAGCTTTAAAGAGATCAAGCCAATCAAAGAGGAAGAACTTTGCTTCAAACTGCAAGAGCCCAACTACTGATCATTCAAAGCCAATTCAACAAGTTCTTCTCTGCGCCAAACTGCTTCTACACAACTGTAAAGTGTAGTTTTCTTATTGTTTATTTTGTATGTGTTGAACTTGATTTAGTTTGAGGAACTAAGATCAAGTGTAAGCAAAGTAGTGTGTGATTGGAGTGTAACTCATCACCTATTTGTGCTGTGATTTGTTGATGCCCCCTAGAGCTGGAATCTAGAAGAGAGCAGTGACTCTAATTGTATTGAGAGAATACAATAGTGGAACCCAAGTCACAAGGAGTGTGAGCTTGGAAGAGTGGAGTAGGGAGGTTGCCCAAACCACTATAAAAATCCTGTGTGCTTGATTTATATTTCTGCCATTTACATTACATTGCTTTCCATTTCGTTTCTTCATTAAGGGGACTGGATTAATCTGGGGTTAAGTTTCTGTTTAAGATATAAAATTTTTAAATACCCAATTCACCCCTCCCCTCTTGGGTTTTGCCATCAACTCGGGACCAACAATATGAAGGTATTAGGCATGATACATGTATGCCTTGAATGATTTATGGATGATTTTAGGATTTTATTATATTTTGCAATTAGGGTTCAATTAAGAACGGTGATTAAAAATGTAATCGCCGAAGCCCAAAGTAAGTCGGTATGACCCGTGGGGCTTAATGAGGATTAGAAGATGTTAATATGGCATAAATAATTATTTTAATTTTCATGATTTAATTTATGGAAATTAAAATGATAATTATGGAATTATGTTGGAAAATGTAGAAAATTCATAACTTGATGCCTATAAGGCGGATTGAGGTGAAATGTTAAATATAAGCTCATGATTATGGGCTTGACCTAATGTGTGGATTGGATTAAGGTAAATGTGATGAGATTAAGATGATAAATATTTATTTTATTTTATTTTAATCTCACACTCTAAGGATATTTCAAAGGGTCATAGCTTGACATAGAAAAGTCGGATTGAGATGAAACTTGAAATGATTGAATAAAAGTATGAAATCTATGATATAAATGGATTGGATTAAGATAATTATCAAGGAATTTTCTTAATCACAAAAGGACGAAACCCATTTAATGTGGTAGGACCCACATATGAGGTGTCATGTGATGGGAATTTTGAGCATTTTGTGATTTTTAGAAAATACAAAATGCATGGATAATGATGAAGCTAATGTGGAAAAAAATTTGACACATGTATGGAGGGGATGAATGGACACTTGGACGGTCTAGATTGTGACACCAAATCAAGGCCAAGTCAATGCCTCTAACCGTGGTTGAAATGGTGCAAACCAAGGTTGAATTGCAACCATATAAAAGAGGCAAAGGGGGCATCCCATGGACGTGTTTTGCAAGGCATAAAATTAAGGAGAAAATCCTAAAAAAGGGGAAGCAAGTGGGGGACGCCCAAGGCAGCCCTATGTAAGAGAGAGAAAGGGGCACTTCACGTCCCGTTTAGTGGACGTCTTGAGAGAAAAAAATAAGGAGGAAAAATCCAGCAAGCCTCACACGACCTCAGTAGCAAGGAGGAGAGGAAAAGAGGAAGAAAAGGAGAAGAAAAAGAGGAAGGAAAAGCTTGGTAGCAAGCTCAAAAAGTTCGGGACAAAGAATCAACTAAATCGGGTAAGTACCCGTTGAGTTTAAGCCTTCCAATTTTCAAGTTTTCTTCTTGAATTGGAATTATGGTTTTGAGTCATAAAAGACATCTTAAGGAACATATTTCAAAGATTTCAGATGCTTAGTTAAATACGTTGGTTTATAAAGTTTAATTTGAGGATTAATCAACCCATATCATCTAATCTACACTCATGTGTAGTAAATGTGGACCTGGAAAGAAAAATATCAAAGAAATAGTTAATAAACGATTTTCAGCATAAAAATGTGTGGAAAGACTCATGATGTGGTCATTAAGGAACTACCTAATTTTCAGCTTAAAAGGATGTGAAACCCCAACCTAAATAAGATTCAATGTGTGCATTGAACAGGTACATGTGACTTATATATGATTAAATGAAAATTTTGGATGATTTTAAGATTTTATGATATTTTGCAATTAGGGTTCCATTAAGAATGGTGATTAAAAATTTAATCGCCGGAGCCCAATATGAGTCAAGGTGACTAAAGGGTCATAATGATGATTAAAACATACTAATGTGGCATGAATGTTTAGTTTAATTTCTATGATTTAATTAATGGAGATTAAAATGGAAATTGTGGAATTATGTTGGAAAACACTAGAAAATTCATAACTCAACGCCTGTAAGGCGGATTCAAGTGAAATTTGAAATAGTAATTGATGATGTTGAGCTTGTTATTATGGAATTATTGGATTATGAAAATCCTTGATGAAATTGGATTAATGATTTATTGATTATATCTCAATTTCAACCGTTAACTTTAAACGGCTATAATGGGAGCTAGGAAAGTCGGATTGAGGTGAAATTTGAAACGGTTGAATAAAATTATGAGATCAACATTTTAGATGGCTTGGATTAAGCTTCAAATGTTGGAAAAAATTCCTGCATTAGAAAAGGTGTATACCGTTGACTTTTACACCTCAAAAGTACCATGCATTTAAGGCAAAAGGTGCATGAATTGAATGCAATTTTTAATGGTCGAAATAGGTGTCAATTGCAGGTGAAATACAAGTTATTTTATGATTAAAAATGTGGGAAAATTCGTGGTTTATGCTGCTGGAATTAATGAGCTAGAGGTGAGCTCAAAGGGACCTAGGCAAGGTGGCAATGCATGGACGTTCCAAGCAATTGCTGTTTGGATTTTTGTGAATTTTTATTTTATAAATAATTCACATGAATAGCTGACATGTTGGGATGCATAAATAAGCATTTAATTACGTGGAAAAAATCCAAGAAAATTCGTGATTTGCAGCTGCCATGAAAGATGGAAAAATGGGCAGCTTGTATATGCAAATGACGTCCCATGTTTGATGCTGCTGTAATGAGTTTTATTAATTTTTTTTAATACCAAATTAACATATGAATTAAGGGATAATTATGTGTATAAATTACCCACATTTTGGGATTTTAAAAAATGATAAAAATGGGCAGCAAGTGACATGCAAAGGCTGGACAGATTTGGACGGTCTTGATGCATGCAGATTTTTGCAATTAAGAAAAGGTGAAAAATATAATTTATTTGGCTAATATTTATCGAGCACATTAAGAGGATATGGAGTCATTAATTGGCTGAGGAAAATAAGTTCCAAAGGTGGGGCCCACTGCTGGAAAATCCAGCTCCTCAAAGGCATGCACGTTCACATGAGAGAAAGAAGGTGTGAACGTCCAAAGGGTTTTTTTGCTTAGCAAGAAAACCAAATTTTCTAACTCCCAGCCCCTTGAATGTGCCAAGTAGAGGAAAACCAAGACAAAATCAAGGGAAAAAGAGGAAGAAAGAAAGAGGAGAAGTGGAGGAAAGCAAGCATTTTAACTTTGGATTGAATCCCCTCAAGTTCAAGTAAGTATTGTGTTATTTGGAATTGGTTATCTTGAGTTCTTGAACTCCAAAATTCTAAACATGAAATGGATGTTTAAAACATGATTTAAAGTGATGATTAAACATGCTTTTGAATGAATATGGAATGGGTATTAGCTTGCATGCATGAAATTCCATGATTTAGATGATGAAAAGCGGAAGTTTTGAATGATATATGATGTTATAAATTAAATTATGGACGGAATAGTAAATGGATGAATTTTAGTATGTAAATTTTTTATAAGAATAATTTTTTTTTTAAGTATCGACCCAAATTTCAGCTTAAAAGGATAAGTACGTTGCAAATTAAAAATCTGAGAAAATTAACCCAAATAGGGTAAAACGGGCGACAGGATAAGCTACAGAAAATGATTTTTAATAATTTTTATACAAGGATATTTGGGATAAAATGTTTATGGGATATAAAATACATATTTAGGATCACATAAAAAAATTAAAAATTAGGTTTTTATGGGTATAAATATACCCAATAATTTACGTGATTAAGGCTGACTGAAAATGAATGCTACTGCTTAGCAAGGTAAAAATGAAAAAATAAATAAATAAGGTCAATATTTCGTTCTAAAATTTTTATTAAAGTTAATTCATGAAGTTATTAAAGTGTGGTATAAAATTGAGATCAAAAATACTTGATTTGATATTAATTCAAGTTTTTGACATTTCAGTACGCTTGATTTCAGCATATGTGGATAGTTTGAGAAAAAAATCAAAAAGAAATATGAAACCTATGTATAAATGATCCAAATTGATATATGTGTTAAATCCTTAAATATGGATTAATAAAAGTGAGATTATTACTGAAATTTTGGATTTATATAATTGCCTAAGGTTATGTGTCAAATGACACGTTAAACGGGTGAAAAATGGGTTCCAAACTAGCTGTTCTGAAAACCTATGACAAGAGGATTTAAAACCCATAAAAATACCCTAAATTCAGTGGTAATTAAGGTTAATTAAACTGCTGAAATATGGATTATATTGCTAGCTTAGAAAATTTTATGAAATCCATTATGTATATGTTTCCAAATGTGCATATGTGAAGGAATAGATATGCAAGGGTGATGAATGATTTGTGAAATTTGTTTTTGTGAAAAAATGTATGAAAATATGATATATCTCATGAATATATTACTGTTTAGGAAAATTTTCCATAACACATATTATATGTATCTTCAAGAGAGTTTAAGTGCAAGATATGAATGATGGAAAGGGGTAATGAGTTAATGTGATTTGCTAAAATGCAAAATGGATGGAAATATATTGAAACATGTAAAAAAAGTTCTGTTTTGATAATATTTGTTAATCTCAAAATTTGGGATTGATATATGAAGCTTAACTCATAAACATGTGCTTAAAGTAAGCACTAATGAAAGAAATGTGAAAAATGGATAAGTAAATGATAGAAGAAGGATATATGTTAATGAAAAATGTATGGGTTGGAAAACTAAGTTATGTGCAAGCATATGAGATTTGTATATATAAATGCAATGTCGTTTTTATGCGTATAGGCAAGGAAAAGAATAGAAGGAAAAGGGATTATGGCGATCTCAGGTAAGCAAGCAAACTTTCTAAAATGCATTTCCTTTCTATGTGATTGATATGATTGCAATATTTATGTTTATATTTTAATGAATGGGCAAGCACAAGTTTTGAATATGACGACTTTAATGCAAAGCCATAAGTTTTGAAAAATGATGACTTTAATGAAGAGTCTCAAGGTTTACTTCATAGGAAGCAAGCAACACTTCTTAAGATAAATAATTTATCCTAAGTGTTGCCAAGGATGAGAATGCTTCATGTTAATAGAATTGAGAAATTTTGCTTTTGAGTAAGCAAGTTTTTCATGCTAATATTTTTTTTAAGGATTTCATGTTTGATATCGATGGTTTTAAGGATTTGCTTTTAAGCAAGCAAGTTCTATATGATATTGTTTCAACAGCATTTTATAAGAAAAAGGGAATTTTACCCTTTTTCACAAAATATTGTTTGTAAATGAGTTTTGAGTTATTTTTACAATAACTCGCGATAAACAATGATGAAAAGGATTTATTTTGCTGGGGTCAAGATAATTAAATAGTAAATGATGTTTTGGACATAGTCTATATGTTTTAAAATGATGTTTTGAAAAGTTTTGATTTCCTTTAGATAAGGAAATCTATGTTAAAAATGTTGGAAAAATATTTATACGGATGTGTTAAAAAGGGATTTATGGATGACCAACCTCTTATGATTGATTTCATAAATGGTTTGATTTCAGGTTGCTTAATGGCATACAAAAAACTGTACAATTTCCCTATATGTAAAAATAATAGATATGTGGACAATTATTAAATTTTTAGGTTATGGACATGGGGATAGCATAATTGCATAACTTATGTAAACAAAGTCCTGAAATGGAAACCAAGCAAATAATAGAGAAAAATATAATTTATTTATAGAAATCCATAAGTTTTGAAATTCTTTTATTAAAAGGATTTTAAGATGTATTGTTTCTCAAACATTTCAAATGTTTATCAAAATATTTTACTCAAAATGTTTCTAAAAGAACTTAAGGAAGGTCATCCTAAAACTAGATTTCAAATAACAACTTGTTAAAGTGAGTGCGCTCGCTTACAAGTTGACACGGACTGCGGTCTGTGATATGATTTTGAAAATTATTCTTAAATATAGACTTCGGTCTACGATTTTTGTGCATATGGATGCAGGCTGCGGTCTGTGATCTCGATTTAAAAGAACATGCGCTACGGTCTATGGTTCTTTAAACTAAACGGACTGCGGTCCGTCAGGATAACGTACGGTGCACCGGTACAAGGAATAGGCCGGTTGTAGAGCACGGTTGGGATGACCGGGGCCCACTCTACATAAGGCCAAGTCGCTAAGGGATGACAGGAGTGCCAGCGGCGCCCTCCCTGAGATGGGAGCAGGATAAATAAACAGCTGCTGGGATAGCGTGTTGTTAAGGATTCTCTTTCAAAAGGTAGCATGATCACTTGCTAAGTGTCACTGCTAAATGGGGAGAAATGCATTTGCATATGTTTTGCTTTTCAAAAGCCTAAAGATTGGGATATAAAAGCATCTATACAAAAAGTTATCCTAAAAAGGATTTTTATGAGCTAATATGCATATGTTACCCTAAAAGACGGGGGTGTTATACACAAAAGTGTACATAACGGGGATAAAAGAAAATATTTTTATGCAAATGCAGTTATGAAAATGATTTATGTATTTTATTTGCCTTGTTTGCTATAAATAAGCCCCGAGACGGGGATTATGAAAAAGATTTATGATAAACGTGGATTGAACATAAGAATGTCAATTTCTAAAGAGCCCTAAATGATAAGGGTTTATGGACATGAGAATGTCCAATGTTAATGTGCTTAAATAAAAAGTGTTTTAGGACATATGAATGTCCATTGCCAAAGGAAGCTATATGAAAAATGTTTTGAGATATAAATGTCTCTTGGCTAAAAGATTTTATGATGACTTATGTTAATGATATTTTGAGACATGAGATGTCTCCTTTGCCTAAGGATTTATAAGAAAAATGTTTTGGACGTAAAACGTCTACTAGCAAACGATGATTTCATGTATTGTCTAGTGTTCATATAAGAATTAAAGGGATTCCATCAGAGAAGGTAAAATGTGTATGTTTTGCCTTAACAGGCCTACACGTGGCATGTAACTGGTTTTATGAATGAATGCTTAATGAAAAATATTTCATTATGTTATTTCAGGACATATATATGTCCTCAGAAAAAAAAGATATTCTCAATGTTTATGAAAAGGTTTTCAAGAAGCCTTGCCCTAAAGATAAAATGCTTGCTTACTGAGTTGTCACTCACGTTTTATTTTCCCAACCCTTAGATAGGTACCAGGGAAACTCAAAAGGTTGCGAACCTAAGACATGGAGGAAGGTACGTGATGATAGCCTTGAAGGCTATGAGGAATGAAAAGCATGAATATGCTAAGGTAAGCTAAGATATTATAAGTTTCATGTACTAAGGCAAGCTAAGGAGTATGTGAACTTAATTAGAATTTTAAGTTCTATATATGATTCAAAGATTGATTGTATGAATGTATGGATGTAAAATGTGATGTTTAAGTCAAGGAAACTTTCACTGTAGAAAGGCAGGTAAAGATGCTATGTGTTTATGTATATCCGAACTTAGATAGAATTCTAAGTTCCATGGGAATTAATGACTGAATGTATGCAAATATGATGTGTACAATGATTGATTGTATAATGATAGGAATGAAAAGAAGCTATGAATGAACATGATGAATTTCATTACAAGTGAAATGTCACAATGTGTGATGATTATCGTGTCAAGTTATGAATGATAACAGATGAATAAATGAAAAAAAATTTGGACATATTCCAATTAAGAACCCGCCGTGTGATCAGGGCAACAATCCTGATTCACATTTACCAATCGATAGATCTTGAGGTAAGGAAGTGACATCTCAGTTCGGGGCGCCACAAAGGATAAGCGAGTTGCAAATTAAAAATCTGAAAAAATCAACCTGAAAGGGATTGAACGGGTGGCAGGATCAGCTACACCAAATGATTTTTAATAATTTTTATACAAGTAATTTTGGCCTGAAAAGTTTATAGGATATATAAGACATATTGAGGATCACATGAAAAAAATAAAAATGAGGTTTTGATTATTTTGAAGTTTTGATTGGTATAAATATGCCCCGTAATTTACGTGATTCAAGCTATCTGAAAAGGGATGCTGCTGTTCAGCAGAATAAAAATACCAAAATAAATATAAATACTAAATATTTCATGCTGAAAATATTTATATGATTAATTCATGTAGTTATTAAAGTATGGTAAAAATTTTAGATCAAAACTACTTGATTTGATATTAATTCAAGATTTTGAGAATTCAGTGTGCCTGAATTCAGCATTATGGACAGCTTAAGGAAGAAATCAAGATAAATGTTAAATTTCAGGTTTTTATGATGGAATTTGACTTATAATGGGATATAAATCATGATTTAGCGTAACTCATATGATGATTTATGAATAGGTTGCTGATTTTATAAGGTATGGAATCTAGGGTTGCATATATGACTCGATTTTTCCATTTTTATGTTAAAACTGGTATGGAAATGAGATTAAATGATTTATGGATGCCCAAAAGGATTTGTGATGATGAGCCCCAAATCTGATTTTTATGAATTTTATGAAAAGATGTCCAAATGGGGTGAAAACGATACCCGAAATGGATGAGAAAGTTGTTGTATGGAAACCATTTAATTATGGGATGAAAATATGTGTTAATAACCTAAATTTGGTTTAAGAAAATTATGGTTTAATGCTGGAAAATTTGGATTAAAAATCTGTTTAAATCATGGCTAAAGAGAGCATTGAAACGACGAAAATCAGATTCTAAAGTTGCTGTTTTGGGAACCCCATGATAAATGGATTATAAATCCAAAATTAAACCCTAAATTATGTGTTAATTAAGGGGTTTAATCATGATGGAATTAGAGACAAGTTGCTGTTTTGAGAAATTTTAAGAAACACATGATTTATGTGTTTAGAAATGGACGTATATGAAGAGATAAGTATGAATAAATGATATGTGAATTATGTAAGTTGTTAAAATGAAAAAATTCATAACAACATGATGAAAAATGTGGATTAGAGTTCTGTTTAATTAAATAATGATAATCTCAAATTTTGAGATTATTATATGAAGTCTAAGTGAGCAACTAAGTGCTTAAAATGAGCACCGTAATATGAAAAATGAAAAATATGTTAAAAATGATAAATGGAGGTAATGAACCTCTAAATAATGATTTAATGAAGGATTATTATAGGTATGTAAGTTTACCCTACATAAGGGTAATAAAAATGAAAGGAATGAATGAATAATGTGATGTATAGGTTATGATACGTATGAACGCCCGATTTGAAAGACAAGTGGGCTAAGCTAGTGTAATGTAGGTCCAAATGGATTTATGTAGGTTGGAAAACCTAAGTAATATAAGTATTTAAGGATGATGCAAATAAATGAAATGTTATTTTCATTTATCTAGGCAAAGGCAAGGAAAATAATGGAAGAAAAGGACTATGATGATCTCATGTAAGCAAGCGAACTTTCTAAAATATTGTTTTCTTTCTATATGATGATATGTGAATGAAATATTTATCATTATGTTTTGACAAATGGGCAAGCACAAGTTTTGAAAATGACGGCTTTAATGCAAAGCCACAAGTTTTGGAAAATAATGACTTTAATGAAAAGTCTTAAGGTTTGTTTCATGGAAAGCAAGCGACACTTTTTAAGATAAATAATTTATCACAAGTGTTGCCAAGGATGGGAATGCTTTATGTTAATGGAATAGAGAAATTTACTTATGAGTAAGCAAATTCTGCATGATGATTATTTTAAAGGATTCTATTGAGTTATGCCGATGGTTTTAATAATTTGCTTTTAAGCAAGCAAGTTCTTTGTAATGTTGTTTCAAAAGTATTTTATAAGAAAAAGGAAAATTTTCCTTTGTCACGAAGAAATTTTAGAAGATAATATTTGGGTTTTCTCTTATGATGTGTTATGATAAATAGCTAGGTTTATGAAAGAAGAGAAAAAGTGATTTGATTTATGGAAAAAGATTGATTTTTTTATGCTAGGTTATTTAAATATAAACAATGATTTGGACAGGGTCCATACGTCTTGAAATGATATTCGAAAAGTTTTGATTTCCTTTAGATAAGGAAATCTATGATGAAAATGTCTTCAAAAATGGTTATACGAATGTTGTTGAATGGGGTTTAAGGATGACCAACCTAATAGGTGATTTCATAAAATGGTTTAATTTCAGGTTGCTAAATGGCATGCAAAAGACTGTGCAATTCCCCTTTACGTAAAAATAGTATAATAGATATGTGGACAATAAGTTAATTTTTTGGTTATGGAGAAGAGGATGGTATAATTGCATAACTTTTGTAAGCAAAAGGCCCTAAAATGGAAACCAAGAAAATGTTAGAGAAATATATGGTTTATTTTTGGAAATCCAAAAGTTTTGAAAAATTTTTTAATGGTTTTTAAGATGTATTGTTTCTCAAATATTTTAAATGTTTATCAAAATATTTTACTCAAAATGGTTTTAAAAGAATTTAAGGAAGGTCATCCTAAAACTAAATTTCAAATAACAACTTGTTTAAAGTGGGTACGCTTCCTTTACAAGTTGACACGGACTGTGGTCTGTGATGTGCTTTTGAAAATGATTTTTAAAGATATAGACTTCAATCTATGATGTGTTGTGAGTATGGTTGCAGGCTGCGGATTGTGACCCCGATTTAAAAGGTCATGGGCTGCGGTCTGTGATATTTTAAACCAAATGGACTGCGGTCTGTTAGAATATGTATGGTGCACTAGTACACGGATTAGGCCGTTGTAGAGCACGGTTGGGATGACCGGGGCCCACTCTACATAAGGCCAAGTCGCTAAGGGATGGCAGGAGTGCCAGTGGCGCCCTCCCTGAAATGGGAGTAGGATAAATGAACAGCCGCTGGCTAGCATGTTGTTAAGGATTCTCTTCCAAAAGGTAGCATGATCACTTGCTAAGTGTCGCTACTGGATAGAGATAAATGCATTTTCTTATGTTTTGCTTTTGAAAATCCCAAAGATTAGGACATGAAACCATTTTAAAGAAAAGTTATCCTAAAAGAATTTTTATGAAATGATTACCCTAAACATAGGGTGTTTTACACAAAAGTGTAAATAACAGAAATGAAAGGAAATGCTCTAAACATTTTCCTTGTTTGCTATAAACAAGCCCCAAGATGAAGAATATGAAAATAATTTATGTCAAATTTGTTTATGGACATAAGAATGTCCATTATTAAAGAGCCTAAATGAAAAGTGTTTATGGACATGAGAATGTCCAATGCCAAAGTTTTTTAATGAAAGGTGTTGTAGGACATATGAATGTTCATTGCCAAAGGAAGCTATGTGAAAAATATTTTGAGACATTAAACGTCTCTTGGTTAAAGGATTTTATGATGAAAAATGTTTTTGGACATAAAAATGTCCTTTGCTTAGAAAGGCTTATGTGAATGATGATTTAGGACATGAGAATGTCCTCCTTTGCCAAAGGAATTATAAGAAAAATGTTTTGGACATATTATGTCCACTGGAAAAAGATGGTTTTATGTAAATGTGAAACCCGGAAACAAGTAAGGTTTATTTATATGCAATTGACATATAAATATGAATCAAGTATAATTTAGTGGAACTATAAATGATTTCCAATTGCAATATTGACGATTTATTGCAATTAGGACAAGTGATTATGAATGATCAATATAAGCCGCTATGGGTCAATGTGATTAAAGAGGCTTAATGAGGATTAGGGAATGTGATTATATTGAGGATAATTACCTCATATAGTATGGTTTAATTAATGGAGATTATGATGCTAATTATACAGTTAGAGTAGAAAATGCTAGAAAATGCATAATTCGATGTCGAGAAGGCGGATTAAGATGAAAATTGAAAGATAAGCACATAATTTTGTGCTTAATCATATGGAAATGATGGATTATGAAAATATTGAAGAAATTAAGGTGGAAAATTGGTCATCACTGTCAAAATTCAAAGATGGTTTCAAATGGGCATAAATTGAGCTAGAAAAGTCGGATTGAGACGAAATTTGAAATGGACGGTTAAAATTATGAGATCTATACAATGAGAGGCTTGGAATAAGCTAATGATGATAAAATCAAGTACTTAATTCCATGATTTAATGGTTAATGGATTAGCTCAAAGGAGCTTGAAAAGGTGGTCATACATGTGGACGATCAAGGGGCCATATACTTGATTTGTTTTAATTTTTAAAAATGAAAAAATGTGTATTTAAATGACCTATGAAGCTTGGGGGATATGTGGACGAGATTTGGGTTGATTTTTATGCCAAGAAAATGCCAAAAAGTCCATGATAAGTGGACCCCACCATATGGACAGCAATGGAGCATGGGAGAGAGGTGCACAGTCAAGCAGCTTTTGGAATTTTTAATAATTTTTTAAATGGCTAAATTAACCCCTAATTAATATAGATACCTAGGGTGATTAAATAATAATTAATTAAAGTGAAAATTCGGTGGAAAAAATGGCAAAACGTTGCTGCAAGTGGACCCCACCCAAGTGGACAGCTTTATTTCAAAGCTCGATATGGCTGTGGAAAAAAATCTGAAAAAAATATTAAATGATTAAATATGTGGCTGAAATTTTTTGTGTAAAATATAGGGTAAATTTTTAAAACTTTACCTTCCATTTTGGGTCGAAATTGTAAAGTAAAAATTGAAAAATAAATGCCTATATAAACAGGCAGTGTGGACGTTCCAGATTTCTGTTTGGGAGAAAAAAATAAAAATGAAAGGTGCAGTGGCTGAAACGATCTAAGGGAAGAAAACATGAAGAAAAGAAGGGGATTTCAAGTGCTCAAAGGAGGGATTATCAATTAATCAAGTAAGTTGTGAGGACCAGGTATTTTATTCTATTTTTATTATAACTTTTCTCTATTTATGAGGTAACTTATGAACATGCTAGTAAGAATTTTACGATATTAATGGATATATAACATACATGGACACGACATTTAGGAGATGTATAGTGCATATGTGCATGTATGATTAGCGTTCCATTGATGGGCACTATGATTAATTATTAAGTCGTATGAGTGGGAGAGTAAATTACTAATTGCAATTAGACCCGATCCATGTTCCGACCCGACCCGATAGGGATTCAGTAATAAAGGAAGCCCGCGCGCGCTAGGGTTCATTTTTCATCCCGCACCCGGCTATCTTCCTTCTTCTTCTCTTTCCGTTCTCTGCGTCTTCTCTTCTTTCCCCACCATTCAGTTCGGGCTAGCCACGGATTCATTCAAGGAAGCTCTACCGACTGTTTGAGGATCATCGACTCGAATCGTGGAAGTTCCGAATCTCTCCATCTAAGTCTGGAGCACTGTTTTTGGGGGAAATTTCGATTCAAGTAAGTAGATGTCGCCCTTCTCGATTTAGTGATGAAATTTTATGTTAAATGCGATGCGAGGCTAGAGGGAATGTATAGCTTCTAACGACTCCATTGTATTAGGCGTAGAGTTCGAACAGTTAGGGTTCATGGTGAATTTACTTTGAATGCGTGATTTCTATGATGTATAAGGCTTCTTAGCAGTTGTTATATTGTTGGAATGTGACGTGAATTGATTTGCCCCAATCGAGAGTATGAATTGAAGGTTCTTTCATTTCGCACCTATCATGTGTTTGATCAAATGCTTGTGTGACAGATCTATGTGTTGAATCTGAATTGTGTTGATGTTGTATGCGTGGTTGCGATGTGTATCATTGTCTGTTATGTATGATGCGTTATCTCAAATAGTTAGTTGTAAGGGTTGTTCATGGCCCCTGATTGACATGAGAAGAGGGTTGTTCATGGCCCTTGATGGACATGAGTAGATGATTGGTTGTTTTGGCCAATTTGTGTGTATTGTTATATGTATACGATCTTGGGAGTGGGTATTGGACCCATGTGTATTAGCTTCATCACTGTATGAGTATCCATCATTATGCTTTATTTGCACTTTGTGCTAACCACTATCTACTTACTGGGTCTATTTAGACTCATATCATTGTTATTGTGCTTTTAGATCGCAGGTCAGAAGGGGAACTTAAGGATGGGACAAGTTGAAGATCAAACATGAGAGACCCTAGCACAATATGTTGATTTCAGTTCTTTTAGACTTGTGCTCTTTTGATAATCATATATGTAGACAATTACTTAGGCGGATTCGCTTTGACAACTATAATATATTTGGTATTTCAGATTGGATTATAATCCTTGTTGATGCACATATGCATGACTATTATATCTATTTGTTGTGTAAGGAAAATATGTAATGATTTCCTTCTATATGAATGTTCTTATTATATGAAAATGCAAGTATATAAATAGGATTGAATGTTACAGATGGAAATGTTATGAATATCAGGTCATGTATTCCATATTACCCCTTGTATGTTATGGGGAGATGCTGCCGAATTTTTCTTAGATTGTGTAGCGCCGTTGATTAGTTATTGAGTATTTTTATGAATGGGGCGTTACATAAGTATATGTTAATTTTGATTTTATACTTCAAATCTGGAAGTTATATGATGTTGTTAACTAAAATATGAACGGAACAGTAAATTGATGAATTTTATCATGAAAAGTTTTTGGAAGAATAATTATGGGGTTATTAAGGAAATAACCAATTTTCATCTTAAAATGATAATCATGTTTCAAATTAAAAATCCGAGAAGATTAACCCAAACAGGGTAAAACAGGTGACAGGATCATCTGTAGAAAATGATTTTTAGTAATTTTTATACAAGGAATTTTGGGCTGAAAAGTTCATAGGATATATAATACATATTCAGAACCATATTAAAAAAATAAAAATTAGGTTTTCATGGGTATAAATATACCACATAATTCACGTGATTACGGCTGACCCTAAACTCACAACACTGTCCAGCACAATGAACATGCCAAAATAAATATATAATGTTAATATTTCTTGATGAAATATTTATGAAAGTTAATTAATGTATTTATTAAGGTATGGTAGAAATTTCAGATTAAAACTACTTTATTTGATATTAATTCAAGTTTTTGAGAATTCAGTACGCCTGATTTCAGCATATGTGGATAGTTGGAGAAAAAAATCAAAAAGAAATATGAAACCTATGTAGAAATGATCCAAATTTATATATATTCTAATAACCTAAATTTTGGTTAGGAAAATTTGGATTAATCACTGAAAATTCGGAATTATATAACTGCCTAAGGTTATGTGTCAAAAGACACGTTAAACGGGTGAAAAATGGGTTCCAAAGTTGCTGTTTTGGAAACCTATGATTAATGAATTTAAATACCATGAAAATAACCTAAATAAAGTGATAATTAAGGAATGATATCATGCCAAAATATGGATTATATTTCTAACTTAGAAATTTTATGAAATCCATTATGTATATGTTGCCAAATGGGCATATGAGAAGGAATAGATATGCAAGGGTGATGAATGACTTGTGAAATTTGGTTTTGTACAAAAATGCATGAAAATATGATATATTTTGTGAATATATTGTTGTTTTAGAAAATTTTCCAAAAAACATATTATATGTGTCTCCAAGAGAATTTAAGTGCAGGATATGAATGATGGAAAGGGGTAATGAGTTAATGTGATTTGCTAAAGTGCAAAATGGATGGAAATATGTTGAAACGTGTAAACAAGGTGCTGTTTTGATAATATTTGTTAATCTCAAAATTTGGGATTGATATATGAAGCTTAAACTCTTAAACATGTGCTTAAAGTAAGCACTAATGAAAGAAATGTGAAAAATGGATAAGTAAATGATAAATGAAGGATAATGAAACTTCATTGAGATAAATGAAAGATCATGATATGCTTGAAAACTATCCTAAGTAAGGATACGAATGTTGGAAACATGTGGAAAATAAGCCAAGTTTATGTTTTGATGATTAAGAAATCAATTTGAGTAAGTTTTGGTCACTAACATGTTTGTGGAAATGATTAAAGGTTATAAATATGAAGAAAATGAAGCATGGCAGGTCAAGTCGATTTCCAAGTCGACTCAGGCATCGACTTAGGCCAAGTCGATCCTCAAGTCGACTCCATCAGCGACTTCAAAATTTCATTTCTGTCTAGAGTTGAAATCGAGAACGAGAGCTGCCGAAGTCGCATCCCAAGTTGGCTCCGCATGAGACTTGGGTGAAGTGGCAGACCAAGTCGACTTCAGCTTCGACTTTAGTACGGAAATTGCCGAACGAGTTAACTCAATGACAGATTTGAGTGGAGATGAAGGTCAAATCGACTCAAACACTCAACATGGACCAAATGAGAATCAAATGAAGATCAAATGAATATCAAAGCAAGCAGGGTTGCATGAATCCATCATGTTGGATCATGAACACATACTCGGACATCTTCCATGCATTCCAAGACTCAAGTACTCAAGAACTCAAGAAAAGGAATCCAAGATTTTCAAGATAAATAATCATACAGTGTTCCAAAGAGATATAAATTAAGGGAATAACATCAATATGAAGAAAATCAAGTGATTAAAGTCATCTCTGAAGATTTCAAGTTCATTAACTAAGCTGAGGAAGTGAAGTCGCACCCGAAGTCGACTTCACCTACGACTTGGGTCAAGTCGAGGACCAAGTCGACCCAGACTGGAGCTTGAAGAAGTTATGGAGAGCCGAAGTCGCACTTGAAGTCGACTTCATCTGTGACTTGGGTGAAGTCGCACCCGAAGTCGACTCCACCTGCGACTTGGGTCGCAACAGTCGAAAATTTTTCAAACGTTGGCACATTAAATGCGCACCACCTACTTCCAAACGTTCGGATTCCCTCAAAAATTATATAAGTCATTCAATACGAACGAGGAGGGTAGTTGAGAATTCATTGAATGAGCATAACTCCCATTTCTAAGAGCTTTAAGTGATCAAGCCAACATTTAGAAGAAGAACCTTGCTTTCAAACTGCCAAGAGCTGCTTGCTAAATCATTAAGCCCATGCTACAAGTTCTTCTCTGCGCCAAATATGCCTCTACACAACAGTAACGTGTAGAAACTTTCTTTTACTTTTATTTATTATATTGAACTTGATTTAGTTTGGGTAACTAAGATCAAGTGTAAGCAAAGTAGTGTGTGATTGGAGTGGAACTCGTCACCTACTTGTGCTATGAAGTGTTGATGCCCCCTAGAGCTGGAATCTAGAAGAGAGTAGCGGCTCTAGTTATATTTGTAAAATACATAGTGGAACCCAAGTCACAAGAGGTGTGAGCTTGGAAGAGTGGAGTAGGGAAGGTTGCCCGAACCACTATAAAATCTTGCTTGTTGATTTTTATTTCTGCTCTCAGCACTATATTACTTTCCATTTGTTTCTTCATAAAGGGGACTAGATTAATCTGGGGTAAAATTTCTGTTTAAGTTAAAAATTTTAAATACCCAATTCACCCCTCCCCTCTTGGGTAATTGCCATTAACTCGGGACCAACAAGTGGTATCAGAGCAGGTCTTTGAGTTTTACCAAAGAGATCTTTTGATATGACATCCCAATCGACTTCTGTTCCCGCATTTGCCAAAGGCCAATATTTTACTAGGCCACCATTGCTTGATGGGAACAATTTCGGCTATTGGAAGCTACGTATGAAACAACTCATCATGGCTTATAGACTCTTGGATTGCGACCCAAGACGGTGTAACCTTGCCTATTGATGAAAGAGCTTCCAAATGGACCGATGAGGAAGTAAGAACTGTTAAGAGCAACGCTAAAGCTATGAACTCACTATTTTGTGCTCTTACCACTTCCGAATATGATAGAGTATCCTCTTGTTTAACTGCAAAAGAAATACGGGATATATTAACATCTATCTATGAAGAAACTTCTCAAGTCCAAGGGACAAGGAGAAATATTTTGATTGGAGAGTTGGAAAGCTTCAAGATGTTAGAAACAGAAAATATTTCTGAAATGTTTGCTAGATTTTCTAAAATTACTAATGTTTTGAAAGGTCTTGGAAAAGCAATTTCTGAATCGGAGCAGGTCATGAAGATTCTAAGGGCGCTACCCGAATCATGGGCTCCAAAGTGTTGGAAATATGTGGAAAATAAGCCAAGTCTATGTTTTGATGATTAACAAATCAATTTGAGTAAGTTTTGGTTACTAACATGTTTGTGGAAATGACTTAAGGTTATAAATTTGAAGAATATGAAGCATGGCAAGTCAAGTCGATTTCCAAGTCGACTAAGGCTTCGACTTAAGCCAAGTCGATCCCCAAGTCGACTCAAGAATCGACTTCAAGACGTCATTCCCTTCCAGAGTTGAAATCGAGAATGAGAGATGCTGAAGTCGCATCCCAAGTCGACTCCGCTTGCGACTTAGGTGAAGTCGCAGACCAAGTCGACTCCAGCATCGACTTCAAAATGACATTTCCTTCCAGAGTTGAAATCAAGACTGAGAGGTGCCGAAGTCGCATCCCAAGTCGACTCCGCTTGCGACTTGGGTGAAGTCGCAGACCAAGTCGACTCCGCTTGCGACTTCGGTGAAGTCGCAGACCAAGTCGACTCCAGTAGCGACTTGGAGGCGTCATTTCTGTCCAGAGTTGAAATCGAGAACAAGGGCTGCCGAAGTCGCATCCCAAGTCGACTCCGCATGCGACTTGGGTGAAGTCGCAGATCAAGTCGACTCCGACTTCGACTTCAATACGAAAACATGCAGATCAAGATAAATGGTAGATTCAAGAGTTTCAAAAGAAGATGAAGGTAAAAGACAACTCAAAGACTCAAGACTCAAGACATGAAGTCAAATGTGAGAATTATAAAGAGTCTCAAAGGAAGAGCAACCAAACAATGAAGGAATTCAAGCAAGCAATGCATTCCAAGATTCAAGTACTCAAGAACTCAAGAAAAAGAATCCAAGGTATTTTATGTAAAGAGATATAAGGAAGAAAATTCAATATGAAGAAAATCTAATGATCAAAGTCATCTCTGAAGATTTCAAGTTCATCAAGCAAGCTGCCGAGGTGAAGTCGCACCCGAAGTCGACTCCACCTGCGACTTGGGTCAAGTCGAGGACCAAGTCGACCCAAACTGCAATTTGAAGAAGTTGCGAACAGGCAAAGTCGCATCCAAAGTCGACTCCATCTGCGACTTGGGCGAAGTCGCACCCGAAGTCGACTCCACCTGCGACTTGGGTCACAACGGTCGGAAAATTTTCGAATGTTGGCGCATTAAATGCGCGCCACCTACCTCCAAACGTTTGGATTCTCTCAACAATTATAAAAGGCAATCAATATTAGCGAGGAGGGTAGCTGAGAATTCATTAAGTGAGCATAACTTTCATCTTTAAGAGCTTCAAGTGATCAAGCCAATTTTTTAGAAGAAGAACCTTGCTTCAAACTACCAAGGGCTGCTTGCTGAATCGCTACGCCTACACTACAAGTTCTTCTCTACGCCAAATCTGCGTCTACACAACAATATCGTGTAGAAACTTTTTTTTATTCTTATTATTGTATTGAACTTGTTTTAGCTTGGGTAGCTAAGAAAAAGTGTAAGCAAAGTAGTGTGTGATTAGAGTGGAACTCGTCACCTACTTGTGCTGTGTATTGTTGATGCCCCCTAGAGCTAGAATCTAGAAGAGAGCAGATGCTCTAGTTGTATATGCCCCCTAGAGCTAGAATCTAGAAGAGAGTGGAGACTCTAGTTGTATTCGCGGAATACATAGTGGAACCCAAGTCACAAGAGGTGTAAGCTTGGAAGAGTGGAGTAGGGAGGTTGCTCGAACCACTATAAAATCTTGTGTGTTGATGTTTATTTCTGCTCTCTACACTATATTGCCTTCCATTCTGTTTCTTCATAAAGGGGACTAGATTAATTCGGGGTAAAGTTTCTGTTTAAGTTGTAAATTTTTAAATACCCAATTCACCCCTTCCCTCTTGGGTAATTGCCATTAACTCGGGACCAACAAGTGGTATCAGAGCAGGTCTTTGAGTTATACCAAAGAGATCTTTTAATATGGCATCCCAATCGACTTTCGTTCCCGCATTTGCCGAAGGCCAATCTTTTGCTAGGCCACCATTGTTTGATGGGAAAAATTTCGGCTATTGGAAGCTACGTATGAAATAACTCATCATGGCTACAGATATGGACTCTTGGATTGCTATCCAAGATGGTGTGAATTTGCCAATCGATGAAAGAGTTTCCAAATGGACCGATGAGGAAGTGAAAACTGTTAAGAGCAACGCCAAGGCTATGAATTCTTTATTTTGTGCTCTTACGGCTTCCGAATATGATATAGTATCCTCTTGTTTAACCGCAAAAGAAATATGGGATACTTTAACATCTATATATGAAGGAACTTCTCAAGTCCAAGGGACAAGAAGAAATATTTTGATTGGAGAGTTGGAAAGCTTTAGAATGCTAGATACAGAAAATATTTCTGAAATGTTTGCTAGATTCTCTAAAATTACTAATGCTTTGAAAGGTCTTGGAAAAGCAATTTCTGAATCGGAGCAGGTCATGAAGATTCTAAGGGCGCTACCCGAATCATGTGTTGGGTCCCGAATAGATGGCAAAACCCAAGAGGGGAGGGGTGAATTGGGTTCTTAAAAATTTCTTTTGGTAACTTAAAAACTTAACCCCTTGTAGAGTTAATCCCCTTTTAATGAAGAAACTGAATGGAAAGCAAAGTAATAAAGAGAGCAGAAATAAAAGCAAGTAGACAAGGATTTTATAGTGGTTCGGGCAACCTCCCTACTCCACTCTTCCAAGCTCACACACCTTGTGACTTGGGTTCCACTATTGTATTCTCTCAATACAATTAGAGCCTCTTGCTCTCTTCTAGATTCAAAGCTCTAGGGGGCATATACAACCAGAGCCTCTTGCTCTCTTCTAGATTCTAGCTCTAGGGGGCATATACAACCAGAGCCTCTTGCTCTCTTCTAGATTCTAGCTCTAGGGGGCATATAACACTTAGCACAAGTAGGTGATGAGTCACACTCCAATCACACACTACTTTGCTACCACTTGATCTTAGCTACACAAGCTAAATCAAGTTCAACACAAATAAGTAAACAATGAAAATAAACTACACTTTACAGGTGTGTAGAAACGATTGAGCGCAGGGAAGAACTTGTAGATGATGGCTTTGAAGTTTCTGATTGTAGCTCTTGCAACTTGAAGCACAATTCTTCCTCCTTGAGTGATTTGATCTCTTTGAAGCTCTTATGGATATGAGTTATTGCTCACTTAATGATTCTCAGCTACTTCCCTCGTTCACCATCAATGCTATTTATAATTTGGAGGGATTCCGAAAGTTAGTGAGTAGGTGGCGCGCATTTAATGCGCCAACGTTCGAAAATAAATCCGACCGTTGCGACCCAAGTCGCAGGTGGAGTCGACTTCGGATGCAACTTCGCCCAAGTCGCAGATGGAGTCGACTTCGGGTGCGACTTCGCTTCTCCGTTGCAACTTCAAGTTCCAGTCAGGGTCGACTTGGGTTCACGACTTGACCCAAGTCGCAGGTGGAGTCGACTTCGTGTGCGACTTCACCTCGTCAGTTGATTTTTCTGAACTTGAATAATTTCGAGATGCTTTGTTACTTCATGCCTTTGCTTCTTTTGTATTCTTCATGTCTTGAATCATTGAGTCATGTAGTCTTAGATATCTTCTTGATTTGAATGATTGAGTTTATACTTCTTGCTTGTACTTGGATTTGTCTTCAAGTGTTTCAGCTTGAGTATCTATGTTGCCTTGATCTTCATCTTCATTTAGTTTGGCTTGAAATCAAGTAATCCAGAACTTTTCATTTGAAGTTTTCCATCTGCCTGAGCGAAGTCGATGTCTGAGTCGACTTCGGCTGTGACTTCGCCCAAGTCGCACTTGGAGTCGACTTCGTCTGCGACTTCGTAATCTTCGGAGCCAGATTTCAACGCTGGACATTTTTGTGCACTTTGAAGTCGATGCTGGAGTCGACTTCGTTTGCGACTTGACTACCCAAGTCGCATGTGGAGTCGACTTGGCCTGCGACTTCACTCGTCAGAATTCCATTTTCAACTCTGTCCAGTTTTGGCTTGTTTGAAGTCGTTTGTGGAGTCGACTTGGGATTCGACTTGGCTTCTATACTTGATTTTCTTCAAATGATTATTCCTTAAACATTTCCACAAACTTGTTAGTAGCCAAGACTTACTCAAATTGATTTGTTAATCATCAAAACATAGATTTAGCTAGTTTTCCTCATGTTTCCAACATCATGGACTCCGAAAATTACTGCAATAGAAGAAGCAAAGGACTTGAACACATTGAAGCTAGAAGACCTTATTAGCTCACTAATGTCACATGAGCTAATCAAGAAAAGAAATGAAGATCACCACAAAGGAAAAAGAGCAATTGCACTAAAAGTCACCCATAACTAGGATAAATCCACCTCCTCATCTCACAACGATGATGAAGACATTGCTCTACTCATTCGCAAATTTCGAAAGTTTGTGAGAAAAGAAAAGAACTTCAAAGACTTCAAAGAAAGACCACGAAGAGAGAAAAAGAAGGAGGTCACAAAATGCTATAGATGCGGCGGTATGGGACATATGCAAGTTCAATGTCCTACCCCCGAAGAGAAATCAAAGGATCAACAAGAAAGGAGGGAAAGACATGAAACCAAAACTGCACCTATCTACAAGCCCAAAGGGAAACATACTACATGGACTAGAAGGCCAATTGTTGAATCAATACATACTTGGAGGCCTACTTCTAGATTACCAATGGCTTGCAATTTTTGCAATAAGATGGGTCATAAAGTCCATAAATATAATTTTAAGAAACTATATGACCATGGTGCAAAATTAGTTTGGGTTCCAAAAAACACAAGATTTGGGCTTTCAAAGATAGAACAACAAAGATTAAATCAGTTTACTAACCCAAATGGACCCATAAAATGGGTACCAAAGAGATAAGATTTATTTGTTCATTTTTCAGATATGTTTCAAGGCAAAGGCAAGCAACGTTTGGTTCATGGATAGTGGTTGCTCAAGGCATATGACCGGTGAAAGGAGTTTATTTCATAAACTCAAGCCTTGCAACGATGGAACTGTTGCCTTTCAAAATAATGAAAAAGGTAAAATCAAAGGTAAATGAAACATTTATAGTATTTCAAATGCATGAATGGAAGATGTATTATTTGTTGAAGGACTCAAGCACAATTTAATGAGTATTAGCCAATTATGTGACAAAGGATACAAGGTTGTGTTTGAATCATCATATGTAATGTATTTGATGGAGAACATATCATGTTTAGCGGAAAAAGACATGAAAATGTATATTTTGTTTCACTGGATGAACTAGATGGTCAATGTCTAATGGCCATTGACAATGATCCATGGGTTTGGCATAAGAGGCTTGGACATATAAACATGACAAATATAAAGACCCTATGGAAGAAGAGTTTGGTAGAAGGATTGCCTAAATTGAAATATGATAAAGATAAAATTTGTAAGGCATGTCAATTGTCAAAACAACCTAAAATGCCTTTCTCTACCAAAAAGGAGATTTCCACCACTAGGCCACTTGAATTGCTACACATGGATCTATATGGGCCATCCGACATTTTAACCATTGGTGGAAAGAAATATGTGTTTGTAATAGTTGATGATTTTTCAAGATTCACATGGGTAATTCTCTTAGCTAGCAAAGATGAAGCCTTCTCTATGTTTGCAACTTTTGTAAACTTGGTGCAAAATGAAAAATAATGTACTATTCTGACCATTAGAAGTGATCATGGTGGCGAGTTTGAAAATAAACGATTCATAGAATTATGTAATGAAAAAGAAATTCATCGCACATTTTCTGCACCAAGAACACCACAACAAAATGGAGTGGTTGAAAGGAAAAATAGAACTATACAAGAGATGGCTAGAACAATGCTAAATGAGAGTAAATTATCTAAGAAATTTTGGGGTGAAGCTGTAAGTACAGCTTGTCATGTGTTGAACCGAGTTACCATTAGAGCAATCTTGAAAAAGACCCCATATGAGCTATGGAAAGGTAGAAAACCAAATATTTCATATTTTCATGCCTTTGATTGTACATGTTATGTTTTGAACAATGGAAAAACCAACTTGAGAAAATTGTATGCTAAAAGTGATGAGGCAATATTCCTTGGTTACTCATCAAATAGCAAAGCATATAGAGTCTTCAACAAAAGAAACCAAGTTGTAGAAGAATCAATACATGTTGTCTTTGATGAAACTAATCCTTGTTTCAAAAGAAAAGATGATTTAAGTGATTCAGATGATATAACAAGTAGCCTTGAAAAACTGCATGTGGAAAATCAAGAAGAATCCATGGAGGAAAGGGTAAGTGAAGGTAATAATTTCTATAAACCTCCAACTGATTTAAAGTATAAACATGCCCATCCAATTGAGCAAGTAATAGGGAATGTGTATGAAGGTGTAAAGATGTGGAACCCTGACCGTATACGCGTCATTTCGACACTTATAATTTTGAAGATTATTTTATGAATAAATAAAGATTCATGAACCTTATTGATGGACATGTGTATTTGAGGTTGAAATAATGCAATTAGGAATTTAACCCCGTAAATAGTGCACGTGAATAGTAAACAGGGGTTAAGATATATGATTAAGAGTTAATCACTTGGATTAACTTAATCATAAAAGACGAAAAAGGAAGCTTCCCACTACAGTACAAAAATATTTTTTTGGATTAAAATATGAATTTTCGGATTTTTAATTGATTTTTGAAGAAAATGAAGAAAAATTCATATCTTGCAATCCGGACATCGGATCAAGATGAAATTTTTTATGGGTGGCCAAGATATGATGATGGATATGATGAATGGTCCAAGATTAATCAAGGATCATGAATTAAGGGTCAAGATTAAATGTCATTTGAAAATGAAAAAAGTAACTTTACTTTTTCATTAATGGTGTTTGACTTTGATTAATTTTAATTAAATAAAATTAATGCAAAGCCTGCAATTGTGCTGGAGCATGGACTTTTGGGGCATGATCCAATGGCCCATGATCATCCTCATCAGAGATCAATGGCTAGAATTAATTTAGCCTAAATTAATTAATTTTAAAAAATAAAAAATAGGTAAAAATAGGGCTGCAATAGGGCTGCTGGAGCAGGCCTAGGGGGGCTGCACAATTCTCCATGAACCTTTTAAAATTTGAAAAAAACACCTTTGCAATTTTACACCCTAAGCTAGAGGGGGTAAATTCCAAATTTATGAAAAATGGACCCCTATAAATAGAGGAGCAGGCCATGGACGAAATTCACAACCATCCCAGCTCAAAAATCACTTGACCAACTTCATTTTCCATCCCCACACGTTTTAGCCTTAAGGAAAGAAGAGAATCGAAGGTTGGAGTGAGAAAAGGCGAGTAGAAGAGGCATAACTTTGCTTGAGGTAAGTGGATTCCCCTCAAACTTGTTTTGAATGTTAGATGAGGTAAAAACATGCTTAGATAATCCCCAAACATGAGAAAATAAGTATAGATATAATGTTTAAATGGAATTATGCCAAAACATCAAAAATTTGGAGCAAAGATAGGGTATTTGGGAAAATAGCATATGATATGTGAAAATAATGCTCCAAAATTGATAAGTGATGATTTGGGATGTATGATTATGATAAATATGATGTTGGAATAATGATATATTAATTTCATGATTTTTGGAATTAAGGATTATGCTTAAGTGAATTTATGATGATTTTTAGTATATGGAGAAATGATTTTTTTGGCCAAGTAAATGATGATAAATTCAAAATATATGAAATGTCCAATGATATACTAGGCATAAGGTATGTCATGGTATTTTTTATTTTTGGAAAAAATATCAATTTTTGAAACCCATGAACAGTAACCACGGATGAACAGTAATTTGCTGCACTGATTTGCTACAGTGAACAGCGTCATTTTAAAGAAAATTTGAGATTAATATTTAAATATAAGGATGAAAATTTTGAAGAACCTATAGATAAAAAAATATCCACATAAAGAGATAATGCCCAAATAATATAGAGCATGCATGGGAAGCAGCTTGAATAGAAGAAATGAAAATATCATTTCTCCTTGAATAGGAAAAGGAAAAGAGAAGGTCGAAGACACCTCCTAAGAAGGTAAGCAAGTTATATGTTTTGCAAATTATTTCCAAAATGCTTGAAATTGTTTGCAAGTTGCTTTATGAAATTTATTTAAGGTTGGCCATACCTATAACCGCTTTACATGAACTGAAGTTCGTTTTGCGAAATTATTTATTAAATGTTTTTTATGAAATTGTTTATGATTTGCAAATATCATGCCGGCATGTGTATGAGAATGAGCATGTGCACGAGGAATAAGCCTTAGTCGAGGTAGTAAGCGGACCGGATGTCCCCCTCGCTATTGCCAAGTCACTTAATAGGCCCAGGCCGGCAGCGACCTCCCTGAAACGGGAGCATGTATGGGATGGGCGCCTAGCTAGCGTCGCATCCAAAGGAATGTCATGAATGCTATGAAATGCATGAAAATGATTGAAAAATTATGAATAGTTTGCTTACTGAGTATTATTACTCACCTATGCTTTTTCAACAACAGACGGGAAAAGATGATGAAGGGCAGTTTTGATGAAATATTGTATATGTAAAGACAATGATGATAATTTTGAGATGGAAATGAATATTTCTGTTTTATGAAGCAGTTTTGGGTTATAACTGTGATATGTGAAATATATTTCATGTTAGATGAATGATGAAAATTTTCTATGTATTAATGACAAAAAAAAAATAATTCGGCCGTGTGATCAGGGCAACAATCCTGAGTCACGTTTACCAATCCAAACGATCCCGGAGTAAGGCTTTTAGGCACCTCGGTTCGGGGTGCCACAGAAGTTGGTATCAGAGCAAGGATTGGTAAATAGGCGGGAGAAGGAGAAAATAAATGATGTTGAAAGGATAAGTTTGATACCACAGAAGTTGGTATCAGAGCATGGATTGGTAAATAGGCAGAAAAGGAAAGAAATGACTAAGCTAGAATACATGAAATTATGATTATGACTGATTTATTTATTATTAATGAATATTGATGTTATACTAATAAATGTTTCATGAAGTTGAAAATGCCGCTCACTAGAGCTAAAGCAAGGGCCAACAAAGGAAAGGCCCCGATGGAAGAATTAGTCTATCAGGCAAGGGGCGAAGCCAGTAAAAGGACTAGTAGGGCAGAATCTGAGGAGGAATCCTCTAGGACCCGCCCACGGCGAGAGGAAAGCCCTAGACCTCAAGCAGAGGTCAATATAGAAGAAAAAATTATTGCGGCTATCGAAAAAGCTATGCAGCAATGGACAGCCCAGGCTGCTGGGTTGTTGCAAGAAATGAGGAACCAACAGGCCCCACCATCAAGAGAAGATGGGGAAAGACCAGGGCCCTCGGCCAATCCTGGCACGTCAAGGGGAGTGGAGGATAGTCTCCTTGAGGCCGACAGAAAGGCTATCAATGCCTTTCTTGCCTAGAGACCGCCCAAGTTTGCAAGGGAACCGGACCCCCTCATTGCAGAGCAATGGATTACGGAAATTAAGAAATTATTTAGAATATCGCCCTGCAATGATCAGGAAAAAGTGCTATGCGCTACCCACCTGCTTATAAAAGATGCTTATGAATGGTGGGAAACGCTGATGGTCACTATGCCACATCCAGAGCAAGTTTCGTGGCATGAGTTTTTGGAGGAATTCAATAAAGAATATCTCCTTATAGGGCTACAGAGCCAGAGGGTGATAGAATTCAAAAAGCTTTACCAAGGCAGGATGACAGTCACAGAATATGCTACAAAATTCAATGCTTTGGTAAGATATGTTCCATGGATCGCCAATGTGCCGGAGAATAAGGCACAAAGGTTCCAAAGGGGATTGAGACCCCAACTAAGAGAGGGGTTAGCCCCATTATTAATAAAGGACTATGCCTCTAGCATTGAGAGGGCTAGGGCATTGGAGATGGAGTTTATGAGGACTCAGGAGCTTAGGCAAGCTCAAAAACAATTCTTTTCAGCCTCCAAGGAAGGTGAGGCTAATAAAGGAAAAAGGGGAATCGCCGAGAGAAAGAAGATCGACGACAAGACACAGAGCACCCTGACTTGCAGAACTTGCCACAAACGCCATTCAGGTGAATGTTTACAAGGAACGGGGAAATGCTACAAATGTGGCCAAGCGGGTCATGTGGCCCGGGAATGCGGGACCGACGAAGCCAAGATAATAAAGTGCTTCAACTGTGGTCAAGTCGGACACATTTCGCCCAATTGTCCAAATAAGCCACAAGGAGCACAAGCTCGAGGGAGGCCGACCCAGCAAAAAGTCTCCGCCATCGCTAATCGACCCGGTACTGCTGCCAACCCAGTGCGTGTCCAAGCCCTCACCCGAACGGAGTCACAAGAGATTGAGGAAAAAGTGATTACAGGTATGATTTACATTTTGGGAAATTCTGCAGTAGCTTTATTTGATTCTGGAGCTACGCATTCATTTATATCATACCAATTCGTAATCACATACGCACTTCGGGTAGAGGAAACCAGTAGTACTATACATGTAGAATCCCCAGTATATAGATTGGCAAGTATAAATCAAATCTGCAAAGCATGTCCTATCAGGATAGGAACAAAAATATTGGAAGCTGATCTCATCCTATTACCCATGAAAGAGTTTGATGTCATATTAGGGATGGATTGACTAAGTCAATGGGGTGCAACAATTGATTGTAGAAATAAAAAGGTGCAATTTGAAGCACCAAAAGATGAAATAGAGATCAGTAAAATAAGACAGCCAGAAAACACAATAAGGATGGTATCAGCTATGAAAGCAGCTAAGCTGATGCGCCAACAATGTACAGCTTATCTGATCTCTATAAACACAATAAGAGATGGGGTACCTATGGAACAAATTCCAGTGGTAAAGGAATTTTCAGATATTTTTCCAAAAGAGCTATGTAATTTACCACCAAAAAGAGAGATGGATATGGAGATAGAAATTATTCCAGGAACAACCCCAATATCTAAGACCCCATATAGGATGGCACCAGCCGAATTGGCTGAGTTGAAAGTACAAATTCAAGATTTATTAGATAAGGGGTTTATTAGACCCAGTGCATCACCTTGGGGAGCTCCAGTATTATTTGTAAGGAAAAAGGATGGGAGTTTGAGACTCTGTATTGATTACAGAGAATTAAACAAAGTAACAGTGAAAAATAAGTACCCATTCCCAAGAATAGATGATCTTTTTGATCAGTTAAAAGGAGCTTCTACATTTTCAAAAATTAATTTACAGTCAGGTTACCACCAGTTGAGGATATGTCCAAAGGACATCTATAAAACAGCATTCAGAACAAGATATGGGCATTATGAATTCTTAGTCATGTCATTTGGACTAACGAATGCCCCAGCCGTGTTTATGGATATGATGAACAAAATTTTTCGAGAATTTTTGGATCAGTTTGTGGTGGTATTCATTGATGATATATTGATTTATTCAAAGACAGAAGAAGAACATGAGAAGCATTTAAGGATAGTGTTGGAAATTCTTCGAAGGGAGACATTATATGCTTAATTCAAAACAAATGTGAGTTTTGGTTGAAACAAGTAGCCTTTCTCGGCCACATTATATCCGAGGAGGGAGTACAAGTAGATCCTCAAAAGATTGAGGCAATAACAAAATGGCCACAGCCAACAAATATCACGGAAATAAGAAGTTTCCTAGGGCTAGCTGGCTACTACAGAAGATTGTGGAAGGATTCTCACAATTGTCAGCTCCGCTCACAAAGCTGACAAGGAAAGGAGTTAAGTATGAATGGACACAGGAATGTGAGAATAGCTTCCAAGAATTAAAGACAAGACTGGTAAAAGCTCCAATTCTAACACTACCTACAGAGAAAGAAGGGTTTGTGATCTATAGTGATGCCTCAAAGAAAGGATTAGGATGTGTACTGATGCAAAATGGAAAAGTTATATCATACGCATCTCGGCAACTCAAGCCAAATGAGGTAAACTATCCAACCCATGATTTAGAATTGGCAGCAGTAGTCTTTGCCTTGAAAATTTGGAGACATTATTTATATGGAGTTAAATGCGAGGTCTATACTGATCATAAGAGCCTCAAATATATTTTTACTCAAAAGGAGTTAAATATGAGGCAAAGAAGATGGCTCGAGTTACTAAAGGATTATGACCTCGATATTTTATATCATCCAGGCAAAGCCAATGTAGTAGCCGATGCGCTAAGTAGAAATGTTAGCTTAGCTCATCTCATCACAAAGGAAGAAGGGCTACTACAAGAATTAAGACAATTAGAGCTAATTGTAATCCCACCTGGGGTAGAAGTTGGATTGTCTCAATTACAAATCCAGTCAAATTTATTTGAGCAAATTAAAATGACTCAACAAGAAAATGGGGAATTCAAGAATTATGTGGAGAAAATGATTAAGAAAAATTCCAGTGAATACATACAAGATGAACATGAGATGTACAGATATAAGGGTCGCCTATGTATACCCAATCAAGTGGAAATAAAGAAACAGATATTGAAAGAAGCACATTTCTCCCCATTTTCGATGCATCCAGGTAGCACCAAGATGTATCAAGACATAAAAAAGATGTATTGGTGGAATAATATGAAGAGAGAGATTGCTGAATATGTGGCTAAGTGCCTAACATGTCAAAGGGTTAAGGCTGATCATCAAAGAACTCCTGGAAAATTACAGTCGCTAGAAGTCCCAGAATGGAAATGGGATGATATTACTATGGATTTTATTGAAGGGTTGCCAAGAACCCATAATGGGAATGATGCTATATGGGTCATAGTAGATAGATTATCAAAAGTAGCTCATTTCCTAGCCATCAAGAAAAATTTTACTGCTGAGCGACTAGCTAAAATTTATTATAAGGAAATAGTGAGACTGCATGGAGTACCTAAGTCAATAGTTTCCGATCGAGATTCCAGTTTTACATCTCGATTTTGGAAAAGTTTACATCAAACCTTAGGTACGCAACTGAAATTCAGCACAACATTTCATCCTCAAACTGATGGGCAAATAGAAAGGGTAAATCAAATAGTAGAGGATATGCTGAGGATGTGCACAGTAGAATTTGGAGGATCGTGGGATGAATATTTGGCTATGGCAGAATTTGCTTATAACAACAGTTATCAAGCAAGTATTCAAATGGCCCCATTTGAAGCTTTATATGGACGGAAATGTAGAACTCCTCTAAACTGGGATGAAGTGGGAGAAAGAAAATTGGCTCCAGACTTCTCAAAAAGAATGGCGGAAAAAGTTCAAGTGATTCGCCAGTGTATACTCACAGCCCAGAGCAGGCAAAAGAGTTACACCGATTGCAAAAGAAGGGATTTAAATATCCAAGTTCGGGATCACGTATTTGTTAAGGTAACACCATTCAAAGGAGTCACCCGTTTTGGAAAGAGGGGAAAATTAAACCCGAGATATGTTGGGCCCTTTGAAGTTTTGGAAAAGATAGGCAATCTAGCCTATAGACTAGCTCTGCCACCAGCCCTTAGTGCCATCCACAATGTGTTTCACATCTCCATGCTCAGAAAATATGTTTCCGATCCAACCCATGTGTTGATAGCGGAAAATTTTCCAATACAAGAACACTTGAACTATGAGGAAAGGCCAATCAAGATACTGGATTTCAAGATCAAGAAGCTTCGAAACAGAGAAATAGAGTATGTAAAGATTCAATAGAATCGATATTCAGAATCCGAAGCCACATGGGAGTTACGAGAAGAAGTTGAAGGAAAGTACCCTCAATTATTCGAAGAAAGATAGGTTTCGGGACGAAACCTATTGTAAGGGGGGGAGAATTGTGGAATCCTGACCGTATACGCGTCATTTCGACACTTGTAATTTTGAAGATTATTTTATGAATAAATAAAGATTCATGAACCTTATTGATGGACATGTGTATTTGAGGTTGAAATAATGCAATTAAGAATTTAACCCCGTAAATAGTGCACGTGAATAGTAAACAGGGGTTAAGATATATGATTAAGAGTTAATCACTTGGATTAACTTAATCATAAAAGACGAAAAAGGAAGCTTCCCACTACAGTACAAAAATATTTTTTTGGATTAAAATATGAATTTTCGGATTTTTAATTGATTTTTGAAGAAAATGAAGAAAAATTCATATCTTGCAATCCGGACATCGGATCAAGATGAAATTTTTTATGGGTGGCCAAGATATGATGATGGATATGATGAATGGTCCAAGATTAATCAAGGATCATGAATTAAGGGTTAAGATTAAATGTCATTTGAAAATGAAAAAAGTAACTTTACTTTTTCATTAATGGTGTTTGACTTTGATTAATTTTAATTAAATAAAATTAATGCAAAGCCTGCAATTTCTGCTGGAGCATGGAATTTTGGGGCATGATCCAATGGCCCATGATCATCCTCATAAAAGATCAATGGCTAGAATTAATTTAGCCTAAATTAATTAATTTTAAAAAATAAAAAATAGGTAAAAATAGGGCTGCAATAGGGCTGCTGGAGAAGGCCTAGGGGGGGCTGCACAATTCTCCATGAACCTTTTAAAATTTGAAAAAAACACCTTTGCAATTTTACACCCTAAGCTGAGGGGGTAAATTCCAAATTTATGAAAAATGGACCCCTATAAATAAAGGAGCAGGCCATGGACGAAATTCACAACCATCCCAGCTCAAAAATCACTTGACCAACTTAGTTTTCCATCCCCACACGTTTTAGCCTTAAGGAAAGAAGAGAATCGAAGGTTGGAGTGAGAAAAGGCGAGTAGAAGAGGCATAACTTTGCTTGAGGTAAGTGGATTCCCCTCAAACTTGTTTTGAATGTTAGATGAGGTAAAAACATGCTTAGATAATCCCCAAACATGAGAAAATAAGTATAGATATAATGTTTAAATGGAATTATGCCAAAACATCAAAAATTTGGAGCAAAGATAGGGTATTTGGGAAAATAGCATATGATATGTAAAAATAATGCTCCAAAATTGATAAGTGATGATTTGGGATGTATGATTATGATAAATATGATGTTGGAATAATGATATATTAATTTCATGATTTTTGGAATTAAGGATTATGCTTAAGTGAATTTATGATGATTTTTAGTATATGGAGAAAATAATTTTTTTGGCCAAGTAAATGATGATAAATTCAAAATATATGAAATGTCCAATGATATACTAGGCATAAGGTATGTCATGGTATTTTTTATTTTTGGAAAAAATATCAATTTTTGAAACCCATGAACAGTAACCACGGATGAACAGTAATTTGCTACACTGATTTGCTACAGTAATTTGCTACAATTATTTGCTACAGTGAACAGCGTGATTTTGAAGAAAATTTGAGATTAATATTTAAATATAAGGATGAAAATTTTGAAGAACCTATGGATAAAAAAATATCCATATAAAGAGATAATGCCCAAATAATATAGAGCATGCATGGGAAGCAGCTTGAATAGAAGAAATGAAAATATCATTTCTCCTTGAATAGGAAAAGAAAAAGAGAAGGTCGAAGACACCTCCTAAGAAGGTAAGCAAGTTATATGTTTTGCAAATTATTTCCAAAATGCTTGAAATTGTTTGCAAGTTGCTTTATGAAATTTATTTAAGGTTGGCCATACCTATAACTGCTTTACATGAACTGAAGTTCGTTTTGCGAAATTATTTATTAAATGCTTTTTATGAAATTGTTTATGATTTGCAAATATCATGCCGGCATGTGTATGAGAATGAGCATGTGCACGAGGAATAGGCCTTAGTCGAGGTAATAAGCGGACCGGATGTCCCCCTCGCTATTGCCAAGTCGCTTAATAGGCCCAGGCCGGCGGCGACCTCCCTGAAATGGGAGCATGTATGGGATGGGCGCCTAGCTAGCGTCGCATCCAAAGGAATGTCATGAATGCTATGTATACATTGCATTTGCATTTTATGAAATGCATGAAAATGATTGAAAAATTATGAATAGCTTGCTTACTGAGTATTATTACTCACCTATGCTTTTTCAACAACAGACGGGAAAAGATGATGAAGGCAGTATGTAAAATGACATGCAGTTTTGATGAAATATTGTATATGTAAAGACAATGATGATAATTTTGAGATGGAAATGAATATTTCTGTTTTATGAAGCAGTTTTGGGTTATAACTGTGATATGTGAAATATATTTCATGTTAGATGAATGATGGAAATTTTCCATGTATTAATGATAAAAAAAAAAGAATCCTGCCGTGTGATCAGGGCAACAATCCTGAGTCACGTTTACCAATCAAAACGATCCCGGAGTAAGGCATCTAGGCACCTCGGTTCGGGGTGCCACAAAAGACTAGAAGGTCAAAACAAAATGTTTGTGGACAATACGCCTTTGTTTCCAAAATTGAACCATCCACTATTGATCAAGTTCTTGATGATGAAAACTGGATCATAGCAATGTAAGAAGAGCTAAATCAATTTGAAAGAAACCAAGTTTGGCATCTTGTTCCAAGACCAAAAGAGTGTACTGTCATTGGCACAAAATGGGTCTTTAGGAACAAATTAGATGAAAGTGGACTTGTAGTGAGAAACAAAGCTAGACTTGTGGCAAAGGGATACTCACAAGAAGAATGAATAGATTTTGAAGAATCCTATGCCCCGGTTGTTAGATTAGAAGCTATTTGCATTTTACTAGCTTTTGCATCTCACATGAACTTTAAATTGTTTCAAATGGATGTTAAAAGTGCATTTTTGAATGGATATATAAATGAAGAGGTGTATGTTGAACAACCACCTGGATTTGAGGAGAAAGATCAATCTAAATTTGTATACAAATTAACCAAAGCATTATATGGATTAAAATAAGCTCCAAGGGCTTGGTATGAAAGATTAAGCAAATTTTTGATTGATCATGACTTTCAAAAGGGAAAGGTAGACAACACTTTGTTTATCAAATATAAAAAAAAAGATATCTTGATTATTCAAATTTATGTTGATGATATTATTTTTGGTGCTACTAATGAGATTCTTTGTCAAGAATTTTCTGAGCTTATGCAGAAAGAATTTGAGATGAGTATGATGGGGGAGCTGAATTTCTTCCTTGGACTACAAATCAAGCAACTAAATGAAGGGATTTTCATCAACCAGTCCAAGTATATCAAAGAAATATTGAAGAAGTTCGGCATGGAAATTAGCAAAGGGGCAAACACGCCTATGAGCTCAACAATTAAAATTGACAAAGATGAGAAAGAAAAAATAATTGATTTAAAATTATATAGAAGCATGATAGGTTCTTTATTATATTTAACTGCTTGTAGGCCTGATATATTATTTAGTGTATGTATGTGCTCTAGATTTCAATCATGTCCAAAAGAATCACACTTGGTAGTTGTAAAAAAAAATTTCAGATATTTGGTAGACACTACCAACATAGAACTTTGGTATCCAAAGGGCTCTAATTTTGATCTAATCGGCTACTCAGATGCGGATTTTTCCGGTTACAAAGTAGATAGAAAAAGCACTAGTGGAACATGTCAATTTCTTGGGAACATGTTGGTTTCATGGTTTTCAAGAAAACAAACTAGTGTTGCTTTATCTACGGCGGAAGCCGAATATATTGCCGCCGGGAGCTGTTGTGCCCAATTACTTTGGATGAAACAACAATTTAGGGACTATGGCATGGATTTTAAAGATATACCTATTAAATGTGATAATACAAGTGTCATATGTTTAACTAAAAATCCAGTATTGCATTCTAGAACTAAACATATAGACCTTAGACATCATTTTATTAGAGAACATGTAGAAAATCATGATATATGTTTGGAATATGTAAGAACAGAGGATCAAATTGCAGATATATTCACCAAACCTCTTGCAAAAGAATCATTTTATAAAATTAGAAATGATATGGGAATGCTTGAATTAACTTAGCAAAGCACAAACTGAGGAGGAGCACGGGTTCAGGGGGAGCAACCCCACCATTCTCATAAAATTTTACCCACTCTATCTCAATTTTTTGATACATTGACAAAAAGGGGGAGAAGAGATCGGGATTTGAGTCTAAGTGGTTTTAAGAAGAGAATCAAAATTGAGTCTAAATTTTTTATGACTGGTTTTAAGTTTTTTGTTTGAATGTTTTTAACTTGATTGTTTGCATAGGTATGATAAAACTTCAAAATGCAAAATTAGCATGTTTCTAAGACATTGAAAGGTATACACTCAAATCGGTTTTGTCAATCATCAAAAAGGGGGAGATTGTTGAAAATATGTGGAAAATAAGCCAAGTTTATGTTTTGATGATTAACAAATCAATTTGAGTAAGTTTTGGTTACTAACATGTTTGTGGAAATGACTTAAGGTTATAAATTTGAAGAATATTAAGCATGACAAGTCAAGTCGATTTCCAAGTCGACTCAGGCTTCGACTTAGGCCAAGTCGATCCCCAAGTCGACTCAAGAAGCGACTTCAAGACGTCATTCCCTTCCAGAGTTGAAATCGAGAATGAGAGGTGCCGAAGTCGCATCCCAAGTCGACTCCGCTTGCGACTTGGGTGAAGTCATAAACCAAGTCGACTCCAGCATCGACTTCGAAACGACATTTCCTTCCAGAGTTGAAATCAAGACTGAGAGGTGCCGAAGTCGCATCCCAAGTCGACTCCGCTTGCGACTTGGGTGAAGTTGCAGACCAAGTCGCTACTGACCAAGTAGACTTCAGTAGCGACTTGGATGCGTCATTTCTGTCCAGAGTTGAAACCGAGAACAAGGGCTGCCGAAGTCGCATCCCAAGTCGACTCCGCATGCGACTTGGGTGAAGTTGCAGATCAAGTCGACTCCGACTTCGACTTCAATACGGAAACATGCAGATCAAGCTAAATGGTAGATTCAAGAGTTTCAAAAGAAGATGAAGGTAAAAGACAACTCAAAGACTCAAGACTCAAGACATGAAGTCAAACGTGAGAATTTAAAGAGTCTCAAAGGAAGAGCAACCAAACAATGAAGGAATTCAAGCAAGCAATGCATTCCAAGATTCAAGTACTCAAGAACTCAAGAAAAAGAATCCAAGGTATTTTATGTAAAGAGATATAAGGAAGAACATTCAATATGAAGAAAATCTAATGATCCACGTCATCTCTGAAGATTTCAAGTTCATCAAGCAAGCTGTCGAGGTGAAGTCGCACCCGAAGTCGATTCCACCTGCGACTTGGGTCAAGTCGAGGACCAAGTCGACCTAGACTGGAACTTGAAGAAGTTACGAACAGGCAAAGTCGCACCCGAAGTCGACTCCATCTGCGACTTGGGCGAAGTCGCACCCGAAGTCGACTCCACCTGCGAGTTGGGACGCAACGGTCGGAAAATTTTCGAACGTTGGCACATTAAATGCGCGCCACCTACCTCCAAACGTTCGGATTCCCTCAACAAATATAAAAGGCAATCAATATGAACGAGGAGGGTAGCTGAGAATTCATTAAGTGAGCATAACTCCCATCTTTAAGAGCTTCAAGTGATCAAGCCAATTTTTTAGAAGAAGAACCTTGCTTCAAACTGCCAAGAGCTGCTTGCTGAATCTCTACGCCTACACTACAAGTTCTTCTCTGCGCCAAATCTGCATCTACACAACAGTAACGTGTAGAAACTTTCTTTTATTCTTGTTGTTGTATTGAACTTGTTTTAGCTTGGGTAGCTAAGAACAAGTGTAAGCAAAGTAGTGTGTGATTAGAGTGGAACTCGTCACCTACTGGTGCTGTGTATTGTTGATGCCCCCTAGAGCTAGAATCTAGAAGAGAGCAGATGCTCTGGTTGTATATGCCCCCTAGAGCTAGAATCTAGAAGAGAGTGGAGACTCTAGTTGTATTCGCGGAATACATAGTGGAACCCAAGTCACAAGAGGTGTGAGCTTGGAAGAGTGGAGTAGGGAGGTTGCCCGAACCACTATAAAATCTTGTGTGTTGATGTTTATTTCTGCTCTCTACACTATATTGCCTCCCATTTTGTTTCTTCATAAAGGGGACTAGATTAATCCGGGGTAAAGTTTCTGTTTAAGTTGTAAAATTTTAAATACCCAATTCACCCCTGCCCTCTTGGGTAATTGCCATTAACTCGGGACCAACACAAAGATCACGGCAATAGAAGAAGCCAAGGATCTAAATACATTGAAGTTGGAAGATCTTATTAGCTCATTAATGTCACATGAGCTAATCAAGAAAAGAAACGAAGATCACCACAAAGGAAAGAGAGCAATTGCACTAAAAGTCACCCATAACTCGGATGAGTCCACCTCCTCATCTCACAACGATGACGAAGACATTGCTCTACTTACACCAAATTTCGAAAGTTTGTGAGAAAAGAAAAGAACTTCAAAGATTTCAAAGAGAGACCATGAAAAGAGAAGAAGAAGGATACTACAAAGTGTTATAGATGCGGCGGTATGGGACATATGCAAGCTCAATGTCCTACACCGGAAGAAAGATCAAAGGATCATCAAGAAAGGAAGGAAAGATATGAAAGCCAAAAATTTCAAAGGCCCAAGGGAAGAGGAATGTACGTGAATGAAGAAACTTCATCAACAAGTAGCTCCTCAACCGATGATTTTGATGTAGCAAATTGCACAAGAATATGTTGCATGGCTCGGATTGAACATGAAGAAGCTTTGAACACAACAGAAATTTTGGAAGAGCAAACCACTTCAACAAAATGCACAAGTAATGAAGAGGTAACTTCTAAATTTTGTCATTCTCAATCTACTTATTCTTCTATTCAAAAATGTCTCAAATGTGCTGAATTAGAGGAATTACAACATGCATATGATTCATTATATGAGAAAATCAAAAAATTAGGAAACAAGTTATCATTAAAGAGACAACAATGTAATTCCATTATTATTGTAAATGGAAAACTAGAAGAAAAAATAACATAACTGAAAGAAGAAAATGAACTACTTTTGAAAGAAGTGAAAAAATTAAAAAAGAAGAATGAATCCTTAAATGAATCATTAGCTAAATTCTCTAATCCAGGAGAAAATGTGAAAATGTTTCTAAACATGACCTCTCAAACCAATAGAAGAGGTCTTGGATACTCCACATTTGAGCAAAGAGAAAATGGCAAATCAAATGTGCCAATACTTGGGAAAAATCAAACCAAAACTGCAGCTATTTACAAACCAAAAGGGAAACAAGTTGCTTGGACCAAAAGGCCAACTTTTGAACCATTATACATTAGGAGGTCTACTCCTAGATTACCAATGGCTTGCAACTTTTGCAATAAGATGGGTCACAAAATCTATAAATGCAACTTTAAGAAATTGTATGACCATGGTGCAAAATTAGTTTGGGTTCCAAGAAACACAAGATTTGGGCTTTCAAGAATAGAACAACAAAGATTAAATCAGTTTACTAACCCAAATAGATCCATAAAATGGGTACCAAAGAGATAAGATTTATTTGTTCATTTTTCAGATATGTTTCAAGAAAAAGGCAAGCGACGTTTGGTTCATGGATAGTGGTTGCTCAAGGCATATGACTGGAGAAAGAAGTTTATTTCATAAACTCAAGCCTTGCAATGTGGAAAAGCAAGAAGAATCCATGGAGGAAAAGGTAAGTGAAGGTAATAATTCTTATAAACCTCCAACTGATTTAAAGTTCAAAAATGCCCATCAAATTGAGTAAGTTATAGGGAATGTCTATGAAGGTGTAAAAACTAGAAGGTCAAAACAAAATATTTGTGGACAATACGCCTTTGTATCCAAAATTGAACCATCCATTATTGACCAAGCTCTTGATAATGAAAACTGGATCATAGCAATGCAAGAGGAATTAAATTAATTTGAAAGAAACCAAGTTTGGCATCTTGTTCCAAGACCAAAAGACTGTATTGTCATTGGCACAAAATGAGTCTTTAGGAACAAATTAGATGAAAGTGGACTTGTGGTGAGAAACAAAGCTAGACTTGTGGCAAAAGGATACTCACAAGAAGAAGGAATAGACTTTGAGTAGTCCTATGCCCCGGTTGCTAGATTAGAGGCCATTCGCATTTTACTAGCTTTTGCATCTCATATGAACTTTAAGTTGTTTCAAATGGATGTTAAAAGTGCATTTTTGAATGGGTTTATAAATGAAGAGGTGTACGTTGAACAACCACCTGGATTTGAGGAGAAATATCAATCTAAATTTGTATACAAATTAACCAAAGCATTATATGGATTAAAACAAGCTCCAAGGGCTTGGTATGAAAGATTAAGCAAATTTCTGATTGATCATGACTTCCAAAAGAGAAAGGTAGACACCACTTTGTTTATCAAGTACAAAAAAAAAGATATCTTGATTATTCAAATTTATGTTGATGATATTATTTTTGGTGCTACTAATGAGATTCTTTGTCTAGAATTTTCTGAGCTTATGCAGAAGGAATTTGAGATGAGTATGATGGGGGAGCTAAAATTCTTCCTTGGACTACAAATTAAGCAACTAAGCAAAGAGATCTTCATAAACCAGTCCAAGTATATCAAAGAAATGTTAAAGAAGTTTGGCATGGAAAACAGCAAAGGGGGAAACACGCCTATGAGCTCAACAATTAAAATTGACAAAGATGAAAAAGGAAAATCAGTTGATTTAAAATTATAGAAGCATGATAGGTTCTTTATTATATTTAACTACTTCTAGACCCGATATACTGTTTAGTGTTTGCATGTGCTCTAGATTTCAATCATGTCCAAAAGAATCACACTTGGTAGCTGTAAAAAGATTTTTCAAATATTTAGTAGATACTACCAACATAGGACTTTGGCATCCAAAAGGCTCTAATTTTGATCTAATCGGCTACTCGGATGCGGATTTTGCCAGTTACAAGGTAGATAGAAAAAACACTAGTGGAATATGTCAGTTTCTTGGGAACATGTTGGTTTCATGGTTTTCAAGAAAACAAACTAGTGTTGCTCTATCCACCGCGGAAGCCGAATATATTGTCGCCGGGAGCTGTTGTGCCCAATTGCTTTGGATGAAGCAACAACTTAGGGATTATGACATGAATTTTAAAATATACCTATCAAATGCGATAATACTTGCGCAATATGTTGAGCCTAACTTCCTGCCAACCAACCTCACCCACAGCAGCCACAACCTTCTCCTTGATCCACGATTTTGACTCTTCATTTATGAAATGACTGACCAGGACATCCTCAAGTATAGATAATGGTAGGGGGCCCGCCTTGCTCGCAATAGAATTAATCCATACATCCTTGAAAAATCGAATCCGTTTACTATCGCCCACCCTCCATTTACAACCAGATTGGATCGCTTCCCGAGTCTTGAGGATGCTCTTCCACGTGTAGGAGTCAGTAGATCCCCCATTACAACACCAAATATCCGAGTACGGGAAATATTTAGCTTTGAGCACTCTATGGCAAAAGGAATCAGTGCTAGATGCTAACCTCCATACCTGTTTAGCTAAGAGGGCATAGTTGAAGGCAATTATGTCTCTGAACCCCATCCCTCCAGCCCTCTTAGGTTTACACATGTCCGCCGAAGCTACCCAGCTAATCTTCCTTTTATCGCCCTTCTCGCCCCACCAAAATTTGCTCAACATACCATTGATGGTCTGACAAAAGGACCTAGGGAGAAGAAAGATACTCATAGCGTATGACGGAATGGCTTGTGCGACTGCCTTGATTAAAACCTCTTTTCCCCCCCAAGATAGGAGACGCCCCTTCCACCCTTGGATTTTATGCCATATGCGCTCATGAATGCCCTTGAACACACATTTTTTGGACCTACCAAGCCAAGCCGGGAGCCCCAGGTAATGGTGGAAATCTCGGCCCATTGCCGCCAGTTGCTCGGTCATCACCTTACGGTCGTGGTTATTCATATTTGAGCTGAAGAAGATGGAGGTTTTATCCACATTGACTAACTGACCTGAAGAAGCCACATATATGTTAAGGATATCCTTCAAGATCCTTATGTCCTTTCCGTTCGCCCTAACAAACAACAAGGCATCATCAGCGAAGAGAAGATGAGAAATTTGAGGCCCCCTCGGATTGATTCTGATGCCATGGAGCACACCCCGGGCCACCGCCCTAGATATGAGTGCAGAAAGACCCTCCACACATAGAAGAAAGAGATAGGGAGACAGTGGATCGCCCTGCCTCAAGCCCCTATGAGGTTGGAAAAGCCTAGACTTGAATCCATTCATTTTAATCCGGTACCAGACAGTAGAGATGCAACATTTAATCCACTCGATCCAAACCGGACAGAAATTCATAGCCCCCATTATCTGACAAAGAAAATCCCACTCAACCCTATCATATGCCTTGGACATGTCGAGTTTAATTGCCAACTCCCCCCTCTTACCACCCCTCCGCTTCCGAAGAGAATGGATCACCTCATAGGCAATCAACATATTGTCAGTTATCAGCCGCCCAGGGACAAAAGCACTTTGTTCAATCCCAATGACCTCATGGAGCACCCCCTTGAGCCTATTTGCTAAAACTTTGGCCAAAACCTTATACACCACATTACATAGGCTAATAGGTCGGAAATTTGATAGATCATTCGCCTCTGCAACCTTAGGGATTAACACTAACGAGGTAGTATTTTCTTCCTTAATATGGCTCTCCCTCTGGGCCTGAACACTTTCCTCCAAGAAAAGTTTACACCACAGAAAGATATCCTTGCCAATAATATTCCAATGTCTCTGAAAAAATGCCAAAGACATACTGTCTGGCCCCGGGGCCTTAGTAGGACGCACACTCCTCACCGCACCCTCCACTTCCCCCATTGTAAGAGGGGAAGTCAGCATCAGGCGTTGGTTATCAGAGATTTTCCTTGCAATGTGATCATTAACCCAGGATGCATTCCCCGAGACAGAAGAGGTGTAGACTGAAGAGAAGTATGACACAACCACCTCAAGCAATTGATCTTGATCCTTTATCCACCTACCACTTGAATCCCTAAGCTCCGTGATGAAGTTTGCCCTTCTGCGGTTGGAAGCCACCCGATGGAAAAAAGTAGTATTTTTGTCCCCTTCGTTAAGCTAATGGGTCTTCGCTCTTATACGCCACAGCTGTTCCTCATCCTCCAACAACATATTGATTTGGAATTTAAGCTTCCCGGCGGCATCGTCACGCTCGTCAGACTGATCAAGAGACAATAGAGCCGACAGTTCTCTTTGCTTGCGCTCAATGGCTTTTCTCATGTTTCCCCTAACTTTCCTGTCCCACAATGAGAGCTCAGAAGCACATCGCTTGATTTTCCAAGCCAGAAGGTCGGCATTCCTCACGACACCCAATGGTGTCGTCTCCTACACATGTTGAATGATCTTACTTGCCTCAGGATCGCGGGCCCAAAACAGCTCATATCTGAATTCCTTTGGTGGCCGTCTAGTGCGGGAATGGTGATCAAACAATACCAGTAGCGGGCAATGGTCGGATGTGGTCGCCGACAGATGGACAGTCCTCACAAAAGGAAAAAGATTGAGCCATGAAGAATTCGCCAACCCCCTATCCAATCTTGCTTCGACCCTCTGAGTACCTCTGCGATTATTGCTCCATGTCATAGGTGTGCCCACAAATCCGAGGTCCTGAAGGTTACCTCTGTCAATAGATTCACAAAAAAGGTCCATTTGACTTTGAGGGCGGGTACGCAGACTGATATATTCATTCGGCCCCACTACTTCGTTAAAATCTCCCAAAATAAACCATGGGGAGTTGTAACCTTCCCCTAACTGATTGAGAATAGCCCAACTTTGATGGCGGCTATACGTATCAGGATGACCATAGAATCCAGTAAATCGCCACCCAAAAAAATCCACATCGATATGATGATTAGAATAGCTACGCAACGATGCAGACTGGTCATTATTCCAAAAAAGAGCCAGTCCCCCCTTCCTAGCCATGAGTTCCACCACGAAGCATGAATCAAACCGGATTTTGCGCCTAATCCATTCCATCTCCTTTGTGGACAGCTTCGTTTCACAGAGGAAGACCAGTTTAGGATCTTTTTTCCTGACTAAGTCATGGAGCGAATTGCACGTGGGTTCCCAAGCCCACGGCAATTCCAAGCTAGAATAGCCATATCAGTTGAGGTGGGGCCGGGTTAACCCCCGAGCCACCACCTCCCCAAGTTCTGCACATTCCGTATGCTTCACCCTCTTTTGTCCCCCAATTTCCTCATCTGGTTCCAAAATCCATCTTCTTTTTGCATTTTCAGTCGACCCTATTACATTTGGTTTTGCTAATAACCGCCCCCGCACATGCCTCACCTGCCTTTTCCACCTACCCTACTCACCGAAGCCGACTGCATAGCTGCTGATTTGCTTCTCCCTACCCCACCTGCAAATGCCTCTGATAAGATACTATTACATCCATTCACCTCCTGCACAGTTATATCAACAAAATTACAGCCATCGGCCATGTCCCCTCCCACACTTATTTCCTCCTCCCACCGACCAGCTCCTCTCCCAGCCTTTCCCCTTTCATTCCCCCCCATAATCTCCCCCATATGCTTCTTGTGGCCACCCTCCTTCGCATCCAAGTTCAGTTCATCACCAGCCCTCTCAATGCCACAGCCCCCTTCCCATCCAGCGTCCACATTTCCTTTTGACATACCTCCAACATTATCCCACCCTCTCTCTATCTCTTCCCCCCATTGCACCCAAGCGTCTTCATATCCCATAGGGTTTGCTATACCACTCTGCTGCACCTGATGAATGGGAGATTCGTTACCTGCTCTTGACGATTCCCCACACAGAGATTTCGAGGACAACAGCATCTCATGTAACGCATCATCTTCCTGCACTTGCCTTCCCCTTTCTGAGTTATCCACTAGCATATCTGTCTCCATTATAGGATCCCTTACCCCCCCTTGAGTCGCCAACAGCCTGCTCTCACCTGGGCCTGCACCCTTGAGCCCCACATATTTCGTTGGTTGCATTCTGTTTCCCCCACTGGATTCCTCTTTCAACCTCATTGGTTTAGCCCCCACCCGTAACCAGCTACCGAATGGCATATCAGCTTCCATTATGATTGGCTCCTGCTTAGCTGTTGACGGGCAGTCCTTATGTGAATGTCCCATAATCCCACACAGATAGCAGAACAGTGGGAGGTGTTCATATTGGAAACTCAGCCATTTTCTCTGCTGAGAACCAATCCTTAGAAACATCCCTCTACGCAAGGGTTCCCTGCAGTCCACCATAACTTTCATTTTGATCTCTGAATCCGTGATTCTACAATCCAGAAGCTTCGAGAAAGTAGCGCTTATGCTCTACCCCACGACCTCCTTATCAGCTATGAAGGGAGTTCCTTTCACGTGCATCCACAGCGGCGAATTCACAAGCATCAGGTGGGCGTGATCCAGTTCCTCCTCTAGTTCGGCAAGGATGACGATACTCCGCTCAAATAGCCAAGGTCTTCCCCCCATGATCCGGTCCTTGTCCTCTCTGTTTGCAAAGGACACCTTAAAAAGGTTTTCTCCCACCTCGGTGAAGAAGAACCTCTCCTTTGTCCTCCAGATTCTCTTTAACATTCCCTTAAAGAATTCTTTATTATATGATTTCGAGGTCCACAGAGAGCATAGGATTGCGACTTCCTCTCCAGGCCAAATCTTCTTAATCGCCGACCCATCGATTGATAGTGTTTGCAGTTCCGTCTGTAGCAGGTCATCCAAGCTCGGGTTCATTCTTCTGGCGAGAAAAGCGACTGATTACACTACAGCAGCAGATACGCACCCACGGCAGGCCCACCGACCAGCCTCCACCTCCAATGCCTCCGGCGAAACTCCCTTTCTCCCTTCTACTCGCACTCAGTCCCGATCACGACAACATCGCCTTTCGGGGCAACAGAGGCGAGACGTGTTCGTTCCGGTTATATGTATATGGAATTAATTAATAAATAAGAAGATGAAACATAGTGAAAATAAGAAGAGAAGGGCTGTTTTGGAATTTAATAATAAGTTTCAGAAATTTTAAATGAGAATTATGATTATGTTGATCATGGTATGTTATGGAATATATTATAGGAATTAAAATAATTTTGTTAAGTCAAATTTATGCTTAAAACATGAATTATGGAACCTTATACACATATGTGTATAAGTGGCTAAAATGATTTATTTAGCCCAGATAATCATGATTAATTCAAAATACATGAATTATCTCATGATGTACTAAACAAGAGCTATGTCATGATATTTTTTTTAAAAAAATTTGCCAAATTTTGAAACCCATGAACAGTGCCAAACACGCTATGAACAATAACCCGCGTAAACAGTGAACATGAACAGTAATTAGGAACAATGATCATGAACAATAATCATGAATAGTAAACAAAGTGATTTGGGCAGAAATAAGATTGACATTTATAAGGATGTATGGAATTTTTAAGGATTTTTGGGATAAAATCCATATGTGAAAATAAAGACCAAATTAACCTCTATGAGAGTTATGAAGGAAAATAAAGTGATTATGACATATGCATGGGTTAGAAAATCCTAAGATAAATTCAAATTTAATTGTAGAAATGTGCAAGCATGGAATATTATATTTATATGAGAAAAATGGTCTTTTTCATTTGTATAGGAAAAGAAAAAGTACAAGTGAAAGGTACAAGTTGACTATGCAGGTAAGCAAGCAAACCTTTTGAAAATACAATTTTATACGACCATACTCTTCAATCTTAAATTGTTTTGGAAATCGCTTCGCTAGAAGCAAATCCTTTTAATATTGAAAAATATGGAAATGCAATTGTTGAAAAGGTTGTGTTGAAAGGAAAATGAGATTTTAAAATGATATTTGAAAATAATGTTTTAGAATAGTTTTATTACAAGGTTTTGAAGTATTTTAATGATATGTTTCAAAGGATCTCTAAATATTGGATTATTTTGGAGTTTTCAAAATTTATTTTTTCGAGAAGGATTTAAGGAAGGCCAACACGATAAATTAATTTCAAAAATGATTTGAGAATCGTTCAAAGGATTATACAAGACTATCTCATTTAGAAATGAATAATAAGGCAGGTGGACAAAAGTCTATGATATTAGATGAAAGCATGTACTTGCATGTCCTTTGATCATAAAAACCCATAAATGGAAAAATCATTTGTAAGAAAAATCTTTTGGTTTCAAATATTTTTAATGATATTTTATCATTCAAAATTTATTTACAAAATGGTTAGAAAATATTTTTATTTCAAATATTTTCCTTGAATACTTCAAATGATTTATGGAATATAAATGTTTTAAGGTTGGCCATCCTTACAAAATGTTTTGAGTATAGAACTGGTTAACATGGGTTAAGCCCAGTTTTCGAGATTTGAAAAGAATACAGACTGAGGTCTGTAGTATTTTATGAAAGCATACTAGCATCAAATTTTTAGAAAAAGGATACAGACTGTGGTCTGTGGTTTTTGTAGAATCATGCTAGCATGTGAATGTGAAGGAAAAGTGTGCACAAGGATTATGTACTAGGTCTACTGTAAAGGATGTACAAGCCGGACACGGTTGCAAATTGGGCCCCCTTTGCATAAGCCGAGTCGCTTGAATAAGGCTAAATGCCAGCGGCGCCCTCCCTGAAATGGGAGTTGGACACGGATAGCCGCCTGGCTCACGGGCTATCACCTGGAAGGGTTTCTCTCCTAAGGAAGGATGATCACTTGATAAGTGTCACCTACTAGATGGACAGAGACGTATTGTATGTTGCATATGCTTAAAAAGGGTCTTATGAAAAGTATTTTACAGAGTTAAGTTGGAAAATATTAGAAAATTCATAATTTGACGCATGTAAGGCGGATTAAGATGAAAATTAAAAGGAAAGCACAAAATTTCGTGCTTAATCTTATGGAAAGGTTAGATTATGAAAATTTTGATAATAATTGATTATTATCATTCAAAATCTAAAGATAATTTCAAATGATCATAACTTGAGATAGAAAAGTCAGATTGAAACGAAATTTGAAATGAACGGTTAAAATTATGAGATTAATGCTATGAAAGGATTTGATCAAGCTCATTATAGTAGGATTAGGCTTGCACGAAAATGAGTGTACATCTTTGACTTTTTGCACCCTTAAAGTAGCTTGCATTTATGATAAAGTTAAAGAAATTAATTAAATAATTTAATGCAAAAATGAGGTGTCAAAAGGAGGTAAATTCCAGGGGATTTTATGAATTTTTTAAAATGACAAAATCCATGAAAAATTCCCTGCATTAATGTTAGAATTAAGGAACTAATGGCTAGCTTAAGGGAGATAGCATAGAATGGACGATCATGAAGTTCAAAAAGTGGATTTTTTGATTTTTTATTTATAAAATCGACATCTAAGATAGCTAGGGAATCAAGGTTAATAAATGAGTAATTAAATGAAATAGAAAATTGTGGCCAAAGATGTCAAATCAAGGCCATATGGACGTGATCATCAAGTGGACAACAATGGAGCAAGGAAGAGAGGTGGACGTCCAAGGTTGAATTCTGGATTTTTGTGAATTTTTTAATATTGCTAAATGGACCCCTAAGTAAGCTATTATCTAGGGTAATTAAATTTCCATTAAATAAAGCTGTATTTTGTAGAAAAAAATGCAAAAAGGCTGCTGTAATTGGACATGATGTGTGGACAGCTTAATGATCATCAATGCTATGGATAATTGAGGGATTAAATGCACTAACATTAAAGTTTTTTGGTCATTATAGTGCAAGTCACAACTACAATCGACTTAGGATGTGATTTCGTTCATCCATTTTCCTCCTTCTAAGCTTTTCTTCGGGTCTTGTGCTCTTCAAGTTCCTTCTTGGGTCAACTTAGTCATCAACTTGACCTAAGTCTCAAGTGGAGTCGACTTCGGGTGCAACTTCTCATGTAGCTGAGCCAATCAGCGAAAATATGTAACCCCTGAGTCGATTTGAACCTAGAACTTGACCCAAGTCACAAGTGAAGTCAATTAGGTGTGCCGCTTCACTTCTGTTTAAATCTTTGAACTTCATAAATATAATCCTTTGGCTTTAATACTTCTAGTCTTTTTATTGAGTTGAATGGCCTTAGACTTCGTCCAAGTCGCCAGTGGAGTCGACTTGGGTGTCTAACTTCATTTCTAGCACTCAGAATTAAAAATCATCTTTAAAATTTCAAATATTCAAGTTAGAGTTTGTGAAACCCCACCTATTTTAAAGCATAGTAAATATAGATTAGATCTTGTATAAGAATGTAATTTGAAATGTTCATGAAATGGTGGGTTTATGATCACCTATATAGTTTTCAATAGATTTAAGTATGGGTAACTCACGTTGGCATGAAAATTCAATGAGAGATATTAAATTTTATACCCTATGATTTAGATGGATGAGATTTGGGCAACTAAGTAAGCAAAATGATTAATTTAATCACTTTGATTACTATGGTAATTATGTGTATTAAAAGACGAAATACACTAAAAGATGAAAAAGGATGTAGAGAATGTTTAGGTGGCTGATGAGCTGCGTATAGGTCTAATTAAAATGCTGATTTTAGCGCAAGTATATGTGCCGATCAAGTAATAAAGAGTGAGTAAAGTATCGTTCCCACGAGGATATGGTCCAACTAGTGTTATTAATTTATTCAGTTGCTTTCGATGATTAGGAGAGGATTTCACAGATAAAATCGAAAATGCAAAATAAGTAAAAGTAATAGAGGAGAATTTAACGGAGGAGCTGGAATACAAAAGAGGCTTAATCGAATTGGGATGACAAATGGGATAGTTGGGAATCCTTGAATCTAAACTATATTTAATTAGTTCATTTTCTTTAGACTGCGCAGGAATTTTCTAGTCCAAGTTCAATGATATTTATATATCTTCCAACATATATAAATCTAATTACATAACAACTAATTGCTATGTTCCCACGCAATTAAATGAGATGAAATCGATCTATACATAACCTGTTCATGACTACATAAGGGTTTAACGGTATATTCTTATCCATTAAACATTTTCCTTTAATAAAGGAAGAAACCTATGCCCTACAAATGGATCTGGCATGGATTTTCCTTTTTCAAGGATGAATCTTGCAATTAAATCATCTTACAAAGTAGCAAATCTTGTAAAAAGCATTAAACGACATATGTAAGGGTAAATCCACATAGCACAATCATACATCAAATCAAATATTCATTCCTAAATCATAAAGAACCAAAACAATATACTTAGATCTCAATTCATCTCAACTTCTCATGTATGAAAGTTTAGTTCAAGAACATGACGTCAGCTCCCATTAAACTCAAAATTGAATGTATTCCCACAAACAGAGAAAAGGAAATAGATTAAGAAAAAAAATTGAATCTCGTGAGCTTCCACCAACGAGATTGAATCTCCTCTTCGGGTGCTCTGGAAACGGAAGTCCTTTTCCTTCTCTCCTTGGTTGCTCCGTCGGTTCTCGCTCTCTTTGGCACGAATCCCTAAGCAAGTATTTAAATTCCCTTTAGTCCGTACAAAACACATGTAGACACACATGTGTGTGGGTTCACCGTGGTGCCTATGCGCCAACTCTCTGGATGCTACTTGTGAAACCCCAACCTATGTAGGACTCAATTGTATGCATTAAACATATACATGTGATTTATATGTGATTTAATTGAATTTTGGATGATTTTGGGATTTTGGTAAGTTATTGCAATTAGGGCAAGGATTAGAAATAGTGATTCAAGTAATCATCATAAGCTGATATGGGTCAATGGGATTAAAGTAGTTTGATGGTAATTGAAGCTTACCAATATATCATGAATGATTATCTTAAACTATATGGTTTGATTTATGAGAATTTTAATGATAATTATCAAGTTAAGTGGAAAAATACTAGAAAATTCATAATTTAACGCCTGTGAGGCGGATTCAAGTGAAATTTGAAAGGAAAGTAGATAATGATGGGCTTAATCTTATGGGATTATTGGATTATGAAAATCTCTGATGAAATTAGCGTGACAATTAATTGTTTATCTTCAAAATTCAACCGTTAACTTCAAGTGGTTATAACTTGAGCTAGAACAGTCGGATTGAGATGAAATTTGAAACGGTTGAATAAAATCATAAGATTAACATTTTGGAAGGATTAGATTAAGTAAATTATGCTGAAAAAATTCCTGAATAGAAAAAGGTGCATACAGTTGACTTTTACACCACAAAAGTACCATGCATTAAAGGCAAATAGTGCATGGATTAAATGTAATTTTTAATGACTCAAATATGTGTCAAATGTAGGTGAAATGTAGGGTATTATATGCATAAATATGTGTGGAAATTCGTTGGATATGTTGCTGGAATTAATGAGCTAAGGAAAGAGCTCAAACTAGCATAGCAATTGTGGCATGAATACAACGTCCAAACTAGCTTCCATTTGGATTTTTGCAAATTTTTTTATTTATATAATATATGAACCTGAGTAGCTAGCATGCAAGGGTGCATAAATGAGCATTAATTCATGTGGAAAAATCCCTAAAAAATCATTGATATCAGCAGCATATTAATGGATCAAATAGTGGACAACAAAGGTGTCATGCACATGGATGTCCAAGTGACCTGCTGCTAGATGTTTTCTTATTTTTTATGCTAAATTAATAGCTGAACTAATTAGGTACATAAATTAGCATTAAATTAAGGCTGCCAAAGTGTGGAAAATTTTGGCAAAAGAGGCGGCTATATGGACGTGTACAAGGGGACAGCAAGTGGAGCTAGATTTAGAGCAAATTTTGCTACTTAAAAATCTGTTTAAAATATAATTTTACTTGGCCACAAATTGGACAACACAACAAGGGATAAAAGTGCATTAACTTACCCTTAAAATCATGCTCAAAGTGGGGTCCACAAGCTGGAAAATTCAGCTCATATATATATGGGTGGACGGCCATGAGGGATAGGTGTTAGAAAAACATTTTCTTAGTAGCAAACACTCCCACAACTCAGCAGCCTTGCACGCCCAAGGGAACCCCAGCAAGGAGGAAGAAAAAGAAAGGAAAAAATAAGGAAAAAGAAAGGGAGAAAGAAGGGAAAATTAAGTAAGTATATGTGATGTGTTAAATCCTTTCATTCTAAGTTTCCTACTTCAAGATTATGGATGTGAATATGATTCAAAAAGAATCCTTAAATGGTGATTTAGCATGCCACTTGATTGAATATTGAATGAGTATTAAGAGATATATATGAATTTCAATGATTTAAGGAGTTAAAATGGAGATTAGGATTGAATATGGGTTGAAAACCTAACTTGAAATATCCAAAATGCATATGCCAAGTTGTTGTTTTGGATTAGTATTATGATTAAGCTATGAATCATGCTTTGGTAAAATACATATGTTGATTTAAGCCTAAGATATGAATTTTAGAAAGAATGGAATTTAAGGTTATGTATATGACCCGATTTCCATGTCTTTGTGACATGTATGTTGTATAAGTATGCTTTAGTGAATTATGGATGATTTATAGGGTAAATTACTCTAAATTTAGGGTACTTTGAATGACCAAAAGGAATGAATTTATCTTTCCTTAAATCTTGAGTTTTAGGGCCTGAGTAGGAACAACCAAAATGGGGTGAGAAAGATACCCAATATGTACATGAAAGTTGCTGTTTTGAAAGGAGTTAAATTAGGAATGTTAAATATACGCTAATACCCTAGATTTAGGTTAAGAAAAATTAGATCAATTGCTGAAAATTCCGAAAGATAAAACTGTTTAGGGTTAGGTACCGAAAGATACATTGAAAGTGTGAAAAACGGGTTCCAAGGTTGTTGTTTTGGAATCCTATGATTAATGGATTAAAATTCCATAAAAATACCCTAAATAAAGTAATAATTAAGGATTCTAATCATGCTGAATTATGGACCAAGTTGCTGATTTGGAAAATTTTATAAAATGCATCATATATTTGTTGTGAAATGGATATATGTGGAAGGATGGACATGCATAAGTGGTAAATGACTTATGTAAATTGATTATGGACAAAAATGTATGAAAGTATGATAAATTTCATGAATATACATCTGTTTAGATGCATGATGTTAATTTTAAAATTTGGGATTAATTAATAAGGTTTAAGGCAACAACGTGTGCTTAAAATGAGCACCGATGTGTAAAATTTTGGAAAATAAGTGAAAAATGGTGTGTGGAAGGTAATGAACCTTTAAATAATGATTATTGAATGATTATTAAGTGATTGAATGATTACCCTATTTATGGGATTAACTATGATGTGTACTAGTCGATGTAATGTACAAGTAAGTGCTGCATATGCATAACGACTTAAGAAGTCAAATGGATTATGTATGTTAATGAAAATGGGTTAAAAAACTAAGCTGGATGAAAGCAAAAGAAATATATGAATATTATATCATTCTCATATAGGCAAGGAAAAAGAAAAGGCAGACTCAAAAAGCTAAAGAGAGACAGCTAAGCAAGAAAATTTTTAAATAATTTTTGTTTTCTAAATTGTTTAAATAAATGCAACTTTTTCTCCAATTGTTTTGACATGATTATTGAAATTATTTCGGAAGTATTTAAGGATGGAAATTCCTTAGTTAAATATGTATTGAAATGATTCTTTTGTTTACAATATGATATTGCGAAATTTCTTTGATAAATGTTATGAAAAATAATGTGATTCTAAGTTTTTGAATGAAAAATCATGCTAGCATGTTAAAGATGGTTTTTATGAAAGTTTCATGTGCACAAAGTACTAGGTCCACCTGAAAGGTATAAGCAGACCGATTGTCCCCCTTTGGTGTGACCAAATCACTAAGATAGGCCCAAGGCCGGCGGTGTCCTCCCTGAGATGGGAGAAGACAAGGACGGATGGTCACCTAGCTAGTTTCCATCCTATGAAGAACATGTTCACGGTTTTACACTGCATTATGTATGTCGTACCTGTGATAGGTACAAGGACTATGTTTTTAAGATATACCTTTTCAAAAGGTATAAATTTCTTTCCAAGATATTTTAAATGAAAAATATTGCCTGTAAAATATACAACTTACTTATTAAGTTTTGACTCACGTTTTCATTTTCCAAACCCATAGACAGGTGAAAGAAGAGGTCTGGCAAAGGAGCAAGGACTAACCATTGAAGAAATGGAAAAACATTATAAGTATATGATTGTGGAAAATTTATGTTGAATGGTTGTAAATTAATTTGATGATTCTGTGTTGACATCTATGGATGATACATGCTGTGACATCTGATTTATGTGAAAGTTTGAAATATCTCTTAAACATCATGATTAGCTATGAAATCGTTGGGTGGAAATGACCTAAATATGCATGAGATGAAAAATGGAAGGAAATAAACTCCTATGGAAACATATTTAATTGGATAAATATCCGTTAAAACCCGTCGTATGACAGGGCAACAATCCTTATCATGTTTACCAATCAATAACGATCCTGAGGTAAGGCTCAGGATGTGACGCTCGGTTTGGGGCGCCACAGAGCATGGTATCAGAGCAAGGATTGGTAAATAGGCCTGGAAAATTTTTAAGTACGAAAATTGAAAGAATATGATGAGAAATACATGATTATATGATGATTAGATATGTTATTAACATGATGAGATGCATGATATATGATGATAAATTATCTTTGCAATGTAATTAAATTTCTATGTTTGAACAGATGGCGGATAAAGGGAAAAAATGATGAGTGCAGAAGAATTACGAAAGGAGAGGGAAGATGAGGAAAAAAACGAAGAAGGGAGGAGAACATGGATAGGTGGTGGGTATCACAGCAAAACACAATACATTACCCAGTAGTCCCTCCAGGATTTCCACCTAGACAGACTCCTATCCAATCTCAAGGAAACTATCACATCAGCATAAACAAAGTCTAGGAGAGTCCTCAAGTTATGGTTCTAGAGCAAGAGTTCTTCCAGAAACCTATCTTGGTGTCCCAAGGTCTCCCCATGTTCCCACAGATAACTTTTTTCCACAAGATCTTCAGAACTTTTGGAATAAGATTCCAGCACTCACACCACTTGACCTAGGCCCATGGTACAGGTTTGTTCATGGGTGTGTTCAGTTACGGTACAGGGTAAGTTAGGATAGGATTCACCAGAGAGAAAAAGAAATGGCTCTCTATATCGAAGAGCGTCGTGCTGAGGGAATTATTGAAACACCTGCGGCTCCTCATCCCGGTGAGATTATGTTACACATATCTGAAAGATAGGTGATGTGGCGCCCCAAACCGGGGTGCCTAGAAGCCTTACTCCGAGACCGATTTTGATTGGTAAATGTGAGTCAGGATTGTTGCCCTGATCACACGGCGGGTACTTAATTGGATCTTATCCAAAAAAAATTTCTTTCTTTTTCTTTCATCACATAAGCATACACTTTATTCATAATAGACTCATCCATATCATCATAAAACCATTCATATCTTTTTTTTATTGAAATAATTCACATAAGTACAATCATGTTTGTAATATTCATAAAACATGTCTTTAACATAATTATCATACATTTGTCCCTGTGGATGCATACATAGAACTGTAATTAAATTTGCAGGTCATTTCTACCTAACATCCTTTATGAGTCAGCTCCATAGCCTGTTTGTCATTTGAAAACATATATGAGTAATAATACTCAGTAAGCAAGCCTCTTTCTTTGACAAGTAAACATTTTCCTTTCATTCAAATGCATTTCTCCCCATTTGGTATGAGACACTTACCAAGTGATCAATTACCAATGGGACAGAAACCTTTTCATGCATTTCATGAGAATGCAATGCATTCATTCATTCATGACTTTCCTTGTGCCTCCAACCTCTGAGAGGACGCCGCCGGCACACAGCCCTTGTGACTTAGCAATAGTGAAAAGGGACCCTCTGATCCGCTTACTACCTCCACCAAAGCCTCTTCCTTGTGCACCATGTTCATACATACGCCGGCATGACGTGTTTCATAAAACTTGATAAATCATTTAGAAAGTAATTTAACAAGCAGTTAGCAATCATTTCGGGTAAAGCATTATAGGAATGACCATCCTTAAATATAATTCATAAAACATGTGAGCAAACAATTTGCAATCATTTAAAAATATTTTAGAAAGCATATAACTTGCTTACCTCCTCAGTCTGTGTCCTCCACCTTTTCCTTTCCTTTTCCTATACAAGGAAAAATGATATTTTATCTATATCATTCCATGTCTTAAATTGCTTCCCATGCATGCTTTATAATCATTCAATACCTCATTATATGAGTTTTTTAATCCATAAATTCCTTTAAAAATTCCATCTATATATTCTTTAAGATATAAATACTAATCTCATCTTTTTCTACCCAATTTACGTTTTTACTGTTCATGGTACTGTTCACGTTTACTGTTCACCCCAGGTTAAGATTCACAGCGACGTGGGTTACTGTTCATGGGTTCCAAAAATCGTCATTTTTTTTCAAAAATAAAAAATACCATGACATAGATTATATTTAGTATATCATGGAAAAATTCATGAATTTTGAATTTATCATCATTAACTTAGCTAAATAAATCATTTTCTCCATATACTAAAAATCAACATAATTTCACTTAAGCATAATCCTTAATTTTAAAAATCATGAGATTAATATATCATCATTCCAACTTTATAGTTATCATAATTATTCATCTCAAATCATCATTTATCAATATTAGAGCATTATTTACACATATCATATGCTATATTCCCGAATGCTCTATCTTTGCTCCCAATTTTTGATGTTTAGGCATAATTCCATTTGGGCATTATAACTATACTTATTTTATCATGCTTAGACATTATCTAAGAATGTTTTTACCCTACTTATCATCCAAAAGAAATTTGAGAAGAATTCACTCACCTTTAGTGAAGATATCCCTCTTCTTCTCACACTTTCTCTCTCTAACTTTCTCCTCTTCTTTCCTTGGATGTGTGGGGGTTTGGGGACTTGGGTTTTGCTCAAATGGAGCTGGGGTGAAGTGCATTTGGATGTCCCCCTTGCCCTTATTTAAAGTTTTTGATTTTTCATGAAATTGTAATTTACCACCCCTTGCTCAAGGTATTAAATTATAAATGTATTTTTTTCTAATTTCCAAAAGGTGTGTTGAGCTTTGTGCAGCCCACCCTACAGCTACTCATGCCCACCCTATGGCAGCCCTAATTTTTATTTTTTTTTATTTATTAAAATTATTTATTTGAAGCTAATTCAATCTTAGCCATTGATTTTTGATGATGATGAATTTGGACCATTGGATTTTGGTCAAATTTTTCCACCTACCCTTGCACGCCCCTGCCATGTTGCTGATTTGCATTTATTATTTTATTTTTAATTATTTAAATTAAATAAAAAGTCAAAAGGAATTTAATGAAAAAGATAAGCTACTTTTTAAATCTCCAATTGGCGTTTCATCTTGACCCTTAATTCATGATTTTCATCATATCTTAAACCCTTCATCATGTTCATCATAGATTTTTAACCATCCATAAAAAATTTCATCTAAATCCGACATCTGAATTATAAATTATAAATTATTCTTTAATTTTTCACTAAAATCCAAAATTGTATTAAAATACAAAAAAGTATTGCTATTTCATCCTGTAGTGATTAAATTTCCTTTTTCGTCTTTTTGTGATTAAGTTAATCCAAGTGATTAACTCTTAATCACGTGTCTTAATCCTTGGTTACTATTCACGTGCACTATTCACGTGGTTTAATCCCACAATTGCATTTCTTTAACCTCTAACATACATGTTTTCATACTTATGAATATATACTTTATTAATACATTACCTAGGGTTTACAACCCTAGAGTTTTATACACGTGTTTAAGATTGGGGTTTCACAATCCTCCCCCCCTTACAATAGGTTTTGTCCCGAAACCTGTTGCCTTCAAATATTCCATTATGCTTTTTTTGCATAATTAGACATCTATATCCAAAAGCATATTAGCCTTTTCTGGCTTTTGCTAATTCATATGGAGGAAATCCCTCCTCTTTCTTGCCTACTTTAAATGTATTGAGTTTGGAAAATAATTCCAAAAAAATGTCTTTCTACTATCTATTATTGCATGCCTCAAATTCTATTTTAGAATTATATCATCTTTCAATATCATTGTGCCTATCCTGATAGGGCACGCCTTGCATACTTGATTCTTTACTTGCCATTTTATATCCTGGGATTCATGGTACTATTGGTTCTTTCCACCCATAGTGCGTGTGTGGTTATGTACTGGTATGATTTCAATAAATGCTTAGCACTGTGTATTAAATAGTGAATTTCCTGAAATTTAAATCATACATGTAACCACTTTGTCCTCTATTTCTTGAGACTCCATTCCGGTGAGGGCTTGGACACGCACTAGATTGTTAGCTATGGTTGGGGCTTTCTGCTGGTCCAACCTTCCTTGAGTTAGAGCTTCCTGTGGTTTGTTCGGGTAGTTGAAAGATATATGTCCGACTTGGCCACATATGTAGCACTTGGTCGTTCTGCTGTGGAGCCCCAAACCCGAGCGTCACATCCTGAGCCTTACCTCGGGATCATATTGATTGGTAAACGTGATCAGGATTGTTGCCCTGTCACACGGCGGGTCTTAACGGTGTTTAACCGATTTAATATTTTCTCATATGAATTCGATTTCTCATATTTTCATCTCAATCATATCTAATTTATTCCCAACTCATTCATAACCAAGCCATTTTAAACCCATTTAGCACATATACACAACATGATGTTCAAACAACATTTCAACTTCTGCCTAAATCAGATGTCACTGCATGTATATATCACAGTCATCACTATAAAACATTCAAATAGATTACATCTATTCAACATAATTTATTCCATGTTATAATAATAATAAAAGTTTCTCCATGACTTCTCAAACTGGAACTTTCTCCTTTGTCATCTCTTGTCCTTCACCTGTCTTTAGGGTTTGGAAAACAAAATCGTGAGTCGAAACTCAATAAGCAAGTTATTTACATTTTACAGGCAAATCATTTCAGACAACATTTTACATTTAAAATCATATTGGAAAGCAACTTATACCTTGTCCAAGGTATCTCTTGAAAACATGAAATCTTGTACCCATCACGAGTACCATATGCATTATGCCATTTAAAACATGAACATAATCATCAAATTCCCTTAGGATGGAAGCTAGCCAGACGACCATCCGTCTACGTTAACTCCCATTTCAGAGAGGGCGCCACCGGCCTTGGGCCTATTTTAAGCGACTTGGCCACACTAAGGGGGGACAATCAGTCCGCTTATACCCTTCAAGTGGACCTAGTATCCTGTGCACATGAACTTTTGCATAAATCAATCTTGAACATGCTAGCATGATTTTCAATCATAAACTTGGAATCACAACATTTTTCATAGTATTTATCAAAGTAAATTTCTCAAAGTCACATTGAAGTAATAATAATGTTTGAAGACAATTTAACTAAGGAATGACCTTCCTTAAACATATTAGAAATAATTTCCACAATCTCATCAAACAAGTTAAAGTAAAAATTGCATTTACATAAACAATTTAGAAAACCAAAATCATTTAGAAATGTTGCTTGCTAACCTGTGTTCTTTAGCTTTCCGACCCCATTTTTTCTTTGCTTTTGCCTACATGAGAATAATATGATTTTTCATATATTTCTTTTTCTCATATTTCATTTAGTTTTCCAACCCATTCCATTCACATATATCATTTATTCGACTTCACAAGTCATTATGCACATATATATAGCCCATTTTTACACAATTTTCTAAGGAAAAAATTTAATCCATATTTCAGTGTGTTAATTACCCTTAATTACCATTGCATTTAGGGTATTTTCATGGGATTTAAATCCATTCAACATGGGTTTCCAAAACAGCAAGTTTGGAACCCGTTTTTCACCCATTTAACGTGTCTTTTGACACATAACCCTAAGCAGTCATATAATTCCGAAATTTCAGCATGTAATCTCACTTTTCTTAATCCATATTTAGGGATTAAACACATATATAACATTCATGAATTATCATTCCTCAAAACAGCAAGTTGCCTGCACGTTTTGAGTCCCATTTCACATCGGTTTGACACACTTTCATAAAATCTATAAAATCAGTTTTAGGGCTTCTTTTCCCAAATATTTTTGGGCATCCATAACACCTTAAACCTAGGGTATTTTACCCTACATAATATTCACAAAACATGCAAACCCATTTTCATAACATTTTTAGCATAGAAACAAGGAAATTAGGTCATAATCATTACTTTGCATTCCATAACTTCAAAAATTCATCATTTAAGCATAAACCAATATATGTTTTGCATAAATACATGATTCATGACCTAATCACATCATCAAATCAAAACAGCAACTTGTCATAGAGATTTAGGGTTTACCAACTTGGATTTTCCACTCAATACACATGAAAAACTTCACTTTCATCAACTTAAACATGAAAATTCATACATGAAACCTAATATCCATTCAATATTCATTCAAAAAAATGTTATACCATCACCTTACAGATTCTTTAAGCATCCATTCCATATTCAAGTTTTGAGTTTAAAACTCAAGTTAAACAACTTAAAACCAAACATATACTTACTTGGTTTAGAGCTAATTCAAACCCTAATCCTTGGAGATGATTTCCTTCCACAACTCCCTTTTTCCTTGTTTTTTCTTCTTCCTTGGCTGGGAAAATTGGGACGTGAACTGCTGGTTTGCTTGGGTGAAAAGTTCAGCACTTAGCCATTTTCCAACCCTCTCTCAAAATGGACGTGCATGGATATGTATAAGCTGGATTCTTTTCCAGCTGTGGGCCCCACTTCTTGGGCAATTTCCACACTCTTATATGAAAAATTATCCCCTTTGAAGTTCCGGAAAAATTACAGCCTAGTAAATTAGGTTTTTACTATTTTTAAAAATCTAGAAAATCACTTTAATCCATGGTCGTCCAATCTATGCAGTTAGCACGTCATTTGCTGTTCATTTTTTCCAGCAATTTTTTTCCATTTTTAAAATTCAAAAATGTGGATAATTTATATACCTAATTACCCCTTAATTTATGTATCAATTTGGTGTTAAAAAAATTAATAAAATAGCAGCAATAAGCATAACATTGCATGTCCAGATTTCCAACCAAGCTGTCCACGTTTTCAGCTTCATGCATCTGCATTTTCTAATTTTTCTATTGCTGTAAATCTTCATAATTGGATGCATATCTTATGTACCTGCATTTCATCTGCATATACATATATTTTAAAAATTAAAAATTCAAAAATATGCAGCATGGCAGCCCCCTTGGACGTCCCCTTATGCCACATAGCCTATGCTCACTTGAGCACTCCTAGTTTCGTCAACTATGCACATTCATTGCTGGGATTTTATTTGGATATTTTCATTTTATATTAATGCATAAAATGACTTAAAATGGCTGCACTTGACACCTCAATTACCATTAAATTCATGCAATTATGCATTGTACTCTAGCATTAAATGTAAAGTACTCTTGAGGTGCATTACTCAACCAAGCTCACCTTTTTCAATGCAGATATTTTTTCAACATTCCATACTTAATCTAATCCATCCAAATTAAACATCTCATAATTTCATTCAACCGTTTCAAATTTTATCTCAATCCGATTTTTCTAGCTCCCGTTATAGCCGTTTAAAGTTAACGGTTGAAATTGAAATATGATCAATAAATCATAACTCTCATTTCTTAAAAAATTTTCATAACTCATTAATTCCATAATACCAAGCCCAACATCATTAATTTTCATTTCAAATTTCACTTGAATCCGCCTTATAGGCGTTGAGTGATGAATTTTCTAGGGTTTTTCCATTAAACTTGTCAATTATCATATAAATTCCCATAATTCATATTAAATAATGGAAAATGATTATCCATAATGTATTTTCACATTTACATCAACAATAATTTACTCTAATTCCGTTGTCTCATTTTAGCTCAAAATGACCATTCACATCATTATTGCTAATCCATAACCCTAATTACAATAATTAGCAAATCACATAAAACCTTCATAATTCAAAAATTCCCAAATAAATATCATATACATGATCAATGCATACATATGGGTTCTACATTGATTAGGGTTTCACAATCCTCCCCCCTTATAACAGGTTTCGTCCCAAAACCGTCTATTCTTTAAACAGTCGGGGGTATTTCCTATCCACCTCTTCTTTTAACTCCCATGTGGCTTGATTTTCGGAGTACCGGTTCCATTGTACCTTCACGTACTTGATTTCCCTATTCCGAAGCTTTTGTACCTTGCGATCCACGATTCTCACGGCCTTTCTTCATAATTAAGATAATCTTGAATTGGTAAATTTTAAGCCACCAATATATGTGTTAGGTCCAAAACATATTTCCTAAGCATCGATATATGAAACCCATTGTGGACTAGGGCTAATGCCGGGGGTAAGGCTACTCTATATGCCAACTTGCCAACCTTTTCCAAAACTTCAAATGGTCCAATATACTTGGGATTCAGCTTTCCTCTTTTCCCAAACCTTGTAACTCACTTGAATGGCGTGGCCTTTATAAACATATGTTCGCCGACTTGAATGTTTGAATCCCTCCTCTTGCAATCTGTGTAACACTTTTGTCGAATTTGGGCAGTGAGTATACACTGGCGAATTGTTCTCACCTTGTCTGCCATTTGTTGGGATAGGTCTGGGGCTAACCTTTTCTCTCCAACTTCATCCCATCTCAACGGCGTTCGACATCGCCGACCATATAATGCTTCAAATGGAGCCATTTGGATGCAAGATTGGTAGCTATTATTTTATGCAAATTCAGCAATCGATATATACTCATCCCATGATCCTCCAAACTCTAAGGTACACATACGGAGCATGTCTTAAATGACTTGGTTCACCCGCTCCGTTTGTCCATCGGTTTGAGGATGAAAAGTTGGGCTAAACTTGAGTTGGGTGCCTAGGGTTTCATGCAAACTTTTCCAAAACCTTGACGTAAATGTCGCATCTCGATCTGAGATAATCGACTTTGGCACTCCATGGAGTCTTACGACCTCTTTAAAATAAACCTTAGCCAGCTTTTCTGCGGTATAAGTCCTTCTTATAGCTAAGAAGTGCGCAACTTTTGATAACCTATCTACGATTACCCTTATGGTATCATTTCCTGCTTGGGTCCTAGGTAATCCTTCAATGAAATTCATGGTAATGTTGTCACACTTCCATTCAGGAATTTTTAAGGACTGTAGCTGTGGAACTCCGATCTTTGAGATATGTACAAAACCCTAGGGTTGTAAATCCTAGGTAATATATTTGAGAAATATATATTGATGGATATGAAATATATGGAAATGAAGGTTAAAATAATTATGCAGGAAATTCGGATGAATAGTTCACGTGAATAGTGCACGTGAATAGTGAAATGTGAATAGTAAACGTGGGATTAAGGAAATATGTTAAGTTAATTACTTTGGATTAATTTAATCATAAAAGACGAAAAAGAAGCTTCCCACTACAGGACAAAAATGTTTTTTTGGATTAAAATATGAATTTTCGGATTTTTAATTGATTTTTGAAGAAAATGAAGAAAAATTCATATCTTGCAATCCGGACATCGGATCAAGATGAAATTTTTTATGGGTGGCCAAGATATGATGATGGATATGATGAATGGTCCAAGATTAATCAAGGATCATGAATTAAGGGTCAAGATTAAATGTCATTTGAAAAGGGAAAAAGTAACTTTACTTTTTCATTAATGGCATTTGACTTTGATTAATTTTAATTTAATAAAATTAATGCAAAGCCTGCAATTGCTGCTGGAGCATGGACTTTTGGGGCATGATCCAATGGCCCATGATCATCCTCATCAAAGATCAATGGCTAGAATTAATTTAGCCTAAATTAATTAATTTTAAAAAAATAAAAAATAGGTAAAAATAGGGCTGCAATAGGGCTGCTGGAGCAGGCCTAGGGGGGGCTGCACAATGCTCCATGCACCTTTTAAAATTAGAAAAAAACACATTTGCAAATTTACACCTCAAGCAAGAGGGGGTAAATTGCAAATATGTGAAAAATCAAAAAGTATAAATAGGGGGCAGGGGTGGACGTCCAAAGGCACTCCAAGCTTGAGCAATTCAATCATTCCCACCCCCAAAACACGTTTTGGCCATAGAAAGAGAAGGAGAGAAGGAAGGAAAGAGAAAATGGGAAGGAAATGAAAAGTTCTCCACTTGAGGTAAGCAATTTCTTCCCAAATTTATTTTGGATGTTAAGTAGGGTAAAATAATGCTTAGATAATGCCTAATCATGAGAAAATAAGTAAAGTTATAATGCTTAATTGGAATCATACCGAAACATCGAAAATTTGGAGCAAAGATAGAGCATTCGGGGAAATCATGTATGATATGTGGAAATAATGCTCCAAATTTGATAAATGATGATTTGGGATGTATGATTATGATAAATATAATGTTGAAATATTAATTTCATGATTTTTGGAATTAAGGATTATGCTTAAGTGAATTTATGATGATTTTTAGTATATGGAGAAAATAATTTTTTTGGCTAAGTAAATGATGATAAATTCAAAATGTATGAAATGTCCTATGATATACTAAGCATAAGGTATGTCATGGTATTTTTTATTTTTGGAAAAAATATCAATTTTTGGAACCCATGAACAGTAACCACGTCTCTGTGAACAGTAACCTCGGATGAACAGTACGTGAACAATAATTGCTACAGTGACATGAACAGTAATTATGAACAGTAACAACGTGATTTGGGGAAAAATTGATATTTATTTTTATATTTTATGAGGATATATGGATGGAATTTTTAAAGGATTTATGGATAAAAATCCATATAAATGAGTAATGACTAAGTATCTTTATACGATTAACCTCTATGGGAATGAGGTAATGAAAGGTTATAAAGCAAGCATGGAAAGTAAACATAGAATGGATGGATAAAATATCCATTTTCCTTGTATAGGAAAAAAAGGAAAGGAAAAGGTGGAGGACACGGACTGAGGAGGTAAGCAAGCAAACTTCTTTTTAAAATATGATTTTATTGCTTCATTGTAAGCAAGCAATCCTTTTGAAAATGATGATTTGTAAGCAAACAATCCTTTTGAAAATGATGATTTGTAAGCAAGCACAACTTTGAAAATATGTTTTATTCTCAAGTATTTATGAAATGTGTTTAAGGGTGGCCATTCCTATAATGTTTTGAAATAATGAATGTTTATGAGTTTTTATGAAAAGTCATGCCGGCATATTGATATCATGTGATGTTTATGGACATGTGCACATGTACGATGTATAAGGAAGAGGCTTTAGTGGAGGTAGAAAGCGGATCAGAGGGTCCCCCTTCACTATTGCCGAGTCGTATGGGCTGTGTGCCGACGGCGTCCTCCCCAGAGGTGGAGGCAAAGGAATGTTATGTGTGAATGAAATGCATTGCATTTTCATACATGGATTGAAAAGAAAAGCATGGATTTGAAATGATGTTTTTAAATGAATTGTGCAAATAATTCTCTACATGAGAATGACAAGTTACCTAGTGTAAGAGGTATATAACGCTGGGGAAATCAAAAGTCATGCATGTAGGAACCATGTAGGCGTCAAGAGGAAGAGAGGTTCCTTTTGATGAGGCCAAGTCGGAGACAGCCGGCGTATTGGACCATGTTATGTGAGATGTTCCCTGAGCTAGCGTACCCACACACGAAGGTTTATGTCAGAAGTGGAAAGGAAGCATTTGCACATCCAATGTTTATGAAAAGGTTTCTATTCCATTGATAGTTGATCACTTGCTAAGTGTCTCCTATTGAATGGAGAGAAATGCATTTACGAATGATTTACATGAATGGTTTATGAAAGGTTTCCAAAAATAGTTTACGAAAAGGTTTCTATTTCATTGGTAGTTGATCACTTGGTAAGTGTCTTCTACTGAATGGAGAGGAATGCATTTAAAATGAAAAATGCTTGCTTATTAAGTTTCGACTCATGTTTTGTTTTCCCAACCTCAGACAGGTGTAGGGAAAGACAAGAAATGAAGGGCACGAGTTGCTAAAAGAAAAGAAGAATCTACAAAGGTGTGAGGACCAGGTATTTTATTCTATTTTTATTATAACTTATGAACATGCTAGTAAGAATTTTACGATATTAATGGATACATAACATACATGGACACGACATTTAGGAGATGTATAGTGCATATGCGCATGTATGATTAACGTTCCATTGATGGGCACTATGACTATTGTTTCCCTCGCAGAGTAGGTACGGGGTTCGACCTGCCCGGTCAGGTCGCGGGGGTCAAGGGGGCAGCGCCCTTGCGGGGGTGCAGGGGGCAGCGCCCCTGAAGAAAATTTTAATTATTAAGTTGTAGGAGAGGGGAATTAAATTACTAATTGCGAACCACCTGTGATCGCTTGAGGGAAACTATACCAACTACCTTGAAGGTCATAGATCCGAGTTCAGGAAGCTCCAAGGCTCCGAATTTCTGCAGTCCACATCTAGGGTCGCTGTCTTGGGAGGGATCACGGTCAAGGTAAGTGGATGTCGCCCCTTCTCGATTTAGTGATGAAATTTTACGTTAAACGCGATACGAGGCTAGAGGGAATGTATAGCTTCTAACGACTCCATGATATTAGGCGTAGAGTTCGTAACAGTTAGGGTTCATGGTGAATTTACTTTGAATGCGTGATTTCTATGATGTAAAAGACTTCTTAGCAGTTGTTATATTGTTGAAATGTGACGTGAATTGATTTGCCCCAATCGAGAGTATGAATTGAAGGTTCTTTCATTTCGCACCTATCATGTGTTTGATAAAATGCTTGTGTGACAGATCTATGTGTTGTATCTGAATTGTGTTGATGTTGTATGCGTGGTTTGCGATGTGTTTCATTGTCTGTTATGTATGATGCGTTATCTCAAATAGTTAGTTGTAAGGGTTGTTCATGGCCCCTGATTGACATGAGGAGAGGGTTGTTCATGGCCCTTGATGGACATGAGTAGATGATTGGTTGTGTTGGTCAATTTGTGTGTATGGTTATATGTATACGATCTTGGGAGTGGGTATTAGACCCATGTGTATTAGCTTCATCACTGTATGAGTATCCATCATTATGCTTATTTGCACTTTGTGCTAACCACTATCTACTTACTGGGTCTATTTAGACTCATATCATTGTTATTGTGGTTTTAGATCGCAGGTCAGATGGAGAACTTAAGGATGGGACAAGTTGAAGATCAAACATGAGAGACCCTAGCACAATATGTTGATTCCAGTTCTTTTAGACTTGTGCTCTTTTGATAATCATATATGTAGACAATGACTTAGGCGGATTCGTTTTGACAACTATAATGTATTTGGTATTTCAGATTGGATTATAATCCTTGTTGATGCACATATGCATGACTATTATATCTGTTTGTTGTGTAAGGAAAATATGTAATGATTTCCTTCTATATGAATGTTCTTATTATATGAAGATGCAAGTATATAAATAGGATTGAATTTTACAGATGGAAATGTAATGAATATCAGGTCATGTATTCCATATTACCCCTTGTATGTTATGGGGAGATGCTGCCGAATTTTCCTATGATTGTGTAGCGCCGTTGATTAGTTATTGAGTATTTTTATGAATGGGGCGTTACAAAAGGTTAGTAGATTTTTGTATGAACAGATTCCCTAATGGGATATGATGAGAAAGGACATAGATTGTATGAAATTATGAAGTTATGAATAATATGAGAAGTTGATGATTTATGATGTTATGGATAAGTCCATCATGAATGATGATGAGTATATGTTTATATGATAAAAGAAAAAGAAATGAAAAAAAATTGGACGAGATCCAATTAAGAACCCGCCGCGTGATCAGGGCAACAATCCTGATTCACGTTTACCAATCGACAAGATCTTGGAGTAAGGACAAATGTAGACACTCGGTTCGGGGCGCCACAGTAGCTTACCAGGTATTCTCTGGTGATCTGCCTTCACCCGTTGGCAAGCTAAACACTTAGCCACGTATTTAGCGATCTCTCTTTTCATATTATTCCACCAATATGCTTTCTTGAGATCCTGATACATCTTAGTACTCCCTGGGTGAATAGAAAAAGGCAAAAAATGTGCCTCTTTAAGGATTTGTTCCTTCAATTCAGCTGTTTAGGTATGCAAAGGCGACTCTTATACCTGTACACACCTTGCTCATCAATAGCAAATTCTGTCAACCCCTTTTTCTTCATTTTCTCAACATGTGTATGTAGGTCTGTATCCTTTTGCTGCGCAACCTTGATCTGTTCAAAAAGTGATGATTGTATGTGTAATTGTGATAATCTGGTGTGAACTCCTGGTGGACATACAATCAATTCCATTTGCCTTATCTCCTTAAGCAAACCTTCCGCCTTAGTGATAATATGTGCTAAGCTGACATTTCGACTCAATGCATTAGCTACCACATTTGTGTTGGTCCCGAGTTAATGGCAAAACCCAAGAGGGGAGGGGTGAATTGGGTTCTTAAAAGTTCTTTGGTAAATTAAAACTTAACCCCTTTAAAGTTTAATCCCCTTGAGTGTAACAAATAGAAAGCAATAAGATAATGAAAGCGAAAATGAAAAACAGTAGACAAGATTTATAGTGGTTTGGGCAACCTTTCCCTACTCCACTCTTCCAAGCTCACACACCCTTGTGACTTGGGTTCCACTATGTATTCCGCGAATACAACTAGAGTCTCGGCTCTCTTATAAATTCTAACTCTAGGGGGCATATACAACCAGAGCCTCCGCTCTCTTCTAGATTCTAGTTCTAGGGGGCATATACAACCAGACCCTCTGCTCTCTTCTAGATTCTAGCTCTAGGGGGCATATACAATCAACACAAGTAGGTGATGAGTTACACTCTAATCACAACTCTACTTGCTATGTCTTGGTTTGAACCACCAAACTCAAACCAAGCACCAAAAACAAACAACAACATGAAAAAAGAAGAAATCTACACTTTACTGACTTGTGTAGCAAGTTTCAGCTCGAGGAAGAATCTGTAGAAGCAACCAATCGTATTACATTGAAGCAAACCGCAACTTTGAAGCTTGTTCTTCCTTTGAAAATGAATAGATCACTCAATTGTAGAGAAAAGTAGATAAAAGCTCTTAGTAGCACTTCTTTCCTCTTTTTCAACTCTTTCTTATGTATCCACGTTTGCTTGAGTGTCTATATATAGAGGAGGGAGAATTTTGAACGTTATAGAGTTGTTCTGTCTTCCAAAATCAACGCTGGAAGGGAAATGTTGCTCCAAGTCGATTCTAGGGTCGACTTCGTCTGCGACTTGGCCTCAAGTCGCAAGTGGAGTCGACTTCATCTGCGACTTTGGATGTTCAAATCCCCAATTTCAACGCTGTCAAAAAAACACCTGTTGAAGTCGCTTGTGGAGTCGACTTCGGGATCGACTTTGCCTGAGTCGAAGTCGGAGTCGACTTGATGACCAACTTGGTTTGATTTTTCATTCCTTAAAGATATTCACAAAACTCATTAATAATCATAACGTACTCAAATTTGTATTTGTTAATCATCGAAACTTGAGCTTTGGTCAATTTGTTTTTCGATTCAACTATTGTTTACAACAATTTGCCCTACTTGAATGGTATAAAAGATCCAAATCATAATCCTTCAATAATTCGAGTCATCTCCTTTGTCTCATATTCAATTCTTTCTGAGTAAAAATATATTTAAGGCTCTTATGATCAGTGTAAATCTCACACCTTGCACCATACAGGTAATGTCTCCATATTTTCAAGGCAAATACCACTGCTGCTAACTCTAAATCATGCGTGGGGTAGGTTACCTCATTGGGCTTTAACTGTCGCGATGCATAGGTTATCACTTTACCCCTTTGCATCAAAACACAACCCAATCCCTTTCTTGATGCGTCACTATAAACCACAAACCTCTCATTTCCTTCGGGTAGGGTTAGAATGGGTGCTTCCACTAACCGCTATTTCAATTCTTGGAAACTGCGCTCGCATTCCTTAGACCATACATACCTGACTCCTTTATGAGTCAACTTGGTTAACGGGGCTGACAGTTTGTGAAAACCCTTCGACAAACCTTTTATAATAGCCGGCCAACCCTAGAAAACTTCGAATTTCCATAATGGTCATCGGCCTTGGCCATTTCAACACCGCCTCAATCTTTTGAGGATCAACTTGAATACCCTTTTCAGATATTATATGCCCGAGAAATCCTATTTGTTTCAGCCAAAACTCACATTTCTTCAATTTGGCATACAATTGCTCTTTCCTCAACCTTTCTAATACTCTTCGTAGATGGTTTTCATGTTCTTTCTCCGTTTTAGAGTAGATCAGGACATCATCGATAAATACAACCACAAATTGTTCCAGATAGTCCCGAAAAACCCTATTCATCATATCCATGAATACAGCAGGGGCATTAGTAAGTCCAAAAGGCATTACCAGAAACTCATAATGTCCATACCTGGTTCGAAATGCCATTTTATGAGTATCGGTCGGACTTATTCTTAACTGATGGTATCCTGACTGTAGATCAATCTTGGAGAAAGTCGTGGCTCCTTGCAATTGTTCGAATAAATCGTCGATCCTGGGCAATGGATATTTATTCTTTATGGTAACCTTATTTAATTCTCGGTAATCAATACATAGCCTTAAGCTTCCATCTTTTTTCTTACAAACAATACCGGAGCTCCCCAAGAGAACACACTTGGTCTAATTAAACCCTTGTCCAACAGCTCTTGTATTTGCGCCCTTAGTTCATTCATCTCAGTTGGCGCCATTCTATATGGAGTTTTAAAAATCGGAGTTGTACCCGAAATTACATCAATTGTCATATCCATTTCCCTTTGTGGAGGCAGTGTGGTTAATTCCTTTGGAAATACATCCGAAAATTCTCTAACCACAGGTATTTGATTAATTTCTACCTCCGTACCTTTCTCTACATTCACAGACACCATGTAGGCTTGACATTTTTGTCGGATCATTCTGACAATTTTCATAGATGATATCAAGATACTTGAACTGTCAGGTTGCCTCAATTTTCCAATGGCAATCTCCTTTCCTGGAGTTGCTTCAAATTGCACTTTCTTATTCTTACAGTCTATGGTCGCTCCCCATTGGCTTAGCCAATCCATACCCAATATTACGTCGAACTCAGTCATAGGCAGTAGGATCAAATAAGCTTCTAGAATCAATGATCCTATCCTAATTGGGCAGGCTTTGCATACTTGGCTAGTGCTTGCTAACCTATAGATTGGAGATTCTACATGTATAACCTGATTGGTCTCTTCTACCAGCAGTGCATGGGTGGTCACGTATTGGCATGCTATGAATGAATGGGTGGCACCAGAATCAAACAAAGCTACTGCCATATTTTCTAGAATATAAATCGTACTTGTGACCACCTTTTCCTCCTATTCTTGAGATTCTATTCGGGTTAGGGCATGCACATGCACTGGGTTCGTAGAAGTTCCTTGCTTACTTGTTGCTCCAGGTATCCTAAGCTGAGTAGGTCTTCCACGTGCTTGAGATGACTGCACCTTGTTTGGGCAGTTCGGGGCTATGTGACCCACTTGGTCACATATATAATACTTAACCACCTTTGCTTCCTCTACCCTGTACTCCTTGGCGATGTGACCCGTCTGTCCACATTTGTAACACCGATTCGAGCCCTTTAGACACTCGCCTGTATGTCAATTCTGACACTTCCTACATAGTGGCGAGCTTTTTCTCTTTTGGATTCCTTTTCCCTTTCTTATGTTGCCTTTTCTAGCTTTCTCTTTTCCGATTTCCGATTCCTTTGGACCCGTACTGAACGCCCTTGAACCCAATCTTAATTCTTGGGTTCTCAGAGCCTCAATTTCCAAAGTCCTTGCTCTCTCAAGGCTAGAAGTGTAATCCTTTATCAACAAAGGTCCCAAACTCTCTCACAGATACGGCCTCAACCCTTGTTGGAATCTCTGTGCCTTATTCTGTGGCACATTAGCGATCCAAGGGACATATCTGACCAAAGCGTTGAATTTTGTGGCATACTTAGTGACCGTCATCCTTCCTTGATATAATTTTTCAAATTCTACCACCTTTTGACTCTGCAATCCAACCGAGAGGTACTCTTTATTAAATTCTTCCACAAATGTTTGCCAAGACACTTTTTCGGGTCGTCGCATTGTGATTAACATCGTCTCCCACCATTCATGTGCATCTTTTGCTAACAAATGGGTGGCACATAGTACTTTCTGACGGTCGTTGCACGGAGATATCCTAAACAATTTCTTAATCTCTGTCATCCACTGCTCTGCTTGGACCGGGCCGGGTTCTCCAAAAAATTTTGGGGGTCGCTAAGCTAGAAAGGCATTTATGGCTCTTCTATCAACTTCCATTAGCTGATTCTCATCCCTTAGCGGTGCCGATGTGACAACAGGGTCCGCCATAAGAGCCGGTCCTTCTCTCTCTACACTACCCAACTGAGCTTGTTGGGTACTTTCCCATAATCCCTGTATAATGTCGGCAGTTTGTGCTGCCCAATCCCTAGTGGCCTGCTGCATTGCTTTTTCCACCGCTACAGCCACTCTTTCCTCCATGAGTTTATTCTGCCTTGACTCAATTTCCTCTTCCATATTCCGTTCAGGGCTTTCATCATTCCGCCTTTGTGTCCCTGGCCTTCCTCTTTTAGGTCAGCTAGTTTCGCCAACTTCATGTTGGCTTGGAACCTCTGTCACTGCCTCTTTTCCTTTATTTTTTCTTACTCCTGCTCTCGTTTCCACCATTATTTTAATCTGAGTATATAACAACACACTTTTCATTTCCAATTAATATTAAGCCATTATGTACGCATTTCATTGATAATCATCAGGGAATCATTTCATACACATTTCATGTTCACATAGTCATAACCAATTCATTAAATCATAATTATATCACATCAGTCAACCTCATTCATACATATATCTAAAACTCGCAAATTTACTTATATCAACATATTCATTCACATTCATCATATTCACATCATCGCATCCATAGTTAGTACATGTAAGAGTAAATCATACTTATGTACACATTTAGCATAACACACACATTTCACACTTATATACATGTCAGTTCACCATAAAAACCATAGTGACAACCAGCCATAATTATACATACACCACATTGTCATCAAGCCATACTTGTATATACACAACTTAAAAACCAAAACAAGAGACAAGAAAGTTCATCGTCTTCCTGGGCCTCTCCTTAAACGTTTACGTCTACATGGGACTTTTGAGGGTGCCTATGTGATTGTACTAGTGTTGGACCACACCTGAACCTCATCATCACCACTATCATCATCATCGTCCTCATCCTCGTCATCCTCTACAAACTCCACTATTTCCTCCTCTACTTCCTCCTCTATTTCTTCCTCTTCATCCTCTTCCTCTTCCTCCTCTTCTTCCTCGAAAGGCTCGAGGAATTCCATAGGGTCGTCATCATCATTGACCTCGGCCAATTGAACAATTTCACCTGTGCCCTCCATTATATAGAGCATCACCTCATCAGGTTTAGGAGCAGCAGGTACTTCGATGATTCCCTCAGCACGACGCCTTTGCATATAGAGGGCCATGTCCACTTCTCGTTGATGGAGTCGTTCCCAAGGTGCTTCGTAACGAAACTGAACACATCCATCGACGAACCTATACCATGGGCCTACGTCGGGGGGGTGTAGGTGCTTAAGTCTTTGCCCAAAGGTCCTGTAGGTCCTGTGGGTTTACTCTATCTGTTGGAACACGTGGATCCCGGGGAATTCCAAGATAGGTTCCTGATAACACTTGTGCCCTAGGTTTGTAACTGGAGGGCTCTCTTAATCCTTGTTCATGTTGGTCAGAGGGAACTACGGGAAACTGTGGTGTATTGTGCTGGGATCCCCACCATCTATTAATATTTTCTTCCCTTCGTTGTCTCCTCTCCTCCTCCTCTCTCTCTTTTTTTAAGTCATCCGCACTCATCATCTGCTTACCTCTATCCGCCATCTGTATAGACATAGCAATCAAATTGCATTGCAACAATAATTCATTATCATATGACATGCATTTCATCATGTTATAAGCATACCAATCATCACATAAACATATCTATTTCATCATATAGCATGTGTTTCATCATGTTATAATCATACATGAGCATCATATAATCATATCTAATTCATCACATAATCATGTGTAATCATGTATAATCTCATCATATTCTATCAATTTCCTATTCTTAGAAAATTTCCACGCTTATTTACAAATCCATGCTCTGATACCAAGCTCTGTGGCGCCCCAAACCTGAGCGTCACATCCTGAGCCTTATCTTGGGATCGTATTGATTAGTAAACATGATCAGGATTGTTGCCCTATCACATGGCGGGTCTTAACGATGTTTAACCGATTTAATATTTTCTCATATGAATTCGATTTCTCATATTTTCATCTCAATCATATCTAATTTATTCCCAACTCATTCATAACCAAGCCCTTTTAAACCCATTTAGCACATATACACAACATGATGTTCAAACAACATTTCAACTTCTGCCTAAATCAGATGTCACTGCATGTATATATCACAGTCATCACTATAAAACATTCAAATAGATTACATCTATTCAACATAATTTATTCCATGTTATAATAATAATAAAAGTTTCTCCATGACTTCTCAAACTGGAACTTTCTCCTTTGCCATCTCTTGTCCTTCACCTGTCTTTAGGGTTTGGAAAACAAAATCGTGAGTCGAAACTCAATAAGCAAGCTATTTGCATTTTACAGACAAATCATTTCAGGCAAAATTTTACATTTAAAATCATATTGGAAAGCAACTTATACCTTGTCTAAGGTATCTCTTGAAAACATGAAATCTTGTACCCATCACGAGTACCATATGCATTATGCCATTTAAAACATGAACATAATCATCATAATTCCCTTAGGATGGAAGCTAGCCAGGCGACCATCTGTCCACGTTAACTCCCATTTCAGAGAGGGTGCCGCCGGCCTTGGGCCTATTTTAAGCGACTTGGCCACACTAAGGGGGGACAATCGGTCCGCTTATACCCTTCAAGTGGACCTAGTATCCTGTGCACATGAACTTTTGCATAAATCAATCTTGAAATGCTAGCATGATTTTCAATCATAAACTTGGAATCACAACATTTTTCATAGTATTTATCAAAGGAAATTTCTCAAAGTCACATTGAAGTAATAACAATGTTTGAAGACAATTTAACTAAGGAATGACCATCCTTAACCATATTAGAAATAATTTCCACAATCTCATCAAACAAGTTAAAGTAAAAATTGCATTTACATAAACAATTTAGATAACCAAAATTATTTAGAAAAGTTGCTTGCTTACCTGTGTTCTTTAGCTTTCCGACCCCGTTTTTTCTTTGCCTTTGCCTACATGAGAATAATATAATTTTTCATATATTTCTTTTTCTAATATTTCATTTAGTTTTCCAACTATATCATTTTCACAAGTCATTATGTGTTGGTCCCGAGTTAATGGCAAAACCCAAGAGGGGAGGGGTGAATTGGGTTCTTATAAAATTCTTCGGTAAATTAAAACTTAACCCCTTGAAAGCTTAATCCCCTTGATTAAAACAAATAGAGAGCAATGAAATAAGGAAAGCAATAAAGTAAAACAGCAGGCAAGGTTTATAGTGGTTCGGGCAACCTCTCCCTACTCCACTCTTCCAAGCTCACACACCGTTGTGACTTGGGTTCCGCTATGTATTCCGCGAATACACTTAGAGTCTCCGCTCTCTTCTAGATTATAGCTCTAGGGGGCATACACAATCAGAGCATATGCTCTCTTCTAGATTCTAGCTCTAGGGGGCTTATACACTTGATACAAGTAGATGATGAGTTCAACTCCAATCTCAACTCTACTTGCAACGTCTTAGTTTGTTACAACAAACTCAAACCAAGACCAATAACAAGGAATAATGAAAATAAGGAAGATCTACACTTTACTGAGTTGTGTAGGCAAGATTCAGCTTGAGGAAGAGTTTGTAGAAGCAACCGGTTGTATATCGTTGACGCTACTTGCAACTTGAAGCTCGTTCTTCCTTTGAAAGTGTATAGATCACTCAAATTTGGAGAAAAGCAAATGGGAGCTCTTGTTTGCACTTCTTTTCTCTCTTTAGTCTCTTTAGTGTATATTCCAACGTTTGCTTGAGTGTCTATTTATAGAATGGGGAAGATTTGAACGTTATAGAAGTGGTTGGCGTGCAATAAATGTTCCAACGTTCAAAAATTTGAACGTTGCATCCCCAAGTCGCAGGTGGAGTCGACTTCGTCTGCGACTTGGCTTCCCAAGTCGCAACTGGAGTCGACTTCGTTTGCGACTTCAGTTCTGCATTTTCCAAGTCTGAGTCTAGGTCGACTTGGTTTCAGACTTGACCTCAAGTCGATCTTGGAGTCGACATGGGTTGCGACTTGACTAGTTCTTGTACTGAAAACAGTTTGACCTTTGTTTGATTTCCTTTAGCTTGCTTGGCTTCTTTCCTTCAATAATATTTTGTAGACCTTGTGAATCTTGAAAACTTGTATGGTTGATTTTGCCTTTGATTCATGCACCTTGCTTTCTTTTGACATTAATCTTCATATCTTGAATTTCTTCATCTTGAAATATGCTTGGAGCTTTGCCTTGAACTTGAGAGACTTAAGTTGATAATGAGCTTGTACCCTTAATTTGGATTTGAGAAAACTCAAGTTGATTCTTGAAATGAGCTTGAATCTGCATCTTTGAACTTTGAAAACCTCAAGTCGAACTTGGGGTCGACTTCGTCTGCGACTTCACCCAAGTCGCAACTGGAGTCGACTTCGTCTGCGACTTCGGTATTTTTCTGCCCCAGATTCAACTCTGGAGTGATTTTGCCATCTCAAGTCGATGCTGGAGTCGACTTCGTTTGCGACTTGGCTTCCCAAGTCGCAAGTGGAGTCGACTTGGCCTGCGACTTCACCTGCTCTTCTTCTATTTTCAAAACTGGTCGTGGGGTTCATTTTGGAGTCGAGGATGGAGTCGACTTTGGGATCGACTTCACCCTAAGTCGAAGTCCAAGTCGACTTGGAAATCGACTTGGCTATTTCATTCCTTAAAACATTCAAGAAAATCATTAGTATTCACTTTATACTCAAATTTAACTTTGTTAATCATCAAAAGTCATGCTTTGGTCAATTTTGTTTTGTTTTGAACATTGTTTCCAACAATCTCTCCCTTTTTGATGATTGACAAAACTAATTTGAGTTTGTACCTTTCAAGAAAATCACAATCATATAGTTTCCAAAATAAATCATCATAATAACTTTCAAACAGAGTATAGCAAGCACGAGACACATATTTGAACATAAAACTAGTTTCATAAATCAAATTTTATTTTACAGATTACAATGTAAAGCAAAAATGAAACCTAAATACAAACTACCCGACCCAAAATGCTCTAAAGCCTATGCTTGTGTACTCAAATACTTTATTCTATCTCCCCCTTTTTGTCAATCCTTCAAAAAATTATTCAATTACCAAGGATTTGGTGAATTGAAATTGGGAAATGGGATATGAAGATTGAATGGGTTTGATAGGACGAACATGAGCGGATGAATAAAATGAAGAGACTGGAGCGGGAGTCGGATCTCGATGAACTGATCCGGAATCGAATGGATCAAGTTCAGGTATGGGCCGATTTTTGTGTCGCCCAGATGCAAGATGATATCTAATGGTACGCATTTCCCGATCGATTCGATCTTGTCGGGAATGCATATCATTAATAGCTGTGAGAACCTCGGAGACTAGGCTGGTCATTCTATCCTCTTAGTGACCCATTTCTTCTCGAAGAGCAGAGATCTCATCTCGGATGCTCTGTAACGTGACCTCTTGTGATGGAGGTTGAGGCGTCCGATCTAGTATGGCAGATCCCTGTCGAGAGAAGGATCCATGGGACATAGGAGATGCCGACCCCTCCGGAATGTCCTGGGGTGGGGCAGGTGGTGCCTCTGGAGGCTGCTCCCCCTCAATTTGTGCTTGTCTTGCTTCCTCAGGAGATGGTTCGCCCAACTTTTCTCGAATCCTTTCATCTCTGAACTGCTCCAAATTGATCTTCATTCTTTAGAGCAATGCCTTATTGATGGCATTTGTGGTTTTAGGGACTTCGAAGGGTTTGCCGTCAATGTCCACTTCATAGTACTCCAGGATCCTCGTGATCCATGTCCCGTAAGGTAAAACGCCTCGAGGATTGTCCTTTTGGGATGCCAAGGCTTCTATGAAGAGTCTTGGTAGGCTGATCTTGACTTTATTGACTAGTTTCCATAGAATAATGACCTCTTGCGGGTTGAGCTAATTCTTCCACCGCCCTTTCGGTAGATGCAGTGAGCAATGAGTAATTTGAGGACTCTAAGGCGTGGAGAGAGGTCCATGTAATGCATGAACTTAGTTCCTGGATGATACTTGTTGCTTCTTGTCAGCTCATTATACACTCTTTCTAATGTAAGATCTCGGGGAAGTGATTCTTCTTCGGATGGAACTTCGAGAATTCTTCCTATTCTCTGTATTGCTCTTTCTTGATCTGGGTTAGCCATTGTTCCCAAAAACATTTCTGTGCCTTTGACAAAGGTTGAAAATTTGTTATCATCCCACAGATAGTAAAATAACTTTGTCATATCAGGATATACTCTTTCATCTGTCTTCAGCAAACTTGTCCATCCCTGATAATCCAGTAGTTCTTCTATGTCGAACTGATAATCTTTGAGAAATTTAAAGTCGATGATCTTTGGGAAGAATACCTTTCTTTCATAGAAATGCTTGTAGAATCGACTATGCTGAAGCTCTGTTTGGAAATAGGTTGTGGGCATTTTCAAGACTTGACCTTTTGTGATTGGAATCCTTCGTTCTCCAGTGTTTGAGCTTCGAGGTTGACTTTCTGATCTCTGAGCTTGATCTGAGGATTGGGATGTGGTTTGAAATCTGACCCTTCAACCCGTTGAAGTTGAAGGTTCTTCTCTGGCTCATTTTCCAGAAGTTCTTTGCCTTCTGGGAACTTCTTCCTCTGTATTTGATCTAGAAGGTCTAGGCATAGGTTTTAGTGAGGGTTTGGAGACTGCTAGCTTGGGGGGTCTTGATTTTGGAGCCATTGGATTGGAATGGAGGTAGTGAAAGTTTAGCAAAGAGAGGGAGAGACAGTCGGTTGGAGAGAGAAATGAGAAAAAAAATGTGAGATGCCGGAGTTTGAGAGGAAGGAAGTGGCTGCCGGAGAAAGAAGGACTTGCCGGAGAGAGAGAGGGAGGAACTGGAAGGAGAAAATGGCCGAAGTTTACTGGTTTTTTCGGAAAACAGAGAGAGAGAAGGAGGTGTCTGCCAGAAAGGAGAGAGAGAGGACTGGTCGCCGGAGTAAATGGAGAAGGGAGAGAGAGAGAATGGCCGAACAAGAGGAAGACAGTAGCTTAGCCGGAGAAAATGGAGAGGGAGGAAAAAATTGCCGGGAAGAGGGGTCTGCTGAAACGGCGGGAAAATGAAGAGGAAAGAAGGAAGAAAGAGGAAAAAAGGAGAAGGGGGAAGGCGATCCGTCGCGCGCGGAGTCGACTTTGCCCTAGGCGAAGTCGACTTCGACCCAGTAGAGTCGACTTCGCCTCAGAAGAGGAGTCGACTTCACTGGAGTCGACTTGACTTTACTGGAGTCGACTTGACTCATCGACTTGGCTCCTTTTAGATCAGATTTGTGTAATTCTTCCTAGTTTAATTCTATCATCCCCATATCATTTCTAATTTTATAAAATGATTCCTTTGCTAGTGGTTTGGTAAAGATATCAGCAATTTGATCTTCCATTTTCACATATTCTAAACAGATATCATGATTCTCAACATGTTCACGAATAAAATGGTGTCTTACATCTATATGCTTAGTTCTTGAATGCAATACAGGATTCTTAGTCAAACATATAGCACTTGTATTATCACATCTAATAGGAATATTGAAATAATCAATGCCATAATCTTTTAATTGTTGTTTCATCCAAAGTAGTTGGGCACAACAGCTTTCGGCGGCTATATATTCGGCTTCCGCAGTAGATAGGGCAACACTGGTTTGTTTCCTTGAGTACCATGAAACCAACATATTTCCAAGAAATTGACAGGTTCCACTAGTATTTTTTCTATCTACTTTGTAGCCGGCAAAATGCGCATCCGAATAGCCGATTAAGTCAAATGTTGACCCCTTTTGATACCATAGTCCAAGATTAGTTGTATTTATTAAATATTTAAAAATTCTTTTTACAGCCAATAGATGTGATTCTTTAGGACATGCTTGAAATCTAGAACACATACAAACACTAAACAAAATATCTGGTCTAGTAGCAGTTAAATATAACAATGATCCTATATGCTTCTATAGAGCTTTTGATCGATACATTTACCGTTTTCGTCCGTGTCGATCTTGATCGTAGAACTCATTGGTGTATTTGCTCATTTACCATTCTGCATTCCAAATTTCTTGAGCATTTCTTTGACATATTTGGATTGATTTAAGAATATTCCTTCCTTTTGTTGCTTGATTTGTAGTCCGAGAAAGAAATTCAGTTCTCTCATCATGCTCATTTCAAATTCGCTCTGCATGATCTTAAAAAATTCTTGACATAAAGTTTCATCAGTAACTCCAAATATTATATCATCTACATAAATTTGTACAATTAAAATATTTTTACTTTTATATTTAATGAACAAAGTAGTATCAACCTTCCCACTTTGAAACTCATGATCGATCAAAAATCTGTTTAACCTTTCATACCAAGCTCTTGGGGCTTGTTTTAGTCCATATAACGCTTTGGTCAATTTATAAACATATTTTGAATGATCCTTTTCTTCAAATCCTGGGGGTTGTTCAACATATACTTCTTCGTTCAAATATCCGTTCAGAAATGCGCTTTTTACATCCATTTGAAACAATTTGAAATTCATATGAGAAGCAAATGCTAGTAAGATACGTATGGCTTCTAATCTAGCCACGGGTGCATATAATTCTTCAAAGTCAATTCCTTCTTCTTGGGAATACCCTTTGGCTACTAATCTGGCTTTGTTTCTAATTACAAGCCCGCTTTCGTCCTACTTGTTCCTAAACACCCATTTGGTACCAATAATTGTATGATCATTTGGTCTAGGAACTAAATGTCATACATTATTCCTTTCTAATTGGTTTAGCTCTTCTTGCATTGCTATAACCCAATTTTCATCATTGAGAGCTTGTTCAATGGTAGTTGGTTCGATCTTGGACACAAAAGCATATTGTCCACAAATGTTTTTCTTTGATCTTCTAGTTTTCACTCCTTCATACACATTTTCAATGACTTGCTCAATTGGATGGACATTTTTGAACTTTAAATCAGTTGGAGGTTTGTAAGAATCATTACCTTCACTTACCTCTTCCTCCATGGAGTTTTCTGGCTTGAGCTCGATTTCCTTTGGTTGTTCTTTTCCTTTTGTTTCATCTGCATCACTTAATTCATCCTCCTTTCTCGGAGTTTGGTTAAATTATCAAAGACAACATGTATTGACTCTTCTATAGTTTGATGTCTTTTGTTGAAAATTCTATATGCTTTGCTATTTGATGAATAACCCAAGAAAATAGCTTCATCGCTTTTGGCATCTAATTTTCCCAGATTTGTTTTTCCATTATTTAGCACATAACAGATACATCCAAAAGTATGGAAATATGATATGTTTGGTTTTCTGCCCTTCCAAAGTTCATATGGGGTCTTTTTCAATATAGCTCTAATGGTAACTCGGTTCAATACATGACAAGCTGTACTTACAGCTTCACCCCAAAATCTCTTGGATAGTTTACTCTCATTTAGCATGGTTCTAGCCATTTCTTGTATTGTCCGGTTTTTCCTTTCATCAACTCCATTTTGTTGAGGAGTTCTTGGTACAGAGAATGTATGGTGAATTCCCTTTTCATTGCAAAATTCTATGAATCGGCTATTTTCAAATTCACCACCATGGTCACTTCTAATGAAAATAATTGAGCTTTGTTTTTCATTTTGCACCAAATTTGAAAACGAGACAAACATTGAAAATGCTTCATCTTTGCTAGCTAAGAGTATGATCCAAGTAAATCTAGAAAAGTCATCCACAATTAATATACATACTTTTTTCCACCAAGAGTTAAAATGTCTGATGGCCCATAAAGATCCATATGTAGTAATTCAAGTGGTCTAGTTGTTGAGATTTCCTGTTTGGTGGAAAATGGCATTTTCGGTTGTTTAGATAGTTGGCAGGCTTTACAAATCTTATCTTTGTCATATTTGAGTTTTGGTAAGCCTTGTACCAAATTCTTTTTCCATAAGGTTTTGATATTTGACATATTTATATGTCCAAGCCTTGCATGCCATTTCCATGGATCATTTTCTATGGCTATTAGACATTTTCCTTCTAAGTCATGAAGGCAAACCAAATATACATTTCCATGTATTTTGCCACTAAAAATTATGCACTCGTCATCATCAATAACATTACATATAGAGGATTCAAATACAACTTTATATCCTTTATCGCACAGTTGACTAATACTCATTAGATTGTGTTTGAGTCTTTCAACAAATAGAACATTTTCAATACATGCATTTGAAATACCATAGACGTTTCCTTTACCTTTTATTTTACCTTTTTCGTTATTTCCGAAAGCTACTGTTCCTTCATTACATGGGTTGATCTTATGAAATAGTCCTTTTTCTCCTGTCATGTGTCTTGAGCAACCGCTATCCATAAACCATACATTATTGGCCTTAACTTTAAGGCAAACCTGCAAAAATTGAGTTGAGTAGAGCTCATCCTTTTGGTACCCATTTTATGGGTCCATTTGGGTTAGTTAACCTTTCAAATTTGAGTTGATCCATCTTTGAACCCATAAAACCAATGCTTTTTGGCATCCAAACCAATTTAGCACCTAGGTTTTGCAGTTTTCTTAGTTTACATTGATATATATTATGTCCAAACTTGTTGCAAAAGTTACAAGCTCCCGGAAGTCTAGAAATAGGGAGCCATTTGGTAATTTGTTCATTAGTTGGCCTTTTTGTCCAAACTATTCGATTTATTTTAGTAAAAATGGTTTTGATATTATTTCTTGGAGCGTTAGTCTTTGTTTGTTCAATTGTATTGTACCCAAGTCCTTTCTTACAAGTTTGGGTTGTCATTTTCAAGAACATTTTCACATTTTCTCCTGGATTAGAGAACTTAGCAAGAGATTCATTTAATGATTTATTCTCGTTTTTAAGTTTTTCTAACTCATTTTCTAAGGTATTCTTTTCATCTTTTAACTTGTCTAATTTTTCAGCAAGTTTACCATTTACAATTATTACTGCATCACATTATCTTTTCTTAATTGTAAACTTATTTCCTAATTTCTTTATTTCTTCATATAGTGAATCATAAGCTTGTTGGAGTTTCTCTAATTCAGCACATTTAAGACATTCATTTGTAGAGAAATTTGAAAAGGATTTTTGTTTGGAGGTTACCTATTGACTACTCATGCAGTCCGTTGAAGTGGCTTGATCCTCCAAAGTTTCCGTGGCTGCAAAGCATAGGTCGGTGTTTGCTATGCAACAGATTCTCGCACAATCCGCTTCGCATTCTTCACTTGAGGAGCTATTCGTTGTAGATTCTTCTTCATTTACGTACATGCCTCTTCCTTTGTTTCTTTGAAATCTTTTGTTGTCGCCTCGTTCTTTTCTTTGTTCCTTTGCCTTGTTTTCTTCGGGTGTTGGACATTGGGCTTGCATGTGTCCCGAACCGCCGCATCGGTAACATTTTGTTGTTTCTTTCTTTTTCTCTTTGGAGTTTCTTTCTTTAAAATTTCTGAAATTTCTACCTTTTCTCACAAATTTTCTGAATCGTTTTGTGAGTAGGGAAATCTCATCGTCATTTTGTGAAGATGAAGTATCGTCTGAATCTTGTGCGGCTTTTAAGGAAATTGCTCTTTTGCCTTTGTGATGATTTTCATTTCTTTTTTTAATTAGCTCATGTGACATTAATGAGCTAATTAGGTCTTCTAGCTTCAATGTGTTGAGGTCCTTAGCTTCTTCTATCGTAGTAATCTTTGGAGTCCAAGATTCCGGTAGAGCCCTTAAAATCTTCATAACCTGTTCAGATTTAGATATAGCCTTTCCAAGACCTTTCAAAGCATTAGTAATTTTTGAGAATCTAGCAAACATTTCAGAAATATTTTCTGTTTCTAACATTCTAAAATTTTCTAATTCTCCAATCAAAATGTTTCTTCTCGTCCCTTAGACTTGAGAAGTTCCTTCATAGATGGAGGTTAATGTATCCCATATCTCTTTGGCGGTTAAACAAGAGGATACTCTATCATATTCAGATGCCGTGAGAGCACAAAACAGTGAATTCATAGCTTTGGCATTGCTCTTCACGATTCTTACTTCCTCATCGTTCCATTTGGAAGCTTTTTCATCAATGGGCAAGGTCACACCATCTTGAATCGCAATCCAAGAGTCCATATCGGTATCCATGATGAGTTGTTTCATTCTTAGCTTCCAATATCCAAGATTGTTCCCATCAAACAATGGTGGCCTTGTAAAGGATTGGCCTTTGGCAAATGTAGGAACGGAAGTAGATTGGGATGCCATGTCAATAAGATCTCTTTGGTAAGCTCAAAGACCTGCTCTGATACCACTTGTTGGTCCCGAGTTAATGGCAAAACCCAAGAGGGGAGGGGTGAATTGGGTTCTTATAAAATTCTTCGGTAAATTAAAACTTAACCCCTTGAAAGCTTAATCCCCTTGATTGAAACAAATAGAGAGCAATGAAATAAGGAAAGCAATAAAGTAAAACAACAGGCAAGGTTTATAGTGGTTCGGGCAACCTCTCCCTACTACACTCTTCCAAGCTCACACACCGTTGTGACTTGGGTTCCACTATGTATTCCGCGAATACACTTAGAGTCTCCGCTCTCTTCTAGATTATAGCTCTAGGGGGCATACACAATCAGAGCCTATGCTCTCTTCTAGATTCTAGCTCTAGGGGGCTTATACACTTGATACAAGTAGATGATGAGTTCAACTCCAATCTCAACTCTACTTGCAACGTCTTGGTTTGTTACAACAAACTCAAACCAAGACCAATAACATGGAATAATGAAAATAAGGAAGATCTACACTTTACTGAGTTGTGTAGGCAAGATTCAGCTTGAAGAAGAGTTTGTAGAAGCAACCGGTTGTATATCGTTGACGCTACTTGCAACTTGAAGCTCGTTCTTCCTTTGAAAGTGTATAGATCACTCAAATTTGGAGAAAAGCAAATTGGAGCTCTTGTTTGTACTTCTTTTCTCTCTTTAGTCTCTTTAGTGTATATTCCAACGTTTGCTTGAGTGTCTATTTATAGAATGGGGAAGATTTGAACGTTATAGAAGTGGTTGGCGCGCAATAAATGTTCCAACGTTCAAAAATTCGAACGTTGCTTCCCCAAGTCGCAGGTGGAGTCGAATTTGTGTGCGACTTCAGTTCTGCATTTTCCAAGTCTGATCTAGGTCGACTTGGTTTCGGACTTGACCTCAAGTCGATCTTGGAGTCGACTTGGGTTGCGACTTGACCAGTTCTTGTACTGAAAACTGTTTGACCTTTGTTTGATTTCCTTTAGCTTGCTTGGCTTCTTTCCTTCAATAATATTTTGTAGACCTTGTGAAGCTTGAAAACTTGTATGGTTGATTTTGCCTTTGATTCATGCACCTTGCTTTCTTTTGACATTAATCTTCATATCTTGAATTTCTTCATCTTGAAATATGCTTGGAGCTTTGCCTTGAACTTGAGAGACTTAAGTTGATAATGAGCTTGTACCCTTGATTTGGATTTGAGAAAACTCAAGTTGATTCTTGGAATGAGCTTGAATCTGCATCTTTGAACTTTGAAAACCTCAAGTCGAACTTGGGGTCGACTTCGTCTGCGACTTCACCCAAGTCGCAACTGGAGTCGACTTCGTCTGCGACTTCGGTATTTTTCTGCCCCAGATTCAACTCTGGAGTGATTTTGCCATCTGAAGTCGATGTTGGAGTCGACTTCGTTTGCGACTTGGCTTCCCAAGTCGCAAGTGGAGTCGACTTGGCCTGCGACTTCACCTGCTCTTCTTCTATTTTCAAAACTGGTCGTGGGGTTCATTTTGGAGTCGAGGATGGAGTCGACTTTGGGATCGACTTCACCCTAAGTCGAAGTCCAAGTCGACTTGGAAATCGACTTGGCTATTTCATTCCTTAAAACATTCAAGAAAATCATTAGTATTCACTTTATACTCAAATTTAACTTTGTTAATCATCAAAACTCATGCTTTGGTCAATTTTGTTTTGTTTTGAACATTGTTTCGAACAATTATGCACATATATATAGCCCATTTTTGCACAATTTCGTCAGCTAACTCATAACATAACTTATATAACCCCATACATAGGGTACTGATTTCAATCTCACAAAATTCTTTAATAATCATCATATATTGGTGTATTAACCTCAATTTTCCATTTATCCATTTTTTCCAGGATACACGCACGAGTGTTTCTTTTATGCACATATCATTGCCCTCACTCCATAAATTAAGTCCAAAATTTTAGAATTAATATCGTAAAATCTTAAATAGATATATAAACATGGAATTCATCTTATTTTCATGCATTTTTGCACAAAATCACTTTTCACAAGTCATTCATCACTGATACACATTTATCATTTCAAATATGCCCATTGGGTAACATACATAAGATATAAAATTTTCTAAGGTAGAAATTTAATCCATATTTCAGTGTGTTAATTACCCTTAATTACCATTGCATTTAGGGTATTTTTATCGGATTTAAATCCATTCAACATGGGTTTCCAAAACAGCAAGTTTGGAACCCGTTTTTCACCCATTTAACGTGTCTTTTGACACATAACCCTAAGCAGTCATATAATTCTGAAATTTCAGCATGTAATCCCACTTTTCTTAATCCATATTTAGGGATTTAACACATATATAACATTCATTAATTATCATTCCTCAAAACAGCATGTTGCCTACACGTTTTGAGTCCCATTTCACATCGGTTTGACACACTTTCATAAAATCAATAAAAATCAGTTTTAGGGCTTCTTTTCCCAAATATTTTTAGGCATACATAACACCTTAAACCTAGGGTATTTTACCCTACATAATATTCATAAAACATGCAAACCCATTTTCATAACATTTTTAGCATAGAAACAAGGAAATTAGGTCATAATCATTACTTTGCATTCCATAACTTCAAAAATTCATCATTTAAGCATAAACCAATATATGTTTTGCATAAATACATGATTCATGACCTAATCACATCATCAAATCAAAACAGCAACTTGTCATAGAGATTTAGGGTTTGCCAACTTGGATTTTCCACTCAATACACATGCAAAACTTCACTTTCATCAACTTAAACATGAAAATTCATACATGAAACCTAATACCCATTCAATATTAATTCAAAAACATGTTATACCATCACTTTACAGATTCTTTAAGCATCCATTCCATATTCAAGTATTGAGTTTAAAACTCAAGTTAAACAACTTAAAACCAAACATATACTTACTTGGTTTAGAGCTAATTCAAACCCTAATCCTTGGAGATGATTTCCTTCCACAAATTCTCTCCCTTTTTCCTTGTTTTTCCTTCTTCCTTGGCTAGGAAAAATGGGACGTGAACTGCTGGTTTGCTTGGGTGAAAAGTTCATCACTTAGCCATTTTCCAACCCTCTCTCAAAATGGACATGCATGGATATGTATAAGCTGGATTCTTTTCCAGCTGTGGGCCCCACTTCTTGGGAAATTTCCACACTCTTAAATGACAAATTATCCCCTTTGAAGTTCTGGAAAAATTACAGCCTAGTAAATTAGGTTTTTACTATTTTCAAAAATCCAGAAAATCACTTTAATCCAAGGCCGTCCAATCTATGCAGTTAACACGTCATTTGTTGTTCATTTTTTCCAAAAATGTTTTTCCATTTTTAAAATTCCAAAATGTGGATAATTTATATACCTAATTACCCCTTAATTTATGTATCAATTTAGTGTTAAAAAAATTAACAAAATGGCAGCAATAAGCATAACATTGCATGTCCAGATTTCCAACCAAGTTGTCCACGTTTTCAACTTCATGCATCTGCATTTTCTAATTTTTCTATTGTTGTAAATCTTCACAATTGGATGCATATCTTATGTACCTGCATGTCAGCTTCATATACATATATTTTAAAAATTCAAAATTCAAAAATATGCAGCATGGCAGCCCCCTTGGACGTCCCCATATGCCACATAGCCTATGCTCACTTGAGCACTCCTAGTTTCATCAATTTTTCACATTCATTGCTGGGATTTTATTTGGATATTTTCATTTTATAATAATGTATAAAATGCCTTAAAAATGGCTGCACTTGACACCTCAATTCCCATTAAATTCATACAATTATGCATCGTACTCTAGCATTAAATGTAAAGTACTCTTGAGGTGCATTAGTCAACCAAGCTCACCTTTTTCAATGCAGGCATTTTTCCAAAATTCCATGCTTAATCTAAGACATCCAAATTAAATATCTCATAATTTCATTAAACCGTTTCAAATTTCATCTAAATCCGATTTTTCTAGCTCCCGTTATAGCCGTTTAAAGTTAACGGTTGAAATTGAAATATGATCAATAAATCATAACTCTCATTTGATTAAAAATTTTCATAACTCATTAATTCCATAATACCAAGCCCAACATCATTAATTTCCATTTCAAATTTCACTTGAATCCGCCTTATAGGCGTTGAGTTATGAATTTTCTAGAGTTTTTCCATTAAACTTGTCAATTATCATATAAACTCCCATAATTCATATTAAATAATAAAAAATGATTATCCATAATGTATTTGCACATTTACATCAACAATAATTTTCTCTAATTCCATTGTCTCATTTTAGCTCAAAATGATCATTCACATCATTATTGCTAATCCATAACCCTAATTACAATAATTAGTAAAGTCACATAAAACCTTCATAATTCAAAAATTCCCAAATAAATATCATATATATGATCAATGCATACATATGGGTTCTACACTGGTTAGGGTTTCACATATGCATTCCCGAGCCATATGTCCCACTTGACCACACTTAAAACATTTTCTCCATCCTTGGAGGCCTTCGCCAGAGTGGTGCTTATGGCAATTTTTTGGAACATGAGGTACTCTTTCCCTTGGAACCGGATTCCTCCTTTCCATCCATTGCCTTCTCATTTTTCCCTTTCTTGGCCCCATTTTCTGTGGGAGCCGAGAAGAATTGCTCTTGAGCTTGCCTAACCTCCTGTGTCCTTATGGACTCCATTTCTAATGCCCTAGCTCTTTCTATACTAGAGGCAAAATCTCTTATTAGTAATGGGGCTTGTCCCTCCCTTAATTGGGGTCTTCGTCCATGTTGGAACCTCCATGCCTTATTTTTTGGCACATTAGCTATCCATGGTACATACCTAACCAAGACATTGAATCTTATTGCATATTCAGTCACCGTCATCTTGCCTTGGTAGAGTTTCTCAAACTCTATCACTTTTTGGTTCTATAAGCCTACTGGAAGATACTCTTTATTAAATTCTTCTAAAAATTCTTGCCATGTGACCTGTTCTGAGTGTGGCATGGTAACCATCAATGTTTCCCACCATTCATAAGCGTCTTTAACTAGCAGGTGGGTAGCACATAGAACTTTCTGTTGATCATTGTAGGGTGAAATCCTAAATAACTTTTTTATTTCCATGATCCATTATTCTGCAATGATGGGGTCTGGTTCCCCAGCAAACTTAGGGAGTCATTGGGATAGGAAGGCATTGATAGCCTTTGTATCAGCCTCTAGGAGGGTATCTTCTATACCTCTAGAAAAATTGAAGTTGGCCGATGGGCTAGGTCTTTCCCCATTATCACCTTATGGCGGGCCTGCCGATTTCTCTCCCTCATACCTTGTATTATACCGGCGGCCTCGGTTGCCCATTGTTGCATTGCCTTTTCTATGGTTGCAACTATCCTTTCCTCTATCTTCCTTTCTTGGTTAGCTCTCCTTTCTACATGAAATTCAGATCTAGCCTCTTCCTGTCGTTGACGGGTCCTTGACGTCTGTCCTTTTGACTTAGACCGTTTGGTCCGTTTACTGGTTTCTCCTACTTCGGGTCGGCTAACCGATTCTCCTATTGGTGCCTTCCCTTTATTCAGCATAGCTCCGGCTCTTGTAGTTGGCATTTTTGCTTTCTAATGCACAAAACTTTGGTTAGTATCTTAACATTCTTATAATACTAACATTTATAATATTCATAACATTATTCATATTCAAGCATATATGTCACACGCATCTATATATATGTTTCTCACATATATATCATTTCATATCAATATCATAGAAGTATCATAACCTCTTAAACATGTAGATCTAGACATTAGTTCTTTCTTTTTATGCCTATCTATCAATCCATGCTCTATTCCTAATTTCTGTGGTATCATTCCTTTTCTATCACAATTCTTAATTTTTATCTTTTCACGCCTATTTACCAATCCTTGCTCTAATACTACTTCTATGGTATCAGACATATCCTTTCATCATCCTTTATTTTCTCCTTCTCCCGCCTATTTACCAATCCTTGCTTTGATACCGTCTTCTGTGGCGCCCTGAACCGGGGTGCCTAGAAGCTTTACTATGGGACCGATTTTGATTGGTAAATGTGAGTCAGGATTGTTGCCCTGATCACGCGGCGGGTACTTAATTGGATCTTATCTAAAAAAAAAATTTCTTTCGTTTTCTTTCATCACATAAGCATACACTTTATTCATAATAGACTCATCCATATCATCATAAAACTATTCATATCTTCTTTTCATTGAAATAATTTTCATAAGTACAATCATGTTTGTAATATCCATAAAACATGTCTTCAACATAATTATCATACATTTGTCCCTTTGGACGCATACATAGAACTGCAATTAAATTTGCAGGTCATTTCTACCTGTCATCCTTTATGAGTTAGCTCCATAGCCTGTTTGTAATTTTGAAAACACATATGAGTAACAATACTCAGTAAGCAAGCCTTTTTCTTTGGCAAGTAAATATTTTCCTTTCATTCAAATGCATTTCTCCCCATTTGGTATGAGACACTTACCAAGTGATCAATTACCAATGGGACAGAAACCTTTTCATGCATTCATTCATTCATGACTTTCCTTGTGCCTCCAACCTCTGGGAGGATGCTGTCGGCACACAGCCCTTGTGACTTGGCAATAGTGAAGGGGAACCCTCTGATCCGCTTACTACCTCTACCAAAGCCTCTTCCTTGTGCACCATGTTCACACATATGCCGGCATGACATGCTTCATAAAACTTGATAAATCATTTAGAAAGTAATTTAACAAGCAGTTAATAATCATTTCAGGTAAAGCATTATAGGAATGGTCATCCTTAAATATAATTCATAAAACATGTGAGCAAAAAATTTGCAATCATTTAAAATTTTTTTAGAAAGCATATAACTTGCTTACCTCAGTCTGTGTCGTCCACCTTTTCCTTTCCTTTTCCTATACAAGGAAAAATGATATTTTATCTATATCATTCCATGTCTTAAATTGCTTCCCATGCACGCTTTATAATTATTCATTACCTCATTATATGGATTTTTTATCCATAAATTCCTTTAAAAATTCTATCTCTATATTCTTTAAGATATAAATACTAATCTCATCTTTTTCTACCCAATTTACATTTTTTACTGTTCATAATGTTGGAAAAAATTATTGAAATTGAATGAAAATACCCAAACTATATGTTTTGATGATTATATTTTGATGATTAAACAACACAATTTGAGTAAATCTAAGCTACTAATATGTATTGTGCAAATGTTCAAAGCTGTAAAAGGATATATACAAAACAGAACAAGTCAAGTCGCAACTCAAGTCGACTCAGACATTGACTTAGGCGAAGTCAATCTCTCAAGTCGACTCCATCTTCGACTTCAAAGAACATCTTTCTTCCAGCGTTGATTTTGGAGAGCAGAAAAACTGAAGTCGCAGATGAAGTCGACTCCACTTGCGACTTGGGTAAAGTCGTAGATGAAGTCGACTCCAGTATCAACTTCAAGCAGCAACTTCTTTCTAGCGTTGAAATTGGGTAGCAAAACTTCTGAAGTCGCAACCGAAGTCGACTCCACATGCGACTTGGGTGAAGTCGCAGACAAAGTCGACTCCAGCATCAACTTCAACTTGGCAGGGCAGATCTTCAAGATCAAGTCGAAGGACAAGCCGACTTCAAGATAAACTTGAGTCAAATTTAAGGATGAAGTCAACCTAAATTTTTCAACTTGAATATATGAAGACTAATCCAAGAGTTTAAAGTAAGCAAGACACATGGATTCAATCATTCTAAATCAAAGTTGGATTTGTTCATACAAGATTCAAGTTTTTCAAGTTCTCTAGACTTAAAGCTAAAGAAATTTTGTATAAATAAATTCCAAGTATTGAAAGACAAAAGAAGAAGAAGAAGTTAAGCAAGCAATTGACGCTTCAACAAAGATCAAACTGACTTGGCAAAAGAAAGTAGCCAAGTCGCACCCGAAGTCGACTCCAAGATCGACTTGAAGCCAAGTCTCAGACCAAGTCGACCCAGAGGATAGACTTAGAAACTGAAGAACAGCTGAAGTCGCACATGAAGTCGACTCCAGCATGCGACTTGGATGAAGTCGCACACGAAGTCGACTCCACCTGCGACTTGGAGAGGTAACGTTCAAATTTTTGAACGTTGGAACATTTATTACGCGCCAACCAACTCTATAACGTTCAAAATTCTCCCTCCTCTATATATAGACACTCAAGCAAACGTGGATACAAATAAGATAGAGCTGAAAAAGAGGAAAGAAGTGCTACTAAGAGTTTCAATCCACTTTTCTCTATAATTGAGTGATTTATACACTTTCAAAGGAAGAACAAGCTTCAAAGTTGTTGTTTGCTTCAACACAATACGATTTGTTCCTTCTACAGATTCTTCCTCAAGCTGAAACTTGCTACACAAATCTGTAAAGTGTAGATTTCTTCTATTTCATCTTGTTATTTGATTTTGGTGCTTGGTTTGAGTTTGGTGTTTCAAACCAAGATATAGCAAGTAGGGTTGTGATTGGAGTGTAACTCATTACCTACTTGTGTTGCTTGTTATACATGCCCCTAGAGCTAGAATCTAGAAGAGAGCGGAGGCTCTGGTTGTATATGCCCCCTAGAGCTAGAATCTAGAAGAGAGCGGAGACTCTAGTTGTATTCGCGGAATACATAGTGGAACTCAAGTCACAAGGGAGTGTGAGCTTGGAAGAGTGGAGTAGGGAAAGGTTGCCCGAACCACTATAAATCTTGTCTACTGTCTTTCATTTTTCGCTTTCATTATCTTATTGCTTTTTATTTGTTTCATTAAAGGGTTTTAAACTAAACCGGGGTAAAATCTCTAATTAAAGTTTTAAATTTTTTAAATACCCAATTCACCCCTCCCCTCTTGGGTAATTGCCATAATCTCAGGACCAATAAGTGGTATCAGAGCAAGTCTTTGAGTTTTACCAAAGAGATCTTTTGATATGGCATCCCAATCCACTTCCGTTCTCACATTTGTCGAAGGCCAATCCTTTACTAGGCCACCATTGTTTGATGGGAATAATTTTGGATATTGGAAGCTACGTATGAAACAACTCATCATGGCTACAGATATGGACTCTTGGACTGCAATCCAAGACGGTGTGACTTTGCCTATTGATGAAAGAGCTTCCAAATGGACCAATGAGGAAGTGAAAATTGTAAAGAGCAACGTTAAGGCTATGAATTCATTATTTTGTGCTCTTACGGCTTCCGAATATGTTAGAGTATCCTCTTGTTTAACTGCCAAAGAGATATGGGATACACTAACATCTATCTATGAAGGAACTTCTCAAGTCTAAGGGACAAGGAGAAATATTTTGATTGGAGAATTGGAAAACTTTAGAATGTTAGAAACAGAAAATATTTCTGAAATGTTTGCTAGATTTTCCAAAATTACTAACGCATTGAAAGGGCTAGGAAAAGCAATTTCTAAATCTAAGCAGGTCATGAAGATTCTAAGGGCACTACCCGAATCATGGACTCTAAAAATCACGGCAATAGAAGAAGCCAAGGACCTAAACACGTTGAAATTAGAAGATCTTATTAGCTCGCTGATGTCACATGAGCTAATCAACAAAAGAAACGAGGATCACCACAAAGGCAAAAGAGTCATCGCCTTGAAAGCTGCACAAGACTCGGATGACACCACCTCATCATCTCAAAACGACGATGAAATTGCCTTACTTACAAAACGATTCAGAAAATTTGTAAGGAAAGGTAGAAATTTCAGAAACTTTAAAGAAAGAAATTCTAAAGAGAAAAAGAAAGAAACAACAAAATGTTACCGGTGTGGTGGTTCGGGGCTCATGCAAGCCCAATGCCCAACGCCCGAAGAAAATAAAGCAAAGGAGCAAAGAAAAGATCGAGGCGACAACAGAAAATTTCAAAGAAAGAAAGGAAGAGGCATGTACGTAAATGAAGAGGAATCTACAACATGTAGCTCTTCAAGTGAAGAATGTGAAGCAGATTGCGCAAGAATTTGTTGCATAGCAAATTCTGACATATGTTTTGCAGCCACGGAAATCTTGGAGGATCAAGCTACTTCAACGAACTGCACAAGTAGTCAAGAGGTAACCTCCAAAAAAAAATCTTTTTCAATTTTTTCTTCTACAAATGAATGTCTCAAATGTGCTGAATTGGAAGAACTTCAACAAACCTATGATTCATTATATGAGGAAATAAATAAATTATAAAACAAGTTTACAATAAAGAAAAGACAATGTGATGCAGTAATAATTGTGAATGGTAAACTTGCTGAAAAAATAGATAAATTAAAAAGAGAAAAGAATACCTTAGAAGTTGAGTTAGAGAAACTCAAAAAGGAAAATGAATCATTAAATGAATCGCTTGTCAAGTTTTCTAATCCAGGAGAAAATGTGAAAATGTTCTTAAAAATGATAACCCAAACTTGCAAGAAAGGACTTGGGTATAATACATTTGAGCAAGAGAAATCTAATGCTCCGAGAAACAAAGACAAAACCATTTATACTAAACCTAAGATAAATCAAGTAGTTTGGACCAAAAGACCAACCGAGGAACAAATTACCAAATAGCTTCCTATTTCTAGACTTCCGGGAGCTTGTAAATTTTGCAACAAGTTAGGACACAAGGTTTATCAATGCAATTTGAGAAAATTGCAAAACCTTGGTGCAAAATTAGTTTGGATGCAGAAAAACATTGGATTTATGGCTTCAAAAGTAGACCAACATAGACTCCAAAGGATAACTAACCTAAATGGACCCATAAAATGGGTACCAAAAGGATGAGCTCCACTTGACTTAATTTTTACAGGTTTGTCTTAAAGCTAAGGCTAATAACTTATGGTTTATGGATAGTGGTTGCTCAAGACATATGACAGGAGAAAAAGGACTATTCCATAAGATCAACCCATGCAATGAAGGAACAGTAGCTTTCGAAAATAATGAAAAAGGTAAAGGAAATGTTTATGGTATTTCAAATGCATGTATTGAAGATGTACTATTTGTTGAAGGACTCAAACACAACCTAATGAGTATTAGTCAATTATGTGATAAAGGATATAGAGTTGTATTTGAATCCTCTATATGTAATATTTTTGATGATGAACACATAGTATTTAGTGGCAAAATGGAAGTGTATTTGGTTTGCCTTGATGAACTAGAAGGGAAATGTCTAATAGCCATAGAAAATGATCCATGGATATGGCATACAAGGCTTGGACATATAAATATGTCAAATATTAAAACATTGTGGAAAAAGAATCTAGTACAAGGGTTACCAAAGCTCAAATATGACAAGGATAAGATTTGTAAAGCTTGTCAACTATCTAAACAACCCAAAATGCCATTTTCTACCAAAAAGGAAATTTCAACAACTAGACCACTTGAGTTGTTACATATGGATCTTTATGGGTCATCAGACATTTTAACTCTTGGTGGAAAAAAGTACGTGTATGTAATTGTTGATGATTTTTCAAGATTTACTTGGATTATACTCTTAGCTAGCAAAGATTAAGCATTTTCTATGCTTGTCACGTTTTCAAATTTGGTGCAAAATGAAAAACAAAGTTCAATAATTTCCATTCGAAGTGATCATGGTGGTGAATTTGAAAATAATCGATTCATAGAATTTCGCAATGAAAAAGAAATTCACCATACATTTTCTGCACCAAGAACTCCTCAACAAAACGGAGTTGTTGAAAGGAAAAACCAGACAATACAAGAAATGGTTAGAACCATGCTAAATGAGAATAAATTGTCCAAAAGATTTTGGGGTGAAGCTGTAAGTACAACTTATCATGTATTAAACCGAGTTACCATTAGAGCAATATTGAAAAAGACCCCATATGAACTTTGGAAAGGCAGAAAACCAAACATATCATATTTCCATACTTTTAGATGTACTTGTTATGTGTTAAATAATGGAAAAATAAATTTGGGAAAATTAGATGCCAAAAGTGATGAAGCTATTTTCTTAGGTTATTCATCAAATAACAAAGCATATAGGATTTTCAACAAAAGAATTCAAATAGTAGAAGAATCAATACATGTCGTTTTTTATGAATTTAACCAAACTCCGAGAAAGGAGGATGAACTAAGTGATACAGATGATACAAAAGCAAAACAATAAGAACAACAAAAGGAAACCAAGCTCAAGCCAGAAAACCCTATGGAGGAAGAGGTAAGTGAAGGTAATGACTCCTACAAACCTCCAATTGATTTGAAATTCAAAAATGCCCATCCAATTGAGTAAGTCATTGGAAATATTTATGAAGGAGTAAAAACTAGGAGATCAAAACAAAATATTTGTGGACAATATGCATTTTTGTCAAAAATTGAACTAACCACTATTGAACAAGCTCTTAATGATGAAAACTGGATTATTGCAATGCAAGAAAAGCTAAATCAATTTGAAAGAAATAATGTATGGCATTTAGCTCCTAGACCAAATGATTATACCATTATTGGTACCAAATGGGTATTTAGGAACAAATTGGACAAAAGAGGACTTGTAATAAGAAACAAAGCTAGACTAGTAGCCAAAGGGTATTCCCAGGAAGAAGGGATTGATTTTGAAGAATCATATGCACCTGTGGCTAGATTAGAAGCCATACGCATTTTACTAGCATTTGCTTCTCACATGAATTTCAAATTGTTTCAAATGGATGTGGAAAGCGCATTTTTGAATGGGTACTTGAATGAAGAAGTATATGTTAAACAACCCCCTGTATTTGAAGAAAAGGATCAATCAAAATATGTTTATAAGCTGACTAAAGCATTATATGGACTAAAACAAGCCCCACGAGCTTGGTATGAAAGGTTAAATAGATTTTTGATTGATCATGAATTTCAAAGAGGAAAAGTTGATACTACTTTATTCATCAAGTATAAAAGTAAAAATATTTTAATTGTGCAAATCTATGTAGATTATATAATATTTGGTGCTACTGATGAAACTCTGTACCAAGAATTTTCTAAGATTATGCAGAGCGAATTTAAAATGAGCATGATGGGAGAATTAAATTTCTTCCTTAGACTGCAAATCAAGCAACAAGGCGAAGGAATATTCATAAATCAGTCCAAGTACATCAAAGAAATGCTAAAGAAATTTGGAATGCAAACTAGCAAAGGAGCAAATATTCCAATGAGTTCAACAATCAAGATCGACACGGACGAAAACGGTAAATGTATCGATCAAAAGCTTTATAGAAGTATGATAGGATCATTGTTGTATTTAACTGCTTCTAGACTGGATATTCTTTTCAGTGTATGTATGTGTTCTATATTCCAAGCATGTCCTAAAGAATCACATTTATTGGCTGTAAAAACAATTTTTAAATATTTGATAAATACCACTAATCTTGGACTATGGTATCCAAAGGGGTCAACGTTTGATTTAATCGGCTACTCGGATGCGGATTTTGCCGATTACAAAGTAGATAGAAAAAGTACTAGTGGAACATGTCAATTCCTTGGAAACATGTTGGTTTCATGGTATTCAAGGAAACAAACTAGTGTTGCTCTATCTACGGCAGAAACTGAATATATAGCTGTTAGGAGCGGTTGTGCCCAACTACTTTGGATGAAATAACAATTAAAAGATTATGGGATTGATTATTATAATATTCCAATTAAATATGATAATACGAGTGCAATATGTTTAACTAAAAATTCAGTATTACACTCTAGAACCAAACATATAGATGTAAGACATCATTTCATCCGTGAACATGTTGAAAATCATGATGTTTGTTTAGAATATGTGAAAACTGAGGATCAAATTGCTAATATATTTACCAATCCTTTAGCAAAGGAATCATTCTACAAAATTAGAAATGAAATGGGGATGATTGAATTAAATTAGGAACAATTAGACAGGAAAATCAAACCTGAAAAGGTCAAGTCGACTCCGCTGAAGTCGACTTAGGGGATATGAAGTCGACTCCGCCTCTGAGGCGAAGTCAACTCCGCGCGGGCGACCGTCGGGCTTCCTTTTCTATTTCTTCTTCTCCTCTTTCTCTTTCTTCTCCTTCTTTTTTCCCGCGCCGGCAGCAAGTTCGAATCCCTCTCTTTCTCCGGCATCCATTTTCTCTCTCGACTTAGTTTCCATCTCTAATTTCCGACACTCTTTCAGCCACTCTCCTCTCTTTCAATCTCCTTCTTCCTCTCATCTCTCACTCAGTCCCTGTGTCCCTGTCACTCTATCACACAGTCTCTCTCTCCATTTTTTTTCTCTCATCTCCGGTATCACAGTGCCTCTCTACATTTCACCTCTATCTCTATCTTCCTCTCTAAAGCTTCATTTGAAAATTTCATTTCCAAAAACCTATCACAAATGGCTCCTAAATCTCGAATTCCCAAGCTAGCTGTGTCAAAACCATCTCTTAAGCCAGTTCCTAGAAAATCCAATTCCCAAACCGAAGAGGAAGTGCCCAGGAGGCAACGGACCCCCTCAAAGTGAGCCCGGGAAGAACCATCTACTTCCATAGGCCGCAAAGTCCGTTTCCAAACTGCAACTCCATCCGCTACTGCTGCCTGAGAAGAACATACACAAAAGATGCAAAGCACTCAATCGGGGGCCAGAAAGAAAGGCTCCACGGCTGCTAAAGCTCAAGTATTGAAGATGCCGACCACATACTTCAAGACCGAGTTACAGCACAGTCGTTTCTACAAGTCGTTCTATGAACGCAAGGTATTCATCCCTAAAATCATTGATTTCAAATTTTTGAAGGATTATGAGTCCGACATTGAGCAGTTGCTAGATTTCCAAGGGTGGACTAACCTACTAAAGGTGGATGAAAGAGTATATCCCGACTTGACTCGTATTTACTATTATCTATGGGATGACGAGTACTTTGGAACTTTTGTCAAAGGAACTGATATGTTCTTTGGAATCAGAGTAACCCCAAGATTAGAGGAAGTAATCATGAGTGTGGGGCAAATCTTAGAGGTACCTTATGAGGATGAGCCGTTGCCTGAAAACCTCACTCTCTCAGATATCTACAATCAGCTCACCAGGAGCAATAAGTATCATCCGGGGATCAAATTTCTACATTATATGGACTTATCCCCGAGGCTTAGGGTCCTCAGATTATTGGTTGCACATTGCATCTACCCCAAAGGTGGGGGTAGAAATCAGTTAAACCCGCAGGAGGCAGGAATTCTATGGAAAATAGTGAACCGGGTCAAAGTCAGCCTTCCTCGGTTGTTTATAGAAGCCCTAAGTTCTAGGAAAGACAACCCACGAGGGGTTTTGCCTTATGGTACTTGGATCACAAAGATCCTAGAACATTTTGGAGTTGATATCGATGGAGGACCATTCGAGGTGTTAAAGCCGACGAATGCGATCAACAAGGCATTGATCCAAAGAATGAAGATCAATGTAGATCAACTCAGGGTTGAAGCAGAAGTGGGCGCATCGGCACCAGAAGAAGCTGAGGATGCACAGGTTGAGGGGGAGCAGCCCCCACCATCACCAGAAGCTCAACCCGCTCCGCCACAGGATGCACCCGAGGAGCCTGCATCGCCGCTATCACATGGGTCTTGCTCTCCTAGAGGATATGAGATTCCAGACCTAGCACCACCATCGTCATCTCGAGATACTTTAGTTCAGGGCCTTCGAGAGCATCTGGAGCAGCTAGAGGACCGGATGACCAGTCAGATCGCCGAGGTCCTCACAGCTATCATGGATATGCATTCCCGGCAGGATCGTATGGATCGGGAATTGCGCACTATCCGTTATCGTCTAGCATCCGGTCGTCATATGCACACTGTTGGCCCCGAGTTAATGGCAAAACCCAAAAGGGGAGGGGTGAATTGGGTTCTTAAAAAATTCTTTGGTAAATTAAAACTTAACCCCTTGAAAGTTTAATCCCCTTGATGAAACGTGATATGAGATAGAATGAGTGGGTGCAAATGGAATATAAAATGCAAGCAATCAAATCAAACAAGAGACAACAATATATAGTGGTTCGGGCAACCTTCCCTACTCCACTCTTTCAAGCACACACCCGTTGTGTCTTGAGTTCCACTATTGTATTTTCAATACAATCTAGAGCACCCGCTCTCTTCTAGATTCTAGCTCTAGGGGGCATATACAACAATCACTTGTTGGTGAGACCAACTCCAACCAACCAAGTCCAATCTATTGGTGAGACAAACTCCAACCAATCAAGCAAAACCCGTTAGTGAGACAAACTCAAACCAACTCCCTATTTTGCTTCTTCTTGAATTCGGTCTCCAACACCGATCCAAGGCAACAACATAAAACAAAAATAGACAAAAGAGAAATTACACTTTACAACGTGTATTCGATAAGCTCCGGAAGCTCCTTGTCTTGTGGAGATGATAATCTTTGAAGCGCACTTGAAAGTTGTAGCACTTGAAGCTTCAATAGTTATTCAAATAACTTCAACACACTTGAATATTAGAAGATGGAAGCTCAACTTGTGTTTTCCTCTTTCTTTCCTCCTTCTCTCTTCCTTCACGTTCATACATCAATGGTATATATAGAGGAAAAAAGATTCTAGCCGTTGGAGTGGAAGTTCCCGCACATCTAGAGCTCCAACGTTCGGATTTTCGACCGTTACAAGTTGAAGTCGGAAGTGGAGTCGACTTCGGATGACTGGAGTCAACTTCGGATGGGTGAAGTCGACTTGGGATGCGACTTCGTCTTGTAAAAACTCGCTGTCAACTCTCTGTCCAAAATTCTATCTTTGAAGTCGCAGGTGAAGTCGACTTTGGATGAGACTTCACTTCGCTGTCTGTCCAAAGTCGTAGGCGAAGTCGACTTGGGTCTGGGACTTCACCCAAGTCGCAAGTGGAGTCGACTTGGCTTTGGGACTTCACTTTGCTGAACTTGCAATTCATGAACTTGAACTCTTGAAACTTAAATTATTTCACATTTTCATTTTCATACACATAATTAGGGATAAAATATCTGAGAACACTTAGACAAATGTATTAGATCCTTTTTAATGATATTTCAATTATTTGTTAATCATCAAAATCAAATTAATCATTCTTAAAGCAAGCATATGATCAACAATCTCAACACACACCACCATTCCCGAACTGGATCCGTTTGATACCGGGTCTGTTCATCGAGATCCTACACCTGTACCCATGTCCACTTTTTACTCCTCTGCTCATATTCGACCCATCAAACCTACCAAAAACTCATATCCCATTTCCAAGTTTCAATTTACCAAATCTTTGATAATTGACTCTTATTTTGCCTGATTGATAAAAAGGGGGAGATAGGATAGGATATGTTTAGTTTTAGGAGTTAAATTTAGATTCTTTTTGGGTTGGGTAGCTTGTATATACGTTTCTTTTTTACTTTGCATTGTAATCTGTATGAATTTTGCTAATATGAAAAGTTTGAATTATGTTCTGTTTTATGCTCTAATTATGTATTGCTCTGATCACTGATGATATATTTAGAAATTATTGAATGTTTGAACAAGTATAATGAATAGACATATTGAAAGGTACAAACTCAAATTGGTTTTGTCAATCATCAAAAAGGGGAGATTGTTGGAAACAATTATTGAAATTGAATGAAAATACCCAAACCATATGTTTTGATGATTAAACAACACAATTTGAGTAAATCTAAGCTACTATACTAATATGTATTGTGCAAATGTTCAAAGCTGTAAAAGGATATATACAAAACAGAACAAGTCAAGTCGCAACTCAAGTCGACTCAGACATCGACTTAGGCGAAGTCGATCTCTCAAGTCGACTCCATCTTCGACTTCAAAGAACATCTTTCTTCCAGCGTTGATTTTGGAGAGCAGAAAAACTGAAGTCACAGATGAAGTCGACTCCACTTGCGACTTGGGTGAAGTCATAGACGAAGTCGACTCCAGTATCGACTTCAAGCAGCAACTTCTTTCCAGCATTGAAATTGGGTAGCAAAACTTCTGAAGTGGCAACCGAAGTCGACTCCATATGAGACTTGGGTGAAGTCGCAGGCAAAGTCGACTCCAGCATCAACTTCAACTTGGCAGGGCAGATCTTCAAGATCAAGTCGAAGGACAAGCCAACTTCAAGATAAACTTGAGTCAAATTTAAGGATGAAGTCAACCTAAATTTTTCAACTTGAATATATGAAGACTAATCCAAGAGTTTAAAGTAAGCAAGACACATGGATTCAATCATTCTAAATCAAAGTTGGATTTGTTCATACAAGATTCAAGTTTTTCAAGTTCTCTAGACTTAAAGCTAAAGAAATTTTGTATAAATAAATTCCAAGTATTGAAAGACAAAAGAAGAAGAAGAAGTAAAGCAAGAAATTGACGTTTCAACAAAGATCAAACTGACTTGGCAAAAGAAAGTAGCCAAGTCGCACCCGAAGTCGACTCCAAGATCGACTTGAAGTTAAGTCTCAGACCAAGTCGACCCAGAGGATAGACTTGGAAACTGAAGAACAGCTGAAGTCGCACACGAAGTCGACTCCAGCATGCGACTTGGGTGAAGTCGCACACGAAGTCGACTCCACCTGGGAATTGGAGACATAACGTTCGAATTTTTGAACGTTGGAACATTTATTACGCGCCAACCAACTCTATAACGTTCAAAATTCTCCCTCCTCTATATATAGACACTCAAGCAAACGTGGATACAAATAAGATAGAGCTGAAAAAGAGGAAAGAAGTGCTACTAAGAGTTTCAATCCACTTTTCTCTACAATTGAGTGATTTATACACTTTCAAAGGAAGAACAAGCTTCAAAGTTGCTGTTTGCTTCAACGCAATACGATTCGTTCCTTCTATAGATTCTTCCTCGAGCTAAAACTTGCTACACAAATTTGTAAAGTGTAGATTTTTTCTATTTCATCTTGTTATTTGATTTTGGTGCTTGGTTTGAGTTTGGTGTTTCAAACCAAGATATAGCAAGTAGGGTTGTGATTGGAGTGTAACTCATTACCTACTTGTGTTGCTTGTTATACACGCCCTCTAGAGCTAGAATCTAGAAGAGAGCGGAGGCTCTGGTTGTATATGCCCCCTAGAGCTAAAATCTAGAAGAGAGCGGAGACTCTAGTTGTATTCGCGGAATACATAGTGGAACCCAAGTCACAAGGGAGTGTGAGCTTGGAAGAGTGGAGTAGGGAAAGGTTGCCCAAACCACTATAAATCTTATCTACTGTCTTTCATTTTTCGCTTTCATTATCTTATTACTTTTTATTTGTTTCATTAAAGGGTTTTAAACTAAACCGGGGTAAAATCTCTAATTAAAGTTTTAAATTTTTTAAATACCCAATTCACCCCTCCCCTCTTGTGTAATGCCATAAACTCGGGACCAACACATGATACTGTTCATGGGTTACTGTTCATGATAAATGTTCACGTTTACTGTATACCGAGGTTACTGTTCACAGCGACGTGGGTTACTGTTCATGGGTTCCAAAAATCGTCATTTTTTCCAAAAATAAAAAAATACCATGACATAGCTTAAGTTTACTATATCATGGAAAAATTCATGAATTTTGAATTTATCATCATTAACTTCGATAAATAAATCATTTTCTCCATATACTAAAAATCAACATAATTTCACTTAAGCATAATCCTTAATTCCAAAAATCATGAGATTAATATATCATCATTCCAACATCATAATTATCATAATAATTCATCCCAAATCATCATTTATCAATATTGGAGAATTATTTACACATATCATATGCTATCTTCCCGAATGCTCTATCTTTGCTCCAAATTTTTTATGTTTAGGCATAATTTCATTTGGGCGTTACAACTATACTTATTTTCTCATGATTAAATATTATCTAAGCATGGTTTTAACCTACTTATCATCCAAAAGAAATTTGAGAAGAATTCACTCACCTTTAGTGAAGATATCCCTCTTCTTCTCACACTTTTTCTCTCACACTTTCTCCTCTTTTTTTCTTGGACGTGTGGGGGTTTAGGAACTTGGGTTTTGATCAAATGGAGCTAGGTTGAAGTGCATTTGGACGTCCCCCCTGCCCCTATTTATAGTTTTTGATTTTTCATGAAATTATAATTTACCCCCTTGCTCAAGGTATTAAATTATAAATGTATTTTTTTCTAATTTCCAAAAGATGTGTTGAGCTTTGTGCATCCCACCATACAGCTACTCATGCACCCCTATGGCAGCCCTAATTTTTATGATTTTTTGATTTATTAAAATTATTTTTTTTTAGCTAATTCAATCTTAGCCATTGATTTTTGATGATGATGAATTTGGACCATTGGATTTTGGTCAAATTTCTCCACCTACCCCTGCACGCCCCTTCCATGTTGCTGATTTACATTTATTATTTTTATTTTTAATTATTTAAATTAAATAAAAAAGTTAAAAGGAATTTAATGAAAAAGATAAGCTACATTTTAAATCTCCAATTGGCATTTCATCTTGACCCTTAATTCATGATTTTCATCACATATTAAACCATTCATTATGTTCATCATGGAGTTTTAACCATCCATAAAAAATTTCATCTAAATCCGACGTCCGGATTGTAAATTATGAATTTTTCTTTAATTTTTGACTAAAATCCAAAATTGTATTAAAATATAAAAAAGAATTACTATTTCATCCTATAGTGATTAAATTTTCTTTTTTGTCTTTTTGTGATTAAGTTAATCCAAGTGATTAACTCTTAATCACGTGTCTTAATTCTTAGTTACTATTCACATGCACTATTCACATGGTTTAATCCGACAATTGCATTTATTTAACCTCTAATACACATGTTTTCGTACTTATGAATATATATTTTATTAATACATTACCTAGGGTTTACAACCCTAGGGTTTTATACACGTGTTTAAGATTGGGGTTTCACAGGTGGAATTGCTTTGCTTGAGGAATTTAATGATGATGATGATCCCATGGAATTGCTTGAACATGTTGAGGAAGAAGAAGAAGTGGAAGTAGAGGAGGAAGTAGATGAGGAGGTAGAGGAGGATGATGACGATGATGACGACGACAGTGGAGAGGAAGAGGTCCCTACGTGGTCCGACACTAGTACGATCACCGAAGCACCCTCAAAAGTTCCACCTAGTTGTAGACGATATATAAGGTGAGGCCCAAGTAGACGATGAATTTTCTTGCTTTTCTAAGTTTGTGTATGTATATTACGGCTTGATGACACTATGGTTTCCATGGTAGACTAACATGTCCATAAATAATGTATGTGTGCTATGCCATATGTATATAAGTGTGCTACATCCTAATATGTAGTGACTATGGATGAAATGATGTGAATATGATGGTTATGAATGAATATGTTGATATAGATATGCTTAAGAGTTTTAAATATATGGATGAATGGGTTTGAATGATATGACATGATTGTGATTGAGTGAATTGGTTGTTGACCACATGATACTGAAATGCGTATGTGATGATCCAACATTAATTATGAATGAAAAATGTGTGCTTTTTACATATCCAGAATAGCACGATGTTGGAGACAAGGTTAGGACTAAGGAAAAATAAAGGAAAAGAAACAGTTATAGAGATTCCAAGCCAACATGAAATTGGCGAATCAAGTAGGTCCAAGAGAGGAAGGCCTGTGACACAAGGGCTTAACCAAAGAAATCACCGAAGAAGAATTGATGGAAGCCCTAAAAAGAATATAGAAGAAAAATTGAGTCAAGACAGGCTAGACTCATAGAGTGGTTGCGGCAGTAAAAGAAGCGATGCAGCAAGCCATTAGGGACTAGGCAACACAAACTGTCGATATTATTCAAGGGTAATGGGAAAGGACCCAATAAGCTCAGTTGGGTAGTACAGAAAGGAAAGGACTTGTTGTAATGGCTGACCTCATTTCCACACCGACACCATTAAGAGATAAAAATCAACTAATGGAAGCTGATAGAAGAGAAATCAATGCATTTCTAGCACAGTGACCCTCGAAGTTTTTTGGAGAACCCGACCCAGTGCAAGCGGAACAATGGATGATGGAGATCGAGAAGTTATTCAGGATATCTCCATGCGATGACCGTCAAAAGGTATTGTGTGCTACCCATTTATTAGCTAAGGATGCACGCGAATGGTGGGAGACATGTTGATTACAATGCCGCAACCAAAAGAAGTGTCATGGCAGACTTTTGTTGAAGAATTTAATAAAGAATACGTCCTCGTTGGATTACAGAGTCACTGAGTACGCCACAAAATTTAATGCTCTCGTCAGATATGTGCCTTGGATTGCAAATGTGCCAACAATAAGGCACAAAGATTCCAATAAGGATTAAGGTCATATCACCGAAAAAGTCTTGCCCCTCTGCTAATTAAGGATTATGCTTCAACCTTAAAAGGGCAGGAGCATTAGAAGTTGAGGCATTGAGAACTCAAGAACTGAGATTAGGCTCAAGAATGTTCAGCACGGGTACAAAGGAAATGGAAACCGGGAAGGAAAAGGCTAGGAAAGGAAATGTTAGTAGAGGAAAAGGAGTTTCAAAGAAGAAAAGCTCGCCTCTATGTAGAAAATGTCAAAAACGGCATACGGGAGAGTGTTTAAAAGGTTCAAACCGGTGTTACAAATGTGGACAAACGGGTCATATCGCCAAAGAGTGCGGGATGGGTGAAATAAAAGTCATTAAGTGTTATATCTGTGATCAGACAGGCCACATTGCCTCGACCTGCCCAAACAAGGCGCAGACATCCCAAGGATGTGGAAGACCCGCTCAACTCAGGATACGTGGGGCAACAAATAAGCAGGGCACTTCTATGAATCCGGTACATGTGCATGCTCTAACCCAGACAGAATCTCAAGAATAAGAAGAAAAGGTGGTCACAAGTACGGATTATATTTTAAGAAATTTGGCAGTAGCTTTGTTTGATTCAGGTGCTAGTCATTCATTCATAGCATGCCAATATGTGACCACCCATGCACTACTGGTAGAGGAGACTAATCAGATAATTCATGTAAAATCCCATGTTTATAGGTTAGCAAGTTCTAGCCAAGTATGCAAAGCATGCCCAATTAGGATAGGATCGTTAATTCTAGAAGCTGATTTGATCCTATTGCCTATGACTGAATTCGATGTAATACTGGGTATGGATTGTCTAGGTCAATGGGGTGCTACTATAGATTGTAAAAATAAGAAGGTGCAATTTGAAGCAACCCTAGGAAAAGAGATAGCCATTGGAAGGCTAAGGCAGCCCGAAAATTCTAACATATTGATATCATCCATGAAAGCAGTTAGGATGATTCGACAAAAATGTCAAGCATATCTGGTGTCAGTTAATATAGAAAAAGGCACGGTGGCAGAAATTAATCAGATTCTGGTGGTTAGGGAATTTCCTGATGTATTTCCAAAGGAATTAACCACATTGCCTCCACAACGAGAAATGGATATGACTATAGATATTATGCCGGGTACGGCCCCAATATCTAAAACTTAATACAGAATGGTGCCAGCCGAAATGAATGAACTAAGGACCCAAATACAAGAGCTGTTGGATAAGGGTTTTATCAGACCAAGTGTGTCACTTTGGGGAGCTCCAGTATTATTTGTGAGGAAAAAGGATGGAAGTTTGAGACTATATATTGATTACAGGGAGAAAAATAAAGTCACAGTAAAGAATAAGTATCCATTGCCCAGGATCGATGATTTATTCGATCAACTGCAAGGAGCCACAACTTTCTCCAAGATTGATTTACAGTTAAGGTATCATCAATTGAGAATAAGTCCTGCTGATATTCATAAGATGGTTTTTTGAATCAGGTATGGACATTACAAGTTTTTGGTAATGCCTTTTGGACTTACTAATGCCCCTGCTGTATTCATGGATATGATGAATAGAGTTTTTCGGGACTATCTTGATCAATTAGTGGTTGTATTTATTGACGATGTCCTGATCTACTCAAAAATAGAGAAAGAACATAAAAATCATTTATGAAGGGTTTTGGAAAGGTTGAGAAAAGAAAAATTCTATGCCAAGTTAAAAAATTGTGAATTCTGGCTGAAACAAATAGGATTTCTTGGGCATATAATATCAGAAAGAGGTATTCAGGTTGATCCTCAGAAGATTGAGGCAGTGTTGAAATGGCCAAGACCAATGACCATTACAGAAATCCGAAGTTTTCTAAGGTTGGTCGGCTAGTATAGAAGATTTGTTGAAAGATTTTCACAATTATCAGCTCCATTAACAAGGTTGACTCGTAAAGGAGTCAAGTATGTATGGTCTGAAGAATGCGAGTGCAGTTTTCAAGAATTGAAGCAACGATTGATAAAAATGCTCATCCTAACCCTACCAGAAGGAAATGAAGGGTTTGTGGTCTACAGTGATACATCAAGAAAGGGATTGGGATGTGTACTGATGCAAAGAGAAAAAGTGATAGCCTACGCATCGCGACAGCTGAAGCCCAATGAGGTAAGCTACCCCACACATGATTTAAAATTAGCAGTAGTGGTGTTTGCCTTGAAAATATAGAGATAGTACCTGTATGGTGCAAAATGTGAGATTTATAAAGATCACAAGAGCCTTAAATATATTTTCACTTAGAAGGAGTTGAACATGAGACAAAGGAGAGGGCTCGAGTTATTGAAGGACTATGATTTGGAAATTTTATACCATCCAGGTAAGGCAAACGTGGTAGCCGATGCATTGAGCAGAAATGTAAGCTTAGCACATCTTATCACCAATGAGGAAGGATTGCTTCAGGAGATAAGGCAACTAGAACTGATTGTATGTCCACCTGGAGTTCAAACAAGATTATCACAGCTATGCATATAATCGTCACTCTTTGAACAGATCAAGACTGCGCAACAAAAGAATATAGACCTACATACACATGTAGAGAAGATGAAGAAAAAGGGGAATACTGAATTTGCTATCGATGAACAAGGTATGTATAGGTATAAAGGTCGTCTTTGCATACCTAAGATAGTTGAGTTAAAGGAACAGATCCTTAAAGAAGCGCATTTTTCACCATTTTCTATTCACCCAGGAAGCACCAAAATATATCAGGATCTCAAGAAAGCATATTTGTGGAATAAAATAAAAAGGGAGATCGTTGAATACGTGGCTAAGTGTTTAACTTGCCAAAGGGTGAAAGCAGATCATCAACGAATGCCTGAAAAATTACAGTCCTTGGAAATTCCTGAACGGAAGTGGGACGATATTAAAATGAATTTTATTGAAGCCAAGCAGAAAATGATTCCATATGGGTAATAGTAAACAGACTATCTAAGGTTGCTAACTTCATACCTATAAAAGGACTTACACAGTAAAGAGGCTAGCTAAGGTATATTATAAAGAGATTGTACGACTCCATGGAGTGCCAAAGTCAATTGTTTCGGATCGTGATGCAACGTTTACGTCAAGATTTTAGAATTTACATAAAACCTTAGGCACCCAACTTAAGTTCAGTACAACTTTTCATCCCCAAACAGATGGACAAACTGAGCGAGTGAATCAAATTATTGAGGATATGCTCCGTATGTGTACATTAGAATTTGGAGGATCGTGGGATGAATATATACAGATTTCAGAGTTCGCGTATAATAATAGTTATCAAGCCAATATTCAAATGGCTCCATTTGAAGCATTGTATGGACGGCGATGTCCAACGCCATTAAACTGGGATGAAATTGGAGAGAAAAGGTTAGCCCCAGATTTGTCTCAACGAATGGCAGACAAGGTACAAACTATTCGCAAGTATATACTCACAGCCCAAAGTCGGCAAAAGAGTTACACAGATTGCAAAAGAAGTGATTTGAATATCCAAGTTAGCGAACATGTGTTCATAAAGGTCATGCCATTCAAGGGAGTTACAAGATTTGGGAAAAGAGGAAAACTGAATCCCAGGTATATTGGACCATTTGAGGTTTTGGAAAATATTGAGGAATTGGCATATAGAATAGCCTTACCCCCGGCGTTAGCTTTAGTCCATAATGTATTCCACATCTCTATGCTTAGGAAATATGTTGCGGACCCGACCCATGTATTAGTGGCTGAAAACCTACCGATTCAAGATTATTTGAACTATGAGGAAAGGCCAGTTAGAATCTTAGATTAGAAGGTACGAAAGCTTCGGAATCGAGAAATCGAATATGTAAAGGTACAATGGAACCGGTATTCCGAAAATGAAGCCACATGGGAGCTAAGAGAAGAAGTGGAATGGAAATATCCCTAGTTATTTAAAGAATATACGGTTTCAGGACGAAACCTGTTATAAGGGGGGAGGATTGTGAAACCTCAACCTATATAGGACTCAATTGTATGCATTGAACATATACATGTGATTTATATGTGATTTAATTGAATTTTGGATGATTTTGTGATTTTGGTAAGTTATTACAATTAGGGCAAAGATTAGAAATAGTGATTCAAGTAATCATCATAAGCCAATATGGGTCAATGGGATTAAAGTAGTTTGATGGTAATTGAAGCTTAACTAATATATCATGAATGATTATCTTAAACTATATGGTTTGATTTATGAGAATTTTAATGATAATTATCAAGTTAAGTGGAAAAATACTAGAAAATTCATAACTTTACGCCTGTAAGGCGGATTTAAGTGAAATTTGAAAGGGAAGTAAATAATGATGGGCTTAATATTATGAGATTATTGGATTATGAAAATCTCTGATGAAATTAGTGTGACAATTAATTGTTTATATTCAAAATTCAACTGTTAACTTCAAGTGGTTATAACTTGAGTTAGAAAAGTCGGATTGAGATGAAATTTGAAATGACAAAATAAAATTATAAGATTAACATTTTGGAAGGATTAGATTAAGTAAATTATGTTGGGAAAATTCCTGAATAGAAAAAGGTGAATATAGTTGACTTTTACACCACAAAAGTATCATGCATTAAAGGGAATAGTGCATGGATTAAATGTAATTTTTAATGACTCAAATATGTGTCAAATGCAGGTGAAATGCAGGGTATTATATGCATAAATATGTGTGGAAATTCGTTGGATATGTTGCTGGAATTAATGAGCTAAGGAAAGAGCTCAAACTAGCATAGCAAGTGTGGCATGCATACAACGTCCAAACCAGCTTCCATTTGGATTTTTGCAATTTTTTTATTTATATAATATATGAACCTAAGTAGCTAGCATGCAAGGGTGCATAAGTGAGCATTAATTCATGTGAAAAATGTTGGTCCCAAGTTTATGGCAAAACCCAAGAGGGGAGGGGTGAATTAGGTTCTTGAAAAATTCTTTGGTAAATTAAAACTTAACCCCTTATAATTTCAATCCCCTTGATGAAACATGATATGAGATAGAATGAGAGGGTGCAAATGGAATATAAAAATATAAACAATCAATCCACATAAGAGACAACAATATATAGTGGTTCGGGCAACCTTTCCTACTCCACTCTTCCAAGCACACATCCGTTGTGTCTTGGGTTCCACTATTGTATTTTCAATACAATCTAGAGCACCTACTTTCTTCTAGATTCTAACTCTAGGGGGCATATACAATAATCACTTGTTGGTGAGACCAACTACAACCAACCAAGTCCAATTTATTTGTGAGACAAACACAAACCAATCAAGCAAAACCTGTCAGTGAGACAGACTCAAACTAACTCCCTATTTTGCTTCTTCTTGAATTTGGTCTCCAATACCGATTCAAGGCAACAATACCAAACAAATAGATAAAAGAGAATTTACACTTTGCAACGTGTATTTGATAAGCTCCGGAAGCTCCTTGTCATATGGAGATGATAATCTTGTAAGCACAGTTGAAGTAGCAGCACTTTGAAGCTTCAATAGTTGTTCAAAAAACTTCAACACTTTAGAATAATGGAAGGTGTAAGCTCTTCTTGTGTTTTTCTCTTTCTTTCCTCCTTCTCTCTTTTCTTCATGTGCATACATCAATGGTATATATAGAAGAAAAATGATCTAGCCATTTGGAGTGGAGGTTCACGTGCATCTAGAGCTCCAATGTTCGAATTTTTGACCGTTACGAGTTGAAGTCGCAAGTAGAGTTGACTTGGGATGAGTGGAGTCGACTTGGGTTGTGACTTCACTTTGTTAAAACTTACTGTCTAAAATTTTGCCTTCGAAGTTGCAGGTGAAGTCCACTTGAGTTGAAACTTCACCCAAGTTGCAAGTGAAGTCAACTTGGGTTGAGACTTCACTTTGCTGTCTGTCTGAAGTTGCAGGCGAAGTCGACTTGGCTATGAGACTTCACCCAAGTCGCAAGTGAAGTCGACTTGGGCTGAGACTTCGCTTTGTTGAACTTGAAATTCATGAACTTGAGCTCTTGAAACTTAAATTATTTCACATTTTCATTTTCATACACATAATTAGAGACAAAATATCTGAGCACACTTACACAAATACATTAGAACCTTTTTAATGATATTTCAATTATTTGTTAATCATAAAAATCAAATTAGTCTTTCTTAAAGCAAGCATATGATCAACAGAAAAATCCTTGGAAAATCGTTGATGTCAACAACATATTAATGGATCAAATAGTGGACAACAAAGGTGTCATGCACATGGACGTCCAAGGTCTGCTGCAGGATTTTTTCTTGATTTTTTATGCAAAATTAATAGTTGAACTAGTTACTAATTAGGTACATAAATTACCATTAAATTAAGGCTGCCAAAGTGTGGAAAATTTTGGCAAAAGAGGCAGCTATATGGACGTGTACAAGGGGACAGCAAGTTGAGCTAGATTTAGAGTAGATTTTGCTACTTCAAAATCTGATTAAAATATAATTTTACTTGGCCACAAATTGGACAGAACAACAAGGGATAAAAGTGCATTAAATTACCCTTAAAATCATGCTCAAACTGGGGTCCACAAGCTGGAAAATCCAGCTCATATATATATGGGTGGACAGCCATGAGGGAGAGGTGTTAGAAAAAAATTTTCTAAGTAGCAAACACTCCCACAACTTAGCAGCCTTGCACGCCCAAGGGAACCCTAGCAAGGAGGAAGAAAAAGGGAGGAAAAAAAGGAAAAAGAAAGGGAGAAAGAAGGGAAAATTTAGCTTAAGTTGATTAGGGTTAAAGTTGCAACAATCAAGTAAGTATATGTGATGTGTTAAATCCTTTCATTCTAAGTTTCCTACCTCAAGATTATAGATGTGAATATGATTCAAAAAGAATCCTTAAATGGTGATTTAGCATGCCATTTGATTGAATATTGAATGAGTATTAAGAGATATCTATGAATTTCAATGATTTAAGGAGTTAAAAAGGAGATTAGGATTGAATATGGGTTGAAAACCTAACTTGAAATATCCAAAATGCATATGCCAAGTTGCTGTTTTGGATTAGTATTATGATTAGGCTATGAATCATGCTTTGGTAAAATACATATGTTGATTTAAGCCTAAGATATGAATTTTAGAAAGAATGGAATTTAAGGTTATGTATATGACCCGATTTCCATGTCTTTGTGACATGTATGTTGTATAAGTATGCTTAAATGAATTATGGATGATTTAGAGGGTAAATTACTCTAAATTTAGGGTACTTTGAATGACCAAAAGGAATGAATTTATCTTGCCTTAAATTTGGAATTTTAGGGCCTAAGTAGGAACAAGCAAAATAGGGTGAGAAAGATACCCAATATGTACATGAAAGTTGCTGTTTTGAAAGGAGTTAAATTAGTAATGTTAATACCATAGATTTAGGTTAGGAAAAGTTGGATTAATTGCTGAAAATTCGGAATTATAAAACTGTTTAAGGTTAGGTACCGAAAGATACATTGAAAGTGTGAAAAACGGGTTCCAAAGTTGCTATTTTGGAATCCTATGATTAATGGATTAAAATTTCATAAAAATACCCTAAATAAAGTGATAATTAAGGATGCTAATCATGCTGAATTATGGACAAAATTGCTGATTTGGAAAATTTTATGAAATGCATCATATATGTGTTGTGAAATGGACATATGTGGAAAGATAGACATGCATAAGTGGTAAATGACTTATGTAAATTGATTATGGACAAAAATGCATGAAAGTATGATAAATTTCATGAATATACATCTCTTTAGATGCATGATGTTAATTCAAAATTTGGGATTAATTAATAAGGTTTAAGGCAACAACGTGTGCTTAAAATGAGCACTGATGTGTAAAATTTTGGAAAATAAGTGAAAAATGGTGTATGGAAGGTAATGAACCTTTAAATAATGATTATTTAATGATTATTAAGTGATTGAATGATTATCCTATTTATGGGATTAACTATGATGTGTAATAACCAATGTAATGTACGAGTATGTGCTCCATATACATAACGACATGAGAAGTCAAATGGATTATGTATGTTAATGAAAATGGGTTGGAAAACTAAGTTGGATGAAAGCACGAGAAATATATGAATATTATATCATTCTCATGTAGGCAAGGGAAAAGAAAAGGTAGACTAGGAAAGCTAAAGAGAGACGGTAAGCAAACAAAATTTTAAATGATTTTTGTTTTCTAAATTATTTAAATAAATGCAACTTTTGCTCTAATTTTTTGACATGATTATTGAAATTATTTCAGAAGTATTTAAGGGTGGCAATTCCTTAGTTAAATATGTATTGAAATGATTCTTTTGTTTACAATATGATATTACGAAATTTCTTTGATAAATGTTATGAAAAATAATGTGATTCTAAGTTTTTGAATGAAAAATCATGCTAGCATGTTAAAGATGGTTTTTATGAAAGTTTCATGTGCACAAAGTACTAGGTCCACCTGAAAGGTAGAAGTGGACCGATTGTCCCCCTTTGGTATGACCAAGTCACTAAGATAGGCCCAAGGCCGGCGGCGCCCTCCCTAAGATGGGGGAAGACAAGGACGGATAGTCGCCTAGTTAGCTTTCATCCTATGAAGGACATGTTCACGGTTTTATATTGAATTATCTATGTCGTACCTGTGATAGGTACAAGGACTATGTTTTGAAGATATACCTTTTCAAAAGGTATAAATTGCTTTCCAAGATATTTTAAATGAAAAATATTGTCTGCAAAATGAATTGCCTGTAAAATATACAACTTACATATTGAGTTTCGACTCACGTTTTCATTTTCGAAACCCATACACAGGTGAAAGAAGAGGCCTAGCAAAGGAGAAAGAACCGACCCTTGAAGAAATGGAAAAACATTATAAGTATATGATTGTGAAAAATTTATGTTGAATGGTTGTAAATTAATTTGATGATTATGTGTTGACATCTATGGATGATACATGCTGTGACATTTGATTTATGTGAAAGTTTGAAATATCTCTTGAATATCATGATTAGCTATGAAATCGTTGGGTGGAAATGACCTAAATATGCATGAGATGAAAAATAGAAGGAAATAAACTCATATCGAAACATATTTAATTGGATAAATATCCATTAAAATCCGTCATGTGACAGGGCAACAATCCTGATCACATTTACAAATCAATAATGATCCCGAGGTAAGGCTCAAGATGTGACGCTCGGTTTGGGGTGTCACAGAGCTTGGTATCAGAGCAAGAATTGGTAAATAGGCATGGAAAATTTCTAAGTATGAAAATTGAAAGAATATGATGAGATATACATGATTATATGATGATTAGATATGTTATTAACATGATGACATGCATGATATATGATGATAAATTGTCTTTGCAATGCAATTAAATTTCTATGTTTGAACAGATGGCGGATAAAGGAAAAAAATGATGAGTGCGGAAGAATTACGAAAGGAGAGGGAAGATGAGGAAAAAAGACGAAGAAGGGAGGAGAACATGGATAGGTGGTGGGTATCACAACAAAACATAGTACATTACCCAATAGTCCCTCCAGGATTTCCACCTAGACACACTCCTATCCAACCTCAAGGAAACTATCACGTCAGCATAAACAAAGTCTAGGAGAGTCCTCAAGTTATGGTTCTAGAGCAAGAGTTCTTCCAGGAACCTATCTTGGTGAACCAAGGTCTCCCCGTGTTCCCATAGATAACTTGTTTCCACAAGATCTTCAGAACTTTTGGAATAAGATTCCAGCATCCACACCACCTGACCTAGGCCCGAGGTACAGATTTGTTCATGGGTGTGTTCAGTTCCGGTACGATGTAAGTAGGGATAGGATTCACCAGAGAGAAAAAGAAATGACTCTTTATATCGAAGAGCGTCAGGTACTTAATTGGATCTTGTCCAAAAAAAAATTTTTCTTTTTCTTTCATCACATAAGTATACACTTTATTCATAATAGACTCATTTATACCATCATAAAACTATTCATATCTTCTTTTTATTGAAATAATTCATATAAGTACAATCATGTTCGTAATATCCATAAAACATGTCTTCAACATAATTATCAGAAATTTGTCCCTTTGGACGCATACATAGAACTGTAATTAAATTTGCAGGTCATTTCTACACGACATTATTTATGAGTCAGTTCCATAGCCTATTTGTCATTTTGAAAACACATATGAGTAATAATACTCAGTAAGCAAACCTTTTTCTTTGGTAAGTAAACATTTTCCTTTTATTCAAATGCATTTCTCCCCATTTTGTATGAGACACTTACCAAGTGATCAATTACCAATGAGACAGAAACATTTTCATGCATTTTATGAGAATGCAATGCAATGCATTCATTCATTCATTCATGACTTTCCTTGTGCCTCCAACCTCTGGGAGGACTCTGTCGGCACACAGCCCTTGCGACTTGGCAATAGTGAAGGGGGACCCTCTGATCCGCTTACTACCTTCACCAAAGCCTCTTCCATGTGCACCATGTTCATACATATGCCGGCATGACATGCTTCATAAAACTTGATAAATCATTTAGAAAGTAATTTAACAAGCCGTTAGCAATCATTTCAGGTAAAGCATTATAGGAATGACCATCCTTAAATATAATTCATAAAACATGTGAGCAAACAATTTGCAATCATTTAAAAATATTATAGAAAGCATATAACTTGCTTACCTCCTCAGTCTGTGTCCTCTACCTTTTTCTTTCCTTTTCCTATACAAGGAAAAATGATATTTTATCTATATCATTCCATGTCTTAAATTGCTTCCCATGCATGCTTTATAATAATTTATTACCTCATTATATGGATTTTTTATCCATAAATTCCTTTAAAATTTTCATCTATATATTCTTTAAGATATAAATACTAATCTCATCTTTTTCTACCCAATTTACGTTTTTTACTATTCATGGACTGTTCATCATCACTGTTCATGGGGTTACTATTCACGATCATTGTTCATAGGTATTGTTCACGTTTACTGTTCACTCGAGGTTACTGTTCATGGGTTCCAAAAAATAAAAAATACCATGACATAGCTTATGTTTAGTATATCGTGGGAAAATTCATGAATTTTTAATTTATCATCATTAACTTAGCTAAATAAATCATTTTCTTCATATACTAAAAATCAACATAATTTCACTTAAGCATAATCCTTAATTTCAAAAATCATGAGATTAATATATCATCATTCCAACATCATAATTATCATAATCATTCATCCCAAATTATCATTTATTAATATTAGAGCATTATTTACACATATCATATGCTATCTTCCCAAATGCTTTATCTTTGCTCCAAATTTTTTATGTTTAGGCATAATTCCACTTGGACATTATAACTATACTTCTTTTCTCATGCTTAGACATTATCTAAGCATGGTTTTATCCTACTTCTCATCCAAAAGAAATTTCAGAAGAATTCACTCACCTTTAGTGAAGATATCCCTCTTCTTCTCACATTTTCTCTCTCTAACTTTCTCCTCTTCATTCCTTGGATGTGTGGGGGTTTGGGAACTTGGGTTTTGCTCAAATGGAGCTGGGGTGAAGTGCATTTGGACGTCCCCCCTTGCCCCTATTTATAGTTTTTGATTTTTAATGAAATTATAATTTACCGTCTTGCTCAAGGTATTAAATTATAAATGTATAAAACCCTAGGGTTGTAAACTCTAGGTAATGTATTAATAAAATATATATTTATGAGTATAAAAACATGTGTATTAGAGGTTAAAGAAATGCAATTGTGGAATTAAACCACGTGAATAGTGCACCTAAATAGTAACCGAGGTGATTAAGAGTTAATCACTTGGATTAACCTAATCACAAAAAGACAAAAAAGGAGATTTAATCACTACAGGATGAAATAGCAATAGTTTTTTATATTTTAATGGAATTTTGGATATTTGGAGAAAATAGAGAAAAATTCATAACTTGCAATCCGGACGTTGGATTGGAGTGAAATTTTTTATGGATGACCAAGATATGATGATGAACATGATGAATGATTTAAGATGTGATGAAAATCATAAATTAAGAGCCAAGATTCAACATCATTCGGAGATCAAAAAGTAGCTTCACTTTTTCAGTAATTATATTTGACTTTGGGGTTAATTTTAATTAATTAAAAAAATCAAATAATTAATGAAAAGCTGCAATGTCTACTGGAGGCTTGACTTTTGGGCCAAAATCCAATGGTCCAAAATCAATCTTATCAAAAATCAACGGTTGAGATGAATTGGCTTAACAAAATTAATTTTAATAAATAAAAAATCATTAAATAAATAGGGGCTAGCTAGGATGGCATGAACAGTAGCTAGGGGCTGCACATTTCTCAAGGGTTTCTTGGAAATTGCTTGGAAATTTTCTTGGCAAAAAAATTTATAATTTAGTCCAAATTCAAGGGGGTAAATTGAAAATATGTGAAAAATGCTACCCTATAAAAGGGGAGCATGGGTTGAACAACCAAAGAACACCACCCAGCTCCATTGAGCATTTTCAACCCCCAAAATTCGTTTGTGGCCTTAGAGAGAGAAGGAGAGAAGGAAAGAGAGAGAAAGGCTAAGTAGGAGGAGAGTTTTTCTACTTGAGGTAAGGGAATTCTTTCCAAATTTATTTTGGATGTTAAGTAGGATAAAACCATGCTTAAATAATGACTAAGCATGAGAAAATAAGTATAGTTATAATGCTTTATTGGAATTATGCCAAAACATAAAAAATTTGGAGCGAAGATAGAGCATTCGGGAAGATGACATATGATATGTATAAATAATGCTCCAATATTTATAAATGATGATATGGGATGAATATTTATGATATTTATGATGTTGGAATGATGATATATTAATTTCATAATTTTTGGGTTTAAGGATTATGGTTAAGTGAAATTATGATGATTTTTAGTATATGGAGAAAGTGATTTAATTGGCCAAGTTAATGATGATAAATTCATAATTCATGAATTTTTCCATGATATACTAAACATAATCTATGTCATGGTATTTTTTATTTTTGAAAAAAATGTCAATTTTTGGAACCGATGAACAGTAACCCACGTTGCTGTGAACAGTAACCTCGGGTTACAGTAAACGTGAATAGTACCCTGTGAAACCCTAACCTAAGTAGGATCCAATGTATGCATTGGACATATACAAGTGATTTATATGTGAATTAAATGAAGTATGGATGATTTTAGGATTTTATGATATTTTGTAACTAGGGTTTAATTAAGAAGAGTGATTAAAAATTTAATCGCCGGAGCCCAATATCAGTCAAGGTGACTAAAGGGGCATAATTAGGATTAAAACATGCTAATGTGGCATGAATTTTTAGTTTAATTTCCATGATTTAATTTATGGAGATTAAAATTGAAATTGTGGAATTATGTTGGAAAACACTAGAAAATTCATAACTCAACGCCTGTAAGGCGGATTCAAGTGAAATTTGAAATGAAAGTTGATGATGTTGGGCTTGGTATTATGAAATTATTGGATTATAAAAATCCTTGATGAAATTAGATTAATGATTTATTGATCATATCTCAATTTCAATCGTTAACTTCCAACGGCTATAACTTGAGCTAGGAAAATCGGATTGAGATGAAATTTGAAACGGTTGAATGAAATTAGAAGATTAAAATTTTAGAACATTTAGATTAAGCCAATTATGTTGAAAAAATACCTGAATTAAAAAAGTGTATATGGTTGACTTTTGCACCACAAGAGTACCATGTATTTAATGCTAGAGTACACAGAATTAATACAATTTTTAATGAACCAAATGTTGGTCCCGAGTTAATGGAAAAACCCAAGAGGGGAGGGGTGAATTGGGTTCTTATAAAATTCTTTGGTAAATTAAAAACTTAACCCCTTGAAAGTTTAATCCCCTTGATTGATGAAATGAAATGAAAAGTAATATAATGTAGAGATCAGAAATATAAATCAAGCACACAAGATTTTTATAGTGGTTCGGGCAACCTCGCTACTCCACTCTTCCAAGCTCACACTCCTTGTGACTTGGGTTCCACTTGTTGGTCCCGAGTTGATGGCAATTACCCAAGAGGGGAGGGATGAATTGGGTATTTAAAAATTTATAACTTAAACAGAAACTTTACCCTGGATTAATCTAGTCCCTTTAATGAAGAAACGAAATGGAAAGCAATGTAATGTAGAGAGCAGAAATATAAATCAAGCACACAAGATTTTTATAGTGGTTCGGGCAACCTCCCTACTCCGCTCTTCCAAGTTCACACTCCTTGTGACTTGGGTTCCACTATTGTATTCTTCAAATACAATTAGAGCCACTGCTCTCTTCTAGATTCCAGCTCTAGGGGGCTTCAACACTGTTGGTCCCGAGTTGATGGCAAAACCCAAGAGGGGAGGGGTGAATTGGGTATTTAAAAAATTTATATCTTAAACAGAAGAAACTTAACCCCGGATTAATCCAGTCCCCTTAATGAAGAAACGAAATGGAAAGCAATGTAATGTAAATGACAGAAGTATAAATCAAACACACAGGATTTTTATAGTGGTTCGGGCAACCTCCCTACTCCACTCTTCCAAGCTCACACTCCTTGTGACTTGGGTTCCACTATTGTATTCTCTCAATACAATTAGAGCCACTGCTCTCTTCTAGATTCCCGCTCTAGGGGGCATCAACAAAACACAGCGCAAGTAGGTGATGAGTCACACTCCAATCACACACTACTTTGCTTACACTTGATCTTAGTTCCTCAAACTAAATCAAGTTCAACACATACAAAAGAAACAATAAGAAAACTACACTTTACAGTTGTGTAGAAGCAGTTTGGCGCAGAGAAGAACTTGTTGAATTGGCTTTGAATGATCAGTAGTTGAGCTCTTGCAGTTTGAAGCAAAGTTCTTCCTCTTTGATTAGCTTGATCTCTTTAAAGCTCTTGTAGATGGTAGTTATGCACACTTAATGATTCTCAGCTACTTCCCTCGTCTACCATGAATGCCTTTTATAATTTTGGAGGGAATCCGAACGTTAGAGGGTAGGTGGAGCGCATGTAATGCGCCAACGTTCGAATAAATTCCGACCGTTGCGACCCAAGTCGCATGTGGAGTCGACTTCGGATGCGACTTCGCCCAAGTCGCAGATGGAGTCGACTTCGGGTGCGACTTCGCTTCTCCGTCGCAACTTCAAGTTTCAGTCAGGGTCGACTTGGGCATTAACTTGACCCAAGTCGTAGGTGAAGTCGACTTCGGGTGCGACTTCACCTTGTCAGTTTCCAAATCTGAGTCTTGAGTCGACTTTGGCTTCCGACTTCAACTCAAGTCAATCATGGAGTCGACTTGGGTTGCGACTTGACTTGGTCTTCGTCAAAGTATGCTTTGTTCTTCATTTGATCTTCCTCTATCTTGCTTGGCTTGTTTCCTTGATGATTCTTAGGAGAGCTTGAGTCCTGCTTGGTTGAATCATGCGCCTTGCTTTGCATTTGACTCAGTTGGTCTTTAAGACTTGATAGACTTGATTTGATCTTCATCTTGAATCTTTGCTTTGAACTTGAGTGAGAGATTCTTTGAATAGGCTTTGAAACTGCATCTTTGAAGTCTGAACTTCTCAAGTCGCGGATGAAGTTGACTTTGTCTGCGACTTCACCCAAGTCGCACCTGGAGTCGACTTGGCCTGCGACTTGGGCAGCTTCGTGCCCCAAAATTCAGCTTTGGACAGTTTTTCATGTTTGAAGTCGATAGCGAGGTCGACTTCGTTTGCGACTTGGCTTGCCAAGTCGCATGTGAAATCGACTTGAGATGCGACTTCACCTGCAAGTTGATTTTGCCTTTGAGGTTCTTTCTCAAGTCGATAGTTGAGTCGACTTTGGGATCGACTTCATCCTAAGTCGAAGTCCAAGTCGACTTGGGGATCGACTTGGCTACTTAAGTTCCTTAATACAAATGGCAAACTTGTTAGTCCTTTAAATATACTCAAGTTAGTTGTTGTTAATCATCAAAACTCAATCTTTGGTCAATTTTATTTTGTTTTGAAGCATTTGTTCCAACAATCTCCCCGTTTTTTATGATTGACAAAACTAAATTGAGCTTATACCTTTCAAGATAAATGCATTTATATAATCTTCGAAAACAGAGTATAAGCAATCATTCCATAACTTTCAAAACAGATTTTTAGCAAACATTCAATTCATATAAGCACATTTTAATCATAAGCAAGTTTCATATCATTCATGTTTTCAATTTACGATGTAAAGCAAAAGAAATGAAACTCCTAAATACAAACTACCCGACCCAAAATTCAAAAAAAATTCTTACTCAATTCCTATTCTATCTCTCCCTTTTTGTCAATCTATCAAAAATCTATCAATTCTTAATGATTTTGTGAATTGAAATTGAGAGATCTGATATAAGATAGGTTTGATAGGACGATTTTGGGCAGATGAGTAGATAGAAGAAGCGTGAGCGGTAGTTGCTGCTTTATGAACTGAACCCGATTCGTAAGGATCGAGTTCAGGCATGGGCCTCTTCTTGTGACGGCCTGAGGCGAGGTGATATCGGATGGTTCGCATTTCCCGATCAATTCGATCTTGTCGGGAATGCATGTTGTTGATCGCCGTCAACATCTCGGTCACAAGACTCGTCATTCGCTAACCCACCTATCTCTTTGAATACCCTCTAATCTTTTTGATATATTGACAAAAAGGGGGAGAGAGATTTAAGGAGAAGAAGAGTATTTGAGTTGAAAAATTGAGTATAAGTCTTAATGATTAAAAAGGGGAGAGAGATGATTAAAAAGGAGAGAGAGATGATTAAAAGGGAGAGAGATGATTAATGGGGAGGAGAGTAGGATATGCTTACATGATATTTGAATGTTCTGTTTGCATGAGCATAAGCATGATTTTAAAATGCAATATGAACATATTATTTTTAATGAAAGGTATCCACTCAAATCAGTTTTGTCAATCATCAAAAAGGGGGAGATTGTTGGAAATATAGCTAAATCTATGTTTTGATGATTAAACAAATCAATTTGAGTATGTCTTGGCTACTAACAAGTTTGTGAAATGTTTAAGGAATATACATTTTGAAGAAAATCAAGTTAGGAAGGCCAAGTCGATCCCCAAGTCGACTCCATGATCGACTTCAAACATGCAGAACGTCCAGAGTTGAAAACAGAAGAAGGGAAGGTGAAGTCGCAGGCCAAGTCGACTCCACCTGCGACTTGGGTAGCCAAGTCGCAAACGAAGTCGACCTCACCATCGACTTCAGTCGAGCAAATTCTTCCAGAGTTGAATCTCGGAGCAGCAGAATATCGAAGTCGCAAGTGAAGTCGACTCCAGTTGCGACTTGGGTGAAGTCGCGAACGAAGTCGACCCCGAAGTGCGACTTGAGGTTTTGGAGATTCAAAGATACTGATTCAAGCTTCTTTCAAAGATCAAAGATGCAGTTTCAAGATTAAATGATTTCAAGATCAACTCAAAGCCTCTCAAAGTCCAAGAGAGGAAGCTTCAAGGCATTCAAGATCAAATCAAGTCTATCAAGTCAAAGGATTGCAAATCATGGAGCTAATGAAAACAAGACTCAATGATTCAAGACATGAAAAAACACAAAAGAAGCAAAGGCATGATGAGACAAAGCATCTCGAAATTATTCAAGTTCAGAAAATCAACTGACGAGGTGAAGTCGCACACGAAGTCGACTCCACCTGCGACTTGGGTCAAGTCGTGAACCCAAGTCGACCCTGACTGGAACTTGAAGTTGCGACGGAGAAGCGAAGTCGCACCCGAAGTCGACTCCATCTGCGACTTGGGCGAAGTCGCATCCGAAGTCGACTCCACCTGCGACTTGGGTCGCAACGGTCGGAATTAATTCGAACGTTGGCGCATTAAATGCGCGCCACCTACCTTCTAACGTTCGGATTCCCTCCAAAATTATAAATAGCATTCATGGTGAACGAGGGAAGTAGTTGGAAAACATTAAGTGAGCATAACTCCTATCTACAAGAGCATTAAAGTGATCAAGCCAATCAAGAGAGGAAGAATTGTGCTTCAAGTTGCAAGAGTGTAACGCCCCATTCATAAAAATACTCAATAACTAATCAACGGCGCTACACAATCATAGAAAAATTCGGCAGCATCTCCCCATAACATACAAGGGATAATATGGAATACATGACCTGATAATCATTACATTTCCATCTGTAACATTCAATCCTATTTATATACTTGCATCTTCATATAATAAGAACATTCATATAGAAGGAAATCATTACATATTTTCCTTACACAACAAACAGATATAATAGTCATGCATATGTGCATCAACAAGGATTATAATCCAATCTGAAATACCAAATACATTATAGTTGTCAAAACGAATTCGCCTAAGTAATTGTCTACATATATGATTATCAAAAGAGCACAAGTCTAAAAGAACTGGAATCAACATATTGTGCTAGGGTCTCTCATGTTTGATCTTCAACTTGTCCCATCCTTAAGTTCTCCTTCTGACCTGCGATCTAAAACCACAATAACAATGATATGAGTCTAAATAGACCCAGTAAGTAGATAGTGGTTAGCACAAAGTGCAAATAAGCATAATGATGGATACTCATACAGTGATGAAGCTAATACACATGGGTCCAATACCCACTCCCAAGATCGTATACATATAACCATACACACAAAATTGACCAACACAACCAATCATCTACTCATGTCCATCAAGGGCCATGAACAACCCTCTCCTCATGTCAATCAGGGGCCATGAACAACCCTTACAACCAAATATTTGAGATAACGCATCATACATAACAGACAATGAAACACATCGCAAACCACGCATACAACATCAACACAATTCAGATACAACACATAGATCTGTCACACAAGCATTTTATCAAACACATGATAGGTGCGAAATGAAAGAACCTTCAATTCATACTCTCGATTGGGGCAAATCAATTCACGTCACATTTCAACAACATAACAACTGCTAAGAAGTCTTTTACATCATAGAAATCACGCATTCAAAGTAAATTCACCATGAACCCTAACTGTTACGAACTCTACGCCTAATATCATGGAGTCGTTAGAAGCTTTACATTCCCTCTAGCCTCGCATCGCGTTTAACGTAAAATTTCATCACTAAAGCGAGGAGGGGCGACATCCACTTACCTTGACCGTGATCCCTCCCAAGACAGCGACCCTAGATGTGGACTGCAGAAATTCGGAGCCTTGGAGCTTCCTGAACTCGGATCTATGACCTTCTAGGTAGTTGGTATAGTTCCCCTCAAGCGATCACGGGTGGTTCGAACTGAGTGGAAGAGAAAGTAGAAGAGGAACGAAGAACCAGAAGAGAAGGAGAAGAGAACGCGGTCGGGCGCGAAATGGGAATGAAACCCTAGAGCGCGGGCCGCTTATGTTAATAGAATCCATTGAGTCGGGTCGGGGCTCGGGTCGGGGCTCGGGTCGGGTCCAGTCGCAATTACTAATTTAATTTCCCTCTCCTACGACTTAATAATTAAAATTTTCTTCAGGGGCGCTGCCCCCTGCACCCCCGCAAGGGCGCTGCCCCCTTGACCCCCTTGACCTGACCGGGCAGGTCGAACCCCGTACCTACTCTGCGAGGGAAACAATAGTCATAGTGCCCATCAATGGAACGCTAATCATACATGCACATATGCACTATACATCTCTTAAATGTCGTGTCCATGTATGTTATGTATCCATTAATATCGTAAAATTCTTACTAGCATGTTCATAAGTTACCTCATAAATAGAGAAAAGTTATAATAAAAATAGAATAAAAATACCTGGTCCTCACAAAGAGCTACATTCAGAAACTTCAAAGCCATCATCTACAAGTTCTTCCCTGCGCTAAATTGTTTCTACACACCTGTAAAGTGTAGTTTACTTTTATTGTTTACTTGTTTGTGTTGAACTTGATTTAGCTTGTATAGATAAGATCAAGAGGTAGCAAAGTAGTGTGTGATTGGAGTGTGACTCATCACCTACTTGTGCTAAGTGTTTGATGCCCCCTAGAGCAAGAATCTAGAAGAGAGCAAGAGGCTCTGGTTGTATATGCCCCCTAGAGCTAGAATCTAGAAGAGAGCAAGAGGCTCTGGTTGTATATGCCCCCTAGAGCTAGAATCTAGAAGAGAGCAAGAGGCTCTAGTTGTATTCCCGGAATACAATAGTGGAACCCAAGTCACAAGGAGTGTGAGCTTGGAAGAGTGGAGTAGGGAGGTTGCCCGAACCACTATAAAATCCTTGTCTACTTGCTTTTATTTCTGCTCTCTTTATTACTTTGCTTTCCATTCAGTTTCTTCATTCAAGGGGAATAATTCTACAAGGGGTTAAGTTTTTAAGTTACCAAAGAAATTTTTAAGAACCCAATTCACCCCTCCCCTCTTGGGTTTTGCCATCTATTCGGGACCCAACAAGTGGTATCAGAACAGGTCTTTGAGTTAAACCAAAGAGATCTATTGATATGGCATCCCAATCGATTCTCGTTCCCGCTTTTGCTGAGGGCCAATCATTCACTAGGCCACCATTGTTTTGATAGGAACAACTTTGGTTATTGGAAGCTTCGTATGAAGCAACTCATCATGGCTACCGATATGGATTCTTGGATTGCTATCCAAGACGGTGTAACTTTGCCAATTGATGAAAGAGCTTCCAAATGGACCGAAGAGGAAGTAAGAACCGTCAAGAGCAATGCTAAGGCTATGAACTCTTTATTTTGTGCTCTTACGGCTTCGGAATATGATAGAGTATCATCTTGCCTAACCGCCAAGGAGATATGGGATACTCTAACATCCATTTATGAAGGAACCTCTCAAGTCCAAGGGACTAGGAGAAATATTTTGATAGGAGAGTTGGAAAGTTTTAGAATGCTAGATACTGAAAATATTTCTGAAATGTTTGCGAGATTTTCTAAAATTACTAATGCTCTAAAGGGTCTTGGAAAAGCTATTTCTGAATCCGAGCAGGTTATGAAGATATTGAGAGCTCTACCGGATTCATGGACTCCAAAGATAATGGCAATTGAAGAAGCCAAAGACCTCAACACATTGAAGCTTGAAGATCTTATTAGCTCACTCATGTCACATGAGCTAATTAAGAAAAGGAATGAGGATCAACACAAAGGCAAAAGAGAAATTGCCTTGAAAGCTACACAAGACACGGATGACACCTCATCCTCTCAAAACGATGACGAGATGGCCCTACTCACAAAACGATTCAGAAAGTTTGTGAGAAAAGGCGGAAATTTCAGAAATCTCAAAGACAGAAATTCCAGAGAGAAAAAGAAAGAACCAATCAAATGCTATAGATGCGGGGGCGTAGGACATATGCAAACCCAATGTCCTACACCGGAAGAAAGGCCAAAGGAAAATCATGAAGGCAGAAGATATCAAAAGGGAAGAGGCATGTACGTCAATGAGGAGACGTCATCAACATGCAGCTCTTCAACCGATGACAACGATGCGGCAAATTGTGCAAGAATATGCTGCGTAGCACAAATCGAACAAGAAGAAGAACTGCTATGCTTGAACACGACGGAAGTTTTGGAAGATCAATCTACCTCAACAAAATACACAGAAAGTGAAGAGGTAACTTCCAAACCTTATTCTCAATCAAGTTATTCTTCTTTTCATGATTGCCTCAAATGTGCCGAATTAGATGAACTACAAATTGCATATGATTCATTGTATGGGGAAATCAAAAAGCTAGGAAACAAGTTGACATTAAAAAGAAAACAATGTAACTTTGTTATCATTGAAAATGGAAAACTAGCTGAAATGTCAACAAAATTGAAAGAAGAAAATGAACTGTTGTTGAAAGAAGTTGAGAAACTGAAAAAGGAGAACGAATCCTTAAATGAATCATTAGCAAAGTTCTCTAATCCCGGTGAAAATGTGAAGATGTTCTTGAATATGACCTCACAAACAGATAGAAGAGGTCTTGGATACAATACATTTGAGCAAAAAGAAAGTGGTAAATCAAATGTGCGAATACATGGAAAATATCAAACAAATACTGCACCTACATTCAAGCCACAAAGGAAAAATGTTGTGTGGACTAAAAGGCCAACACTTGAACCAAAATATACTTGGAGGCCTACTCCTAGATTACCAATGGCTTGTAACTTTTCCAACAAGATGGGTCATAAAGCCTATAAATGTAACTTCAAGAAATTATATGACCATGGTGCAAGATTAGTTTGGGTTCCAAGGAACACGAGATTTGGGCTTTCTAAGATAGAGCAACGAAGATTAAATCATTTTACTAACCCAAATGGACCCATAAAATGGGTACCAAAAGGATAAGGATTATTTGTTTACTTTTCAGATTTGTTTAAAGGCAAAGGCAAACAATGTATGGTTCATGGATAGCGGTTGTTCAAGGCACATGACTGGAGAAAGAAATTTGTTTCACAAACTTAAGCCTTGCAACGACGGAACTGTTGCCTTTGGAAATAATGAGAAAGGTAAAATCAAAGGTAAAGGAAATATTTATAGTAGTTCAAATGCATGCATGGAGGATGTTTTGTTTGTTGAAGGGCTCAAGCATAACTTAATGAGCATTAGCCAATTATGTGATAAAGGATATAAGGTTGTGTTTGAATCATCTGTATGCAATGTATTTGATGGTGAGCATATCATGTTTAGTGGAAAAAGACATGAAAATATATATTTGGTTTCACTTGATGAACTAGATGGTCAACGTCTAATGGCCATTGATAATGATCCATGGGTTTGGCATAAAAGGCTTGGACACATAAACATGAGAAATATAAAAACCCTATGGAAAAAGAGTTTGGTAGAAAGCTTGCCTAAGTTTAAATATGACAAAGACAAAATATGTAAGGCATGTCAATTATCTAAACAACCAAAGATGCCTTTCTCTACCAAAAAGGAGATTTCCACCACTAGGCCGCTTGAATTGCTACACATGGATCTATATGGGCCATCCGACATCTTAACCATTGGTGGAAAGAAATATATATTTGTGATTGTTGATGACTTTTCAAGATTTACATGGGTAATTCTCTTAGCTAGCAAAGATGAAGCTTTCTCTATGTTTGAAACTTTTGTAAACTTGGTGGAAAATGAAAAACAGAATACCATTTTGTGTATAAGGAGTGACCATGGTGGTGAATTTGAGAACAAACAATTCACAGAATTATGTAATGAAAAAGGAATTCATCACACATTTTCTGCACCAAGGACTCCACAACAAAATGGAGTAGTGGAGAGGAAAAATATAACTATACAAGAGATGGCTAGAACTATGCTAAATGAGAGCAAATTATCTAAGAAGTTTTGGGGTGAAGCTGTAAGTACAGCTTGTCATGTATTGAATCGAGTTACCATTAGAGCAATCTTGAAAAAGACCCCATATGAGCTATGGAAAGGAAAGAAACCAAACATATCTTATTTTCATACTTTTGGATGCACATGTTATGTTCTGAACAATGGAAAAACCAACTTGGGAAAACTTGATGCTAAAAGTGATGAAGCAATATTCCTTGGTTATTCATCAAATAGCAAAGCATATAGAGTTTTCAATAAACTAAACCAAGTTATAGAAGAATTCATACATGTTGTTTTTGATGAAACTAACCCATGCTTTAAAAGAAAGGATGATTCAAGTGATGCAGATGACATAGCAAGCAATCTTGAAAAATTGCATATGGAAAAGCAAGAGGAATTCTTGGAGGAAAGGGTAAGTGAAGGTAATGACTCCTATAAACCTCCATCTGATTTAAAATTCAAACATGCACATCCAATTGAACAAATTATAGGGAATGTGTATGAAGGTGTAAAAACTAGAAGGTCAAAGCAAAATGTGTGTGGACAATATGCTTTTGTATCCAAGATTGAACCTTCTAATATTGAACAAGCTCTTGATGATGAAAACTGGATTATAGCAATGCAAGAAGAGCTAAATCAATTTGAAAGAAATCAAGTTTGGCACCTTGTTCCTAGACCAAACGATTGTATTGTTATTGGCACCAAATGGGTCTTTAGGAATAAATTAGATGAAAGTGGACTAGTAGTGAGAAACAAAGCTAGACTTGTGGCAAAGGGGTACTCACAAGAAGAAGGAATAGATTTTGAAGAATCCTATGCCCCGGTTGCTAGATTAGAGGCAATTCGCATCTTACTAGCTTTTGCATCTCACATGAACTTTAAATTGTTTCAAATGGATGTCAAAAGTGCATTTCTGAATGGTTATATAAATGAAGAGGTGTATGTTGAGCAACCACCTGGATTTGAAGAAAAAGATCAATCTAAATTTGTATACAAGCTAACCAAAGAATTATATGGATTAAAACAAGCTCCAAGGGCTTGGTATGATAGACTAAGCAAGTTTTTGATTGATCATAATTTTCAAAAGGGAAAGGTAGACACCACCTTGTTTATCAAGTATAAAGAAAAGGATATTTTGATCATTCAAATTTATGTTGATGATATTATTTTTGGTGCTACTAATGAAACTCTTTGCCAAGAATTTTCTGAGGTCATGCAGAAAGAATTTGAGATGAGCATGATAGGAGAGCTCAATTTCTTCCTTGGACTGCAAATCAAGCAACTAAATGAAGGAATCTTCATAAACCAGTCCAAATACATCAAGGAGATGCTCAAGAAGTTTGGCATGGAGAACAGCAAAGGAGCAAACACTCCCATGAGCTCCACAATCAAAATGGACAAAGATGAAAAGGGAAAATTAGTTGATATAAAATTGTATAGAAGCATGATAGGTTCCTTATTGTATTTAACTGCTTCTAGGCCAGACATTTTGTTTAGTGTGTGTATGTGCTCTAGATTTCAATCATGCCCAAAAGAATCACACTTGGTAGCTGTGAAAAGAATTTTTAGATATCTAGTAGACACTACCAATTTAGGACTATGGTATCCAAAGGGCTCTAATTTTGATCTAATCGGCTACTCGGATGCGGATTTTGCTGGTTACAAAGTAGATAGAAAAAGCACTAGTGGAACATGTCAGTTTCTTGGAAGCATGTTGGTTTCATGGTTTTCAAGAAAACAAACTAGTGTTGCTCTATCTACGGCGGAAGCCGAATATATTGCCGCCGGGAGCTGTTGTGCCCAATTACTTTGGATGAAACAGCAACTTAGGGACTATGGCATGGATTTCAAAGATATACCTATCAAATGTGATAATACAAGTGCCATATGTCTAACCAAGAATCCAGTCTTGCATTCTAGGACCAAACATATAGACCTTAGACATCATTTCATTAGAGAACATGTAGAAAATCATGACATATGTTTGGTATATGTAAGAACTGAGGATCAAGTTGCAGATATATTCACTAAACCCCTAGCAAAAGAAGCATTTTATAAGCTTAGAAATGACATGGGAATGCTTGAACTCACTTAAAGCATAAATTGAGGGGGAGCACCCATTTAGGGGGAGCTAACCCACCTATCTCTTTGAATACCCTCTAATCTTTTTGATATATTGACAAAAAGGGGGAGAGAGATTTAAGGAGAAGAAGAGTATTTGAGTTGAAAAATTGAGTATAAGTCTTAATGATTAAAAAGGGGAGAGAGATGATTAAAAAGGAGAGAGAGATGATTAAAAGGGAGAGAGATGATTAATGGGGAGGAGAGTAGGATATGCTTACATGATATTTGAATGTTCTGTTTGCATGAGCATAAGCATGATTTTAAAATGCAATATGAACATATTATTTTTAATGAAAGGTATCCACTCAAATCAGTTTTGTCAATCATCAAAAAGGGGGAGATTGTTGGAAATATAGCTAAATCTATGTTTTGATGATTAAACAAATCAATTTGAGTATGTCTTGGCTACTAACAAGTTTGTGAAATGTTTAAGGAATATACATTTTGAAGAAAATCAAGTTAGGAAGGCCAAGTCGATCCCCAAGTCGAATCCATGATCGACTTCAAACATGCAGAACGTCCAGAGTTGAAAACAGAAGAAGGGAAGGTGAAGTCGCAGGCCAAGTCGACTCCACCTGCGACTTGGGTAGCCAAGTCGCAAACGAAGTCGACCTCACCATCGACTTCAGTCGAGCAAATTCTTCCAGAGTTGAATCTCGGAGCAGCAGAATATCGAAGTCGCAAGTGAAGTCGACTCCAGTTGCGACTTGGGTGAAGTCGCGAACGAAGTCGACCCCGAAGTGCGACTTGAGGTTTTGGAGATTCAAAGATACTGATTCAAGCTTCTTTCAAAGATCAAAGATGCAGTTTCAAGATTAAATGATTTCAAGATCAACTCAAAGCCTCTCAAAGTCCAAGAGAGGAAGCTTCAAGGCATTCAAGATCAAATCAAGTCTATCAAGTCAAAGGATTGCAAATCATGGAGCTAATGAAAACAAGACATGAAAAAACACAAAAGAAGCAAAGGCATGATGAGACAAAGCATCTCGAAATTATTCAAGTTCAGAAAATCAACTGACGAGGTGAAGTCGCACACGAAGTCGACTCCACCTGCGACTTGGGTCAAGTCGTGAACCCAAGTCGACCCTGACTGGAACTTGAAGTTGCGACGGAGAAGCGAAGTCGCACCCGAAGTCGACTCCATCTGCGACTTGGGCGAAGTCGCATCCGAAGTCGACTCCACCTGCGACTTGGGTCGCAACGGTCGGAATTAATTCGAACGTTGGCGCATTAAATGCGCGCCACCTACCTTCTAACGTTCGGATTCCCTCCAAAATTATAAATAGCATTCATGGTGAACGAGGGAAGTAGTTGGAAAACATTAAGTGAGCATAACTCCTATCTACAAGAGCATTAAAGTGATCAAGCCAATCAAGAGAGGAAGAATTGTGCTTCAAGTTGCAAGAGCTACATTCAGAAACTTCAAAGCCATCATCTACAAGTTCTTCCCTGCGCTAAATTGTTTCTACACACCTGTAAAGTGTAGTTTACTTTTATTGTTTACTTGTTTGTGTTGAACTTGATTTAGCTTGCATAGATAAGATCAAGAGGTAGCAAAGTAGTGTGTGATTGGAGTGTGACTCATCACCTACTTGTGCTAAGTGTTTGATGCCCCCTAGAGCTAGAATCTAGAAGAGAGCAAGAGGCTCTGGTTGTATATGCCCCCTAGAGCTAGAATCTAGAAGAGAGCAAGAGGCTCTGGTTGTATATGCCCCCTAGAGCTAGAATCTAGAAGAGAGCAAGAGGCTCTAGTTGTATTCCCGGAATACAATAGTGGAACCCAAGTCACAAGGAGTGTGAGCTTGGAAGAGTGGAGTAGGGAGGTTGCCCGAACCACTATAAAATCGTTGTCTACTTGCTTTTATTTCTGCTCTCTTTATTACTTTACTTTCCATTCAGTTTCTTCATTCAAGGGGAATAATTCTACAAGGGGTTAAGTTTTTAAGTTACCAAAGAAATTTTTAAGAACCCAATTCACCCCTCCCCTCTTGGGTTTTGCCATCTATTCGGGACCCAACAGAGGGTTCTTCTCTAGCCCTTTTTGCCGATGTCCTCTGTCTTCTAGGGACATCTTCTTCAGTGTTGGATTGGGAAGGTCTGGGCACAAGCCTTTGGGTTGGCTTTTTGACTGCTAGCTTTGGAAGTCTTGGTTTTGGGGCCATGATTTGGTTTGGAGTTGGAAACTGAGAGAAAGCTTGCCGGAACGGGGAAAGGAATTTTGCTAGAAGAAAGAGAGAATCGGTTGCCGGGAAAGTGAGAAATGGAGATTGAAGCTCTGAAAGGCAGCCGGACAGAAAAAAGGCACTGCCGGAGGAGGGAGAAACGGAGAGAATCGCCGGCGGGGAGAGAGCTCTGTCGCCGGAGGAGAGAAAACAGAATAGCAAGGCGGGAAATGGGGAAGGAAAAAGGAGAAAAGGAGAAGAAAAGGAGGAAAACGCGGAAGTCGGACGGTCGCGCGCGCGGAGTCGAATTTGCCCTAGGCGAAGTCGACTTCGGTTCCTTGGAGTCGACTTCGCCTTCGAGCGGAGTCGACTTCGCTGTTGAAGCGGAGTCGACTTCACTTTCCCAAGTCGACTTGGCGGAGTCGACTTGGCTCCCATGGAGTCGACTTGACTCATCGACTTGACCTTTTCAGATTTTAGTTTCTTGTTTAATTTTTCCTAATTTAGCTCTATCATCCCCATATCATTCCTGATTTTACAAAATGATTCCTTGGCCAGTGGTTTGGTAAAGATATCAGCAATTTGGTCTTCAGTTTTCACATATTCTAAACATACATCATGATTTTCAACATGTTCACGAATAAAATGATGTCTTACATCTGTGAAACCCTAACCCAAGTAAGCCATATGTATGTATTGAACATGTATTTGATGATTATTTATGAATTATGAAATTATGAAGGTATTTTATGATTTTTGATAATTATGGCAATTAGGGTTATGGGTTAGCATTAATGATGTGATTTAAGCATTTTGAGCCCAAATGAGATAATGGGTTTAGAATGAATTATTTGTGTTTTAAGTGTGCAATAATATCATGAAAAATCATTTTTCGTGATTTAAAATGAATTATGGAAATAAAGATGGAAATTGTCAAGTGTGAAGGAAAATATTGGAAAATTCATAACTCAACGCCTAAAAGGCGGATTCAAGTGAAATTTGAAATGAAGATTTTTAATATTAGGCTTGGTATTATGGAATGAAAATATTATGAAAATTCTTGATGAAATGAGAATTATGAATTTTTTTAAGTCTAAGTTCATTTCAACCGTTAACTTCAAACGCGTGTAACGGGAGCTAGGAAACTCGGATTGAGATGAAATTTGAAACGGTTGAATAAAATTATGAGATATTTATTTTGAATGGATTGGATTGAGAATGAAATATTGAAAAAATTCCTGCATTGAAAAAGGTGGGCAAGTTTGACTTATGCACCTCAAAAGCACCAAAGCATTAATGATGGAGTACCATACATAAATGCTTGAGGTAAAAGGGGATGTGAGGTGTCCATTGCAGGGATTTTGGATGGAATTTATGCATTTAAATAAATTACATAATTCCATGAATTATCTAACCAATTAATGCTCAAAATGATGGAGCAATGGAAGCATAGGCAAGGTGGTCAAGTCATGGACGTGCAAGGGCTATGGGGCTGCTCAAAGTGCTTTTTTTAATTTTGAAAAATTTCCACATGTTTCTGAGACTCAAGTACATGAATTTGGATGCAATTATGCAAGGTTTCAGCAATAAAAAAAATGGGAAAGGCATGTACAACCCAGCTGATCGTAGACAGCATAGTGGGTGTGATAGGGTGCAGAAAAATGGCAGTTTTAGCCATTTTATTTATTTTTTTTAACACCAAATTTATGCAGGAATTAAAGGGTGATTAGGAGCATAAATTACCCACGTTTTGGTAATTTTAAAAAATGCAAAATTGCTGGAAAATCCAGCCACAAGGTGACGTGCAAAAAAATGGACAGCTTGGACATGGATTGAGATGCAGATTTTGTGATTTTTGGTAAAAAGTAAAAATGCAATTTACGTGGCCCAAATTCACCCACCTCATATGGTAGATAGAGATGCATTTATGGGCTGTGGAATTGCAGCACAAGTGGGTCCCACAATTGGGAAAAATCCAGCTATATGCATGCCTTGTGCACGTTGAGTTGAAAGGGTTTTTGGGAAAAAAATTTCTAAGTGCTGAAAACGTCCAAGGGGAACCAGCAGCTCACGTCCAAAAATTCCAGCAAAAAGGGAAAGAAAACCAAGGGAAAAAGAAGGAGAAAAAGAATGGGAGATTAGAGGAGAAGAGTAGCTCATGTGATTAGGGTTTGGAGAGCATCAAACCAAGTAAGTACATGGGTTAATTTGATTTGGTTATCTTGAGTTCTTGAACTCCAAAGTTCTAAATATGATGTTTCAACATGCTTTAAAGTGATGATTCAACAAGCATTTGAATGAATATGGAATGGGTTTTAGCTTGCATGCATGAAACTCCATGATTTAGATGATGGAAAGTGAAGTTTTGAATGATATATGATGTTGTAAAATAAATTATGGTCGGAACAGTAAATGGATTATTTTTGGCATACAAATTTTTGAGAACAATCCTCATGATATTATTAAGGAACGACCACATTTTGAGCTTAAAAGGATATGTATGTTGGAAATTAAAAATCCGTGAATATTAGCCCAAACAGGGTAAAACGGGTTACAGGATCATCTGTAGAAAAGTATTTTTAATAAATTTTCTACAAGGGTTTTAGGGATGAATATTTTACAGGATATACATGAAATATTGGGCATAACAGGAAAAAATTAAAAATGAGGTTTTTATAGGTGTAAATAGACCCCATAAATAACGTCATTCAGGATGACTGGAAATGGAGTTTACTGTTCATCAAGGTAAAAATCCCCAAATAAATATGTAATGTTAATATTTCGTGCTGAAAATTTCATGAAAGTTAATTGATGAAGTTATTAAGGTATTTTATAAATTTAAGATCAAAAATACTTGATTTGATATTAATTCAAGATTTTAAGATTTCAGCACGCCTGATTTCAGCATATGTGGTTAGTTTGAGGAAGAAATCAAAAAGAAATATGAAACATGTGTAGAAATGATCCAAATTTATTTATGTGTTAAATAATTAAATATGGATCAATAAAAGTACAATTATATGCTGAAATTTCGAATTTATATAATGACCTAAGGTTATGTGTCAAAGGACACGTTAAACGGGTTAAAAGTGGGTTCCAAACTAACTATTTTGGAAACCTATGGAAAATGGATTTAAACCTCATAAAAATACCTTAAGTAAAGTGGTATTAAAGGGGTAATTAACCCTCTGAAAAATGGGTTAAATTTCTGAGTTAAGAAATTTTAAGAAATGCATCATGTTTAAGTGCTAAATGAGCTTATGTGAAGGGATAATGATAAACGGGTGATGAATGACTTATGAAAAAATGATTTTATGCAAAAATGCATGAAAATGAGATGAAATCCATGTTTATGGATCTTTTTGGAATGACATGTTATTAATCCAAAAGTTTGGATTTGAATTATGAAGTTTAGGCAATGCTATGTACGTAGAAGAAACACCCGTATGTGTATTTTTGGAAAAAATGGGAAAAATTGCAAAGTAAGCTTAATAAAGCTATGAATGATGCATATGGAATGAATTTTTATGATATTGAAATGAATACCCTAATTTTAGAGTTATGTGCATGTTATATGTATAGGCTATGATGTGTGATAGCCAAATGTGTGAAAACGGTGTTAATATATGCAAATTAAGCCATATATGTGTATGATGAATTATGAAGGATATATGCTAATGAAAATGGGTTGGAAAAATAAATGGAATGCAATGACAAGAAATATATGAAAAACCATATTATGTTCATGTAGGCAAGGAAAAGAATGGAAGGAAAAAGGATTATGGCGATCTCAGGTAAGCAAGCAAACTTTCTAAAATGCATTTTCTTTCTATGTGATTGATATGATTGAAATGTCTATGTTTATGCTTATGTTTTTACGAATGGGCAAGCACAAGTTTTGAATATGAAGGCTTTAATGCAAGCCATAAGTTTTGAAAAATGATGACTTTAATGAAAAGTCTTGAGGTTGCTTCATGGGAGGCAAACGACACTTCTTAAGATAAATAATTTATCCTAAGTGTTTCCAAGGATGGGAATGCTTCATGCTAATGGAATTGAGAAATTTTGCTTATGAGTAAGCAAGTTCTCCATGTTAATGTTGTTTTAAGGATTTCATGTTTGATATCGATGGTTTTAAGGATTTGCTTTTAAGCAAGCAAGTTCTATATGATATGGTTCAACAACGTTTTATAAGAAAAAGGGAATTTTACCTTTTTCACAAAATATGTTTGGTAAATGAGTTTTGAGTTATTTCTATAATAACTCGCGATAAACAATGATGAAAAAGATTTGTTTTACTAAGTCAAGATAATTCAATATTAAATTACATTTTGGACATAGTCCACATGTTTTGAAATGATATTTGAACAGTTTTGGTTTCCTTTGGATAAGGAAATCTATGTTGAAATGAAAAAATGTTTCTACGGATGTGTTGAAAGGGATTTATGGATGACCAACCTCCTATGATTGATTTCATAAAATGGTTTAATTTCAGGTTGCTTGATGGCATGCAAAAGACTATGCAATTTTCCTCTATGTGAAAATGATTGATATGTGGACAATTATTAAATTTTTAGGTGAAGGACAAGGGGATAGCGTAATTGCATAACTTTTGTAAACAAAAGGTCCTGAAATAGAAACCAAGAAAATATTAGAGAAAAATATGTTTTATTTATGAAAATCCAAAGGATTTGAAATTCTTTTATTAAAAGGATTTTAAGATGTATTATTTCTCAAACATTTCAAATGTTTATCAAAATATTTTACTCAAAACTTTTCTAACGGAATTTAAGGAAGGTCATCCTAAAACTGGATTTCAAATAACAACTTGTTAAAGTGGGTGCGCTCGCTTACAAGTTGACACGGACTGCGGTCTGTGATGTGTTTTTGAAAATAATTGTTAAATATAGACTTCAGTCTATGATTTTTGTGCATATGGATGCAGGCTGCGGTCTGTGATCCCGGTTTAAAAGAACATGGGTTGCGGCCTGTGGTTCTTCAAACCAAAACGGACTGCGGTTCGTCAGGATAATGTACGGTGCACCGGTACAAGGAATAGGCTGGTTGTAGATCACGGTTGGGATGACCGGGGCCCACTCTACATAAGGCCAAGTCCCTAAGGGATGGCAGGAGTGCCAGCGGCACCCTCCCTGAGATGGGAGCAGGATAAGTGAACAGCCGCCTGGCTAGCGTGTTGTTAAGGATTCTCTTCCAACAGGTAGCATGATCACTTGCTAAGTGTCACTACTGGATGGAGAGAAATGCATTTGCTTATGTTTTAATTCTGAAAAGCCCAAAGATTGGGTCATGAAAATATGATTTTATGAAAGTATCCTAAAGGGACTTTTATGAAATGGTTACCCTAAAAGAAAGGGGGTTTTACACAAAAGTGTAAATAACAAGAATTAAAGAAAATGTGTTTATGCAAATGCATTCATGAAAATGGTTTTCCTTGTTTGCTATAAACAAGCCCCAAGACGGGGAATTATGAAAAGGATTTATGTTCATTTGTAAGAGAGCCTAAATAAAGAATGTTTTTGGACATAAGAATGTCCTTTGCCGAGAAAGGCTTATGTGATTGATGTTTAAGGACATATGAATGTCCATTGCCAATAAGGTTATGTAGATGATGTTTTGAGACATGAAATGTCTCTTGATTTTATGATGGCTTATGCGAATGATGTTTTGAGACATGAAATGTCTCTTGATTTTATGAGGGCTTATGTTAATGATGTTTTGAGACATAAAATGTCTCTTGGCTAAGGAATTTTATGATGGTTTATGTTAATGATGTTTTGAGACATAAAATGTCTCTTGGCTAAGGAATTTTATGATTGTTTATGTTAATGATGTTTTGAGACATGAGATGTCTCCGTTGCCTAAGTATTTATGTTGTTTTGGACGGAAAATGTCCACTGGCAACCGAATGATTTCGTGTAATGGCTATGAACATTAAAAATGTTCATATAAGATTAATAGAAACTCATCATTAAAGGTAAAATGTATATGTTTTGCCTAAACAAGCCCAGGCGCGGCTTGTAAATGATTTTAAGAATGAATGCTTTATGAAAGATTCAAGGACATGAAATTGTCCTTATAATAAAGGATTTCATGATGGTATTTTAGGACATATGCATGTCCTCAGGAACAAGGTATTCCCAATATTTATGAAAAAGGTTTTCAAGAAGCCTTGCCCTAAAATGCTTGCTTACTGAGTTGTCACTCACGTTTTGTTTTCCAAACCCTTAGACAGGTACCGAGGAAACTCAGAAGGTTGCGAACCTCAGACGTGGAGGAAGGTACATGATGATAGCCTTGAAGGCTATGAGGAATGGAAAAGCATAAATATGCTAAGGTAAGCTAATGTGTATGTGAACTTAATGAGAATATTAAGTTCTATATATGATTCAATGGTTGAAGGTATGGATGTATGTATGTAAAATGTGAAGCTTAAGTCAAGGAAACTTTCACCGTACAAAGGCATGTAAAGATGCTTTGAGTGAAATGATGAATTTTATTACAAGTGAAATATCATAATGTATGATGATTGTCATGTCAAGATTATGAATGATGACAGATGAATAATCGAAAAAAATTCTGGACATATTCCAATTAAAAACCAGCCGCGTGATCAGGGCAACAATCCTGATTCACATTTACCAATCGATAGATCTTGAGGTAAGGAAGTGACGTCTCGGTTCGGGGCGCCACAACATCGATATGCTTAGTTCTTGAATGCAGTACAGGATTCTTAGTTAGAAAAAATTGGCACTTGTATTATCACACTAATGGGAATATCAAAGTAATCAATACCATAATCTTTCAATTGCTGTTTCATCCAAAGCAATTGGGCACAACAGCTACCCGGCGGCTATGTATTCGGCTTCCGCAGTAGATAGAGCAAACGCTTGTTTGTTTTCTTGAGTACCATGAAACCAACATATGTCCAAGAAACTGACAAGTTCCACTAGTACTCTTTTTATCTACTTTATAGCCGGCAAAATCTCCATCCGAATAGCCGATTAAATCAAAGGTTGACCCCTTTGGATACCATAGTCGAAGATTGGTAGTTTTTATCAAATATTTAAAAAATCCTTTTTACAGCAAGTAGATGTGATTCTTTAGGACATGCTTGAAATCTAGAGCACATACAAACACTGAAGAGAATATCGGGTCTAGAAGCAGTTAAATATAACAAAGAACCTATCATGCTTCTATAAAGCTTTTGATCGATACATTTACCGTTTTCATCCGTGTCGATCTTGATTGTAGAGCTCATTGGAGTGTTTGCCCCTTTGCTATTCTGCATTCCAAATTTCTTGAGCATCTCTTTGACATATTTGGACTGATTTAGAAATATTCCTTCACTTTGTTGCTTGATTTGCAGTCCAAGGAAGAAATTTAATTCTCCCATCATGCTCATTTCGAATTCGCTCTGCGTTATCTTAGAAAACTCTTGACAAAGATTTTCGTCAGTAGCACCAAATATTATGTCATCTACATAAATCTGTACAATTAAAATATTTTTATTTTTGTATTTGATGAACAAAGTAGTGTCTACTTTCCCTCTTTGAAACTCATGATCAATCAAAAATTTGTTCAACCTTTCATACCAAGCTCTTGGAGCTTGTTTTAGTCCATATAGCGCTTTGGTCAATTTATAAACATACTTTGATCGATCCTTTTCTTCAAAACCAGGGGGTTGTTCAACATATACTTCTTCATTCAAATAACCATTCAAAAATGCGCTTTTTACATCCATTTGGAACAATTTGAAATTCATATGAGAAGCAAATGCTAGTAGAATACGTATGGCTTCTAATCTGGCCACGGGTGCATATGATTCTTCAAAATCAATTCCTTCTTCTTGGGAATACCCTTTGGCTACTATCTGGCTTTGTTTCTAATTACAAGCCCGCTTTCATCTAATTTGTTCCTAAATACCCATTTGGTACCAATGATGGTGTGATTATTTGGTCTAGGAACTAAATGTCATACATTGTTCCTTTCGAATTGGTTTAGCTCTTCTTGCATTGCAGTAACCCAATTTTCATCACTGAGAGCTTGTTCAATGGTATTTGGTTCAATTTTCGATACAAAAGCATATTGACCATAAACGTTTTGTTTTGATCTTCTAGTTTTTACTCCTTCATATATATTTCCAATAACTTGCTCAATTGGATGGGCATTTTTGAACTTTAAATCAGTTGGAGGTTTGTAAAAATCATCACCTTCACTTACCTCTTCCTCCACGAGATTTTTTGGCTTGAGCTCGAGTTCCTTTGGTTGTTCTTTGCCTTTTGTCTCATCTGCATCACTTAGTTCATCCTCCTTTCTCGGAGTTTGGTTAATTTCATCAAATACAACATGTATGGATTCTTCTACAACTTGGTTTCGTTTATTGAATACTCTATATGCTTTGCTATTTGATGAATAACCAAGGAATATAGCCTCATCGCTTTTAACATCTAATTTATCCAGGTTGGCTTTTCCATTGTTCAAAACATAACATGTACATCCAAAAGCATGAAAATAAGAGATATTTGGTTTCCTTCCTTTCCATAGTTCATATGGGGTCTTTTTCAAGATTGCTCGAATGGTAACGCGGTTCAATACATGACAAGCTGTACTTACAGCTTCACTCCAAAATTTCTTGGATAGATTGCTCTCATTTAGCATAGTTCTAGCCATCTCTTGTATAGTTCTATTTTTCCTTTCAACTACTCCATTTTGTTGTGGAGTTCTTGGTGCAGAAAATGTGTGGTGAATTCCTTTTTCATTACAATATTCTATGAATCGTTTGTTTTCGAATTCGCCACCATGATCGCTTCTTATGGTCACAATAGTACTTTGTTTTTCATTTTGCACCAAATTCACAAAAGTTGCAAACAAAGAGAAGGCTTCGTCTTTACTAGCTAAGAGAATTATCCATGTAAATCTTGAAAAATCATCTACTATGACAAATACATATTTCTTTCCACCAATGGTTAAAATGTCAGATGGCCCGTATAGATCCATGTGTAGCAATTCAAGTGGCCTAGTGGTGGAAATCTCCTTTTTGATAGAGAAAGGCATCTTGGGTTGTTTTGATAATTGACATGCCTTGCAAATCTTGTCCTTGTCATATTTCAATCTTGGTAACCCTTCTACCAAACTCTTTTTCCATAGGGTCTTTATATTTCCCATGTTTATATGTCCAAGCCTTTTATGCCAAACCCATGGATCATTATCAATGGCCATTAGACATTGACCGTTTAATTCATCAAGTGAAACCAAATATACATTTCCATATCTTTTACCACTAAACATGATATGTTTTCCATCAAATACATTACATATAGATGATTCAAACACAACTTTGTATCCTTTATCACATAATTGGCTAATGCTCATTAAATTGTGTTTGAGTCCTTCAACAAACAAAACATCTTCCATGCATGCATTTGAAATACTATGTATATTTCCTTTACCTTTAATTTTACCTTTTTCATTATTGCCAAAGGCAACCATTCCATCGCTGCAAGGCTTAAGTTTATGAAATAAGCTTCTTTCACCGGTCATATGCCTTGAGCAACCGCTATCCATGAACCATTCATTATTTGCCTTTGCCTTAAAACATGTCTGAAAAAATAAGCAAGTAAATCTTATCTCCTTGGTACCCATTTTATGGGTCCATTTGGGTTAGTAATATAAATCAATCTTTGTTGTTCTAACTTGGAAAGCCCAAATCTTATGTTCCTTGGAACCCAAACTAATTTTGCACCATGGTCACATAATTTCTTAAAATTACATTTGTAAGTTTTATGACCCAATTTATTGCAGAAATTACAAGCCATAGGTAATCTTGGAGTAGGCCTCCAAGTATGCAATGGTTCAATCGTTGGTCTTCTAATCCACTTAAAATTTTTCTTTTGTGGCTTGTATATAGATGCAGTTTTAGTTTGATATTTCTCAAGTATTTGCACATTTGATTTGCTACTTTCTCCTTGCTCAAATGTATGATATCCAAGACCTCTTTTATGTGTTTGGGAGGTCATATTCAGAAACATTTTAACACTTTCTCCTGGATTAGAGAACTTAGCTAATGATTCATTTAATGATTTTGTTTTCCTTTTTCAGCAAATCATTTTCTTCTTTTATTTTGTCTAATTTCTCTGCAAGTTTACCATTTACGATTATCACTGCATCACATTGTCTCTTCTTATTTGTAAATTTGCTTCATAATTTCTTCATTTCTTCATATAATGAATCATATGCAGTTTGTAGTTCTTCTAATTCAGTACATTTGAAGCATTCTTGAAAAGAAGAATAACTTGACTTAGAATGGGAGAGTTTGGAACTTACCTCTTCATTACTTGTGCATTTTGTTGAGGTAGTTTGTACTTCTTGCTCGATTTGTGTCATGCAGCAAATTCTTACACATTCTTCCGCCTCTATTTCGTCGGTTGAGGAGCTACTTGTTGAGGATTCCTCGTCATTCACGTACATGCCTCTTCCTTTATTTCTTTGGAATCTTTTGTTGTCCCCTCGATCTTTTCTTTGTTCTTTTGCCTTGTTTTCTTCTGGAGTTGGACATTGAGCTTGCATGTGACCCGAACCGCTGCATCGGTAACATTTGGTTGGTTCTTTCTTTTTCTCTCTAGAATTTCTTTCCTTGAAACTTCTGAAATTTTTGTCTTTCCTCACAAATTTTCTGAAACGTTTTGTGAGTAGGGCAATCTCGTCGTCATTTTGAGAAGAAGAAGTATCGTCCGTGTCTTGTGCGGCTTTCAAGGCAATTGCTCTTTTGCCCCTGTGTTGATCTTCATTTCTTCTCTTGATTAGCTCATGTCACATGAGTGAGCTAATTAAGTTTTCAAGCTTTAGTGTGTTAAGGTCCTTGGCTTCTTCTATCGCAGTGATCTTTGGAGTCCATGATTCGGGTAGAGCTCTCAAGATCTTCATAACCTGCTCAGATTCGGATATAGCCTTTCCAAGTCCTTTTAAAGCATTAGTAATTTTTGAGAATCTAGCAAACATTTCAGAAATATTTTCTGTTTCTAGCATTCTAAAATTTTCTAGTTCTCCAATCAAAATATTTCTTCTCGTCCCTTGGACTTTAGAGGTTCCTTCATAAATAGAGGTTAGCGTATCCCATATTTCTTTGGCGGTCAAGCAAGAGGATACTCTATCATATTTAGAAGCAGTAAGAGTACAAAATAAAGAGTTCATAGCTTTGGCGTTGCTCTTAACAATTCTTACTTCCTCATCGGTCCATTTGGAAGCTCTTTCATCGGTAGGTAAGATTACTCCATCTTGGATAGCAATCCAAGAATCCATGTCGGTAGCCATGATGAGTTGCTTCATACGAAGCTTCCAATATCCAAAATTTCTCCCATCAAACAATGGTGGCATTGTAAAGGATTGGCCTTCAGCGAATGCAGGAACTGAAGTAGATTGGGATGCCATATCAATAAGATCTCTTTGGTAAACTCAAAGACCTGCTCTGATACCACTTGTTGGTCCCGAGTTGATGGCAAAACCTAAGAGGGGAGGGGTGAATTGGGTATTTAAAAAATTTATATCTTAAACAGAAGAAACTTAACCCCGGATTAATCCAGTCTCCTTAATGAAGAAACGAAATGGAAAGCAATGTAATGTAAATGGCAGAAGTATAAATCAAACACACAAAATTTTTATAGTGGTTCGGGAAACCTCCCTACTCCACTCTTCTAAGCTCACACTCCTTGTGACTTGGGTTCCACTATTGTATTCTCTCAATACAATTAGAGCCACTGCTCTCTTCTAGATTCCAGCTCTAGGGGGCATCAACAAAACACAGCGCAAGTAGGTGATGAGTCACACTCCAATCACACACTACTTTTCTTACACTTGATCTTAGTTCCTCAAACTAAATCAAGTTCAACACATACAAAAGAAATAATTAGAAAACTACACTTTACAGTTGTGTAGAAGCGGTTTGGCGCAGAGAAGTACTTGTTGAATTGGCTTTGAATGATCAGTAGTTGAGCTCTTGCAGTTTGAAGCAAAGTTCTTCCTCTTTGATTAGCTTGATCTCTTTAAAGCTCTTGTAGATGGTAGTTATGCACACTTAATGATTCTCAGCTACTTCCCTCATCTACCATGAATGCCTTTTATAATTTTGGAGGGAATCCGAACGTTAGAGGGTAGGTGGCGCGCATTTAATGCGCCAACGTTCGAATAAATTCCGACCGTTGCGACCCAAGTCGCATGTGGAGTCGACTTCGGATGCGACTTCGCCCAAGTCGCAGATGGAGTCGACTTCGGGTGCGACTTCACTTCTCCGTCGCAACTTCAAGTTTCAGTCAGGGTCGACTTGGGCATCAACTTGACCCAAGTCGTAGGTGAAGTCGACTTCGGGTGCGACTTCACCTTGTCAGTTTCCAAGTCTGAGTCTTGAGTCGACTTTGGCTTCCGACTTCAACTCAAGTCGATCATGGAGTCGACTTGGGTTGCGACTTGACTTGGTCTTCGTCAAAGTATGCTTTGTTCTTCATTTGATCTTCCTCTATCTTGCTTGGCTTGTTTCCTTGATGATTCTTAGGAGAGCTTGAGTCCTGCTTGGTTGAATCATGCGCCTTGCTTTGCATTTGACTCAGTTGGTCTTTAAGACTTGATAGACTTGATTTGATCTTCATCTTGAATCTTTGCTTTGAACTTGAGTGAGAGATTCTTTGAATAGGCTTTGAAACTGCATCTTTGAAGTCTGAACTTCTCAAGTCGCGGATGAAGTCGACTTTGTCTGCGACTTCACCCAAGTCGCACCTGGAGTCGACTTGGCCTGCGACTTGGGCAGCTTCGTGCCCCAAAATTCAGCTCTGGACAGTTTTTCACGTTTGAAGTCGATAGCGAGGTCGACTTCATTTGGGACTTGGCTTCCCAAGTCGCATGTGAAGTCGACTTGAGATGCGACTTCACCTGCAAGTTGATTTTGCCTTTGAGGTTCTTTCTCAAGTCGATAATTGAGTCGACTTTGGGATCGACTTCACCCTAAGTCGAAGTCCAAGTCGACTTGGGGATCGACTTGGCTACTTAAGTTCCTTAATACAAATGGCAAACTTGTTAGTCCTTTAAATATACTCAAGTTAGTTGTTGTTAATCATCAAAACTCAATCTTTGGTTAATTTTATTTTGTTTTGAAGCATTGTTTTCAACAAACACAACACAGCACAAGTAGGTGATGAGTTCCACTCCAATCACACACTACTTTGCTTACACTTGATCTTAGTTCCTCAAACTAAATCAAGTTCAATACAACAAAATGAAATAACAAAAGGAGTCTACACTTTACAGATGTGTAGAAGCGATTTGGCGCAGAGAAGAACTCGTAATGTAGACTTTGAAGATTCAAAAATGTAGCTCTTGCAATTTGAAGCAAAGTTCTTCCTCTTTGAATGACTTGATCTCTTTAGAGCTCTTGAATATAGGAGTTAAGCACACTTAATGATTCTCAGCTACTTCCCTCGTCCACCATGAATGCCTTTTATAATTTTGGAGGGAATTCGAACGTTAGAAGGTGGTTGGTAAGCATTAAATGCGCCAACGTTCGAATAAATTCCGACCGTTGCGACCTAAGTCGCATGCGGAGTCGACTTCGAATGCGACTTCGCCCAAGTCGCAGATGGATTCAACTTCGGGTGCGACTTCGCCTCTCCGTCGCAACTTCAAGTTCCAGGTCGGGTCGACTTGGGTATCGACTTGACCCAAGTCGCAGGTGAAGTCGACTTCGGGTGCGACTTCACCTCTTCAGGTTCCAAGTCTGAGTCTTGAGTCGACTTTGGCTTCAGACTTCAACTCAAGTCAATCGTGGAGTCGACTTGGGTTGCGACTTGACTTGGTCTTTGCAAAATATGCTTTGATCCTCATTGATGTGCTTTCATTCTAGAATGGCTCCTTATACTTGTAGATCTTGTAATTCTTAAAGAGCTTTTCTTTGATTCTTCTTGGTTTAGCTTGAACCTTGTGAATCTTTGAAGAACTTGAATCTTGCATGGTAGATTCATGCACCTTGCTTGCTTTTGATTCATACTGATCTTCATGACTTGATTATTCCTTCATCTTGGAGCATGCTTGAATCTTTGCTTTGGACTTGATAGATTTAAGTTGATCTTGCACCTTTGATTTGGTTTTGAGAACACTCAAGTTGACTCTTGGAATGAACTTGAAACTGCATCTTTGAGCTTGAGAGCATCAAGTCGAACTTGGGGTCGACTTAGTCCGCGACTTCTCCCAAGTCGCAACTGGAGTCGACTTCGTTTGCGACTTCGGCATTCTTCCATCCCAAATTCAGCTCTGGAGTGATTTTCCTGACTGAAGTCGATGCTGGAGTCGAATTCGTTTACGACTTGGCTTCCCAAGTCGCAAGTGGAGTCGACTTGGCCTGCGACTTCACTTGTTCTTCTCCCATTTTCAACTCTGGACAGATTTGGCCTTTTGAAGTCGATCTTGGGGTCGACTTGGAGAACGACTTGGCCTTCCATGCTCTATTTCCTTTAAACGTATATGCCTTAAACATTTCCCCAAACATGTTAGTAGCCAAGACATTCTCAAATGGATTTGTTAATCATCAAAATATAGTTTTAGCTAGTTTTCCACATATTTCCAACACCACTATTGTATTTCTCAAATACAATTAGAACCACTGCTCTCTTCTAGATTCCAGCTCTAGGGGGCTTCAACAAATCTCAGCACAAGTAGGTGATGAGTTCCACTCTAATCATACACTACTTTGCTTACACTTGATCTTAGTTCCTCAAACTAAATCAAGTTTAATACAATCAAATGAAATAACAAAGGAATCTACACGTTACAATTGTGTAGAAGCAGTTTGGCGTAGAGAAGAACTCGTAGAATTGGCTTTAAAGATTCAGAAGTTGAGCTGTAGCAGTTTGAAGCAAAGTTCTTCTTCTTTGGATTGACTTGATCTCTTTAATGCTCTTGAAGATGGGAGTTATGCACTCTTAATGATTTTCAGCTACTTCCCTCGTCCACAATGACTGCCTTTTATAATTTTGGAGGGAATCTGAACATTTGAAGGTAGGTGGCGCACATTAAATGCGCCAACGTTCGAATAATTTCCGACCACTGCGACCCAAGTCGCAGGCGGAGTCGACTTCGGGTGCGACTTCGCTTTTCCGTAGCGTCTTCAAGTTCCAGGTTGGGACGACTTGGGCATCAACTTGACCCAAGCCGCAGGTGGAATCGACTTCGGTGTGCGACTTCACTTCGTCAGTTATCTTGATGAACTTGAAAACTTGGAATGCTTTAGTTTGCTTGGATTCCTTCATGCCTTTTGTTGTTCTCTTGCATTTTTCACTTCATTTTGAATCATTGTCTTCTCTTTAGCTTGCTTTCATTTTCTCCCATGTTTTGCAAGCTTTGAGACTTGAATCATGTAATCTTGAACAATCTTCTTGGTTGAGTTTATGCATCCTGCTTGGACTTGGATTAATCTTCATATGTTTCAGTTTGAGCATCTAGGTTGCCTTGATCTTCATCTTCATACAGGTTTGTCTTGAAAATTGGTTAATCCAGCTTGTCTTCTGAAAAATCCCCTCTGTCCGATCGAAGTCGATGTCGGAGTCGACTTCGTCTGCGACTTCACCTCAAGTCGCAAGTGGAGTCGACTTGGGGTGCGACTTCGGCACTTCGGGGTCTTGACTTCAACTCTGGAAGGTTTCGTCATTTTGAAGTCGATGTTGTAGTCGACTTGGTCTGCGACTTCGCCCCAAGTCGCATGCAAAGTCGACTTCGTTTGCGACTTCGGCAGCTCTGCTTCCATTTTCAACTCTGGAAGGAATTGACTCCTTGAAGTTGATGTTGGAGTCGACTTGGGGATCGACTTGGCCTTAAGTTGATGCCTGAGTCGACTCAGGAATCGACTTATCCTTTCATTATCTATTTTCTTCAAATGTATGTCCCTTAAACACTTCCACAAACATGTTAGTAGCCAAGACTTACTCAAATTGATTTGTTAACCATCAAAACATAGATTTAGCTTATTTTCCACATATTTCCAACAATCTCCCCCTTTTTGATGATTGACAAAACCGATTTGAGTGTATACCTTTCAATTGTATAAAAAACATGCTAAGTTTGGATTTTTGAAAAGTTATCATACTTATGCTTATGCAAACTTTCAAGTTGAAAACATTCAACAAACATTCAGCTTAACTTGTACTCTTAGCCTATTTAGACTTAAATCATTTTGAACTCAAATCCTACTCTTCTCCCCCTTTTTGTCAATATATCAAAAAGTTAGAGGGTAAAGAAAGAGACAGGTGGGTTTGCTCCCCTAAACAGGTGCTCCCCCTCAGTTTGTGCTAGTTTAATTCAATCATTCTCGTGTCATTTCTAATCTTGTAAAATGGTTCTTTTGCTAGAGGTTTTGTGAATATATCTGCAATCTGATCTTCAGTCCTTACATGTTCCAAACATATATCATGATTTTCTATATGTTCTCTAATAAAATGGTGTCTAAGGTCTATATGTTTGGTCCTAGAATGCAATACTGGATTTTTGGTTAGACATATGGCACTAGTATTATCACATCTAATGGGTATATCTTTAAAATCCATGCCATAGTCCCTAAGTTGCTGTTTCATCCAAAACAATTGGGTACAACAGCTCCCGGCGGCAATGTATTCGGCTTCCGCCGTAGATAGAGCAACACTAGTTTGTTTTCTTGGAAACCATGAAATCAACATGTTCCCAAGAAATTGACATGTTCCACTAGTGCTTTTTCTATCTACTTTGTAACCGGCAAAATCCGCATCCGAGTAGCCGATTAGCTCAAAATTAGAGCCCTTTGGATACCAAAGTCCTATGTTGGTAGTGTCCACTAAATATCTGAAAATTCTTTTCACAGCTACCAAGTGTGATTCTTTTGGACATGACTGAAATCTAGAGCACATACACACACTAAACAATATATCAGGCCTAGAAGCAGTTAAATACAATAGAGAACCTATCATGCTTCTATACAATTTCATATCAACTATTTTTCCTTTCTCATCTTTGTCGATTTTGATTGTTGAGCTCATAGGCGTGTTTGCTCCTTTGTTATTCTCCATGCCAAACTTCTTCAGCATTTCTTTGATATACTTGGACTGATTAATGAAGATTCCTTCATTTAGTTGCTTGATTTGCAGTCCGAGGAAGAAATTTAGTTCTCTCATCATGCTCATTTCAAATTCTTTCTGCATAAGCTCAGAAAATTCTTGACAAAGAGTCTCATTAGTAGCACCAAAAATAATATCATCAACATAAATTTGAATAATCAATATATCCTTTTCTTTATACTTGATAAACAAAGTGGTGTCTACCTTTCCTTTTTGAAAATCATGATCAATCAGAAATTTGCTTAATCTATCATACCAAGCCCTTGGAGCTTGTTTTAATCCATATAATGCTTTGGTTAGCTTGTACACGAATTTAGATTGATCTTTTTCTTCAAATCCAGGTGGTTGTTCCACATACACCTCTTCATTTATATATCCATTCAAAAATGCACTTTTAACATCCATTTGAAACAATTTAAAGTTCATGTGAGATGCAAAAGCTAATAAGATGCGAATTGCTTCCAATCTAGCAACCGGGGCATAGGATTCCTCAAAATCTATTCCTTCTTCTTGTGAGTATCCTTTTGCCACAAGTCTAGCTTTGTTTCTCACTACAAGTCCACTTTCATCTAATTTGTTCCTAAAGACCCACTTGGTGTCAATAACAGTACAATCGTTTGGTCTAGGAACAAGGTGCCAAACTTGGTTTCTTTCAAATTGATTTAGCTCTTCTTGCATTGCTATAATCCAATTTTCATCATCAAGAACTTGATCAATATTGGGTGGTTCAATCTTAGATACAAAGGTGTATTGTCCACAAACATTTTGCTTTGACCTTCTAGTTTTTACACCTTCATATACATTCCCTATAACTTGTTCAATTGGATGGGCATGTTTGAATTTTAAATCAGTTGGAGGTTTCTAAAAATTATTACTTTCACTTGCCCTTTCCTCCAAGGAATCTTCTTGATTTTCCACATGTAGTTTTTCAAAACTACTTGCTATATCATCTGCATCACTTAAGTCATCTTTTCTTTTGAGGCATGGGTTAGTTTCATCAAAAACAACATGTATGGACACTTTTACAATTTGGTTTCGTTTATTAAATACTTTATATGCTTTGCTATTTGATGAGTAACCAAGGAATATTGCCTCATCACTTTTAGCAACCAGTTTTCCCAAGTTTGTTTTTCCATTGTTCAAAACATAGCATGTGCATCCAAAAGCATGAAAATAAGAGATATTTGGTTTTCTTCCTTTCCATAGCTCATATGGGGTCTTTTTCAAGATTGCTCTAATGGTAACTCGATTCAAAACATGACAAGCTGTACTTACAGCTTCACCCCAAAATTTCTTGGATAATTTGCTCTCATTTAGCATTGTTATAGCCATCTCTTGTATAGTTCTATTTTTTCTTTCAACTACTCCATTTTGTTGTGGAGTTCTTGGTGCAGAAAATGTGTGATGAATCCCTTTTTCATTGCATAATTCTATGAATCATTTGTTTTCAAATTCACCACCATGATCACTTCTTATAGTCATAATAGTACTTTATTTTTCATTTTGTACCAAATTTACAAAAGTTGCAAACATAGAGAATGCTTCATCTTTGCTAGCTAAGAGAATTATCCATGTGAATCTTGAAAAATCATCAACAATTACAAATACATATTTCTTTCCACCAATGGTTAAAATATCGGATGGCCCATATAGATCCATGTGTAGCAATTCAAGTGGCCTAGTGGTGGAGATTTCCTTTTTGGTAGAGAAAGGCATTTTAGGTTGTTTAGATAATTGACATGCCTTGCAAATTTTGTCTTTGTCATATTTCAACTTTGGTAAACCCTCTACCAAACTCTTTTTTCATAGGGTCTTTATATTTGCGATAATTATATGTCCAAGCCTTTAATGCCATACCCATGAATCATTATCAATGGCCATTAGACATTGACCATCTAGTTCATCAAGTGAAACCAAATATACATTTCCATGTCTTTTTCCACTAAACATGATATGTTCTCCATCAAATACATTACATATAGATGATTCAAACACAACCTTGTATCCTTTGTCACATAATTGACTAATACTCATTAGATTGTGCTTGAGTCCTTCAACAAACAAAACATCTTCCATGCATGCATTTGAAATACTATATATGTTTCCGTTACCTTTAATTTTACCTTTCTCATTATTACCAAAGTCAACCGTTCCATCGTTGCAAGGCTTAAGTTTATGAAATAAACTTCTTTCTCCGGTCATATGCCTTGAACAACCGCTGTCCATGAACCATACGTTATTTGCCTTTGCCTTAAAACATATCTGAAAAATAAACAAGTAAATCTTATCTCTTTGGTACCCATTTTATGGGTCCATTTGGGTTAGTAATAAGATTCAATCTTTGTTGCTCTAACTTAGAAAGCCCAAATCTTGTGTTTCTTGGAACCCATACTAACTTTGCACCATGGTCATACAATTTCTTAAAGTTACATTGATAGGCTTTATGACCCATTTTGTTGCAGAAATTGCAAGCCATTGGTAATCTAGGAGTAGGCCTCCAAGTATATAATGGTTCAAACGTTGGCCTTCTAGTCCACATAACATTTTTCCCTTTTTGGCTTGTATATAGGTGAAGTTTTTGTTTGATATTTCCCAAGTATTGGCACGTTCGATTTGCCACTTTCTTCTTGCTCAAATGTATAGTATCCAAGACCTCTTTTTATTTGTTTGGGAGGTCATGTTCAGAAACATTTTTACATTTTCTCCTGGATTAGAGAACTTAGCTAATGATTCATTTAAGGATTCGTTCTCCTTTTTCAATTTCTCTACTTCTTTCAACAATGATTCATTTTCCTCTTTCAGTTTTGTTGATCTTTCAGCTAGTTTTCCATTTACAATAATAACGGAGTTACATTGTTGTCTCTTCAATGACAACTTGTTTCCTAGCTTTTTAATTTCCTCATATAATGAATCATATGCAAGTTGTAGTTCTTCTAATTCAGTACATTTGAGGCATTCATGAAAAGAAGAATAACTAGATTGAGAATGGCAAGGTTTAGAAGTTACCTCTTCATTGCTTATGCACTTTGTTGAGATAGTTCGTTCTTCCAAAACTTCCGTTGTGTTCAAACACAACAGATTTTCTTCTTGTTCGATTCGCGTCATGTAGCATATTCTTGCACAATTTGCTGCTTCAAAGTTGTCGGTTGAGGAGCTACTTGTTGATGAGGTTTCTTCATTTACGTACATTCCTCTTCCCTTTGGCCTTTGGTATTTTCTATTTTCATGTCTTTCCCTCCTTTCTTGTTGATCTTTTGATTTCTCTTCCGGCGTAGGACATTGAGCTTGCATATGTCCCTTACCGCCGCATCTATAGCACTTTGTTGGCTCCTTCTTCTTCTCTCTTCGTGGTCTTTCCTTGAAGTCTTTGAAGTTCCTTTCTTTTCTCATAAACTTTCAAAATTTGCGAGTTAGCAGTGCTATATCTTCATCATCGTTGTGAGATGAGGAGGTGGATTCTTCTGAGTTGTGGGTGACCTTTAGTGCAATAGCTTTCTTCCCTTTATGATGATCTTCATTTCTTTTCTTGATTAGCTCATGTGACATTAGTGAGATAATAAGATCTTCTAGCTTCAATGTGTTCAAGTCCTTTGCTTCTTCTATTGCAGTAATTTTCGGAGTCCATGATTCGGGTAGCGCCCTTAGAATCTTCATGACCTGCTCCGATTCAGAAATTACTTTTCCAAGACCTTTCAAAGCATTAGTAATTTTAGAGAATCTAGCAAACATTTCAGAAATATTTTCTGTTTCTAGCATTCTAAAGCTTTCCAACTCTCCAATCAAAATATTTCTCCTAGTCCCTTGGACTTGAGAGGTTCCTTCATAAATAGATGTTAGAGTATCCCATATTTCTTTAGCGGTTAGACAAGAAGATACTCTATCATATTCGGAAGCCGTAAGAGCGCAAAATAAAGAATTCATGGCCTTAGCATTGCTCTTAACGGTTCTTACTTCCTCTTCGGTCCATTTGGAAGCTCTTTCATCAGTTGGCAAGATTACACCGTCTTGGATTGCAATCCAAGAGTCCATATCGGTAGCCATAATGAGTTGCTTCATACGAAGCTTCCAATAGCCGAAATTGTTCTCATCAAACAATGGTGGCCTAGTAAATAATTGGCCTTCGGCAAATGTGGGAACAGAAGTCGATTGGGATGCCATATCACTAGATCTATTTGGTTAACTCAAAGACCTGCTCTGATACCACTTGTTGGTCCCGAGTTAATGGCAAAATCCAAGAGGGGAGGGGTGAATTGGGTTCTTATAAAATTCTTTGGTAAATTAAAAACTTAACCCCTTGAATGTTTAATCCCCTTGATTGATGAAATGAAATGGAAAGCAATATAATGTAGAGAGCAGAAATATAAATCAAGCACATAAGATTTTTATATTGGTTCGGGTAACCTCCCCACTCCACTCTTCGAAGCTCACACTCCTTGTGACTTGGGTTCCACTATTGTATTCCTCAAATACAATTAGAGCCACTGCTCTCTTCTAGATTCCAGCTCTAGGGGGCTTCAACAAATCTCAGCACAAGTAGGTGATGAGTTCCACTCCAATCACACACTACTTTGCTTACACTTGATCTTAGTTCCTCAAACTAAATCAAGTTTAATACAATCAAATGAAATAACAAAGTAATCTACACGTTACAGTTGTGTAGAATCAGTTTGGCTTAGAGAAGAACTCGTAGAATTGGCTTTAAAGATTCAGAAGTTGAGCTGTAGCAGTTTGAAGCAAAGTTCTTCTTCTTTGGATTGGCTTGATCTCTTTAATGCTCTTGAAGATGGGAGTTATGCACTCTTAATAATTTTCAGCTACTTCCCTCGTCCACAATGACTACCTTTTATAATTTTGAAGGGAATCCGAACGTTTGAAGGTAGGTGGCGCGCATTAAATGCGCCAACGTTCGAATAATTTCCGACCGCTGTGACCCAAGTCGCAGGCGGAGTCGACTTCGGGTGCGACTTCGCCCAAGTCACAGATGGAGTCGACTTCGGATGCGACTTCGCTTTTCCGTAGCGTCTTCAAGTTCCAGGTTGGGTCGACTTGGGCATCGACTTGACCCAAGTCGCAGGTGGAATCGACTTCGGTGTGCGACTTCACTTTGTCAGTTATCTTGATGAACTTGAAAACTTGGAATGCTTTAGTTTGCTTGGATTCCTTCATGCCTTTTGTTGTTCTCTTGCATTTTTCACTTCATTTTGAATCATTGTTTTCTCTTTAGCTTGCTTTCATTTGCTCCCATGTTTTGCAAGCTTTGAGACTTGAATCATGTAATCTTGAACAATCTTCTTGGTTGAGTTTATGCATCCTGCTTGGACTTGGATTAATCTTCATATGTTTCAGTTTGAGCATCTAGGTTGCCTTGATCTTCATCTTCATACAGGTTTGTCTTGAAAATTGGTTAATCCAGCTTGTCTTCTGAAAAATCCCTCTGTCCGATCGAAGTCGATGTCGGAGTCGACTTCGTCTGCGACTTCACCTCAAGTCGCAAGTGGAGTTGACTTGGGGTGCGACTTCGGCACTTCGGGGTCTTGACTTCAACTCTGGAAGGTTTCATCATTTTGAAGTCGATGTTGGAGTCGACTTGGTCTGCGACTTCGCCCCAAGTCGCAAGCAAAGTCGACTTCGTTTGCGACTTCGGCAGCTCTGCTTCCATTTTCAACTCTGGAAGGAATTAACTCCTTTAAGTTGATGCCTGAGTCGACTCAGGAATCGACTTATCCTTTCATGATCTATTTTCTTCAAATGTATGTCCCTTAAACACTTCCACAAACATGTTAGTAGCCAAGACTTACTCAAATTGATTTGTTAATCATCAAAACTTAGATTTAGCTTATTTTCCACATATTTCCAACACCAAATAGGTGTCAAATGCAGGTGCAATGCAGGGTATTTTATGCATAATTTTAAAATGCAAAAATCTCATGAATTATCTATGCATTGATGTCCACATTAAAGGAGCTAAGAGTGCTCAAAATGAGCATAGGAGAGGTGACATGCATATGGACGTCAATAGGCAGTTGCAGCTGGTTATTTTTGTAATTTTTATTTTATGAATTATGTATATATACAGCTGCCATTTTGGGATGTATAAATAATCATTTAATTATGTAAAAAAAATTCAAAAAAATTCGTGAACAGTAGATGCCGTTGAAGGTGTAAAAGTGGACAGCTTGTTGCATGCAAATGACATCCAAATGATGTGCTGATTTGCTGCCATTTTGCTAAATTTTTTTAATGCCAAATTAATGCATGAATTAAAGGGTAATTAGGTGCACGATTTACCCTTAAATTGAGATTAATAAAAAATGAAAAAAATATGAAAATGGGCAGCAGCAATGTGGACGTGCAAAGGGACAGCTGGATGGTTGTGATTAAAACAGATTTTTGGATTTTTGAAAAATTGTAAAAAGAAATTTTACTAGGGTGTGAGTTAACCAGCACATAAGAGGATAAGAGGGCATTCAATGGCTGTGGAAGATGCAGCAACAAGTGGGGCCCATAGCTGAAAATTCCAGCTCTATGAATGGGATGCTCGATCATGTGAAGAGAGTCTTGGAAAATATTTTTCTAAGTGCTGAAACTTGCACCCCAAGAACAGAAGCTCACGTCCCAGCCCTAGGCCACCAAGGATAAAGAAAAGAGAAGAAAAAAGAAGTGGAAAAGGAAGGATTACCAATTAATCAAGTAAGTTTATGTTAATCTTGATTTTATTTTTTAAATTTGAAAATTATATGATGTTATAAACCAAAATATGAATGAAGTAGTAAAAAAATGATTTTCACTATGAAAATTTGTGTAAAAGTTCATTATATGATTATTAAGGGACGATAAAAATTTCAGATTGAAATATTTAGCAGGTTTCAAATTAAAAATCCAAGAATATTAACCTAAACAGGGTAAAATGGGTGACAGGATCAGCTGTAGAAAATGATTTTTAGTAATTTTTATCCAAGGAATTTTGGACTGAAAATTTTAAAGGATATATAAGAAATATTCATAATCACACTAAAAATTAAAAATTAGGTTTTTATTTGTATAAATACACCCAATAATTTACGTGATTAAGGCTGACTGAAAATGGATGCTGCTGTCCAGCAAGGTAAAAATACCAAAATAAATATAAATGCTTAATTTTAATTATGAAAATATTTATTTTGGTTAATTCATGTAGTTTTTAAGGTATATTAGAAATTTCAGATAAAAACTACTTGATTTGATATTAATTCAAGATTTGGAGATTTCAGTACGCCTGATTTCAGCATATGTGGATAGTTGGAGAAAAAAATCAAAACGAAATATGAAACCTATGTAAAAATGATCCAAATTGATATATATGTTAATAGCCTAAATTTGGGTTAGGAAAAGTTGGATTAATTGCTGAAAATTCGGATTTATAAAACTGTTTAGGGTTATGTGTAGAGAAACACGTTAAACGTGTGAAAAATGGGTTCCAAAGTTGCTGTTTTGGAAACCTATGATTAGTGGATTTAAATCCCATAAAAATAACTTAAACAAAGTCGTAATTAGGGGTAATTATCATTCTGAATTAGTGACCTAGTTGCTGACTTGGAAAATTTTATGAAATGCCTCATATATGTGTTGCTAAATGGGCAATTGTGAAAGGATAAACATGCATAGGTGATAAATAACTTATGTAATGTGATTTTGTGCAAAAATATATAAAAATATGATGAATTTGTGAATATATTTCTTTTTAGAATTACATGATGTTAATCTCAAACTTTGGGATTAATAATGAGGCTTAAGGCAACAACGGGTGCTTAAAATGAGCAACGATATGTGAAAAATGAAAAATATGTTAAAAATGATAAATGGAGGTAATGAACCTCCAAATAATGATTTAATGAAATATTATTACATGTATGTAAGTTTACCCTACATAAGAGTATTAAAAATGAATAATGTGATGTATAGGTTATGATACGTATGAACACCCAACTTGAAAGACAAGTGGGATAAGTTAGTGTAATATAAGTCCAAATGGATTTATATAGGTTGGAAAACCTAAGGAATATAAGTACTTGAAGATGATACAAATAAATGAAATATTATTTTCATTTATATAGGCAAAGGCAAGGAGAATAATGGAAGAAAAGGGTTATAGCGATCTCAAGTAAGCAAGCGAACTTTCTAAAATGCTATTTTCTTTCTATGTAATTGATATGATTGAAATTTTTAAGTTTATGTTTATGTTTTAACGAATGGGCAAGCACAAGTTTTAAAAATGATGACTTTAATGAAAAGCCACAAGTTTTGGAAAATGACAACTTTAATGAAAAGTCGTAAGTTTTGGAAAAGAATGACTTTAAGGAAAAGCCTCAAGGTTTGCTTCATGGGGAGCAAGCAATACGTTTTAAGATAAGGATTTTATCAACAGTTTTGTCAAAGATTGACAATGCTTTATGTTAATGGATTGAGAGTTTTGCTTATGAGTAAGCAAGTTCTCCATGATAATGTTTTTAAAGGATTTTATGTTTGATGCCGAGGGTTTTAAGAATTTGCTTTTAAGTAAGCAAGTTCTTTATAATATTGTTTCAAAAGTATTTTATAAGAAAAATGAAATTTTTCCCTTTTTCACAAAGCACAAATGTAAATAAGTTTTGAATTTTTCTTATGTTTTTTTATGATAAATAATCATGTTATAAAAGAAAAAAAAGGAAAAAGGAGATTTGATTTATGAAAAAGATTTTTTTTTAGGTCTTGGTAATTAAATAATAAATGATGATTTGGACATAGTTCATATGTTTTGAAATGATATTCTAAAAGTTTTAATTTCTTTTAGATAAGGAAATCTATGTTGAAAATATCTTGAAAAATATTTATACGGATGTGTTGAAGAGGATTTAAGGATGACCAACTCCTATGTTAATTTTCTTAAAATGTTTTGGTTTCGGATTACTAAAGTAGATACAAAAGACCGTGCAAGGCTCCTTTATATAAAAATGATAAAATTGATATGTGGATAAGAAATTGATTTTAAGGTGGTTGAGAAGGGGTTAGCACAATTGCATAACTTTTGTGAGCAAGTGGCACCGAAATGGAAACCAAGAAAATGCTAGGAAAAATATATGATTTATTCTTGAAAATCTAAAAGTTTTGAAATTCTTCTATTAAAAGGGTTTTAAAGTGTGTTATTTCTCAAACATTTCAAATATTTATCAAAATATTTTACTCAAAATGTTTCTAACAGAATTTAAGGAAGGTCATCCTAAAATTAGATTTCGAATAACAACTTGTTAAAGTGGGTGCACTCGCTTACAAGTTGACATGGACTACGGTCTGTGATGTGTTTTTGAAAATGATTTTTAAAGATATAGACTTCGGTCTAAGATTTTTTGTGAGTATGGATGCAGGTTGCGGTCTGTGATCCTGATTTAAAAGGACATGGGCTGCGGTCTGTGGTTCTTCAAACCAAACGGGTTGCGGTCAGTCATAATAATATACGGTGCACCAGTACAAGAAACAGGCCGGTTGTAGAGCACGGTTGGGATGACCGGGGCCCACTCTACATATGGCCAAGTCGCTAAGAAATGGCAGGAGTGCCAGCGATGCCCTCTCTGAGATGGGAGCAGGATAATTGAACAGCCGTCTGGCTAGCACGCCGTTAAGGATTCTCTTCCAAAAGGTATCATGATCACTTGCTAAGTGTCACTACTGGATGAAGAGGAATGTGTTTGCATATGTTTTGCTTTCCAAAAGCCCAAAGATTGAGATATAAAAGCATTTATATGAAAAAGTTATCCTAAATTAGATTTTTATGAGTCATTATACATAAGTTACCCTAAAAGCAGGGTGTTTTACATAAAATGTGTAAATATTAAGAATAAAAAGAAATAATTCTTATGCAAAAGTTTTCATGAAAAGGATTTATAACTTGTTTGCTATAAACAAGCCCCAAGATGGGATTATGAAAAAAGGTTTATGTTAGAAAATATTTTGGACATAAGAATGTCTACTTTCTAAAGGAATTTATGTTGGAAAATGTTTTGGACATAAGAATGTCCATTTCCAAAAGGTTTATGTGGAAAAAATGGTTAGACATGAGAATGTCCATTTTCTAAAGGGATTTATGTTGGAACATATGTGGACATAAAAATATCCATTTCTAAAAGAGTTTAAGGGATAAAGTGTTTGTACACATATGAATGTCCATTGCCAAAGGAAACTATGTGAAAAATGTTTTGAGACATCAAATGTCTCTTGACTAAAGAATTTTATAATGAAAAATATTTTTAGACATAAAAATATCCTTCGCCAAGAAAGGCTTATATAAATAATGTTTTAGGACATGAGAATGTCCTCTCTTGCCAAAGAATTTATGAGAAAAATATTTTGGACGTAAAACGTCCACTGACAAAAGATGGTTGTATGTAAATGTCTTGGAACATTGAAAATGTTCACTCGAGACAAAAAAGGTAATTAAATAAAGAGGGTAAAATATAGATCTTTTGCCTTAACAAACCCAGAGGTGGCTTATAAATGATTTTAAGAATAAATGTTTTATGATAACGTTCAAGGACATAGAATTGTCCTCATGAACAAAGGATTTCATGATAATATTTTAGGACATATAAATGCCCTCAAGAAAAAGGTGTTCAAGATGTTTAATGAAATGATTTTCAAGGAAGTCTTGCCCTAAAAGATAAAATGCTTGCTTACTGAGTTATCACTCACATTTTGTTTTCCAAACCTTAGACAGGTACTGGGAGACTCAAGCGGTTGAGGACCTAAGAAAGGGAGAAAAAGTACAAGATAGTACCATATGGGCTAAAAGGATTAGCCATGGTGAGTGGAATGATATGAATGGAAGTTTTCAGGTATGTTGAGATATATATGTGAACTTGTTTAAAGTTCTGAATTCTAGGTGAACTAATGATTGATTATATGTATGTGTGCAATCGAAATGTCATGATTAGGTCAAGAAGACCTTTAATGTATAAGTACATGTTGAGAAGTTATAAAATGGATATGTACAAATGTACCATTGCTTATGTTATATATGAAATGATGATGAATGAAGAAACAAAAAAAAATTGGACGAGTTCCAATTAAAATCCTGCCGCATGATCAGGGTAAAAATCCTGATTCACATTTACCAATCGATAAGGTCTTGAGGTAAGGAAGTGACGTCTCGGTTTGGGGTGCCAAAAAATGAGATTAGTATTTATATCTTAAAGAATATATAGATGGAATTTTTAAAAGATTTATGGATAAAAATCTATATAAATGAGTAATGACCAAGTATCTTTATAAGATTAACCTCTATGGGAATGAGGTAATGAATGATTATAACGCATGCATGGGAAGTAATCTAAGACATGGAATGATATAGATAAAATATTATTTTTTGCTTATATAGAAAAAGGAAAGGAAAAGGCGGAGGGCACGGACTAAGGAGGTAAGCAAGCAAACTTTTTTTAAAAATGTGATTTATTGCTTCATTGTAAACAAGCAAACCCTTTTGAAAATATGTTTCATTCTCAAGTATTTACGAAAAGTGTTTAAGGGTGGCCATTTCTATAATGTTTTAAAATGATTAATGTTTATGAGTTTTTATGAAAAGTCATGCCGGCATATTGATATCATGTGATGTTCATGGACATGTGCACATATACGATGCATAATGAAGAAGCTTTAGTGGAGGTAGAAAGTGGATCAGAGAGTCCCCCTTCACTATTGTCGAGTCGTATGGGCTGTGTGCCGGCGGCGTCCTCCCAAGAGGTGGAGGCAAAGGAATGTTATGTGTGAATGAAAGCATTATATTTTCATGCATGGATTGAAAAGGAAAGCATGAATTTGAAATAATGTTTTTAAGGGATGGTGCAAATAATTCTCTACATGAGAATGAAAGTTACCTGGTGTAAGAGGTATATAATGTCAGGGAAATCAAAAGTCATGCATGTATGAAACCATGTAGGCATCAAGAGGAAGAGAGGTTCCACTTGATGAGGCCAATTCACAAAAAGCTGGCGTATTGGACCATGCTGTGGCGCCCCAGCCCGAGCGTCACAACCTTACCTCAAGATCGTTCGACTGGTAAACGTGATCAGGATTGTTGCCCTTCTTTACTTAGCTCTTTAGAAACTTGTTACTTGCTCTCCAAGAAACCAACTTTCCATCATAATTAGCTCAATCCATTCCATTCATCTCATAGATTTCATAATTTTATTTCACCGTTTCAAATTTCTTCTTAATCTGACGTTTCTACGTCAAGTTATGACCACTTGAATTTATCTTTTGGATTTGGAAATAAAAATAATTATTTATCACCCTAATCCTATCATGATTCCCTTAATCCAATCCATTCATAAGATTGGGCCCACCGTCGTGAGCTTACCGTTCAAATTTCATCAAAATCCGCCTTGTAGGTGTCAAGTTATGAATTTTCCATCATTTTTCACCTTAATTCCATAATTACACTTTAATCTCCATAAATTAAATCATGGTAATTAAAATGATTATTCATGACACCTTGTCACCTTTAAATCCTCATTAAGCCCCTCGGGTCATACCGACTCACTTTGGGCTCCGGCGATTAAATTTTTAATCATTATTTCCAATGGAAACCCTAATTCAAAATATCATAAAATTCTAAAATCATTCAAAAATTCAATTTAATTCACATATAAGTCACATGTACATATTCAATGCACATATTAAATCCTCCTTAGGTTGGGGTTTCACACATGCTATGTGAGATGTTCCCTAGGCTAGCGTACCCGCACACAAAGATTTATGTCAGGAATGGAAAGGAAGCATTTGCACATCCAATGTTTATGAAATGATTTTTATGAAAAGGTTTCTATTCTATTGATAGTTGATCACTTGCTAAGTATCTCCTATCGAATGGAGAGAAATGCATTTACGAATGGTTTAAATGAACGGTTTACAAAAATGATTTTCATGAATGGTTTATGAAAGGTTTTCAAAAATAGTTTATGAAAAGGTTTCTGTGCATTTGATAGTTGATCACTTGGTAAGTATCTTCTATCGAATGGAGAGGAATGCATTTAAATGAAAGAAAAATGCTTGCTTATTGAGTTTCGACTCATGTTTTGTTTTCCCAACCTCAGACAGGTTAGGGAAAGCCAAGAGATGAAGGGCATGTGTTGCTAAAGGGAAAGAGGAATCTACAAAGGTTAGTAGATTTTTCTATGAATAGATGCCCTAATGGGATATGGCAAAAAAGACATAGGTTGTATGAAATTATGAAGTTATGAATAATATGAGAAGTTGATGATTTATGGTGATATGGATAAGTTCATTATGAAAGATGATGAGTATGTATTTATGTGATGAAAGAAAAGAAAAAAAAATATTTTTTTTGGACGAGATCCAATTAAGAACCCGCCGCGTGATCAGGGCAATAATCCTGAGTCATGCTTACCAATCCATAAGATCTCGGAGTAAAGTTGTGACGCTCGGTTCGGGGCGCCACAGCGGCGCCTAGGCGATGTGCTTTAGTGATTTTTCAAAATTTTTGCTTCCAGCTGCTTCCTAGCATGATCTTTATGAAATTGAGCTCCAAGTCATTCTCCTACGTAAAAGAAAAATAAAAAGGAAAATAAAAATAAAAATGAGTAATGGGTTGTCTCCCATTCAGTGCTAAGTTTAACGTCCTCAGCCCGACATTCTCGTTGTTCAAGGGTCTTTCAATTCCACCACCTCGAACTTCCTTCTATTCGGACTGCGCCATGGAAGTTCAGATCTCATCTTAGCCCCTTCAAATGGATCAGTTAGCCTCTTTTCTTAAATTTCATAGAGACTATAGAAGAGTTTGTCATGGTCTTGAATTAATAAAGGCTCCATGGTTGTGCATTGATCCATTGAGTCATGTCACATCTGAATTTTCGGAAGATGAAATAGAAGCGTTTGGATATGATAATGTTCAACTTCCTCAACTGTATCCCCCTCTATTCCTTCATCGACTTTTTCTTCCACTTCCTGGCTTTCCATCGGCTCGGCCAATTGTTCAAGCATGATATGATTAGCGAATCATTCTTCTATATAAGCAGATATATCTTCCTTAATACTTGCAGTTATTTTGCAGTCCTCATTCAATGCAGTTTCATTTGAGTCCTCCTCAATATCAGCTGAAGAAGATTCTTAAACCTCTGATTGACCATATCAATCATGAAACATTCCTCTGAATCACTCGGGCACTGCATCACCTTGAGCACATTGAATGTGACTTGTTCATTTTGCACTTGCATGGTTAATTTTTCGGCTCGTACATTAATTATTGCATTGCCCGTTGCAAGGAAAGGCCGACCTAGAATAATTGATACATCCCAGTCTTCTTCATAATCCAGGATAATGAAATCTGCTAGAAAAATGAACTTGTCTACCTTGACAAGAACATCTTCAATGATGCCTTCTGGATATATCATGGACCGGTCCACCAGTTGTAACATGACTATCATAGGTCGAGCTTCTCCAATGCCCAATTTTCTAAAAATTGAATTGGGCATAAGATTAATGTTGGCTCCCATGTCACATAGAGCTCACCTGAAGTATTGGTTTCCGATCGTGCAAGGGATACTGAAACTCCCTAGATCTTTGAGCTTAGGAGGCAGTTTCCTCTGCATCATTGCACTGGTTTCCTCTGTTAATGCCACCGTTTCGAATTTCGTCAACCGCCTTTTCTTTGACAGAACATCTTTCATGAATTTGCCATAGCTCGACATCTGTTCCAAGGCTTCGACGAGAGGTATGTTGATATGTAGCTATTTTAGTACCTCTAAAAACTTTTTGAACTGGCCCTCCTTTTTGTTCTTTGCGAATCTTTCAGGAAATGGAGGAGGCGGCCTTTGATTTGTGGCGATTTCAGCATCCGGTTGCTTTTGAGTTGTATTTGGTTCCTCTGCCTCCTATGACTGCTGAATCAGAGGACTAGTGGCTTCAGTTACCGCTTCTGGTGGAGTTGCGTCAGCTAGCTACTTTCCACTATGCAATGTGACTGCCTGCACCTGCTCTATCTTTTCCTTACAGATTCTGTTCCGTATCGCTCGGCAGTGCACCTTGAGGCCGGTTTTTAGGGCTGAGGCCAGTTAGCCAATTGGCACTTTCAAGTTTCTATTTGTCGTGATTTGGGATTGCATGAATTGTAGAAAAGGTTTTCCAGATATGATTTCTTTTCTTCTTGAGGTAGTGGACTGAATTGAACTGGTTTTGCTGGTTGTTGCTGCGATGGCTACTGTGAGAATCTGGGTAGCTGATTTGGCCTCATCTAGTTATTCAATGGAAATTGGGATGATTCCTCCAGCCTGAATTGTAGTTGTTTGCGTATGGATTTGCTGGATTTTTCTGGAAATTTCCCACGTAATTAATAGACTTCGGATTGGAGGCACATTGATCACTGAGATGGCCAAATTCTCCGCACCACGTGCAATAATCTGCTGCTGATGGCTACTGTGGTGTAGACGCCCCTACTGCATTGATGTTAGCAGGCCTGAATAGGTTCTGAATCTGCCTGGATAGAGCGTCAACGTGGGCCTTTATCGATGAGACTGTATCCAATTGGAGTAGACCCCCACTTCGGCTTCTATCAGATGACAATTGATAGGTGTTGGCTGCCATATTCTCCAGCTGGGCATATGATTCTCGGTAGCTTTTTCTCAGCAGGGAACCATTTGACGATGAATCCACCATATGACGGGTGGAATCCTGGAGACCATTGTAAAAAATCTGGATTTCAACCCACAGCTGAATTCCATGATGTGGGCACTTTCGGAGCAAGTCTTTGAACCGATCCCACGCCTCTGATAGAGTCTCTTCTCCATGTTGTTTGAATGAGACTATGTCCATTCCGAGCTTGGCTAACTTGGCGGGAAAAAAATATTTCTTAAGGAATTTCTGAGCCAAGTCATTCCACGTATTGACAGAGTTCAGGGGCAAAGAATCCAGCCACTCCGAAGCTCTATCCCTTAGTGAAAATGAGAAAGTCCGTAGCCTCATTGCTTCATCGGAGACTCCATTCTGCTTGAACGTGTTCATGATCTGTAGAAAATTTCGCAGATGGCGGTGTGGATCTTCAGACGACATTCCTCCAAACTGCCCAATTGATTGGAGCATTTGGAATACCACCGGTTTAATCTCAAAATTATTAGTGTTGATAGGAGGAGGTGCAATGCTAGTCTGAACTGTATTCTGTCCCAGTGCAATGAGATCCTAAATAGGTTGGTCTAAATCATCCTATGGTGGATGAATTGGAACTTCAACCCTTTGGTTTCCCTGTTGGTTTAAGTGAATGTTCTCGTCCTGTTCCCAATGCACTCCATTGTATGCTGTTGGCTACTAGCTTCCCTTCTCTTTCGACGCCTTCTCAGAAAAGTTCTCGCTGGCTCCGAATTAAACGGAATAATGTTCTCCTTTGCGGCCCTACCTCGGCGCATGCAAAAAAAATTAACTCTACAAAAACCAATTCAATTGAAACTAACGGAAGATAAATAATTCTAAACTAAAGAAATTATAAAAATAAACTATGGTTACAGAATTGTACAAGAAAGAAATAAAACTAACAATAATTAGTTATATCAATTCCCCGGCAACGGCGCCAAAAACTTGACGAGTTGCGTATATGTCTAATTAAAATTGCCCGTTTCAATGCAAGTATATGTGCCAATCAAGTAATAAAGAATGAGTAGAGTATCGTTCCCACAAGGAAATGATCTAACTAGGATTATTGATCAGTTTCGTTGCTTTCGGTGAGTAGAGAATTTGGATTTCAAACTTAAAATTAATTCTATCAATTGCAATAAGAAAATAGAAAAGAGTTTCACGGAACAACTGGAATACTAAAAAGGAGTTATTAATTAAGGATGGCAGATGGATAGTTCGGAATCGTTGAATCTAAACTATATCGCATTGGTTCCTTTTCATTAGATTGTGTAGAGATTTACTAGTCCAAGTTCAATAATCTTTATATATGTCTTCCAACGCATATAAAGCTAATTACACCCTATTCAATTGCTATATTCCCATGCCATTAAATAAAGTGGAATTAATAAACTCATAACTCGTTCATGACTACATATGGTTTAACGGTATATTTCTATCCATTAAACAACTCCCCTTAGCAAAGAGGAAACCTATGCCCTACATATGAATCTAGCAGAGATTTTTCTTTTCTAAGGATTAATCATGCAATTAAATCATCTTACAAGGTAACCAATCTTGTAAAAAGCATTAAACATCACATGCAAGGGTAAATCCACAATGCACAGTCATATAGAAATCAAATATTCATTCCTAAAACTTGAAGAACCAAGACAATATAGTTTAGGGTTTAATTCATCCAAACTATCCATCTAAAGAAAGTTTAGCTCAAAGACATGATATAAAATCCTTTACATCCATATTGTAAGTATCCAAAAAAATAGAGAAAGAAAAATAGAAAGATGAAGAGAAAACTGGTTCTCTGACAGTTTCCATCAACGGGGTTGAATCTTCTCTTCAATCCACGCTTTAGACGAGTTCTTTTCTTCTCCGGGTGTCTATTACGTTAGCTCTCTCCCTATCTCTTACGCACGACCCCCTAGGTTTCTATTTAAACCAGTTAGTTTGCGCAACACACATGCAGAAACCCTTGCGTACAGATGCGTAGTGACACCCCAAACCGAGACGTCACTTCCTTACCTCAAGACCTTATTGATTAGTAAATGTGAATCAGGATTATTGCCCTAATCACGCGGCGGGTTCTTAATTGGATCTCGTCAAATTTTTTTTTGTTAATCATCGTTCATATCTTCACATAACAATCATCACACATCAAACAAGTGGCGATACACTTGTAATAAAATTTCAAATTCTATTTCATAGCATCTCATCCTGCTTTTCTACAATGAAAGTTTCCTTGACTAAATCATCACATTTTACATCCATACATCCATACATTCAATCATTGAATCATATAGAACTTAAAATTCTAATTAAGTTCACATACACATTTACATACCTTAGCATATTCATGCTTTTCCATTCCTGATAGCCTACCTGACCATCATCTCGTTCCTTACTTCATTGCTTAGATTTGCATCTCCTTGAGTTTCCCGGCACCTGTCTAAGGTTTGGGAAAATAAAACGTGAGTGACAACTTAGTAAGCAAGCATTTTACCATTAGGGCAAGACTTCCTTTAAAACCTTTTTTATTAAACATCTTGAACACCCTTTACCTGAGGACATTTATATGTCCTAAAACATTATCATGAAATCCTTTGTTCTTGAGGACAATCCTATGTCCTTGAACATTTTCATAAAACATTCATTCTTAAATCATTTACAAGCCATGTATGGCTTGTTAAGGCAAAACATGTGTTTTACCCCTTTTTTTTAACTTTGTTTAGTCTTGTATGAACATTTCTAATATTCCAAGACATTTACATAAAACCATCTTTTGCCTGTGGACATTTCATGTCCAAAACATTTTTCTCATAAATACTTTGGCAAAGAAGGACATTTTCATGTCCTAAAACATCATTCACATAAGCCTTTATCGGCAAAGGACATTTTTATGTCCAAAAATATTTTTCATCATAAATCCTTCAGCCCAGAGACATTTGATGTCTCAAAACATTTTTGACATAGCTTCTTTTAGCGATGGACATCCGTATGTCCAAAAATATTTTTCATTTAAAGACTTTAACATTGGACATTCTCATGTCCATAAACACTTTTCATTTAGGCTCTTTAGAAATGGACATTCCTATGTCCAAACCAAGTTTCACGTAAATTCATTTCATAATCCCGGTCTTGGGGCTTGTTTATAGCAAACAAGGAAAATATAATACATAAACCATTTCCATAAATGCATTTGCATAAAAATATTTCCTTCTATTCCTATTATTTACACTTTTGTGTAAAACACCCTTTCCTTTAGGGTAACCATTTCATAAAAATCCCTTTAGGATAGCTTTCCTAAAATATACTTTTACGTCCCAATCTTTGCGCTTTTCAAAAGCAAAACATTAGCAAATGAATTTCTCTCCATCTAGTAGTGACACTTAGCAAGTGATCGTGCTATCGTTTGGAAGAGAATCCTTAATAGCACGCTAGCCAGGCGGCTGTTCCTTTATCCTGCTCCCATCTCAAGGAGGGCACCGCTGGCACTCCTATCATCTCTTAGCTACTTGACTTTCTGTAGAGTGGGCCCCGGTCATCCCAACCGTGCTCTACAACCGGCCTATTCCTTGTACTGGTGCACCATACATCATCATAATGGAACGCAGTCCGTTTGGTTTAAAGTATTACAGACCACAGTCCGTATCCTTTAAAACTGAGATCACAGACCTCAATCTGCATCCATAACTTAAAAACATCACAGACCGAACTGTGTTTTTAAAAAAATCATTTTCAAAAACACATTACAGACTGCAGTCCGTGTCAACCTGTAAAGAGAGCGCACCACTTTAAACAAGCTGTCATTTGAAATCTAATTTTAAGATGACCTTCCTTAAATTCTTTTAGAAACATTTTGAGTAAAATATTTTGATAAACATTTGAAATGTTTGAAAAATAATACATCTTAAAATCCTTATAAAAGAATTTCAAAACCTTTGAATTTTCAAAATTAAAAAATATATTTTCTAACATTTTCTTGGTTTCCATTTCGGGGCCTTTTGCTCACAAAAGTTATGCAATTATGTTACCCCTTCTCAACCACCCTAATAATCAAATTATTGTTCACCTATCTATTATACCATTTTTACATAAGGGGCTTGCATAATCTTTTGCATACCATTTAGCAACCCGAAATCAAACCATTTTATGAAATCAACATAGGAGGTTGGTCATCCTTAAATCCTCTTCAAAACATCCGTATAAAAATTTTTCAAAATATTTTTAGCATAGATTTCCTTATCTAAAGGAAATCAAAACTTTTTCAAATATTATTTCAAAACATATGTACTATGTCCAAATCATTGTTTATATTTAATTATCATGACCTAGCAAAACAAATCTTTTTTATAAATCAATTCCCCTTTTTCTTTTTCTTTCATAAACATAATTGTTTATCACAAATTATTGTAAAATTAACTCAAAACTTATTTACAAACAATACTTTGTGAAAAAGGGTAAAATTTCCTTTTTCTTATAAAATACTTTTGAAACGACATTATAAAGAACTTGCTTGCTTATAAGAAAATTCTTAAAAACCATCGACATAAAACGTGAAATCCTTTGAAAACATTATCGTGGAAAACATGCTTACTCATAAGCAAATTTCTCAATCCATTAACATAAAGCATTGTCAATCCATGGCAACACTTGTGATAAATTCTTTATTTTAAAATCATTGCTTGCTTCCCATAAAATAAACCTTGAGGCTTTTCCTTAAATCCATCCTTTTCCAAAACTTAAGGCTTTCATTAAAGCCGTCATTTTCAAAACTTGTGGCTTTTCATTAAAGCCATTATTTTCAAAACTTGTGCTTGCCCATTTGTTTAAACATAATCATAAACAATTTTAATCACATATCATCACATAGAAAGCAAATATTATTTTAGAAAGTTCACTTGCTTACCTAAGATCGTCATAATCCTTTTCTTCTATTCTTTTCCTTGCCTTTGCCTAGATAAATGAAAATAATATTTTATTTATTCACATCAACTTCAAATACATAAATCCCTTAGGTTGTCCAACCTACATAAATTCATTTGGACTTAGCTTGACCCACTTGTCCTTCAAGTTGGGTACTCATACTTAGCACATAGCCTATACATATCAATCATCCTTGCTATCATAATCCTTTATTACACTCTTGCATAACATATTTATCAATTTGAATCATTTCTACATAGGTTTCATATTTCTTTTTTATTTTTTTCTCAAACTGTCCACATATGCTGAAATCAAGCGTACTGATTTCTCTAAATCTTTATTTATAATCAAATAAAGGTATTTAATTCTGAAATTTCTATCATACATCACTAAATACATGAATTAACTATAATAAATATTTCATCACAAAATATTAACATTATATATTTTTTTCCATTTTCACTGTGCTGGACAGTGTTGTGAGTTTAGGGTCAGCCCTAATCACGTGAATTATGGGGTATATTTATACCTATAAAAACCTAATTTTTATTTTTTTCTATGATAGTAAATATGTATTATATATCCTGTAAACCTTTAATCCCAAAATTCCTTGTATAAAAATTATTAAAAATCATTTGGTGCCTCTGATCCTGACACCCGTTCAACCCTATTTAGGTTGATTTTCTCAGATTTTTAATTTCCAACAGACTTACCCTTTTGGGCTGAAAATTTTTTATTTCCTTAATAATTATATAATGAGATATTAAACAAATTTTAATGTTAAAAATCCTTCGTTTTCTATTTCTTTCATATTTTTGTTTATAACATTATATAACTTCCAGATTTGAAGTATAAAATCAAAATTAACATATACCTACTTGATTAATTGGTAATCCCTCCTTTGAGCACTTGAAATCCCCTTATTTTCTTCATGGTTTCTTCCCTTGGATCGTTCCAGCCACCGCCCCTTTGATTTTTATTTTTTTTCTCTCCTAAACAGAAATCTGGAACGTCCACACTGCTTGCTTATATAGGCATTTATTTTTAAATTTTTCCTTTCAAATTTCTACCCAAAATGGAGGGTAAATTTTTTAAAATTTACCCTGTATTTTACTCAAAAATGTTCAGAAACATATTTAATCATTTAATATTATTTTTGGATTTTTTTCCACAGCCATATCCAGCTTTTAAATAAAGCTCTCCGCTTAGTCAACCCTAGTTAGCAGCCCTTGCACGATTTTTCCACTCATAATTTACTTTAATTAATGGCTAATTACCCACCCTAGGTAATATCCTACTTAGGGGTCAATTTAGATTATTTAAAAAAATAAAAAAAAATCAAATACAGCAGCCTAACCATCCACATCTCCTGCTGTGCACTTGCTGTCCACTTGGGTAGGGTCCACTTATCATGGACTTTTTGGCATTTTCTTGCCACACAAGTCAGAAAAAATCTCGTCCACTATTCACCCTAGCAGCCTAGGTCATTAAAATGCACATTTTCCATTTTTTTAAAATTCAAAAATCCCATGCAATAGCCCCTTGATCATCCATGTGTGGGCCACTTACAATATCTCACTTGAGCTAGCTCATTAGCTCCTTAATTATATCATTAATCACTTAATTTTATCATCATTATCTTAATACAAGCCTCTCATTGCATAGATCTCATAATTTTAACCGTTCATTTCAAATTTCGTCTCAATCCGACTTTTCTAGCTCAAGTTATGACCATTTGAATTTTTGGACGGTGATGATCAATTTTCACCGTAATTTCATCCTTATTTTCATAATATATCATTTCCATAAGATTAAACATAAAATTATGTGCTTACCTTTCAATTTTCATCTTAATTCGCCTTCCCGGTGTCGAGTTATGCATTTTCTAGCATTTGCTACCTTAACTCCATAATTAGCATCATAATCTCCATTAATTAACCATAATATATGAGGTAATTATCCTCAATATATCTGTTGGTCCCGAGTTGATGACTAAACCCAAGAGGGGAGGGGTGAATTGGGTTCTTTAAAAAATAATCTTCTTTCGTAAATCATAAACTCTTAACCCCTTGAAAAATTAATCCCCTTTGAAAGCAAATGAAGAGCAAATAAGATAAAGCAGTAAAAATAAATAGAACACAAGATTTATAGTGGTTCGGGCAAACCTTCCCTACTCCACTCTTCCAAGCTCACACTCCGTTGTGACTTGGGTTCCACTATGTATTCCTCGAATACACTTAGAGTCACCGCTCTCTTCTAGATTCCAGCTCTAGGGGGCATAAGCAAACACTTACACAAGTAGGTGATGAGTCTCACTCCAATCACACCCTACTTTGCATACACTTGATCTTAGCTACTCAAGCTAAATCAAGATTTATACAACAAGACTTTGAAAAAGAAAAATTACACTTTACAATGATGTGTAGATAAGTTTGAGCTCGAGGAAGAATTCAGAAGCAGCTTGGATGATTCTTGATGAAGCAGCTTGCAACCTGAAGCTCTCTTCTTCCTTAGAATGTATATGGACCACTCAGAAATGGAGAAAAGCAAATAGGATTCCTTTCTAGATCTTCTTTTCTCTCTTTGGACTTTGTAGAGTATATAGTAGTGTCTTGTAATGTTCTTGTGTGTATTCACGTTCATTTGAGGGTCCTTATATAGAAAGAGAAGGATTTGAACGTTGTAGAGGTGGTTGGCGCGCAATAAATGAACTCCAACGTTCGAAAATTCGAACGTTATACCCAAGTCGAAGATGGAGTCGACTTGGCCTGCGACTTGGCTTCCAAGTCGCACCTGGAGTCGACCTCGTGTGCGACTCCAGTTCTTCAGATTTCCAAGTCCGAGTCTTGGGTCAACTTGGCTTTCAGACTTCGACTCAAGTCGAACCTAAAGTCGACTTGTCTTGCGACTTGGCTCGGGTTTTGCTGAAAACTCTTTGATCTTTATTTAGTCTGCTTCTATCATCCTTGGCTTTCTTCCTTTGAATCATTTTCATTCTGAAATGATTCTTCATATTTGTAGATCTTGTTTGATCTTTGAAGATCTTGAGCTTTGAAAAATTTTGGAGATCTTGGATCCTTGCTTTGATCTTCAAGAAGCTTAATTTGCCCGTTGAGAATAGACTTTCATTTCATTTGGATTTGATAAAGTCTAAATGGATCCTCGGAATAAGCTTGAAACTTCAATCTTTAAGTCTGAATTCTCAAGTCGAAGTTGGAGTCGACCTTGTCTGCGACTTCGCCCAAGTCGCACCTGGAGTCGACTTCGCCTGCGACTTCACCATGTCCGTTTCCACATTTTCAACTCTGGACACTTTTTGACGTTTGAAGTCGATGCTGGAGTCGACTTCGTCTGAGACTTGGCTTCCCAAGTCGCACGTGGAGTCGACTTGGCCTGCGACTTCACTTGCCTGTCTTCTATTTTCAATGCTATCCACCTTTTGCCATTTGGAGTCGCTTGTGAGGTCGACTTAGGTATCGACTTCACCCCAAGTCGAAGTCCAAGTCGACTTGGTAATCGACTTGACTTCTCTGCTTTCCTTAAACACTTGGCAAACTCATTAGTACACTTTATATACTCAAATTAGTCTTTGTTTAATCATCAAAACTTATGCTTTGGTCAATTTGTTTTGTTTTGAACATTGTTTCCAACAATATCCACATTACTTAATTCTCATTAAGCCTCTTTAATCACATTGACTCATATCGGCTTATATTGATCATTCATAATCACTTGCCCTAATTGCAATAAATCGTCAATATTGCAATTGGAAATCATTTATAGTTCCACTAAATTATACTTGATTCATATTTATATGCCAATTGTATATAAATAAACCTTACTTGGGTCTGGGTTTCACACGCCAACCCTCTGTGTGCTGTGTAAATTGGAAACCTTCCGAAATGCCCTGAGATCTGATGCCTTGGTGCCTAGGTGTCAACTCCCTGGATATTTTGCGACTTAGAACTTCTCGAAATACCTGTTATGCTCATGCCATGGCGCCTGGGCGCCTAGGCAATGACTTGAAAACTCTTCTGGGCTAGTTTGGGTACTAGTGAAGTGGCGCCTAGGCGCCAACTCGCTGGAAGCCTTCCTTTGTGTAAAGTACTGGAGATTCTAGCAAAGGTATATAGGGTGGCAGTGGGCACCAGCCCACTTGTTTCTTCACTTGGTTCTGTTCTGCATTTGACTCGCCTGCATGCTTATATTGGTTCGTCCTTCCTGAAAAAAATGAATGAACTACATAAATAAACTAAAAATGCCTAATTTATACTAAAAATGCATAAAATACATTTAAAGCTCCTAAAATGCAAAGTGAGTGAAATTCAGCTAAATGGATGCAAACTAAACCTAATCCCTTGGACTATCATGAAAAAATAGTCTGAAGTAGGCCATGATAACTTGCATTTTCTTGAGTTATCACCTGATCATGCTCAACCGCGTTGACATAGAACTCCTTCACCACATGTACAATAGCTGCCCGTGGCTGTGCCATAAACTTTTTCCACCCCCGGGCATTGAGGGCATTGATGAAACCATCGGCAAAAGAGTCTATTTATATCCCCCGCTTAGGTATCAAGTGCCATTTTTGTAGTGAATCTGTGTACCGCTTGAAAGCTTGAGCCAAAAGAAAGTGATTTGCATCAAAATCGACAGGGTCTTGGATTTTCTTCCTTTTGGCAGAGGATGAAGAGGCCATATCTCCAATAATATCAAATAACCACGAAGATCCCAATCCACAACCAATTCAATTCAATTCAATCACGCCAACTCCAAACTAAACTTTCAACCACCGTTCCAATCACAAAATTTCAATCCCAAAGCACCAAATGCGCATTCGACCACAAAAGGAATCCACAATATCAAGAATAGCAATCCAACCAAAGATCAAGAGGCGTTACCCAATTGCTTGCTTGGAAACTTTGAACATTGCGGGATGTCTGCACTAGCGTCGGGGCGCGGTTGGTGGCGCCTACGCATCGATCGCCTGTCGTCGAAAATCCGGCGCTGGCCGAAAATGGGGAAGAGAATAAGTGATGAAATGGGAGGAAAATGAAGGGGAAATGGAAAGGGAATGTAGGGTAGGAATGAGGCTTAGGTTTGAGGATGTAGAGGCTTGATTTGGGGAGGATTTGAATGGGATCTAGAAATGGGGAATGTTGGTCTCGATTTATGGCTATTACCCAAGAGGTGAGGGGTGAATTGGGTATTTTAAAATTTTCGCTTAAACAGAATTTTTTTTCCTGTTTAGTTTAATCCCCTTAATGAAACAAATAAACAATATGGAGAGAAATAAAGCAGTAAAAGCAAATATACAAACCACAGCAGTAGACACAGATTTTATAGTGGTTCCGACAACTTTCCCTACTCCACTCTTACAAGCTCACACCCATTGTGACTTGGGTTCCACTAATGTATTATCAAATACAACTAGAGCAGCAGCTCTCTTCTAGATTCCAGCTCTAGGGGGCATGCACAAAACACAGCACAAGTAAGTGACAAGTCACACTCAAATCATGACGCTATTTTTCTTTCACTTGGTTCAAATCACCAAAATCAAACCAAGTATCAGATACAAATATTGAATCAAATAAAGGAAACTACACTTCACAAATTGTATGGGCAGATTTCAGCTCGTGGAAGAACTTGAAGAAGAAAGATTTGATTAGCGATGTAGCTTTTAGCATGTTGGAGCTAAGTTCTTCACTTGAAACTTGTGTTGATCGCTTAATGCTTGGAGAGGATGGTAGTTTGATCTCAGTAAATGCTTTTTCTAACCTCTAGCACATTCACTTGAATGCTCTTTTATGTTGGTGGAGTAAATTCAAACTTTTGGTGGTAGGTGGCGCGTATTTAATGTTCCAACGTTCGAATTTTTCTGACTGTTGCGACCCTGGTCGCATGTGGAGTCAACTTCGTTTACGACTTCGGTCTCCAACATCTTCAAGTTCCACTTCAGGTCGACTTGGTCTTGGATGTGACCCAAGTCACAGGTGAAGTCAACTTCTGGTGTGACTTCACTTTCTGTATGCACTTGTTTAGAACTTGGATTTCATTGGAAGTGATCTTGGTTGCTTGATCTTCATCTCATGTCTTGTTTTTCTACTGATGCTTTTGAACTTGAATGCTTAATCTTGAAACCCGACATGTTCATGTTTTCTTGGAGGCTTTGTCTTCATGCCTTGAACTTAGAATATTTTGATTTCTTGATTTTGAAATCCATAGATGTAGCCCAATGATTTTCCCTTGAATAATATATTATCCTGAATGATGAATTCATGTATATTTGTTGTCTGGATTGTATATATCTTCATTCTAACTCGAGTCAGATGCCTAGGTAGACTTGGGGTCAGACTTCACTCAAGTTGCATGTGGAGTTGACCTGGGAATGCGACTTTACTCAAGTCACACATGGAGTCGACTTCGGTTTCGACTTCACCTGTCATGGTTCCCAATTTCAACGCTGGTAGGTTTGAACATCTGAAGTCGATAGTGGAGTCGACTTGGGTCTGCGACTTTACCCAAGTTGCAGCTGGAGTCGACTTGGACTGTGACTTCACCTGTCTAGATCCCAAATTCAGTTCTGAAAGGTTTAGCTCCATCTGAAGTCGATCTTGGAGTCGACTTGGGTATCGACTTCACTCAAGTCGATGACTAAGTTGACTTGGCTTTGCGACTTGGTCTGCCAGGTTTTGAATTTTAAGTTTTTAGCCTTTAACCAATTTGAACAAATCACATTAGTACCCAAAACATTCTCAAATTGAGTTGTTAATCATCAAAACATAGATTATGCTTAATTTCCCATTGATTCCAACAGGGAAGAGGTAAAAGTGGAATGGAAGAGGAAGATGATGAAATGGAGATGAGATTGGGGAAGAAATGGAAGAGGAATGGAGTCGGAATGGAGTAGAATGGAGTTGCTAGGGCTTGGAGATGAAGGAGGAGAAAATGGCGTCGGGCTCAGGGTTAGAGTGAAAAACCCTAACCTGAGCTATTTATGCTAGTCCAGGTCACGTTGTCCATGAGTCGGCACCGATGCTGCAGCGCGTAGGTGCCACTTACAGGCTCCAAAAATTCTGAGTCATCATCACGGTGCCGGGGTGTCATGTTGGGGCTCCTCGGCGCCACTACTCTTTAGTTGCCTCTTTGATTCTGGCCCCAAAATACTTCCTTGCTTACCCCTAACCTGAACAGTGGTGCTTGGAGGGAATTCACAAGACTTTCCTTGCGTGACATCCATAATCTTGAGCTCTTCCACTTGACGAACTACACATTCCAAAGAAAGATCCTACAAATTAATAAAATTAGAAAGGAGTAATGAGTTACCTCCCATTCAGCGTGTAACGCCCCAGCCCAATCGTCACAACCTTACCTCAAGATCGTTCGACTGGTAAACGTGATCAGGATTGTTGCCCTATCACACAACGGGTTTTAATGGATATTTATCCAATTAATTATGTTTCCATAGGAATTTATTTCCTTCCATTTCTCAACTCATGCATGATTAGTTCATTTTCATCCAATAATGTCATAACTAGACATAATTTTTGTAATATATTTCAAAACATCTCATAAATCAGATGTCACTGCATGTATTAACCATAGTCATCAACATAAAACATTAAAGTAAATTTACAACCATCACACATAAGTTTTTCACAAACATAAAACTTATAATGTCTCCCATTTCTTCCATGGATGGCTCTTGCTCCTTTGCCAGGTCTCTTCTTTCACCTGTCTATGGGTTTAGAAAACGAAAACGTGAGTCGAAACTCAATAAGTAAGCTTATATTTTAAAGGCAATTCATTTTGAAGACATATTTATTTAAAAGCATTTTTCTCCCTTCAGTAGAGATACTTATCAAGTGATCAACTACTTGTGGATCAAAAACCTTTTCATAAATCATTCAAACACTTTTCATAAACATTTCATAAACATTGGATGTGCAAATTCATCATTGCCATTAATGACGTTATCCTTCATGTGACGGTATGCTAGCACGGGGAACCCTCTTTCATGACATGATCCTTTCCATCCTTGGCGTCGGACCTACCCACTTGGCAACGTCAAGGGGGACTCCTTGTCCACTTACTACCTCGACTAGCCTACCTCGCCGGTCCTTTCCGACTTGGCGACGTCAAGGGTGACTCATTGTCCACTTACTACCTCGATTAGCCTACTTGATTTCCATTCCATGCATGACTTTTAGTCATGCCGGCATTATATACCCTCTTACACATAGAACTTGTCATTCTCATGTAGAGAATTCTTTGCACCATCCCTTTGAAACATCGTTTCAATGAAACATCGTATAAACTCATGTTTCAACACATTTCATGCATAATTGCGAAACCATAAGCAATCATTTATTTTAATAGAAATAAAAATTTCAACACGCATGTAGATAAGAAATGGTCATCCTGAACAACTTGGAAAGCATTTAAAACAAAACTCTTTTAGAAAGCTACTTGCTTACCTCGCTTACTTAGCTTTCCGTTTCGCTTATCCCTTCGCCTTTACCTATACATATAAGAATGATATAACATTCATATATTCCCTTTTCTTGCATTCAACTCAGTTTTCCAACCCATTTTCATTGACATACATAATTCCTTCGACTTCTCAAGTCTTTATGCCCGTATAGCACATACTTGTGCACTACATGGGCTATTGCACATCACATTTGGTCCCATAAGTAGGGTAATCATTCAATCACATAATACTCATCCAATAATTATTATTTAGTGGCTCATTACCATTCTTAAGCCATTTTCCACTTATTTTCCAAAATTCACACATCGGTGCTCATTTTAAGCACACGTGGTCGCCTTAAACCTCATTAATTAATTTCAAATTTTGGAATTACATCATGAAATTCTAAACAGATTTATATTCACAAAATTTATCATATTTTCATGAATTTTTGCACAAAATCATATTTCACAAGTCATTCATCATCCTTGCATGTCTATTCCTTCCCATACGCTCATTTGGCAACATGTACATCATGCATTTTATAAAATTTTCTACATCAGCAATATAATCCATGTTTCAGCGTGTTAATGACCCTTAATCACCATTTAATTTAGGGTATTTTCATGAGATTTAAATCTATTCACCATAGGTTTCCAAAATAGCAAGTTTGGAACACGTTTTTCACCCATTTAACATGTCTTTTGACACATAACCCTAAACGGTCATATAATTCAGAAATTTCAGCATGTAATCCCACTTTTCTTAATCCATATTTAGGGATTTAACACATATATAACATTCATGAATTATCATTTCTCAAAACAGCAAGTTGCGTACACGTTTTGAGTCCCGTTTCACATCGGTTAGACACACTTTCATAAAATCTATAAAAATCAGTTTTAGGGCTTCTTTTCCCAAATATTTTTGGGAATCCATAAAACCTTAAACCTAGGGTATTTTACCGTACATAAAATTCACAAAACATGCAAACCCATTTTCCATAGCATTTTTAGCATAGAAACGAAGATTTCGGGTCATATTTACCACTTTGCATTCCATATTTTCTAAAATTCATCATTCAAGAATAAACCAATATATGTTTTGCATAAATACATGATTCATAACCTAATCACATCATCAAACCAAAACAGCAACTTGTCATAGAGATTTAGGGTTTACCAACTTGAGTTTTCCACACATATATCATTCCAACTTCATTTCCATCATCTAAATCATGAAAATTCATGCATAAAGCTCAATACCCATTCCATATTCAATCAAAAGCATGTTAAATTATAATTTTACAGATTCTTTAAGCATCCCTTTCCATTTTCAGGTTTTGAGTTTAAAAGCTCAAGATAAACCGTTCAAAACACACATCTACTTACTTGAATTATGAACTCCAACCTCTAAACCTTTGGAGATGATTTCCTCCACCAAATTTCCCTTATTTTTCCCTATATTTTCTTCCTATTTTCCTCTTCCTTTGCTGGCCAAAAATGGATGTGAGCTGCTGGTCTAGAGGGAGAGTTTCAGCACTTAGCAAAATGGCCAAATCATGTGAACGTGCAATGCCTTTGTAGAGCTGGATTTTTCCAGCTGTGGGCCCCACTTTTGGAGCATTTTCCACACCATTGAATGCAGGTTTATCCCCCTTATGTGCTGGTGAACTCACAGCCAAGTAAAATGATTTTTTACCAATTTTTAAAAATCCAAAATTATGCTCTCATCTCAACCGTCCAACTGTCCAGCCCTTACACGTCCATAGCTGCCTCCATTTTCCAGCATTTTCATTTTTTTAAAATTTCAAAATGAGGGTAATTCATACACCTAATTATTCCTGAATTAATCCATTAATTTGGCATTAATAAATTTAGTAAAATGGCAGCAATCAGCCCATCATTTGGACGTCATTTGCATGCAACAAGCTGTCTATTTTTTCCACCTTTCATGGCAGCTGCAATTCATGAATTTTCTTGAATTTTTTTCACATAATTAAATGCTCATTTATATATTCCAAAATTTCAGCTATTTATTGGAATTATTTATAAAATAAAAATTCACAAAAATCCAAATAGCAACTGCTTGGAACGTCCATGCATTGCCACCTTGCCTAGCTCCCTTTGAGCTCACCTCTAGCTCATTAATTCCAGCAGCATAAACCACGAATTTCCCCACATTTTAAAGCATAAAATAACCTGTATTTTTCCTGCATTTGACACCTATTTGGACCTTTAAAGATTGCATTTAATTCATGCGCCTTTTGCCTTAAATGCATGATACTTTTGAGGTGTAAAAGTCAACTGTATACACCTTTTCTAATGCAGGAATTTTTCCAACATAATTAGCTTAATCTAAACCATACAAAATGTGTATATCGTAATTTCATTCAACCGTTTTAAATTTCATCTCAATCCGATTTTCCTAGCTCCCGTTATAGCCGTTTAAAATTAACGGTTGAAATTGAAATATGATCAATAAATCATAACACTCATTTCATCAAGAATTTTCATAACACAATAATTTCATAATACCAAGCCCAACATCATCAACTACCATATCAAATTTCACTTGAATCCGCCTTACGGGCGTTGAATTATGAATTTTCTAGGGTTTTTCCATTAAACTTGTCAATTATCATTCAAATGCTCATAATTCATTTTAAATAAATAAAAATGATTTTCCATGATGTACTTGCACATTTAAATCAACAACAATTTACTCTAATCCCATTTTCCCATATTAGCTCAAAATGATTAATCACATCATTATTGCTAATCCTTAACCTTAATTGCAATAATTAGCAAAATCGCATAAACATCCAAAAACTCCATTTAATCGTATATACATCCCATGTATATGTTCAATGCACACATTAATCCTCCTTAGGTTGGGGTTTCACACAGCGCTAAGTTTAACGTCCTCAGTCCAATGTTCCACCTTTCTATATATTTTTCAATAACACCACCTCCTTGCAGCGCTGCAGATTGTCCCCCATATAATGCTTCAATCGCTCCCCATTCACAACAAAACTACCACCTGGCGTCTCATTGAACACTTCCACTGCCCCATGCTTAATTGCTTTTAACACGAAAAATGGTCTAAACCATCACGACTTGAATTTTCCTAGAAACAGCTTCAATTTGGAATTGAAAAGCAGTACTCTTTGGCCTATCTCGAATTTCCTCGACAAGATCTTTTTGTCATGTCATTTTTTTAATTTCTCCTTATAAATCTTGGCATTTTCATAAGCCTGCATTCTGAATTCATCTAGTTCATTAAGCTGTAACAGTCGACACTCACCAGCTTGTTGCATATCCAGGTTTAGCTTCTTGATTGCCCAATTGTGCTCCAACTCAAGTGGCAGATGGCAAGCTTTTCCGTACACCAGCTAGTAGGGAGATATTCCAAATTGAGTTTTGTAGGAGGTTCGATATGCCCATAACGCGTCATCCAACTTGATAGACCAATCCTTGTGAGATGACCCAATTATTTTCTCCAGAATTTGTTTCAACTCTCTGTTGGCCAACTCAACTTGTCCATTGGCTTGTGGATGATATATTGTGGTCACCCTATAGCATACTCTATATTTGCTCAAAATTACCATGAATTGCCAGTTACAAAAGTGTGAACCTTCATCATTAATAATCACCCGCGGAGTGACGAAATGAGTAAAGATATTTTTCTTTACAAACTTGAGAACCGTTGTAGCATTGCCTGCTGGAGTTGGTATTGCTTCAACCCATTTGGATACATAATCCACTGCAAACAAAATGTACTAATTACCAAAAGAAGGGATGAAGGGTCCCATGAAGTCGATATCCAATACACTAAAGATCTCCACTTCAATAATATTAGTGAGCGGCATTTCATGTCTCTTCGAGATATTTCTCGTACGCTGGCATTGATCACACCTTTTGACATATAGATGAGCATATTTAAATAAAGATGGCTAATAAAACCCCGACTGGAGTGTTTTTCCTGTAGTTTTGTCTCCCTGGAAGTAACCCCCATATAATGATGAATGGTAGCTTTGCAGTATTGGTTCCCTTTCATATTCTGGAATGCATCTCCTGTATAGCTGATCTAGGCATTGTTTGAACAAAAACGGCTCATCCCAGAAATAATATTTAACGTCATGGATAAATTTCTTCCTTTAATATGAATTCATCTCTAGAGGCAATATTCCACTAACGATATAATTTACAAAATCTGCATACTATGGTGGACTGCCTTGGGAGATTGAAAATAGCTGCTCATCTGGGAACACTTCTCGGATTTGTTCTATGTCTTAGAAAGGCTAGCTTTCCTCGAGGTGGGACAAGTGGTTGGCGACCTGATTTTCATCTCCTTTTTGGTCTTTAATTTTGAGGTCAAATTCTTGTAGCAATAAGACCCACTGGATCAAGTGTGGCTTCACATCTTTTTTCTCAATTAGGTACTTAATGGCAAAATGATCTGTATATATAATCACCTTGGCCCTCACCAAATAAGCTCCGAACTTGTCAAATGCAAATACCACCGCCAGTAACTCCTTTTCTTTAGTGGTGTAATTTAGTTATGCCTCATTCAACATTTTGCTAGCATAGTAAATGGAGTGAAATACCTTGTTCTTCCTCTGGCCCAATACTGCTCCCACTGAAAAATCTCTTGCATTGCATATTAATTCAAAAGGGAGATTCCATTCGGGAGAAATAATGATTGGCGCTGATACCAATCTCTTTTTCAGTTCGTTGAACGATTGCATACACTCCTTGTCGAACTCGAATGGTGCGTCCCTTTCTAGCAGTGTACATAGCATATAGCGATCTTTGAGAAGTCCTTGATAAATCTTCTATAGAACCCCACGTCTCAAAAAGCCGCGAATGCCTTTTACTAATGTGGGAGGAGGAAGTTTCTCTGTTGTTTCGATTTTTGCTTTGTCGACTTCAATTCCCTGTTTGGAAACTCGGTGCCTGAGTACTATACCCTCTTGCACCATAAAGTGACATTTTTTCCAATTGAGAACTAGGTTCATGTCTTCGCAATACTGAAGGATTTTGGATAGATTTACGAGACACTTGTCATATGAATTTCCAAATACTGAGAAGTCATCCATAAATACCGCCAGGAAGTCTTCCACCATATCAGTAAAGATGGCCATCATACAACGCTGGAATGTTGCTAGTGCATTGCATAGGCCAAATGGCATCCGCTTGAAAGTGAATGTGTTGTACGAACATGTGAAAATGGACTTCTCTTGGTCTTCAGGTGTTATCATGATCTGGTGGTAGCCTGAATAACCATCCAGAAAGCAATGAAATTCCCAACCCGCCAACCTATCAAACATCTGGTTGATGAACGAGAGTGGTAAGTGATCCTTCCTGATAGCTTTGTTGTGAAGCCCTAACCTAAGTAGGAATCATATATATGCATTTGAATGATTTATGTATGAATGATATATTCATAAATGGATTATATATAGTTTTTACGATTGGTTGTAATTAGGTCAGTAATTATGAATGTATTTAAATTTATTAATTTAAGACAATGTGGATTAAGTTGATTGAAATGACATAATGAGGATGGATAAATATTAGTATGCCATGAAAAATTTATTAAATTCCATAATGTAACTAATGGTGATTAGGAGGCTAATTATGGAACCAAGTTGAGAAAATATTGGAAAATTCATAACTTGATGGCCTTAAGTTGGATTGAGGTGAAAATTTAGGGGGAAGCACATAATTTTGTGCTTAATCACATGGGAAAATTATATTTTGAAAATTTTGATGATAATAGATCATCACCGTCCAAAACTAAAAATGATCATAACTTGAGCTAGAATGATCGGATTGAGACGAAATTTGAAATGGATGGCTAAAATTATGAGATCAAGGTTATGGAAAGATTTTATAATGAAAATGATGATGGAATAGTCTTGCACGAAATTGGGATTAATGGTTTTGACTTTTCAACCCAAAAAGTAATTAGCATTTATGTTAAAAAAGAGTGAAATAATCAAATGAATAAAGACGAATTTGAGGTGTCGAGAGGAGGTAATTTGTAGGTATTGTGAATTACTAATACTGGAAAAATCCCTGCAATTATCTCATAATTAAATGCTCAATTAAACAGCTCAAAGGAGCATGGATGATGGGGCAACTACGAACGTCCAAACAGCCCATAAAATAGCATTTTGTGAAATATTTTTTAATAAAACAAATACTCAAAGTCAGCTATGAGTTAATGAGGATAAATGTGCATTAAATTAAAGTAAAAATTTGTGATTAAATGGGGCAGATCTGGATCGTTGAGAGGAAATGGAAAAATGGACAGCAGCATATCACATAGGTGATGTGGACGGTTTAGCAGCTTTATGAATATTTTCTGAATTTTTAAATTATGCTAAAATGACCGTAAATGACCTACATAACTAGGTAATTAAATGACTAATTAAATAAAGCTGCACCATGGTAAAAATTGTCAAGATAAGCTGCTGAAAAGGGGACGTACACAGACACATCAGAAATGGAGCAGAAAATGTGGACTATTCAAGCAGCCAGAAATGTGATTTTTTTTAATTTTAAAAAAATGATAAATGCATGAATAATTATCCTAGGTATTGGGGTATATAAATGTCCATTAAAAAGTTGCAAAATTTTTTGAAAAAAAAATGGAAAACAGCAGCCACATGGGACGTGATCTGGTGGATAGATTTGCAATGTTTAATGCATTGGATAATTATTAAATTTCTAATTAAGAAAAATATAATTTAAATGGTCCACGAGTTTCCATGTCAGCTAAGGAGATAAAAATATAATTAGAAAATTTTCAAGCATTTTGAGCTCCCATTTTCCAGTAGCACATGTTCCCTCTCCTAGCCCTTTTCAAACCAAAATCAAGAGAAGAAAAAAAAGAAGAAAAGGAGGAATTGAGTTGAGGAAGTTAGCTTGAGAAGTTGAGGTTAAGTGCAACTTAATCCAAGTAAGTATGTGCTTGAGTTTGAATGACTTTCATCTAGTTTTTCTAACTCAAATTATGGGGTGTAAATATGATTCATAATGAATCCTTTAATGAGGATTTATGATGTTTTTACTTAGGATATTTAATGGAAATTTAATAGCAAGTATGCAATTAAGAGTTTAGATGGAAGAAGAGAGTGATTAGTGTTGAGTATGAGCTGTTAAACTAGCTTAAACTTGCTTAAATTTTTGTTTAATTTTTCTGTTTTATTAAATTGATATGATTACATGATAATTCATGTTTAGATGTTTATTATATGATGAATTAAGCATGATTTATGAATGTTAGAAGAAAGGCTAGTTAGGGTTACATTTAAGACCCAAATTTTGTGTTTAAACGTTGAAAATGATATGTGAAGTAATTCAAATAAATTATGGATGAATTGTAGGGTAAAATACCCTAAATGTAGGGTATTTGGACGTGGAAAGGGACCTTGCATGGACTGCCCAAAATCGGATTTTTTAAAGGGGGTGTAAAGTGGACATCCAAAGTAGTGTAAATGGGTACCCTACATGCATAAAAAGTTTCTGTTTTGTAAGAAATCTATATATGGATTTTAAATATGTGAAAAAACTCTGAATTTGGATTAAGAAAAGTGGGATTATTTTCTGGAATCAAATGGTAAAAATTTATTTAGATTGAAGTGTCAAAAGAGAAGTTTAAAGGGTAGAAATCGGTTCCCAAAGTTGCTGTTTTGGAACCCTAAAATTAGTGGATTAAAAATTCATGAAAATACATTAAATAAGTGTTAATTGAGGTGTATAATTATGCTTAATTACAAGCCAAGTTGCTGATTTGAAAAATTTTAAGAAAAACATGAGTTATGTGTGAAAAACGGACATATGAGAAGTAAGGAGTATGATAAAATGATAACCACGCCATGTGAAATGCTAAAATACATAAAAAATGAGATGGAAAAATGTGTAATGTATTGGTGTTAAAATAATCTCAAAAGTTGAGATTAATATAGGGAAATTAAATGCGAGATGTAATGAATGGTGGATACATAAGTATGTTATGTATGTATACCCGCCTTGGGAATTAAGTTGGCTATGAATATTTATGAAAATGGGTTGGAAAACTAAAATGAATGCAAGAAAATGAAATTTATATGAATACTATGTTATTCTGTCATAGGCAAAGGAAAGGAAAAAGTCGATCCAGAAAGCTCTCACGAACGAGGTAAGCAAGCAAATTTTCTAAATGAATTTTTATTTCTTAATTTACTTTTAAACGATTGTAAATAATGTTTTAATTGCTTTTATTGGTTTAGAAAATGTTATTTGAAATTTATTTCTAAAGATTTTAAGGATGGTCATTCCTTAATTTCACTATGTATTGATAATTGATATACATAACTGCTTTATGACCTATGAAAATTACTGTTTTATGAATTATACGAGAAAAATCATGTTAGCATGTCATGGATAAATTCATGCGCACAATGCATGAGGTTTACCTTAAAGGAATAAGTGGACCGATTGTCTCCCTTTGGTGTAGCCGAGTCGCTGAAATAGGCAAGGGCCGGCGGCGCCTTCCTGGATGGGAGAATATGGAGACGGATGGTCGCCTAGCTAGTTTCCATCCTAAGGGATCATAATTCATTCATCACACTGTCATCATTATCCCCGAGGGGGTATAATATTGCTTTCCATAATGATTATAAATTAAAGGTTTCTGCTCCACAGGTAGTTGATCACTTGATAAGTGTCTCTACTAAATGGATGAAGAGGGTTACCTTTAAACTGTTTTGCTTGAAAATTTGTATAAAGCTTTCTTATTGGGTGTACGACTCACTTATTGTTTTCCAGACTCATTGACAGGTGAAGAAATGTAAAGATGAGGAGCATGAACTAAGCTTGAAGAATATGAAGAGCCTATGAATTTTAATATGTGATGTTTGAAGTTAAGGAATGAAATGTGACTTAATGTTTTATGATCTATGAGATGATTTGTATTTTATAAACATATAAATTATGGATGATAGACATGTTATGAAATTTATGATTTTATGAAAAATGTTTTGTGTAAACTAGGTCAAAGATGTCATGAAAGAGAATTTGCTAGGAAATGATATGGAATTAACTAATAATAACCAGTAAATAATCGGATAAATATCCGTTAAATCCCGCCATGTGATAGGGCAACAATCCTAATCACGTTTACCAGTCAATAACAATCTCGAGGTAAGGCTCAAGATGTGATGCTCGGGTTGGGGCACCACAGAGCTTGGTATCAGAGCATGGACTAGTAAATAGGCATGGAAAAGTCTAAGTTTGAGGATTGGACATGATATATATGACTTTATGAGGATTGTATAGGTCATTATCATGATGTATGAATAATATATGATGATGTATTGCAAAATGATTTGCAATATGCTATTTTTATTGTATAACTAATTTAGTTATAGATTTGAACAGATGGCGGATATGGGAAAATGCATTATGAGTTTAGAAGAATTAAAGAAGGAGGTGGATGAAGAGAAGAAACGAAAAACAGAAGAAAGTGTTAATAGGTGGTTAGAGTCACAACAGGATGCATGTCCTTTTCCACCCATACCTCCAGGTTTCTCTCCTTGGTATTTTCCACTTCATCTGCAAGACAGTTACCAGCAAAGGCCAAATCTTATGGAATCTAGCAGCAGGGCTCCTAGAGTTGAGGTTTTACCGGCTTATCGCCCTGGATTTTTAGGGACCCCTCGAACTCCCACAGACTATATATCTTCTCGGGATTTGCAGCGGTTTTAGGAAAATACTCTAGCACCTGTACCTCCTAATTTAGGACCTTGGTATAAATTTGAAGGTGGATATCTTCAATTCCGATATGAAAAGAGCTGAGAGAGTATTCGTGTGGCGCCCCGAACCGAGACGTCACTTCCTTACCTCAAGATCTATCGATTGGTAAATTTGAATCAGGATTGTTGCCCTGATCACGCGGCGGGTTCTTAATTGGAATATGTCCAAAAAAAATTTCGATTATTCATCTGTCATCATTCATAATCTTGACATGACAATCATCATACATTGTGATATTCCACTTGTAATAAAATTCATGATTTCATTCAAAGCATCTTTACATACCTGTCATTATACACTGAATCATTGTATAAATCATACTTTCATACATTCAGTCATTAATTCACATGAAACTTAGAACTCTAGCTAAGTTCGGATATACATAAACACATAGCATCTTTACCTGCCTTTCTGCAGTGAAAGATTCCTTGTCCTAAGTATCATATTTTATATCATACATCCATACATTCAACCATTAAATCATATACAGAACTTAATATTCTCATTAAGTTCACATACACATTAGCTTACCTTAGCATATTTATGCTTTTCCATTCCTCATAGCCTTCAAGGCTATTATCATGTACCTTCCTCCACGTCTGAGGTTTGCAACCTTCTGAGTTTCCTTGGTACCTGTCTAAGGGTTGGGAAAACAAAACGTGAGTGACAACTCAGTAAGCAAGCATTTTATCTTTAGGGCAAGGCTTCTTGAAAACCTTTTTCATAAACATCGGGAATACCTTGTTCCATGAGGACATGTATATGTCCTAAAAAAAATTATCATGAAATTCCATGTTCTTGAGGACAATTCTATGTCCTTGAACGTCTTCACAAAGCATTCATTCTTAACATCATTTACAAGCCACGCTTGGGCTTGTTTAGGCAAAACATATACATTTTACCTTTCATGATGAGTTCCCTTTAATCTTATATAAACATTTTTAATGTTCATAACCATTACATGAAATCAATCGGTTGCCAGTGGACATTTTCCGTCCAAAACAACATAAATACTTAGGCAACGGAGACATCTCATGTCTCAAAACATCATTAACATAAACCATCATAAAATTCTTTAGCCAAGAGACATTTTATGTCTCATAACATCATTCACATAAGCGATCATAAAATCCTTTAGCCAAGAGACATTTCATGTCTAAAAACATCATTCACATAAGCCATCATAAAATCAAGAGACATTTCATATCTCAAAACATCTTTTACATAACCTTATTGGCAGTGGACATTCATATATCCTTAAACATCAATCACATAAGCCTTTCTCGGCAAAGGACATTTTTATGTCCAAAAACATTCTTTATTTAGGCTCTCTTACAAATGAACATAAATCCTTTTCATAATTCCCCGTCTTGGGGCTTGTTTATAGCAAACAAGGAAAACAAAATACGTAAACCATTTTCATAAATGCATTTGCATAAACACATTTCCTTTAATTCTTGTTATTTACACTTTTGTGTAAAACACCCTTTCTTTTAGGGTAACCATTTCATAAAAATCCCTTTAGGATACTTTCATAAAATCATATTTTCATGACCCAATCTTTGGGCTTTACAGAAATAAAACATAAGCAAATGCATTTCTCTCCATCCAGTAGTGACACTTAGCAAGTGATCATGCTACCTTTCGGAAGAGAATCCTTAATAACACGCTAGCCCAGCGGCTGTTTATTCATCCTGCTCCCATCTCAGGGAGGGCGCCGCTGGTACTCCTGCCATCCCTTAGCGACTTGGCCTTATGTAGAGTGGGCCTCGGTCATCCCAACCGTGCTCTACAACCAGCCTATTCCTTGTACCGGTGCACCGTACGTTATCCTGACGAACCGCAGTCCGCTTTGGTTTGAAGAACCACAAGCCGCAACCCATGTTCTTTTAAACCGGGATCACAGACCGTAGCCTACATCCATATGCACAAAAATCTTAGACCGAAGTCTATATTTAAGAATAATTTTCAAAATCACATCACAGACCGCAGTCCGTGTCAACTTGTAAGTGAGCGCACCCCACTTTAACAAGTTGTTATTTGAAATCTACTTTTAGGATGACCTTCCTTAAATTCCTTTAGAATCACTTTGAGTAAAATATTTTGGTAAATATTTGAAATGTTTGAGAAATAATACATTTTAAAATCCTTTTAATAAAAGAATTTCAAATCCTTTGGATTTACATAAATAAATCATATTTTTCTCTAATATTTTCTTGGTTTCTATTTCAGGACCTTTTGTTTACAAAAGTTATGCAATTTTTCTATCCCCTTGTTCATAACCTAAAAATTTAATAATTGTCCACATATCAATCATTTTCTTACATAAAAGAAAATTGCATAGTCTTTTGCATGCCATCAAGCAACCTGAAATCAAACCATTTTATGAAATCAATCATAGGAGGTTGGTCATCCATAAATCCCTTTTTAACACATCCGTATAAACATTTTTCCAACATTTTTAATATAGATTTCCTTATCTAAAGGAAATCAAAACTTTTCGAACATCATTTCAAAACATATGGACTATGTCCAAAACATCATTTATTATTTAATTATCTTGACCTAGTATAACAAATCTTTTTCATCATTGTTTATCACGAGTTATTCTAAAAATAACTCAAAAATCATTTACAATCAATATTTTGTGAAAAAGGATAAAATTCCCTTTTTCTTATAAAACGCTGTTGAACAATATCATATAGAATTTACTTCCTTAAAAGCAAATTCTTAAAACCATCGATATCAAACATGAAATCCTTAAAACAACATTAACATGGAGAACTTGCTTACTCATAAGCAAAATTTCTCAATTCCATTAACATGAAGCATTCCCATCCTTGGCAACACTTAGGATAAATTATTTATCTTAAAAAGTGTCGCTTGCCTCCCATGAAGCAACCTCAAGACTTTTCATTAAAGTCATCATTTTTTAAAACTTATGACTTTGCATTAAAGTTGTCATATTCAAAACTTGTGCTTGCCCATTTCAATAAAACATAAGCATAAACATAGACATTTCAATCATATCAATCACATAGAAAGAAAATGACATTTTAGAAAGTTTGCTTGCTTACCTGAAATCGTCATAATCCCTTTTCCTTCCATTCTTTTCCTTGCCTACATGAACATAATATGGTTTTTCATATATTTCTTGTCATTGCATTCCATTTAATTTTCCAACCCATTTTCATTAACATATATCCTTCATTTGTCTTCTAAGTCATTAAACATAAATAGCACATTTTTATGCATTTCATTGGCTAATACATAACATATATAACCCCATAAATAGGGTATCCATTCAACCATATAAAATGCATCCATTGACTATCATACATAGGTTCATTAACCTTCATTTAACCACCTTTTACATTTTTTCCAAAATTCATACATCGGTGCCCGTTCCGAGCGCCCGTTATGACCTTAGGCTTCATTACATAATTCCAAAATTTGAAATTAACCTCATGAAGTGCTAAAAAGATATATATTCTTGAAATATATCATATTTTCATGCATTTTTTCACAAAAGTAAATTTCACAAGTTATTGATCACCCTTGCATATCTGTTCTTTCATATATGCCCATTAGGCAACATATACATAATGGATTTCATAAACTTTTCTAAGTCAGAGGTTTAATCCATATTTCAGTGGTTTAATTACCCTTAATTACCTCTGCATTTAAGGTATTTTTATGAGGTTTAAATCCATGTTCCATAGGTTTCCAAAACAGTTAGTTTGGAACCCACTTTTCACCCGTTTAACGAGTCTTTTGACACATAACCTTAGGTCATTATATAAATCCGAAATTTCAGCATATAATCTCAATTTTCTTGATCCATATTTAATTATTTAACACATAAATCAATTTTTATCATTTATACATAGGTTTCATATTTCTTTTTGATTTTTTTCTAAAACTAACCGTATATGCTGAAATCAGGCGTGCTGAAATCTTAAAATCTTGAATTAATATCAAATCAAGTATTTTTGATTTTAAATTTATAAAATAATTTAATAACTTCATCAATTAACTTTCATAAATATTTCAACACGAAATATTGACATTACATATTTATTTGGGGATTTTTACCTTGCTGAACAGTAAACTCCATTTCCAGTCAGCCTGAATGACGTTATTTATGGGGTCTATTTTCACCCATCAAAACCTCATTTTTAATTTGTTTCTGTGATCCCAAATATTTCTTGTATATCCTGTAAAATTTTCAGCCCGAAAATACTTGTAGAAAAATTACTAAAAATCATTTTCTACAGATGATCCTGTAACCCGTTTTACCCTGTTTGGGCTAATATTCACAGATTTTTAATTTTCAACATAAATATCATTTTATGATAAAAATTGGGTCGTTTCTTAATCATACCATGAGGATGTTTTTAAAAAATTTCATGCCAAAATTCATCCATTTACTGTTCCGACCATAATTTAGTTTTCAGCATCATTTACTTTCCAGATTTGATGCATAAAAATCAAATAATCATATACTTACTTGAGCAAATGAGCAATCTCTCCTTTTCCCCCTTATTTTCCCTTGGTTTTCTCTTCTCCTTTGCTGGAAAAATTCGTGGCTTGCTGTTGCTTGGAGAAGAAGAATTTCCAACACTTGGAAATTTCCAAAAACCCTCTCTCTCTAATGTGAACGAGCATGCCTTTGTAGGGTGGACTTTCTCCAAATGTGGGCCCCACTTGCTGGGCATTTTCCACACCCATTCACTACTCCCTTATCCCTCTTATGTGGTGGTGAATTTACAGCCACAAAAATTGCATTTTTCCATTTACCAAAATCCACAAACTCTGCATCATTTGACCGAATTCTGCATTCCATTTCCACCGTCACTTTCTGCTGCCCATTTTCTGATTTTTCTCCCATTTTTAAAACACAATTTTGAGGGTAAATTATACACCTAATCACCCCTCAATTCATGTATTAATTTGGTGTTAAAAAAATTAAGAAAAACTATTATAGCAGCATCAAACATGGGATGTCATTTGCATACATAAGCTGTCCATTTTTCCACTTTTAATGGAAGCTGCAAATTACGAATTTCCTTGGATTTTTTTCACATAATTAAATGCTTATTTATGCATCCCAACATGTTAGCTATTCATATACATCATTTATAAAATAAAAATTGCTCAAAAATCCAACAATATCATCACTTGGACGTCCATGTCTTGGCCACCTTGCCTATGCTTTCATAGCTTCATCATTTCATGCATTAAATGGATGGATAATTCATGGGATTATGTGTTTTATTTAAATACATAATTTCCACCAAAAATCTCTGCAATGGACACCTCACCCTACTTTTTGCATCAAGCATTTATGTATGGTACTCCATCATTAATGCTTTGGTGCTTTTGAGGTGCATAAGTCAAACTTGCCCACCTTTTTCAATGCAGGCATTTTCTCAATATTTCATGCATAATCCAATCCATTCAAAATAAACATCTCATAATTTCATTAAACCCTTTCAAATTTCATCTCAATCCGAGTTTCCTAGCTCCCATTATAGTCGTGTAAAGTTAACGGTTGAAATGAACATATACTTAAAAAAATTCATAATTCTCATTTCATCAAGAATTTTTGTAATCTTTTCATTCCATAATACCAAGCCTAATATTAACAATCTTCATTTCAAATTTCACTTGAATCCGCCTTTTAGGCGTGAAGTTATGTATTTTTCAATATTTTCCTTCACACTTGACAATTTCCATCTTTATTTCCATAATTCATTTTAAATCATGGAAAATAATTTTTCATGACGTAATTGCACATTTAAATCATAAATAATTCATTCTAAACCCATTGTCTCATTTAGGCTCAAAATGCTTAATCACATCATTAATGCTAACTCATAACCCTAATTGCCATAATTAGAAAAAATCATAAAATACCTTCATAATTCCATAATTCATAAATAATCATCAAATACATGTTCAATGCATACATATGGCTTACTTGGGTTAGGGTTTCACAATTCGACAGAGAGAGAAATAAACGGTTCCTTTTATAGAGGAGGGTCGTACTCGAGGATTTATAGAGCCACCTAAACCTATTCCTCGTCTTGGTGAGGTTATGATTCATGTAGATAGAAGCATGGGTAATTTGTTTTCACTTGGAGCACCATTACGATATCTTGAACCAATGGCAGATGAAGAAGAAGATGATGATGAAAGTGAAAGCAGCAGTGATAGTAGTGATGATAATAATGATGGTGAAGGAGAGAACAATCATGCTAGGTTAGACACTAGCACTATTACAGAGGAACCTAGCGAAATGTCGCCTAGGCATAGGCGTCATCGTTACTTCATGAGGAGAGTGGGGAGATGATGAATTTTCTTTGTTTTTTGAAAGTTCAATATGTATAATTATATGATGTGGATGCTTTGTTATGATGTGATATGTATATATATATATATATATAAGTGTGATATATGTAACATATGGTGTGATGTTAGAAACTATGGTTTAAGGAATGTATGATAGTAGATGTTTATTAATGTAAATAATATGAAATGAATGAATGGTTATGAATGTTTATGATAATGAATGTGCCAATTGATGTTTAGCTGGGTGCTAATGATATATATATATATGATTATCTAACCATAATTATAAATGAAAGATTATGTGCTTTTTATATATTCAGAAAAATATTATGGTGGAAACAAGATCAGGAAGAAAAATAAATAAAGGAAAGGAAGTTGCTCAAGAGGTCTCCAGCCAACATGAGGTTGGAGAGACTAGCAGACCAAAAAGGCCGGAACCTAAATCCAGTAGGGAAAGTTCAAGAACTCGGCAAAGACGAGAAAATGTAAGTCTAGAACAAAATGTAGGAGAAGAATATGAGTCAAGACAGGCTCGACTCATAGAAGAAAGGGTAGCTGCAGCAGTAAAGGAAGCAATGCAGAAGGCTGCTCGTGATTAGGCAGCACAAACCGCATACATTATTCAAGGTTTATGGGAAAGGACACAACAGGCCCAGCTGGGCAGTACAAAAAGAGATAGAGCCATTCCGACGGCTGGCCCGACTCCCACGACAGCACCTACAGAAGATGAAAATCAGTTAATGGAAGCAGATAGAAAGGCGATCAATGCATTCTTGGCTCAGTGACCCCCAAAATTTTCAGGAGAACCTGATTCGGTACAGGCTGAACAGTGGATAACTGAGATTAAGAAATTATTCAAAATCTCTCCATGTAATGATCGACAGAAGGTATTGTGCGCAACACATTTATTGATCAAAGACGCACATGAATGGTGGGAAACAATGTTATTCACAATGCCATGACCAGAAGAGGTGTCCTGGCCGACATTTGTTGAGGAATTCAACAAAGAATACCTTCCTGTTGGATTACAAAGTCAGAAAGTGATGGAATTTGAAAGGCTTTATCAAGGGAGGATTCTGTCACTGAATATGCTACCAAGTTTAATGCCCTAGTTAGGTATGTGCCGTGAATTGCCAATGTGCCAGACAATAAGGCACAAAGGTTCCAGCAAGGACTAAGGTCGTACCTTAGAGAAAGCCTCGCACCTTTGTTAATTAAGGATTATGCTTCATGTCTTGAGAGGGCAAGAGCATTGGAAATTGAGACGCTAAGAACACAGGCACTAAGACTTGGGTAAAAAATGTTCAGTTTTGGAACAAAGAAAACTGAACCGGGAAAAGAAAGGGGTGAGAAGGGAAATGTGAAGCCCCAAAGAAGAAACTCCCGCCTTTCTGCAGAAAATGTCAAAGGCGACGTGCAGGCAAGTGTTTAAAAGGATCAAACCGGTGCTATAAATATGGGCAAGCAAGCCATATAGCCAAGGAATGCAGAACGGGTGAAGTAAAGGTCATTAAATATTATATTTATGACCAAACAGGACATATTGCTCCAAATTGTTCAAATAAGGCACAAACGTTGCAAGGACGTGGAAGACCTGCACTACTCAGGATACCCGGAACAACGAATAAGTAGGGAACTACCAAGAATCTGGTACATGTGCATGCTTTGACTCAGACGGAGTCTCAGGAATAAGAAGAAAATGTGGTCACAGGTATGGTTTATATTTTAGAAAATTCGGCAGTTGCTTTGTTTGATTCTGGTGCTAGTCACTCCTTCATAACATGCCGATATGTGGCCACCCATGCACTACTGATAGAGGAAACCAAGGAGATAATCCATGTAGAATCCCCTGTGTATAGATTAGCCAGTACTAGCCAAGTATGCAAAGCATGTCCAATTCGGATAGGATCATTGATTTTAGAAGCCAACTTAATCCTATTACCTATGACGGAATTTGATATAATATTGGGTATGGATTGGCTGAGTCAATGGGGAGCTACGATTGATTGTAAAAATAAGAAAGTTCCATTGGAAGCAGCTCTAGAAAAAGAAATAATCATTAGAAGGCTAAGACAGCCTGAAAATTCTACGATATTAATATCGTCCATGAAAGCGGTCAAAATGATCCGCCAAAGTTGCCAAGCTTATCTGGTATCAGTTAATGCTAGGAAAAATGTATGATTTATTCTTGAAAATCTAAAAGTTTTGAAATTCTTACATTAAAAGGGTTTTAAGGTATGTTGTTTCTCAAACATTTCAAATATTTACCAAAATATTTTACTCAAAATGTTTCTAACAAAATTTAAGGAAGATCATCCTAAAAATAGATTTCAAATGACAACTTGTTAAAGTGGGTGTGCTCGCTTACAAGTTGACATGGACTGCGGTCTATGATGTGTTTTTGAAAATGATTTTTAAAGATATAGACTTCGGTCTAAGATTTTTGTGAGTATGGATGCAGGCTGTGGTCTGTGATCCTGATTTAAAAGGACATGGGCTGCGGTCTATGGTTCTTCAAACCAAACGGACTGCGGTCCATCATAATAATGTACGGTGCACCAGTACAAGGAACAGGCAGGATGTAGAGCATGGTTGGGATGATCAAGACGCACTCTACATAAGGCCAAGTTGCTAAGGGATGACAGGAGTGCCAGCAGCGCCCTCCCTGAGATGGGAGTAGGATAAATAAACAGCTGCCTGGCTAGCGTGCTGTTAAGGATTCTCTTCCAAAAGGTAGCATGATCACTTGCTAAGTGTCACTACTGGATGGGGAGAAATGTGTTTATATACGTTTTGCATGAATGTCCATTGCCAAAGGAAGCTATGTAAAAAATATTTTGAGACATTAAACGTCTCTTAGTTAAAGGATTTTAGGATGAAAAACATTTTTGGACATAAAAATGTCCTTTGCCGAGAAATGCTTATGTGAAAGATGATTTAGGACATGAGAATGTCCTCCTTTGCCAAAGAAATTATAAGAAAAATATTTTGGGCGTACTACATCCACTGGCAAAAGATGATTTTATGTAAAGGTCTTAGAGCATTAGAAATGTTCACTCAAGACAAAAAAAATTAATTAATTATAAAGGGTAAAACATATATGTTTTGCTTTAACAAGCTCTAACGTGGCTTGTAAATGATTTTAAGAATGAATATTTTATGATAATGTTCAAGAACATAAAATTGTCCTCATGAACAAAGGATTTCATGATAATGTTTTAGGACATGTAAATGTCCTCAAGAAAAAGGTAATCAAGATGTTTAATGAAATGATTATCAAGGAAGTCTTGCCCTAAAAGATAAAATGCTTGCTTACTGAGTTGTCACTCACGTTTTGTTTTTCCAAACCTTAGATAGGTACCGAAAAACTCAAGAGGATGCAAATTTAAGCAATAAAGGAAAGGTACGTGATGGTAGTCATGTGGGCTATAAGGAATGGAATGTGATAGCCTGATTAAAGATCCAAGGTATGTTGATGTATATGTGAACTTATGTAGAATTATAAATTCTAGGTGATCCAATACTTGTTTGGATGTATGTATGAAATATAAATGTTATTGTAGAAAAGCAAGATGAATGTTATGAAAGAATTATGAGATGTAAAACATGATGATTTAGTCAAGGAAACTTTCATTGTAGAAAAGTAGGATGAGATGCTATGAAATAGAATTTGAAATTTTATTATAAGTGTATCGCCACTTGTTTGATGAATGATGTGAAATGTAAAGATATGAACGATGATAAACGGAAAAAAAAATTTTGACGAGTTCCAATTAAAAACCTGCTGTGTGATCAGGGCAACAATCCTGATTCACATTTACCAATCAATAAGGTCTTGAGGTAAGGAAGTGACGTCTCAGTTTAGGGCGCCACATATAACCAAGTAAAATATGCATTTTCTATTTTATAAAAATCCACAAAATCCATGCATTTATGCACCATGTTGCTGTCCACTATTTGCAACATCTATGAAGCTTCCTTTTCAACGACTTTTGCCATGAAATTCCATATTTTTAATTGCCCATTTACTTCACCTACGTGTTAGGCATCTTAGACATATTTTTTAGGATTTTAAAAAATCCAAATATCAAGCCTTATCCCCCCTTGGACGTCCCTTGGTGTGCCACCACACCTAAGCTCCATTTGAGCTAAGTTTAGGTTATTAAACCCACGTGTTTAAACCCTTGCTTTTCCATGGATTTGACCATTAAACAATGCTTAAAAATCCAGCTCAATCCATTCAAAAATTGACACCTTGCATAGCATTTAAATATGTCATTTTCAAAAAGCATTTTTATTAAATGCTATGGTAGTCTAGGGTACACAAAGTCAATGCTAGGTACCTTTTTCTAATTAACCACTTTCTCATGGTAATTAGTTTAATCAAATTCACTCATTCCATAGATTTCATAATTTTATTCCATCGTTTCAAATTTCATCTCAAATCGACGTTTCTACATCAAGTTATGCACCTATGAAATTATCCTTGGAGTGTGAGATTAAAAATAAATAATTATCACCTTAATCTCATCACTTGTGCCTTAATCCAATCCACTTATAGTGTTGAGCCCAAAATCATGAGCTTGCCTTTAAAATTTCATCTCATTTTGCCTTGTAGGCGTAAAGTTATGCATTTTTTATGATTTTTAACACAATTCCATAATTTCCATTTTAATCTCCATTAATTAAATCATGGAAATTTAAATAAATATTCATGCCACATTAGCATGTTCTAATCCTCATTAATCCCCTTTAGTCACCTAGACTCATATTGAGCTTTGGCAATTAATCTTAATCACCATTCTTAATTGTAAATCCTATTTGTAAAAATTCATAAATTCATGAAAATCATCCAAAATTCAATCAATTCACACATAAATCATAATTACACTTTAAATGTAATTATATGAGTCCTACTTGGGTCTGGGTATCACAATTCTCCCTCCTTAAAATAGGTTTCGTCCCGAAACCGTTCACTTTTGGAATAGATGGGAGTACTTCTTTTCAACCTTTTCCTTTAATTCTCAAGTAATCTTGCTTTCAGAGTATTGGTTTCATTGAGCCTCAACATATTTACATTCTCTATTCCAAAGTTTCTGTACTTTATGATCTAGGATCCTTATCATAATCAATCACATCCTCCATACTTAGTTAATCTTAGCTAACTTGCGTACAGGGAATTCCATCTGTATTATTTTGTTGGTTTTCTCTACAGGTAGTGCATGCGTGATAACATATTGGCAAGCCATGAATGAATGGTTATTACTAAATTCTAGCAAAGTCATTGCCAAACTTTCTAAAATTTAATTCATATTTGTAACCACCTCATTCTTTTGCTCCTATGACTCCATTTGAGTTAGGGCATGCACGTATACCGGGTTCGTAGAGGTAACCTGTCGGTTAGCTACTCCGGTTATGTGAAACCGTGAACTACATAGGATTCATGTGTGATTTGATTGAATTATGAATAATTTATTTGATATTTTGATGAATTGTTGCAATTAGGTCAGTGGTTATGAAAGATGACTAAATTAATCATTATAAGTCAATGCGGGTTAATATGATTAAAGTAGCCTAATGAGGATGGAAAAGTATTAGTGTACCATGAAAAAAATAATTAATTTCCTATGAAACCCAACCTATGTAGAACCCATATGTATGCATTGATCATGTATATGACATTTATATGTGTAATTATTGAATTTTGAATGATTATGTGATTTTGCTAATTTTTGCAATTAGGGTTAAGGATTAGCAATGATGCTTTGAGTAATCATTTTGAACTAATATGGGACAATGGGATTAGAGTGAATTTTTATTGATTGAAATGTGCAAATACATCATGGATAATTATTTTAATTTATTTAATATGAATTATGAGCATTTGAATGGTAATTGACAAGTTTAGTAGAAAAACACTAGAAAATTCATAACTCAACGCTTGTAAGGCAGATTCAAGTGAAATTTGAGATGGAAATTGATGATGTGGGGCTTGGTATTATGGGATTATTGGGTTATGAAAATCCTTGATGAACTTAATGTAATTATTTATTGTTCATTTCTCAAATCCAACCGTTAACTTCAAACGGCTATAACTTAAACTAGGAAAATCGGATTGAGATGAAATTTGAAATGGTTGAATGAAATTATGAGATTGAAATTTTGGATGGTTTATATTAAGCATAACAATTTGGGAAAATAAATGCATTGAAAAAGGTGAGCATGGTTGACTATTGAACCTCTAAAGTACCATTCATTAAATACTAGACTACATGGAATAAATGCATGATTTTAATGGAAAATTAGGTGTCAAATGCAGCTCATTTTCAGGGTATTTTATGCATTTATATACAATAAAAAATGCAAGAATTATCCAGCAAAGGACGTCCACATTATGAAGCTACAAAGTGCTCAAAATGAGCATAGGCTATGTGTCAAGGTAGGGACGTCCAAGGGGCTGTTATTACTGGTTATTTTAATTTTAATTTTATAAAATATGCACACATGTAGCTGACATGTAGGGACACAAGAATGTGCATTTAATCATGCAAAATTCCCTACAAAAAATTATGAAATGCAGCTGCCATGAGGGGTGAAAAATGTGGACAACATAGTGTGGATTTTGGACGTGCATGATGTGCTGATTGTTGCCATTTTTGCTAATTTTTTCATGCCAAATTAATGCATGAATTAAAGGATAATTATGGGTATGACTTACCCTTAAAATGAGATTATTAAAAAAATGAAAAAAAAATCTGGAAAAATGAAGGCAGAAATGGACGTAATTTGCTAGACAGGTGGATGGTCTTGATGGAGCAGATTTTTGGCATTAATAGAAATGGTAAAAAATTATTTTACTAGGCTGTGAATTAACCAGAAAATAATAGGGATAAACATACATTAAATGGGTGTGGAAAAACACAGCAAAAGTGGGGCCCACAGCTGGATAAATCCAGCTTTATAAAAGCAATACTCGGTCACACGAGTTGAAGCTTGGAATTTTTTCTAAGTACTCAACTCCATCTCCCCAAGAACAGCCCTCACATCCAGCCCTAACCCAGCCAAGAAGGAAGAAAATAGAAGGGAAAAAGATGGGAAAAAGAAGGGAAAAAGGGAGAAGAAATCCATTTCAAGTGATTAGGGTTTGGTGCTCATCAATCAAGTAAGTTCGTGTGTTGATTTGAGCTTTCCATCTTGAGTTTTAAACTCCAAAATTTTGATATGAAATTGATGCTTAAAGACTCCTTAAAATGATTCAACATTCCCTTTGATCATATATGGAATGGGTATTAAGCTATATGATTGAATTTTCATGTTTTAGATGGTGGAAATGAAGTTTAGGATAGGTTATGAATTGAAAACCCAACTTGATGAATTCTAAATTTAAATGAAAAGTTTATGTTTTGGATTGATAATCTTTTTAACTTATGAATTATTTTTTAATGAAAAACATATGTTGATTTAAGCTTAAGAAATGAATTTTTAGAAAATATGGAATGCAAAGTGACGTATATGACCCGATTTCTTCATTTTGATGCTAAAAATGGTATGGAAATGGGATTGCATGATTTATGGAATCTATGTAGGGTAAAATAACCTATAATTAGGATACTATTGACGCCCAAAAGGATTTGGGAAGATAAGCCCCAAATCTGATTTTGTTGATTTTATGAAAGTATGTCTAAATGGAGTGGAAACGGGACCTGAAACGGGTAAACAAGTTGCTATTTTGAGATGAATTTATTTATGAATGTTAACTATGTGTTACTACCCTAGATTTGAATTAATAAAAGTGGGATTAATTGCTGAAAATTCAGATTTATAAAACTGCTGAGGGTTATGTGTCAAAAGACACGTTAAACATGTGAAAAATGGGTTCCAAAGTTTCTTTTTTTGAAACCTATGGTTAGTGGATTTAAATTCCGTAAAAATACCCTAAATGAAGTGGTAATTAAGGATAATTATCATGCTGCAATGTGGATTAAATTTCTGTCTTAGGAAATTTTACGAAATATATTATGTATGTGTTGTCAAATGGGCATATGTGAAACGATAGATATGTATGGGTGATAAATGACATGTGTAATGTGATTTTGTGAAAAAATGCATGAATATATGGTGAGTTTCATGATTATATATCTTTTTAGATTGCATGATGTTAATTTCAAATTTTGGAATTAATTAATGAACCTAAGGCGACAACGTGTGCTAACAATGACCACCGATGTATGAATTTTGGAAAATGAGTGAAAAATGGTAAATGAAGGTTAATGAACCTATAAATGATAATTATTTGATGAATTTTATATGGTTGAACGTTTACCCTACTTATGGGATTATATATGTTATGTGTTAATCGATGAAATGTGCAAATATGTGCTATATATGTGTCCATTGACTTGAGAAGTCAAATGAATGATATATGTTAACGAAATTGGTTTAGAAAACTAAGAGGAATGCAAGCAAAAGGAATATATGAAAAATTATATTATTCTCATGTAGGCAAGGGCAAAGAAAAAGCTAAGTTGGAAAGATAAGGAAACACAGGTAAACAACCAAATTTTCTAAATGATTTTTGCTTTTCTAAATTGCTTTAAATAAATGGGATTTTTTTACTAACTGTTTGATATAAATATTGAAAATGTTTTAGAAGTATTTAAGGATGGCCATTTCTTAGTTAAAGATGTATTAAAATGTTGTTTTTATGTCAATGTGGTATTATGAAATTTTCTTTGTTAAATGTTATGAAAAAATGATGTGATTCCAAGTTTATGAATGAAAAATCATGCTAGCATGTCAAAGATGATTTTATGAAAGTTCATGTGCACAAGGTACTAGGTCTACCTGAAAGGTATAAGCGGACCGATTGTCCCCCTTTGGTGTGGGCAAGTCGCTAAGATAAGCTCAAGGCCGGGGGCGCCCTCTCTGAAATGGGAGATGATAAGGACGAATGGTCGCCTAACTAGCTTCCATCCTAAGAGAAATATGAAGGATATGTTCATGGTTTTACATTGCATTATGCATGTTGTACTTGCGATGGGTACAAGATTTATGTTTTCAAGATATACCTTTTGAAGAGGTATAAGTTGCTTTCTAAGATGATTTTAAATGCAAAATATTGCCTGAAATGATTTTCCTGTGAAATATAAATAGCTTGCTTATTGAGTTTCGACTCACGTTTTCATTTTTCAAACTTAAAGACAGGTGAAGGAAAGAGCATGGCAAAGGAGCAAGTGCTTATTTGAATGTTTTATGTAGATGACTATGGTTAATACATGCAGTGACATTTGATTTATGAGAATGATGAAATGTTTTTGAACATCATGCTATGTTATGTAATGAATGGTTGAAAATGACCTAGTTATGCATAAGGTGAAAATATGAGGAAATTAAACTCTTATGAGAATTTATTTAATTGGATAAATATCCGTTACTGATCACGTTTACCAATCAATACGATCCTGAGGTAAGGCTCAGGTTCTGATGCTCGGGTTTGGAGTGCCACATTTCCATAATATGATTAATGGAAATTAGAAGGCTAATTATAGAGCCAAGTTGGAGAATGTTAGAAAATTCACAACTTGATGCCTATAAGGCGGATTAAGATGAAAATTGAGAGGGAAGCACATAATTTCGTGCTTAATCTTATGAGAAGGTTAGATTATGAAAATTTTGATGATAATTGATCATCAGCGTCCAAAATCCAAGGATGACTTCAAATGATCATAACTTGAGCTAGAAAAGTTGAATTCAGATGAAATTTGAAATGGACGGTTAAAATTATGAGATAAAGGCTATGAAAGGATTTGATCAAGCTAATGATGATGGGATTAAGCCTGCATAAAAATGGGATTACTTCTTTTAACTTTTGCACCCCTTAAAGTAACAGGCATTTTATGTTAAAGTTAAAGTGATTAAGTAAAAAATAATTAAATGCATAAATGATGTGTCAAAAGGGGATAATTGCAGGGTATTTTATGAATTACTAAAAATGGAAAGATCCATGAAAATATCTTATGAATAAATGCTAGTTTAAGCAGTTAATACATTAGCTCAAGGGAGGTTAGATAGGTGGCACACATGGGATGTCCAAGGCAGCTCTAACTTGGATTTTTGTGAATTTTTTCATATAAAATGTGGCACCCCAAACCGAGATGTCACATCCTTATCTCAAGACCGTGTTGATTAGTAAATGTGAAACAGGATTGTTGCCCTGATCACACGGTGGGTTCTTTATTGGATCTCGTCCAAATTTTATTTATTTATCATCGTTCAGCTCAGTCCACACTACATCTTTTATCATACAAGCACTAATACACTTGTAACAAATTTCTTATTTCTTTCATAGCATCTTATCATATTTTCCTACAATGAAAGTCATCTTGACTTAATTATAACATTTACATTCCATACATACATACATTTAATCATTGGTACACATAGAACTTAAAATTTAAATTAAGTTCACATACACATCATCATACCTTAGAACTTTAAATCATGTTATCCCATTCCTTATAGCCTACATGGCTATCATCACATACCTTCTCTTCTACTGCTTAAGTTTGCAATCTCTTGAGTTTTCCGGTACCTGTCTAAGGTTTGGGAAAACAAATCGTGAGTGATAACTCGGTTAGCAAGCATTTTATCGTTAGGGCAAGACTTCCTTGAAAACCCTTTTCATAAACATCTTGAACACCTTTTTCCTGAGGATATTTATATATCCTAAAATATTATCATGAAATCCTTTGTTCATAAGGACAATTCTATGTCCTTGAACATTTTCATAAAACATTGATTCTTAAAATCATTTACAAGCCACGTCTAGGCTTGTTAAGGCAAAACATACATGTTTTACCCTTCTTAAAATCACATAAGCCTTTCTTGACAAAGGACATTTTTATGTCCAAAAATATTTTTCATCATAAAATCCTTTAGCCCAGAGACATTTGATGTCTCAAAACATTTTCGACATAACTTTCTTGACAATGGACATTCACATGTCCCAAAACACATTCCATTAAAATACTTGGGTATTGGACATTCTCATGTCCATAAACACTTATCATTTAAATCCTTCAGAAATGGACATTCTTATGTCCAAAACCAAGTTTCACATAAATCCTTTTCATAATCACTGTCTTGGGGCTTGTTTATAACAAACAAGACATATAAAATACATAATCCATTTTTATAAATGCATTTGCATAAAAATATTTCCTTTCATTCCTATTATTTACACTTTTGTGTAAAACACCCTATTTTTAGGGTGATCATTTCATAAAAATCCTTTTAGGATAACTTTTCATAAAAATGCTTTCAAGTCCCAATCTTAGGACTTTTGAAAAGCAAAACATAAGCAAATGCACTTTTCCCCATCCAGTAGTGACACTTAGCAAGTGATCATTCTACCTTCTGGAAGAGAATCCTTAATAGCACGCTAGCTAGGCGGTTGTTCCTTTATCCTGCTCCCATCTCAGGGAGGGCGCCGCTGGCACTCCTGTCATCCCTTAGCGACTTGGCCTTATATAGAGTGGGCCCTGGTCATCCCGACCGTGCTCTACAACTGGCCTATTTATTGTACTGGTGCACCATACATCATCCTGACAGAATGTAGTTCGTTTGGTTTAAAGTATCACAAACCGCAGCCTGTGTCCTTTTAAACTGGGATCACAGACCTCAGTCTACATCCATAACTTGAAAACCATCACAAACCGAAGTCTGAGTCTTTTTAAAATAAATCATTTTGAAAAGAAACGTATCATAGACCGCAGTCCGTGTCAACTTGTAAGTGAGCGCACCCACTTTAACAAGTTATCATTTTAAATCCAGTTTTAGGATGACATTCCTTAAATTCTTTTAGAAGAATTTTGAGTAAAATATTTTGATAAACATTTGAAACGTTTGAGAAACAATACATTTTAAAATCCTTATAAAAGAACTTCAAAACTTTTGGATTTTCAAAAGTAAATCATATATTTTTTAACATTTTCTTGGTTTCAATTTCGGGGCCCTTTGCTCACAAAAGTTATGCAATTGTGCTACCCCTTCTCAACCACCCTAATAATCAAATTATTGTCCACCTATGTATTATACCTTCTTTACATAAGGGGGAGCTTGTATAATCTTTTGCATGCCATTTTAGCAACCCGAAATCAAACCATTTTATGAAAACAACATATGGGGTTGGTCATCCTTAAATCCCCTTCAACACATCCGTATAAATATTTTTCAAGACATTTTTAACATAGATTTCCTTATCTGGAGGAAATCAAAACTTTTTAAATATCATTTCAAAACATATGGACTATGTCCAAATCATTGTTTATATTTAATTATCATGATAAAGAAAAACCAATCTTTTTCATAAGTCAAATCCCATTTTACATTTCTTTCATAAATATAAGTGTTTATCATAACATATCATAAGTGTAAATTCAAAACTTATTTACAAACAATGCTTTGTGAAAAAGAGTAAAATTCTCTTTTTCTTATAAAATATTTTTGAAACAACATCGTAAAGAACTTGCTTGCTTATAAGCAAATTCTTAAAAACCATCGGCATAAAACATAAAATTCTTTAAATTTATCATCATGGAGAACTTTCTTATTCATAAGCAAATTTCTCACTTCCATTAACATGAAGTATTGCCAACCCATGACAACACTTGTCATAAATTCTTTATCTTAAAAACATGTTCCTTGCTTCCCATGAAGCAAATCTTGAGGCTTTTCCTTAAAGTCATCCTTTTCCAAAACTTAAGGCTTTTCATTTAAGCCGTCATTTTCAAAACTTGTGGTTTTCCATTAAAGCCATCATTTTTAAAACTTGTGTTTACCCATTCGACAAAACAAAATCATAAACATTACAATCTCATATCATCAAATAACAAAAAAACAGTAATTTTAGAAAGTTCTCTTGCTTACCTAAGATTGCCATAATCCCTTTCTTCAATTATTTTCCTTGCCTTTGCCTAGATAAATGAAAATAAAATTTCATTTATTTGCATCATCTTCAAATACTTATATTCCTTAGGTTTTCCAACCCACATAAATCCATTTGGATCTGCATTACATTAACTAAACCCACTTGTTCTTCAAGTCGGGTAGTCATACTTAGCAACATAGCCTATACATATCAATCATCCATTTATTCATTTTAATACCCTTATGTAGGGTAAACTTACATACATGTAATAAACCTTCATTAAATCATTATTTGGAAGTTCATTACATCCATTTATCATTTTTAACATATTTTTCATTTTTCATACATTGGTGCTCATTATAAGCACTTAATTAAAAACTCAGACATCATATAATAATCTCAAAATTTGAGATTATCATTATTTATCAAAACAGTAACCTAATCCACATATTTAATCACTTTTTCATGCATTTTTTCATTTTAACAACTCACATAATCCATATACCATTTATTCATGCTTGTCTCTTCATATACGTCCATTTCTGAACACATAGATCATGTGTTTCTTAAAAATTTTCAACACAACAACTTGAGTCCTTAATCAGCATGATTAAACCCCTTAATTAACACATAAATTAGGGTTTAATTTTTGGATTTTAATCCATTCATCTTAGGGTTCCAAAACAGTAACATTATAACCCGTTTTTCATCATTTCAACGCCTCTTTTGACACTTAATTCAAAACAGATTTCTAATCCATAATTTTTAGCAACTAATTATGCTTTTCTTAACCCAAATTTAGGGCATTAACACATACTTAAAATCCAAAATTCGTTTGCTTATGAAATAGCAACTTCCATATACATTTTGGATATCTATTTGACCCGTTTTGACGTGTCCAAACATATGCCCATAAAATCAGATTTAGGGCAATCATTTCAACCCACTTTTGTGATACTCAGACCCAAGTAAGGTTTATTTATATGCAATTGGCATATAAATATGAATCATGTATGATTTAGTAGAATTATGAATGATTTCCATTGCAATATTGATGATTTAATTGCAGTTAGGGTAAATGATTATGAATGATCAATATAAGACGATATGGGTCAATGTGATTAAAGAGGCTTAATGATGATTAGGAATGTGATTATATTGAGGATAATTACCTCATATATTATGGGTTAACTAATGGAGATTATGGTTTTAATTATGGATTAAAAGTAGCAAATGCTAGAAAATCCATAACTCAACGTCGGTAAGGCTGATTAAGATGAAAATTGAAAGGTAAGCACATAATTTTGTGCTTAATCTTATGAAAATAATGGATTATGAAAATAAGGATGGAATTTTTTATTTTTGGAAAAAATATCAATTTTTGGAACCCATTAACAGTAACCACGTCTCTGTGAATAGTAACTCAGATGAATAGTAACTACTACAGCGATTGCTACAGTAATTTGCTACAGTAACAGCATAATTTTGGAGAAAATTTGAGATTAATATTTAAATATAAGGATGGAAATTTTGAGGAACCTATGGATAAAAATATCCATATAAAGAAATAATGCCCAAATATTATAGAGCATGCATGGGAAGCACCTTGAATAGAAAAAATAAAATTATCAATTTTCCTTGAATAAGAAATGGAAAAGAGAAGGTCGAAGACACCCACTGAGAAGGTAAGCAAGTTATATGTTTTGCAAATTATTTCCAAAATGCTTGAAATTGTTTGCAAGTTGCTTTATGAAATTTATTTAAGGTTGGCCATACCTATAACTGCTTTACATGAACTGAAGTTCGTTTGTTAAATTATTTATTAAATGGTTTTTATGAAATTATGATTTGCAAATGGCATGTCGGCATGTGTATGTAAATGAGCATGTGCATGAGGAATAAGCCTTAGTCGAGGTAGTAAGCGGACCGGATGTCCCCCTCGCTATTGCCGAGTCGCTTAATAGGCCTAGGTCGGCGGCGACCTCCCTGAAATGGGAGCATGTATGGGATGGGAGCCTAGCTAGCATCGCATCCAAAGGAATGTCATGAATGCTATGTATGCATTGCATTTGCATTTTATAAAATGCATGAAAATGATTGAAAAATTATGTATGACTTGCTTACTGAGTATTATTACTCACCCATGCTTTTTCAACAACAGATAGGAAATGATGATGAACGCAGCATGTTAAGTGTTATGTAGTTTTTGATATAAATGATGTATATGTAAATTTTATTTAAAGATAATGATGACAATTTTAAGATGGAAAAGAATATTTTTATTTCAATGAAAATGTTTATGGAACAGTTTTTTATCATAACTGTGTTATGTGAAATATATTTCAAATTGGATGAATGGTGAGAATTTTCCATGTGTTGATGATAAAAAAAATCTTATCGTGTGATCAGGGCAACAATCCTGAGTCACGTTTACCAATCAAAATGATCCTGGAGTAAGGCTTCTAGGCCCTCGATTCGGGGAGCCACAACAACTAACTTAATTGTAACCAAATAACATAGCTATGATTCAATGAATTCATATTCCCACCTATCTTAATCATCTCAAGGCAATATCAGCAACATCCACACCACTGTGGTCATTTACTACTTTGCTTAGTTTAGTTTAATTCAATTCTTTGAAACCAAATCTCATTTCTTTTACCAATTCACTTAGACAATTGAGAATTAAGGTGCTAATCCGTTTAACACAATCCTCGTGGGAATGATACTCTACTCACTCTTTATTACTTGATCGGCACGTATACTTGTGTTAAAATGAGCATTTAATTAGACATATACGCAGCTCGTCAAGTTTTTGGCGCCGTCGCCGGGGATTGGTTTAAACTTAGTACCTTACAATTTCAGTTGTCTTCTGTGAATGTGTATATATTATACATAGTTTTTCTTTTCTTTCTTTTTCTTTTGATACAATTCTATTTTAGGAGTCTTTGTTTTGCAATTTTCAATGGCTTCAAATGCTTATGACTGGCTAAATGCAGAATTTTCAACACCAAGCACCTACAGTTTCCATGGGTTTAATGACGCACTGACACACTTAGATCAATTCACAGGTTTTGATTATCAAATGTAGGGAATGGATAATTCTTATTCAACTTATTGCGATCTACAAGGAGGCAAAGGACATCTGTCAATCCATTGTGTGTATTATTCAGCGTCTGTGGGCTATTATGAGAATTCAAATGATACACAGGACTACCATGGAGACTTGCAATCAAGGAATATGATGTCTTTCAATTGTCCAACGCAAGAAATTGAGGAGCCATCACAATCTGAAAGCAAGCCATCTTTGGAAGACATATTCATGCAATTTATGCAACATCAGATGCAATTTAACGAGAACATGCAGAAGCAAGTGGAGCAATTGGCTACCACAATCCAATGCCGACATCAAGAAGAGTCTTTCAGTCATAAAGAAGAAATTTTAGAAGAAGACAAGCTGGAATAGGGCTGTACAGTCACTCCGAGAATTAATGAAGATACATCAATCGATGTGATAGTGCAACCTGTACCTCAATTCATTCTTGAACAATTGGCTGAGCCAATGGAAAGCCAAGAAGTAGAAGAGAAAATCGATGAAGAAATAGAGGTTGATATAGTGGAGAAAGTTGAAAATTATCATATCAACATGCCTCTAAGTTGTCTTCCTGAAATTCAGGTGCAACAATACTTAAATGATCAATGCAGAGCCTTGAAAAGCAGCATCTTGAAGCCATAATTTATTCAAGACCCTGAAAACCTTTTCTATAGTCTCTATGAAATTCATGAAAGAAGGCTAATTGATCCATTTGAAGAGGCTAAGAAGAGATCTAAACTTCCAGTGCACAATCCGCATGGAAGGAAGTTCAATAGAGCGGGAATTGACTAATCATAATGGGACGTCGGGCTGAAGACGATAAATTTAGCGCTGAATGAGAGGCAACCCATTACACTTTTTGATTTTGGTTTCAAGAATAAAGTGGTCATCTCCCAAGGCAAGGAAGGATAGGATTATCATGCTCAAATATGAACTTTCAATCCACTTTCAAGTTGATAAATGATGGAATTAAGGATTTTCAAGTTTATATTCATCATTCAAGACAAGACAATGCAGTTGGAGTGAGGTCCCAACCTCAATTTTTGGTGCCCGGCGCCAAGTTTCGCAAAAGAACATGTTCTAGCCAGTTGGGATCAGAGAAATGGCGCCTCGGCACCATGTTTTTCAAGGAAATAACATGTTACAACTTTTGAGTCAGCAAGTTGGCGCCTAGGCCTCAATTTTTGGCGACCCGGCACCACCCCCTGCCAGCATAAAAGAACATCAAAACATGAGTTTTCAGCATGCCAACTTCAACTGGCCATAACTTTTGATCCTGGAGGAGTTACGAGAGCTACCACATATCAACGGAAAAAATTTTTCAAGCCCGTCGACATGAAAACCATGGTTTGCTTAGTTGATATCATTTTTAATATCAAAATCCTCCATCTTTGCATATTTTGGGTCATTGAAGTTCTACGCAATTTATTTTACTGCTTTTAGTGAATCACCCATTTTGTTACTATAAATAAAAGGTGTGCAAGTGGGTGGTTTACATTTCTCATATAATTGCGGGCATGTGGATGTGTTTCTTATGGGTAAATTTTTGGTTCAAGCTGTTCCATTATTTTTTTCTGTGGCTAAGAGTTTAAAGTGGTGGGGGAGGAGTTTATAAACTGCACTTGTGATATCAATCATATGACTTGAAATTCGAGTTGGAGTTCTGAGAAGAGCTTCTATGGAATATATTTGGGGTGTAGAGTCCTGGACATTTGAGCTTGCATTGCCCCTTTCAATATTGTGCTGCTCGATTTCTTCCTTCTTCCTATTTGTGACGTAATTCTCAACCGCTCCCAACTAATGTGAGGCTGACCAACTTGGAGAATCTAATGGCAGCCCAAGATCGGTTTCTACAGTTGTCTAATCGAGCTATGGAGGCACACTTTCAAAGACTCATGGAGGACCGACAGATTGATATGAAGGCTTTACCACCATTCCCAACAACACCTCCTGAGTTCCAAGACTGTTTTGGTCAATTTTCACATCAACCTAGTGAAGAAAGTGAGCGCGACGACGACTCCTCTGCATCAGACGCCTAGGGGAGTACCTGTCCTTTCCATTTTATATTCCTTTTGTATTTAATTCTCAGTCTATGATCATGTAGGTTTCATATAGTTGCATGCATTGAGGACAATGCATCTCTCAAGTTTGGGGGAGTGTATAATTTTCGGTCGTAGTTTTGTTTTCCAAGTTTTGTTTAGATTGCATATCATGTCAAATTTTTCCTGTGAAAATTATCTTGTTTCAATCCATTTTGATGAAATATGTGCAAGGTCGAGAAAAACTTTGACTTGAAATTGAATTCATGAAAAATTGGCAATTCAGATTAAGGACTATGTGTGAAAGCAAGTAACAAGTAACATGTGAATGAATCATGAGAATCTCATAGTACATTGTTATAATTCAATTCTATGCTAATATTTTCAACTGAAATGATAAGAATTGAGTTAAACAAATGTGAACCATGTGCTTTAAGGGAATTAATGGTCTCGAAAATGGTAATACTTCACAAAAATTTTCTTGCATGTTTAGTATCCCTACCAAGTTATCTGTGAAACTCTAACCCATGTAGACCCATATGTCTGCATTAATCATGTATATGATGTTTATTTGTGAATTATGGAATTATGAAGGTATTTTATGATTTTGCTAATTATTGCAATTAGGGTTTTAGATTAGCAATAATGATGTGATTAATCATTTTGAGTTGAAATGAGACAATGGGATTAGAGCATATTGATGTTGATTTAAATATGCAAATATATCATGAAAAATCATTTTCCATTATTTAATATGCATTATGGGAATTATTATGGTAATTGACAAGTTTAATGGAAAAACATTGAAAAATTCATAATTCAACGCCTGTAAGGCGAATTCAGGTGAAATTTGAAATGGAAATTATTAATGTTGGGCTTGGTATTATGGAATAAATAGACTATGAAAATTTTTGATGAAACGAGAATTATGATTTATTGATCATATTCCAATTTCAACCGTTAACTTTAAACGGCTATAACGGGAGCTAGGAAACTCGGATTGAGATGAAATTTGAAACGGTTGAATGGAATGGTGAGATGTTTATTTTGAATGGCTTGGATTAAGTATGAAATATGGAGAAAATACCTGCAATGAAAAAGTAAGCATGGTTGACTAATGCTCCACATGAGTACATGACATTTAATGCTAGAGTACCAAGCATAAATACATGATGGAAATGGAATTTGAGGTGGAAATTGCAGACCATTTCTAGGGTATTTTGTGAAATTATTTGAAATGCATAAATGCATGAATTATCCAGCCATTTAATGCCCACCATGATGAAGCTATAAGAGCATTGCTAAGGTGGCAATAAGGGGACGTTCAAAGGGGCTGTTTGGTGCATATTTGTGATTTTTATATTTTTAAAATATACATATAAGTTGCTGAGATGAAAGTAAATGAGATGTGCAAGCAATAATGTAGATTTTCAGCAATAAAAAAATTGAAAAAAATAGGCACATACAACTGAAAACGTGGACAACTTATGGGGTTGGAAAATGTGATTTTATATGCTGAGTTGCTGCAATTTTTGCTAAATTTATTTACACCAAATTAATGTATGAATTAATGGGTAATTAAGTGTACAATTTACCCTTAAATTAGGGTTGAAAGAAAAATGAAAAATGGATGCGAAAAGGGGTAGCCATGGACGTGCAAGCTGAGATACATGGACAGTTTGAATTTTTGGAGCAGTTTTTTATTTTTGTAAATGGTAAAACCAGATTTTACTTGGCTGTAATTGTGCCACCACATAAGGTAGATAAGGGAGCATTTAAGTATGTGGAAACGCACCACCTAGTGGGGTCCACAGTTGGAAAAAAATTCCAGCTCTTATAAGGCATGCACGTCACTTGGAGGAGGGGTTGGAAATTGCTAAGTGTTGTGATTTTTCACCAAAGCTTCCACCAGCTGCTCACGTCCCATATACCCAGAAAAAAGAGGAAAGGAATCAAGGAGAAAAGAAGGAGAAATTGAGAAGAAAAGTATATCAAAGAATTAGGGTTTGGTTTAGCTCAAAACCAAGTAAGTATGTGTTTGGTTTTACATTGTTTAACTTGAGTTTTTAAACTCAAAACTTGGAAATGAAAAGGATGCTTAAAGGATCTATAAAATGGTGGTTTAATATGCTTTTGAATGAATATGGAATGGATATCAGGTTTATGAATGAATCTACAAGTTTAAGCTAATGAAAGTGAAGTTATGCATGTGTATTAAGTGGAAATTCCAAGTTGGAAAACCCTAAACCTCCAAGACAAGTTGCTGTTTTGGTTTGATACTATGATTAGGGCATGAATCATGTATTCATACAAAATATATGATGAGCTATGCTTAAATGATGAATTTTTGAAGTTATGGAATATCAACTGATGATTTTGACCTAATTCCTATGTTTATATGTTAAAAATGTTATGAAAATGGACTTGCATTTTTTGAGCATGTTATGTAGGTTAAAATACCCTAGGTTTAAGGTATTATAGATGCCCAAAACAATTTGGGAAAATAAGCCCTAAAACAGATTTTTATAGATTTTATGAAATATGGTAAACCGACGTGAAACGGGACTCAAAACATGTGGGTAACTTTCTGTTTTGGGAAATGTTAATGCATGGATGTTATATATGTGTTGAATACCTAAATATGGATTAGGAAAAATGGGTTTATTTGCTGAAATTTCGGAATTATATGACTGCATAGGGTTATGTGTCAAAAGACACGTTAAACGGGTGAAAAACGGGTTCTATGTTTTGGAAACCTATGTTGAATGGATTTAAATCCCATAAAAATAACCTCAATGAAGTGGTAATTAAGGGTATTTAAATCACTGAAAAATGGATTAAATTTTTGAGTTAGCAAATTTTATGAAATGCATTATGTCTATGTGTTAAATGAGCTTATGTGAAAGGATAAAGGTAAATGGGTGATGAATGACTTATGAAAATTGATTTTATGCAAAAATGCATCAAAATGAGATGAATTCCATGATTATACATCTTTTTTGAGTGTATGATGGTTTATTTCAAAATTTGAAATTTACTTAATGAAGCCTAAGGCAATAACATGTGTTAAAGCAAGCACCGTTGTGTGTGTTGTGGAAAAAATGGATAAATAGAAAAGTGAGCTCAATGAACCTATGAATGATGTGTATTAAATGAATTTTGTGTGATTAAAATGAATACCCAGTGTATGGGGTCATGCATGTTATGATATATGGTAGCCGAAGAAATGTGTATAAAATGAGCTATATATGTGTATGCTGACTTATGAAGTCAAATAAATGATGTATGTATATGGAATGGGTTGGAAAACTAAATGAAGTATGAGAAAAAAATATATATGAAGAATCATACAATTCTCATGTAGGCAAAGGCAAAGAAAAGTGGTAACGGAAAGCTAAGGAATTCATGTAAGCAAGCAAATTTTCTAAAGGATTTTTGTTTTTCTAAATTGTTTCCATAAATGCAATTCTTGCTTTAACTTGTTTGATGAAACTATAGAAATTATTTCTAATATGTTTAAGGATGACCATCCCTTAGCAAAATGATGTTGAAATGATGTTTTACTGCAAATGCAATGTTATGAAATCTTTCTCTTTTGTAAATGCTATGGAAAAATGATGTGATTCCATGTTTCTAATTGAAAAATCATGCTAGCATGTTAAAGATGAATTTATGCAAAAGTTCATGTGCACAGGTTACTAGGTCCACTTGAAGGGTATAAGCGGACCGATTGTCCCCCTTTAGTGTGGCCAATTCGCTTGAAACAGGCCTAAGGTCGACGGCGCCCTCTCTGAAATGGGCGTTAACATGACGGATGGTCGCCTGGCTAGCTTCCATCCTAAGGGAGAAATGGTATATATGTTCATGTTTTGATATGACATTATGTATATGGGACCCGTGATGGGTACAAGATTTCATGCTTTCAAGATATACCTTTAGACAAGAAATAAATTATTTTCCAAGATGATTTTAAATGCAAAAGGTTGCCTGAAATGATTTGCCTGTAAAATACAAATAGCTTGCTTATTGAGTTACGACTCACAAAGGCAAGTGAAGGACAGGTCATAGCAAAGGGGCAAGTGCCAGCTTAAGGAATTCATGGAAAAACTTTAGAAGTCTCATGTTATGGAACTTATGTGGAAAGAATGTAAACTGAAATTTTTTTATGGTGTTGATGACTATGATGTGTATATGTTGTGTCATCTAATTTAAGCACTTATTGAAATGTTGCTTGAACAACATATTGCTATGAAATGAATGGATTGAAATGACTTAGATATGTCTGAGATTGAAATTAAGAGAATTTTAATTGTTATGTGGATTCTATATGATCATAACTAATAGGATAAATATCTGATAACACCGCCGTGTGACAGGGTAACAATCCTGATCACATTTACCAATCAATACGATCCCGAGGTAAGGGCTAGGATGTGACGCTCGGTTTGGGGTGCCACAGAGCTTGGTATCAGAGCATGGATTGGTAAATAGGCTTGGAAAATTTCTAAGTATAGGAAATTGATGGAATATGATGAGATATGCATGATTACACATGAATATATATGATTACTCATAACGATGTGATGAATTAGATGTGATTAAACGATGCTCATGCATGATTATAACATGATGAAATGCATGCTAGATAATGAAATAGACATGTTCATATGATGATTAGGTATGGTTCTAACATGAAGAAATGCATGCCATATGATAATGAATTGTTGTTGCAATGCAATTTGATTACTATGTCTACACAGATGACGGATAGAGGAAAGAGAATGATGAGTGCGGAGGAGTACAAAGGAAAAGAGAGGAAGAAAATAGGAGACAGAGAAGAGAAGAAAATATGAATAGATGGTGGGAATCACAGTCCGACAATGCATCGTTTCCATCAGTCCCCCCTGGATTTTCACCAATACGCACACATGATCACGCTAAGGGAAACTACTATGATTCCTCCAGTCAACAAGCATAAGATCTAGGAGAGCCTTCCAGTTATAAACCTAGGGCACGAGTGTTACCAGGCACCTACCTTGGCATTCCCCGGGATCCCCCTGTTCCAACTGACAGAGTAGATCCACAAGACCTACAGAAATTTTGGGATAAGACTCAGGAACCTATAACACCCCGATGTTGGTGCATGGTACAGATTTGTGGATGGGTGTGTCCAGTTTCATTACGGAGCATCTTGGGAGAGACTCCATCAATGGGAAGTGGACATGGCCCTCTATATAAAAAGGCGTCGTGCTGAGGGAGTCGTTGAGGTACCTGCTAGCCCTAAACCTGATGAGGTGATGCTTTATATAATGGAGAATACAGGGGTAAATTGTTCGATTGGCTGAGGTTAATGATGATGATGACCCGATGGAATTCCTCGAACCATTTGTGGAAGAAGAAGAGGAGGAGGAAGAGGATGAAGTAGAGGAGGAAGTCGAGGAAGAAATAGTGGAGTTTGTGGGAGATGATGAGGATGAGGATGATGATGATAGTGATGATGAGGTTCAGGCGTGGTCCGACACTAGCACTATCATAGAGGCACCCTCACAAGTTCCACATAGACGTAGACGTCGAGGGAGAGGTCCAGGAGAACGACGAACTCATTTGCCTTGTTTTTCTTTAAATGGTTGTGTATATATAAGTGTAGTGATGATCATGTGGTGTATGTATAATTATGGTTGGTTGACACTATGGTTGCTCTGGCGAACTGACATGTATGTAAGTATGAAATGGGTATGCTATGCTGAATATGTACATAAGCATGACTTACTTTTATATGTGCTAACTGTGAATATGGTGTATGTGAATGAATATGCTGATATACTGAACTCTTGATGTTTTAGATGTGTATGAATGAATGAGCATGAGCTGAATGGTGTGATATATTATGATTGAATGAATTGATTGTGACCATGTGATGATGAGATGCATATGCAATAATTTAACATTGAATGAAATTGAAATGCGTATGCAATGATTCCATGATGATTATTAATAAAATGCACATATAACGATCTAATACTAATTGAAAATGAAAAGTGTGTTGTTATATACTCAGATTAAAATAATGGTGGAAACAAGAGCAGGAGTAAGGAAAAATAAAGGGAAAGAGGCAGAGGCAGAGACAGAGGTTCCAAGCCAACATGAAGTTGGCAAATCTAGCCGACCTAAAAGGGGAAGGCCAGTGACACAGAACCAAAGGAACCAACAAAGGTGGAATGATGAAAACCTAGAACAGAATGTAGAAGAGGAAACTGAGTTGAGGCAGAATAGACTCACGGAGGAAAGAGTGGTTGCAGCGGTGGAACAAGCAATGCAGCAAGCCACTAGGGATTGGGCAGCGCAGACTGCCGACATCATACAGGGATTATGGGAGAGGACCCAACAAACTCAGTTGGGAAATGCAGAAAGAGAAGGACCTGCTCCTATGGCGGACCCTGTTGCCATGCCGGCACCGCTAAGGGATGAAAATCAGCTAATAGAAGCTGATAGAAGAACCATAAATGCCTTTCTAGAACAGCGACCCCCGAAATTTTTTGAAGAACCAGACCCGGTCCAAGCAGAGCAATGGTTGAAGAAGATTAAGAAATTTTTCAGGATATCTCCGTGCAACGGTACTGTGTGCCACCCATTTGTTAGCTAAGGACGCACATGAATGGTGGGAGACCATGTTAATCACAATGCCACGACCCGAAGAAGTGTCTTAGCAAACATTTGTGGAAGAATTTAATAAAGAATACTGATGCGTACCAAGTGCTCATCGTTAAGAGCACTGTGATACCAGTTTAATTAAAATTAACCGAAACACATTAAAGCTATCACTACTGGGTGATAGTGTAGAATAACGGTGAGTCGGGTCGAATCCACAGAGAGGCTATATATTTTTGAATTATTTTAAGCAAAAATAAAAGAGAAAAGTGAGAGAGGGTGTAGAGAAGAGAAAGAAAGAAATTAGAGACAAAGGAGAAGAAATTAGAAAGAGAAGAAAAGAGAATTACAAAGAGAGAGAAAGAAGAGAAAGAAAGAGACAGAGAAAGGAGAGAAGAAATTGCAATTAACTAAAATTAAATCTAAACTAGGACAGTAATTAAAAGACTACAAAAGTAAAATTTAATCTACAAAAACAGGAATGAAAATTGCATTAAACTTAATTTGAAAATTACAATGCATAAAGCGGTAAATCTACGCTAAACATTACAAATCTAAAATTAATAACCACAAAGCATTAAAGAAAAATTATAACTAAAAGAAAATTTATTTACCCCAATTCTTGCTCGAAGACCACTCTTTTTGAGAAGCATTCCAAGCCCTTGGAGCATTACCCACTTGGCAAAGGTCCCACATAAATGGGTCCCACTTCAAGGGGTAGGAGGGTGTTGTGTTGTTTCTTGGGATGAGTGGAAGGCCCATTTTATAGATGTGTGAGGGACCCTTCCTCCAACGTGGAATCCGATGTGGGATTCCGGCCTTGTTTATTACAAACCACCTTCTGCCCGTTTGCTTCTTCACACAACCTTATGCTGTTGGATTTCATGAAGATGGAAGAGCTGCTGCTGATTATGAAAGAGAACAGAGATTTCGCCCGATTGCAGCTTCAATTTTTGAGTCTTTGGTGGGTAACAATGGCTGCTGCAAGTCTAATTCATAATTTACGGATGAGCATGTGTGCTGATGAAAATCATCATGACCAACCCCATCGAGCGGTTCGTAGGGATGGAATTTCCGAGAGCCACTGCCGAGCTGTATTGGAACATAGGGAACGATGAATCTAGATTCTGTCAAATTTCCTGGCTGGCTGGGTTGGATTGCAGATGGAATTCTTGCCAACGTCAATTTCTACTGGGGAAATTTTCCTGACCCAAAAAATTTGTTCGGGTTTTACAGAGTACCGATTTTGATGGGGTGTTGCTGCTGGTGACAAGTGCGTTGGATGTGGAGAGCATGAAGACGGTGTAGCAGAAGAAGACAGGAAACTTGGTCTACGTAGCTCGTCGGGTGGTTGAGAGCTAATGGGTTGACAGTTGCAGAGACGATGGAGGCGTGGCTGGCAGCGACTTGGATCTGGAGAAGATGGCTAGTCGATGATCATGGCTGCTGGCCACCGGAGACGATTCGGGAAACGTCATTGTCTATTTCCGTGCAGATTTTCTGTAGATATTTCAACCTTTAGAAATTCGTCAGAGCACAGGAAGAACTCAGGCAAAGGGGGTTGATGCTTCGGTTGGGGAGAAAGGCTATGGTTGAAATTCCTAATATGGTGGGTTGTGGCTGTTGACGGTGACCAGAAAATGGCTGCCTGAAGTTCTGTTGCTGATGCTTGGTTTGTGCGCTGCTTCAAACGGATTCGGAGAAAGGGATGCCATGGTTGCCGGTCGTTTCTTGGGTTATGCAATGGCTGGCTGGGATTTTACTGCCATGAATGGGTTCATTTGCCTTCTTGGAAGATGATCGTAGCCGACTGTGGGTTGGTTTTTCTACCGAAATTTGCTGTTGTTGGAGATAGGGATGGAGCATGAATCATGGCTGCTAGTGCTTTGAGACAGGCGGAGAAGATGGGAGAACTATGTCCAATGACGGGTAGAAGATGCGTTGCAGGTGTGCGGTGGCTGCTGTGATCGTGGCTGCCTGTTGCCGAATTTGGAGACCATGATCTGAAATCACGCTACTTGCACTGTGGTGGATATTTGTGGGAGAGAAGGTCAATTGCTGCTGGTATTCCGAGGTTTGAAAAGGGGCTATGGGAATCTGCCGGTGTCGAGCTCAATTTGCCATCGACTTCTTAAGTGAAGCCATGAATGCTCCTTTTCGATGGTTTAAAATGCTTGGTCGAAATCAGAAGAAACCGAGCAAGGGCGCTGATTTGGGGAGCTCGTGGTTGGAATGGGTTGGGGCTGTAGAACTTTTGAAATTAATGGTGCAGGCTTAGATTGGAGGAGATGCAGCTGAGATTGCTGTTGACGGGAGGAGAGAGTTGGGAAGTTCGCCACTGGTGACATGCTGGATCGTGGCCGCCTGCTGGGGAAGATGGAGCACTGTAACAAGTGCTCTGGTGGTGCACGGTCGCCTGCACTCATGCAACATATTTAATTACAAATTTAAATATTAATTCTTTGAGAAATAATTTCAATAATGTCATATACCATCTTCGTTTTATCCTTTAATTTATTTTATCCTAATATAATAATTTACTTTGTTCCCCATATTTTAAAATATAATTATAGTCATATATTTATGATTTTTCCAATTAAATGATTTTATAAATTTGCCCAAATTATATTAATATGCTAATATATATTTCAACATTAAAATTTTTCTAGGGGATTGAGTCATAATTTTATATTTTCAAGAATGTTTGCAAAATGTCTCATTTCATAGCAAAAATTAAAGATTCTATCAAAAATATGATTTTCATAAAATTCCACTTAAAACATGCATTTAATTAACATTTTAATATTTAATTGTGTGATTTTTAACATGAAATTAAATGAAAATTTTTAGAATTATCACAACCCCCAACTTAAACATTGCTAGTCCCTTAGCAATGGAAATAGTTTAATATATAATTCTCTTTTTTTTAATTAATTATATTGTACTACTAATTTTTATAAAAATCTTGGTGCACTGCTAATAATGGTAGTAAGCTTTAGAAGTAAATTTCTTCAGTAAATATGAGTAAAAATATATCATGATGCATAAAAGAGTATATAGTACGTGTATATGTATACTAATGAATAGCTGGGCATTAGATAAATAAATTATTTTCAGCTTATCCAAGCTAAATAACATTCATATCAAAATTATGATAGTGATAGTTAATATATATATATTTTAAAAAATTTATCTTCACTTTTTTTTCTTCCCCTCACCATATTTCAGGATATCTGGGGTTTTCCTCTTTTTTTCTTTTTTTTTTCTTTTTTTTTCTCCTTTTTGTAACACCCCAGGCCTAACAGTAAGGTATTGTCTGCTTTGGGACTTGGCCCGCACGGTTTTGCCCCTCTGGGTTTACGCGCATCCCGTCCTTCCCCAAAAGTCGCCTCACTGAGGTACCTGGCGGCCTCCACTTATAACCCAGGCTCCCCCCCTCATCCTAACCAATGTGGGATATCACATTTTCCCCTCACCATATTTCAGGATATTTGGGGATCTACAATATATATTTTTTTAACTAGCAAACTATCAATTGTAATGATATTAAATGTGCTTGGATTAGAGAGAAAATTATATTATCATGGTGCCCACATGGTTCATTGGCGTGTAAGTGCAGTCAGTGCTAATAAAATTTTAAAAAACACCATGAAAATATTTTTTACAAATATAACTAATTACAGTTTTCTTCTTCACTTACTACCAAGCATGGCAAGTGCACTTGGATTTATCTCTATGTTTTTTTTTCTCTTTTTTTTTAAATCAAGTTAAAAAAACCAAACCCCCAACTTAAATATCACTATAATCATGCACAAAAAAAAACAAAATATAAATTTATGAAAATAAGATAGCAGGGAAGGAGACAACCTGGGGTGTAATTTTGTAATTGAACAATGCAATTGTTGATTTATCAATAATATTCTCCTGCAACAAAATATTCTTTTCCTGCAAAAAGAAACAAACATATATGGAAAATATTGGGTTGCCTCCCAATCAGCACTAAGTTTAACGTCTTCAGCCAGACGTTGTAAAGTTTAGATTAATGTGGGTCAATCAGTCCAACCTTTTCAATAATTTTATGATCAAAGATGTCGTTAATATATGGTTTAAGTCGTTGAACATTCACTGTAAAAATATTTCCACTCTTTGGGTCATGAATTTTTACAACACCATAGGGAAATACTTCATCCACAATAAAGGGTCCATCCCAACAAGATCTTAATTTTGCAGGAAATAGACGTAATTTTTGAAGTAAATAACCATACTTTTTGGTTGGGTTCAAAAGTTTTTTCTAGATATATGTTTATCATGAAATGTTTTTCATTTTGTTTTTATAAATTCGAAAATTTTCATACGCTTCTTTGCGTAATTCTTCCAACTCATTTAATTGCAGCTTTCGATGTGCTCCTGCATTATTTAAATCCAAAATTATATTGCTTGATAGCCCAATAAGCCTTATGTTCTAATTCCACAGGAAGATGACAAGTTTTTTCCATAGACTAACCTGAAAGGAGACATTCCAATAGGAGTTTTTAAATGCTGTTCTATAGGCCCATAATGCATCATCTAATCTATCTGACCAATCTTTTACGATCGGGCCTAACAGTCTTTTGCAATATATTTTTTAATCTCTCTATTAGAAAACTTCTACTTGACCACTGGTTTGAGGATGGTAAGTTGTGGCTATCTTATGGGTGATTCCATATTTCTGCAGTAGGGCTCTAAACTGGTAGTTGGTAAAGTTTTGTTTCCTCCATCGCTAATGATAGCCCTAGGGAAACCAAACTGAGAAAAAATATTTTTTTGGATGAATTTTAAAACTACCTTGTGATCATTAGTCCTAGTTGCGGCAGCCTCAATCCATTTAGATACATAGTCTACTGCACTAAGATGTATTCATATCCATAAGATGGTGGAAATGGTCACATAAAATCTATTCCCCATACATCAAATATTTCAACGACAAGAATAGGGTTCAAAGGCATCATATTTCTTTTTGTAATATTTCCTATTTCTTGACATTTAATGCAAGATTGGCTAAAGTTGTAGGCATCTTTAAAAAGAGTTGGCCAATAAAAACCACTTTGCAACACCTTAGCTGTTGTTTTCTTTCCTGAAAAGTGTCCCCCACATTCAAGATTGTGACAAAAATTCAAAATAATTTGTTGTTCATTTTCCGGAACACATCTACGAATAATATTATCAGAATAAATTTTAAAAAGTTCCGGATCCTCCCAAATATAATATTATCTTGAGCAAAGAATCTATCTCTTTCTTGCTTTGTCCAATCTTTTGGAATCTGCCCTACTGCTTTATAGTTGACGATGTGTGCAAACCATGGAGGTGATGTTTGAGTAATGGTTAAAAGATGCTCATCTGAAAAACAGTCATTTATAGATGTGCTCTCTGGTGTAATGATTCGAGAAAGATGATCATCTACTACATTTTCAGAACCTTTTTTATCTTGAATTTCAAGATCAAATTCCTGTAATAAGAGAATCCATCTAATAAGCCTTGGTTTTGCCTCTTTTTTAGATAATAGATATTTTAAGGCTGAATGATCTGAGTAGATAATAACTTTGGCTCCTAGTAGATAAGAATGAAATTTTTTCAAGGGCAAATACTACTGCAAGCAGTTCTTTTTCTGTGGTGGTGTAGTTGATTTGGGCATCAGTAAGTGTATGACTTGCATAATAAATTACAACTGGTCTCTTATTTATCCTTTGCCCTAAAATAGCCCCAACAGCAAAGTCAGAGGCGTCACACATAATTTCAAATGGTAGAGACCAATCAGGAGATTGAAGAATTGGAGCTTTAGTTAATGCTTCTTTTAGTAGCTCAAATGCCTTCAAGCAGGATTCATCTAGGTTGAATGGAGAATCTTTATATAGTAAACTTGTTAATGGTCTAGAGATTTTAGAAAAATCTTGGATAAATCGGTGATAGAAACCAGCATGACCAAGGAATGATCGAACTTGTCTCATTGAGGTTAGAGGTGGTAGATTAGTAATTAAATCGATTTTAGCTTTATCTACTTTTATCCCTTGTTCTGAGACTATATGACCAAGAACTATTCCCTCATTAACCATAAAATGACTCTTTTCCCAACTCAGTACTAGATTCTTTGCTATGCATCTTTTTAACACTTTTTCTAAATTTTCCAAACAAATGTCAAATGAATTACCGAAGAGTCAAAAATCATCCATAAAGATTTCAAGAAATTCCCCTACCATATCTGAGAAGATTGCCATCATACACCTTTGAAAGGTTGTCGGTGCATTGCATAGTCCAAATGTCATTCTTCTAAATGCAAATGTGCCATATGGGCAAGCAAAGGTGGTCTTTTCTTGATCTTCTGGATAAATAGCAACCTGATTGTATCCTGAATATCCATTTAGGAAATAAAAGTATTTTTGACCTGCTAATTTTTCTAGGATTTGATCAATGAATGGGAGTGGGAAATGATCTTTTTTAGTCATAGCATTTAATTTTCTATAATCAATACAAACTCTCCATCCTGTGGTCAACCTAGTGGGTACTGCTTCACCTTTTTCATTGTTTATTACTGTGAGTCCAAATTTCTTTGGTACTACTTGGGTTGGGCTTACCCATTTACTATCAGAAATTGGATAAATGATTCCTGCATCAAGCCATTTGACAACTTCCTTTTTCACTACCTCTTTCATAATGGGGTTTAACCTTCTTTGCATTTCTCTACTTGGTTTAGCATTTTCCTCTAAGTATATGTGATGCATGCAAATAGATGGACTAATTCCTTTCAAATCAGCCACTGACCAACCTATAACACTCTAATGCATTCGAAGAATATCAACAAGTTATTTCTCTTGAGTTATGGTTAGATTTGAGGCTATTACTACTGGTAGTGTTTGATTAGGACCCAAAAATGCATACTTAAGAGAGGTAGGTAGAGATTTAAACTCAAGTTGTGGTGGTGACTCAATAGATGTAGGTGATGGCTGAGATTGAAATATTGGTAAAGGTTCAACATTATTCCAATAGTTAAAAGACTGAGGGCAATCATTTAAAACATTTACCTCGTTTATGGAATCATGTTCAAAATTTAGAGTGAAGCTTGACAAATCATTAATAATGTCAACCGTAAGACACCCTTCGTCACAGTTTGGGTACTTAGAGGCTTTAAAAATATCAATTCTAAATTTTTCACCTCCAAATGAGATATCCATTATACCAGTTTCACAATTAATATTAGCTTTTGCTGTGGCCAAGAACGGGCGCCCTAAAATGATTGGTGCATTGTTTAGCTCTGAATTGGAGGTCATGTCAAGAATAAGAAAATTCACTGGAAAATAACAATCATTAATTTTTATTATAACATCTTCAATAAGTCCTTGTGGAATTTTTACTGATCTGTCCGCAAGTTGTAGAATGACTGAAGTAGGTTTTAATTCTCCCATATTAAATTTTTCATAAATAGAGGTGGGTAAGAGATTAACACTAGCCCCAAGATCCAAAAGTGCTTTATCAAATGTTATTCCACCTATGTCACAAGAAATGAGTGGGGTACCAGGATCTTTTAACTTCTGCAGAAGTTTATCTAAAATTGCTGCACTTGCCTCTACTGGGAGCATGATCTTTTGGGGAGTGGAACGAGGTTCTCTCTTTTGAGTGCAAAGGTCTTTTAAGAACTTCGCATAGGCTGGAACATGTTTGATGACATCAATAAGAGGAATGTTAATATTAACTTGTTTGAACAATTCCATCATTTTCTCATTTTGTGCAAGCTTTTGTTTACTAGCAGATTTAGCTTTTAAGGCTCTCGGGAAAGGGGCTACAGGTTGATATTTACTAGGGTCTTCATCTATTATTTCCTTCCCTTTATCTTCTCCCCCCAACTTGGTTTCTACTAATTCTTCGTCATCCTCTAAAATTTCTTCTTGTTTCATTTGACTAGAATTTTCATTAATGACTCTAGATTTATATGGGTTTTCTAAGATTTTACCACTTCTTAAAGTAGAAATTACCCTTGCATTTTCAAATTGTGGATTTTTTAATATGCCTGGCTTAGTTTAAAAACCTGGAGGATAATTTCTTGGATTGGGTATTGGTTGACTAGGTAGATGTCCTACCTCTCTTCTTCTATTTGCTTCAGCTATCTGACCTATCTGGTTTTCTAAATTAGATATCGATTGACCCACGTGACTTTCTAGCTTAGATATAGATTGTTGGAAAAACTGTTTTAATTCTGTAAATTTCTCGTTAACATCATTAGCTGGAGAAGGTAGTTGATAGTTTGATGAATAATTGGCTTGTGACTCAATTTGTGGTCCTTTTGGGTACACACTGGTCTGAAAATTAGGTTGCGGTTGTTGATTTTGGTAGTAATTTTGTGTTGGTGGTTTGGAAAAGTGTGAAGTAGAGGGATTTGCCACTTGGTGTTGAACTTGATTTTTCCAAGAAAAATTAGGATGATTTCTCCAACTTGGATTATAAGTATTGGAGTATGGATCATTATTTGGTTTGGAAAATCCTTGAGCTGCTTGCACTTGCTTTTGGATGAAAGGTGGAAGTTGAGCTGCAGTGAGACATTCACTTATAGGATGTGTTGGGCTTGAACATAAGGCACAAACTTCTTGAGGCAATTGAAAATTAGGATGTGGACAAGGTGGAAGTTGATTATTCCACATTTGATTTACTTTTTGTGTTAGCTCATCCATTTTTTCTAATTTTTCTAATTTTTGTGCAATAAAATTTATATCTATTCTTGAATTAGTTTCCATGTAATTTTTAACTTCATATAATCCTGCCTTTTTAGATGAGCCCATATTTCTTTCATATGATGATAATGAAGCATGATTTATGGAATTTTCACTAAGCATTTCAAATAAGTCATATACTTCATCTTCACTTTTACTCATAAATGCTCCTCCACATGATGCATCTACCATTTGTTTATAATGATTAGCTAATCCCTCATAAAAGGCTTGGACAATCTGCCATTTGGATAACCTGTGATGTGGACATTTTCTTAATAATTCTTTTAATCTTTCCTAGGATTCATGGATTTGCTCCCCAGGTGTTTGGGAAAATTGGGTAATTGCTCTTCTCATGGTATTGGTTCGGCCTATAGTATAAAATTTCTTTAGAAACCCTTGTTGCATGATATTCCAAGTAGTGATAGGTCTACTTAGCGTACCTAACCAATATGTAGCCTTATCTTTAAGGGAAAATGGAAAAAGCCTTAATTTGAGAGCGTCATCAGAGAAACCTTGTATTTTCACTATGGAGCAAATTTCTAAAAATTCATCTAAATGCTTATAAGGATCTTCATTAGTATTTCCATAAAAAGATGGAAGCATTTGGATGGTTCCTGGTTTGATTGCATATTGATTGGCTTGAGTTTGAGGTAGTTGAATGCAAGATGAGGGATTCTAATTGGTTGGAATGAAATATTCTTTTATTTATTTAGGAGGATCGGGTTTATGATTATTAATGTCTAACATTTGATTTTGGTCCATTATATATTTTTGTGATTTTCTTAATTGATGTAGGAATCTTTTAATTTCAAGGTTTGGTTTTATCAACTCGGGATTTAAAGATCTCCTACCATGCATATATCATTAAATTTTATTATTTTTATTTTTATTTTTATTTTTTTTACAGTGGAGTCGCCAAACTGTAACATGTGATTTTTAGCGCGCTACGATGGGCCGGCAAATGGGCCTAAAAAGGGTAAAGCAGCTCAATACATATATATATATATATGTATATAACTATGAACTAAATGAGAGAATAAAATATGCATACACCAAGGGAAAAAAATAAGTATGAGATACGAAGTTTTTAGAAAAATGTGTAAATGCACAACCAAATATGAAATGCGAGTTAGCGGGTTAGCTAATTAGATATGATGCGAGTTAATAGCAGAAATTAAACGTGCAAAAGTAAAAAAATGTAAATAATGTAGAAAAGGGGTTCAAGATCAGAAATGAAAAAAATATAAAAAGGTGTAGACATGGGGGTTAAAGAAGGGAGATGCAAACGTTAAGGCTTTTAGATGATGCAAGTTTTTTTTTAGAATTTTTAAATGATGCGAGTTAGTCAAACACAAACATGTATCTTAATTAGACGCAATTAGCAGTTAGTAACATGTGTATAAATATTGATAAAATTTAATATATCAATTTTTTTTGAGGGATTAAGTTGTGAAACCCCAACCTAAGTAGGATTCAATATATGCATTGAATATTTACATGTGATTTATAAGTGAATTTATTGAATTATGAATGATTTTGTGATTTTGCTAAATTATGGTAATTAGGGCTAAGCATTGGCAATGATGATGCGAGTAATCATTATAAGCTAATGTGGGACAAAGGGATTAGAATAATTTTTGTGTGATTAAAATACACCAATACATCATGAATAATCATTTTAGATTATTTGATATGATTATGAGAATTTAAAAGGATAATTCTCAAGTTAGTAAAGAAAATCTTAGAAAATTCATAACTTGACGCCCATAAGGCGGATTAATATGAAAATTGAGATGGAAGCACATAATTTCGTGCTTAATCACATGGGAAAGGTAGATTACGAAAATTTTGATGATAATTGATCATCACCGTCCAAAATTTAAAACGATCATAACTTGAGCTAGAAAAGTCGGATTAAGATGAAATTTGAAATGGACGGTTAAAATTATGAGATTAAGGTTATGAAAGGATTTGATCATGAAAATTATGATGGGATTAGTATTTCACGAAATTAGGATTAATTCTTTTGACTTTTTACACCAAAAAGTTATTAGCATAAAGGAGAATAGCTTAATGCAAGCATAGACGTCCAAACTAGCCCATAAAGTGGATTTTGTGAAATATTGTTATAATCTAATGGATACCCAAAGTCAACAATGAGTTAATGTATATAATTTGGCATTAAATTAAAGTGAAATTCGGATTTATTAGCAGCTGATCTGGACTGTTGAATGGAAAATGCAAAAATGGACAGCAGCATGCTTTATGGGTGATATGGACGGTTTTGGCAGCTCAAGGCATTGTTTATGATTTTTTTTATTAGTCTCAATTGACCCTAATTACCCTACACTACTAGATAATTAATTTGGTAATTAATTAAAGCTGTAAAAAAATTTATTATGATAAGGACATCTGCTGCAAAGTGGACGTGATTTGGGCATCAAAAAGTGGACAGCAAAATTGTGTCCGATCATATGGCTGGGAAAGGGATTTTTTGTATTTTTTAAAAATTATAAAATGCATGGATATTTATCCTAGGTAATAGAGTATGTAATTATGCATTTATTTGATGAAAATTTCGTTGGAAAAAAAATTGAAAAAGTGGCTGATGAAGGACGTGCAACAGATGGACAGCTTTGTGTTAATTAAATGCTTTGGATAATTAGTGGATTTATAAATGAGATAAAAATATTTTTAATGGTCCACAAGCTGCCATGTCAGAAAAGGGGATAGGAATACATTGGAAATTGCATGGATGATGTGGCATGTGGGGCCCATTTGCTGGAAATTTCCAGCTATTGCTTAAAAGAGAAGGAACGACCATATGCATATCAAAGTGGACTTAGAAAATTCTGCAAATTGGAGCTCTCCTTTCCAGCAGCAGATAACGTCTCCTAGGCCACCAAGGAGGAAGAAAATAGAAGAAAATAAAGGGATAAAGGAGGAATTACCCATTTAATCAAGTAAGTATATGATTATTTTGATTTTATATCTCAAATCTGGAAATTTGATGATGTTGAAAACTAAAATATGAACGAGACAGTAAATTGATGAATTTTAGAATGAAAATTTTTGGGAATAATCATGATGGAGTGATTAAGGAATGACCAAATTTTCAGATTAAAAGGATAATCCAGTTTCAAATTAAAAATCCGAGAATATTAACCTAAACAGGGTAAAACGGGTGACAGGATCAGCTGTAGAAAATGATTTTTAATAATATTTGTTAAAGGTATTTCAGGATGGAAATTTTACATAATATATAAGAAATATTTATTATCATAATAAAAATATAAAATTTAGGTTTTGATGGGTATAAATATGCCCTAAAATTCACGTGATTAAGGCTGACCCTAAACTCCTAACACTGTCCAGCACAGTGAAAATGAAAAAATAAATATATTATGTCGATATTTCTTGATGAAATTTTTATTAAAGTTATTTCATGTAGTTATTAAGATATTGTAGAAATTTCAGAATTAAATAGTTTTATTTGATTATAAATAAAGATTTATAGATTTCAGTTCGCCTGATTTCAGCATTTGTGGATAGTTGGAGAAAACAATCAAAAAGAAATATGAAAACTATGCAGAAATTATCCAGACTTATATATATGTTAATAAACTGGATTTGGGTTAGGAAAAGTCGGATTAATTGCTGAAATTTTGGATTCATGAAACTGTTTAGGATTATATGACAAAAGACACGTTAAACGGGTGAAAAATGGGTTCTAAAATTGCTGTTTTGGAAACCTATGATTAGTGGATTAAAAATCCATGAAATTACACTAAATAAGTTTTATTTGAAGTTTATAAACTTTCTGAATTAGAGGACAAGTTTTTGATTTGAAAATTTTTAAGAAATATATGAATTAGACAATGTTAGACACACATATGTGAAGCAGTGCACATGATAAGATGATAAATGTGTTGGTCCCGAGTTGATGGCTAAACCCAAGAGGGGAGGGGTGAATTGGGTTCTTTAAAATTTCTTTGATAATTTCAAATATCTTAACCCCTTGAACAAGTTAATCCCCTTTTTAAGCAAATGGAGAGCAAATAAGATAAAGCAGTAGAACACAAGATTTATAGTGGTTCGGGCAAACCTTCCCTACTCCACTCTTCCAAGCTCACACTTCGTTGTGACTTGGGTTCCACTATGTATTCCACGAATACACTTAGAGTCACCGCTCTCTTCTAGATTCAAAGCTCTAGGGGGCATACACAACTAGAGCCACTTGCTCTCTTCTAGATTCAAAGCTCTAGGGGGCATATACAACTAGAGCCACTTGCTCTCTTCTAGATTCAAAGCTCTAGGGGGCATATAAAATCACTTGCACAAGTAGGTGATGAGTCTCACTCCAATCACACCCTACTTTGCATACACTTGATCTTAGCTATCCAAGCTAAATCAAGATTTATACAACCAAATAAAGAAATGAATAAAAACTACACTTTACAGATTTGTGTAGGCAGTTTTGAGCTCGAGGAAGAAATCAAAAGTAGCTTGAATGATGATTGTTGAAGCAACTTGCAGTTTGAGGCTCTCTCTTCCTTTGAAACACTCAAATATGGAGAAAAAGTATTTGAAAGTCTTTCTTGTACTTCTTTTCTCTCTTTGATCTTTAGAGTAGTGTCTCTTATATTTCTCACGTTCATTTGAATGTCCTTTTATAGATTGAGGAAAATATGAACGTTGTAGAAGTAGTTGGCGTGCAATAAATGAACTCCAACGGTCAAAAATTTGACCGTTATACTCCAAGTCGAAGATGAAGTCGACTTGGCCTGCGACTTGGCTTCCAAGTCGTACATGGAGTCGACTTGGCCTGCGACTTGGGTTCTTCAGAAACTCAAGTCTGAGACTTGGGTCGACTTGGCTTTCAGACTTCAACTCAAGTCGATCCTGAAGTCGACTTGGGTTGCGACTTGGCTTGGTCTATTGCAGAAACGCCTTGATCTTCTTGAAATGTCTTGAGTCTTGCAAACCATTTGAAAGCTTTGAGTTCTTGCAAAATATATGTATGTTCCTTGCTTTGCTTTGGACTCACTTGGTCTTCATGACTTGGATTTTACTTCATTTGGAAGCTAGCTTGAAGATTGGCTTTGAGCTTGATAGACTTGATTTGAATGTAGAACATGATTCTTAACTTTGAAATTGACTCATTTGTTTTTCATCTTGATTCCTTGGACTTGAATGATAAATCCTCTTGAATATCTTTAAAATTGTATCTTTGAAAGTTTGAACATTTCAAGTCGTGGATGGAGTCGACCTGGCCTGCGACTTCTCCCAAGTCGCACCTGGAGTAGACTTCGTTTGCGACTTCGTTATGTTCGTTTCCATTTTTCAGCTCTGGATACTCCAAGTCGATGCTGGAGTCGACTTCGTCTGCGACTTGACTTCCCAAGTCGCAAGTGGAGTCGACTTGACCTGCGACTTCACCTGTTGCCTTTTGGGATTCATTCTCAAGTCGATATTTGAGTCGACTTCGGGATCGACTTCACCCAAGTCGAAGTCCAAGTCGACTTGGAGATCGACTTGACTTCTTTGCTTTCCTTAAACATTGGTCAAACATGTTAGTACTCTTTATATACTCAAATAAGTTCTTGTTAATCATCAAAACTCAGGCTTTGGTCAATTTAGATTATTTTGAACATTGTTTCCAACAATCTCCCCCTTTTTGATGATTGACAAAACTTCATTTGAGTTGATACCTTTCAAGAATTTCAAACATATTCATTTGAGAAAACAGAGCATATAGGTATCGTTTGAACATATAATTTAGAGTTTTTTTTTTTTTTTTGAGAATATTTAATCATTTTGGCATAGTGTATGCTTAAATATCTTACAAGCCATATATTGAGTATTAATCATTAAGAGTACTTTGTATTGTAATCATTGATCAAATATATCATTCATTCAAACTCTGTATCAATCATATATCAATCATAAACCAATTATCATATCAAATCAAACATCATTTCATATATATGAAGTTTCATTACAGAATACAATGAAGCATAAATGAAACTATCCTAGTTACATCCTAGATACAAACTACCCAACCCAAAAAATAAAAAACACTCAAATCTAACCTATCTTCCTCCCCCTTTTTGGCAATCATTCAAAAAGTACTAAAGACTTGGTAAATTGAAATTGAGAGATGGGATAGACAGATTGAGTTGGTTTGATGGGACAATGATGGGCCGAGGAGTAAACAAGAGAGGCGTGATCGGGAGTTGCCTCTCTATGAACTGAACCCGACTCGTAGGGATCAAGTTCAGGCATGGGTCTCTTTTTATGATGGCCGGAGGCAAGATGATAGCGGATATGTCGCATTTCCCGCTCGATTCTATCTTGTCGGGAATGCATATCTTCAAGTGCATTAAGGACACCGGTGACAAGACTTGTCATCCGGTTTTCTTGTTGTCCCATTTCAGCCCTCATGGCTATGATTTCATCTTTCAAATCCTTTAGGGTGACCTCCTCAGAAGAGGTTGGAGGCACCCGTTCTCTTGCAGTGGACCCTTGTGGAGAATAGGATCCGTGCGATTGAGGCGATGGTGGCTCTTCTGGAGCAGCCGGTGCCTCGGGAGGTTGCTCCCCCTCAGCTTGTGCTTGGTCCTCTTGATGCTCTTCTTCTGAAGCATCATGCCTTAGTTCAAGCAAATTGATCTTCATTCTTTGTATGAGAGCTTTATTTATGGCATTTGTGGATTTGAGCACTTCGAAAGGCTCGCCTTCAATATCCACTTTGAAGAATTCAAGGATCTTTGTAATCCATGTGCCATAGGGAAGGACTCCTCGTGGGTTGTCCTTTCTATTTCCCAAGGCTTCTAGAAATAATTTGGGAATGCTTACTTTGACCCTGTTGGCCACTTTCCATAGTATCCCAGCTTCCTGTGGATTCAATTGATTTCTTCCACCGCCCTTTGGGTAGATGCAGTGGGCAATGAGAAGCCTTAGTACCCGTAGCCTAGGTGACAAATCCATGTACCGAAGGAATTTGATTCCCGGATGGTACTTGTTGCTCCGGGTGAGCTGATTATACATTTGATCTATAGTAAGATCTTCTGGAATAGGCTCATCTTCATACGGGACTCCAAGTATGTGTCCTAAATGACTCATTACTTCAGTTGGTCCTGCAACTATCCCGATTCCAAGATCCATTTCGACTCCTTTGACGAATGTTCCAAAGTATTCTTCATCCCAAAGATAATAAAACATTCGAGTAAGATCTGGATAGACCCTTTCGTCTTCCTTTAGCAAGTTGGTCCATCCTTGAAAATCCAATAGATCTTCTATGTCGGATCCATATTCTTTCAAGAAATTGAAATCTATGATCTTGGGTATGAATACCTTCCGTTCGTAGAACTTTTTGTAGAAACGGCTATGTTGGAGCTCGGTTTTGAAGTAGGTAGTGGGCATCTTCAAAACTTGGGCTTTCCCAGCTGCAGTGCCCCTTCTGCTTGTTCCGGATTGTGTACTCTGTGAGGTTTGTTGATTTTCCGACCTGGGTGCTTGATCAGATGATTGAGTGGAGGTTTGGAATCGAACCCGTTTACCCGTCGAAGTTGATGGTTCCTCTCTGGCTCTTTTTGATGGAGTCCTAGTTCTTCTAGGAACTTCTTTTGGTTGAGATGAAGGTTGTGGTTGTGTGGGAACCCGTTTGGGGTATGGTTTTGATACTGCTTTCTTTGGTGCCATTTGGAGTTTGGATTTTGAGAATGGGATTTGAAAGGAATGGTGAATAAAACTGGAAAGAGAGAAAAGGATTTGCCGGAAAAGTTTTGCCGGAGATGGAAGAAGAAATTGCCGGAGAAAAGACTGTCGCCGGAGATGAGAGAATCGCCGGAGGAGAAGAGAAAAACAGAGAGGCCGGAAAAAATGAGAAAGAAAGAAGAGAGGAGAGAAGAAAAAGAGAAGGAATTCCCGGAATTCGGACGGTCGCGCGCGCGGAGTCGACTTGCCCTAGGCGAAGTCGACTTCGGTCCTTCTGGAGTCGACTTCGCCTGGAGGCGGAGTCGACTTCGACCCTAGCGGAGTCGACTTCGCTTCTGGAGGCGGAGTCGACTTGGCGTCCTTGGAGTCGACTTGACTCATCGACTTGATATTTTCCAATTTAATTTTCTTATTTATTTTTCCTAGTTTAGCTCTATCATCCCCATATCATTCCTAATCTTACAAAATGAATCTTTGGCTAGAGGTTTGGTAAAGATATCAGCAATTTGGTCTTCTGTTTTTACATATTCTAAGCACACATCATGATTTTCAATATGTTCACGAATAAAATGATGTCTCACATCAATATGTTTGGTTCTAGAATGCAATACAGGATTTTTAGTCAAACAAATTGCACTTGTATTATCACATCTAATAGGAATATCAACATAATCAATACCATAATCCTTTAATTGCTGTTTCATCCAAAGTAATTGGGCACAACAACTACCGGTGGCTATGTATTCGGCTTCCGCAGTAGATAGTGCAACACTTGTTTGTTTTCTTGAATGCCATGAAACTAGCATATGTCCAAGAAATTGACAAGTTCCACTGGTACTTTTTCTATCTACTTTATATCCGGCAAAGTCTGCATCCGAATAGCCGATTAGATCAAAGGTTGACCCCTTTGGATACCATAGTCCAAGGTTTGTAGTTTTTATCAAATATTTAAAAATTCTTTTTACAGCGAGTAGATGTGATTCTTTGGGACATGCTTGAAATCTAGAGCACATACAAACACTGAATAAGATATCGGGTCTAAAAGCAGTTAAATATAACAAGGATCCAATCATGCTTCTATAGAGCTTTTGATCGATACTTTTACCGTTTTCGTCCGTGTCGATCTTGATTGTAGAGCTCATTGGAGTGTTTGCCCCTTTGCTATTCTGCATTCCGAATTTCTTGAGCATTTCTTTGATATACTTGGACTGGTTCAAAAATATTCCTTCACTTTGTTGCTTGATTTGCAGTCCAAGGAAGAAATTTAATTCTCCCATCATGCTCATTTCGAATTCGCTCTGCATTATCTTAGAAAACTCTTGACAAAGTTTTTCGTCAGTAGCACCAAATATTATGTCATCCACATAAATTTGTACAATCAAAATATTTTTATTTTTGTACTTAATGAACAAAGTAGTGTCTATTTTCCCTCTTTGAAACTCATGATCAATCAAGAAACTATTTAACCTTTCGTACCAAGCTCTTGGTGCTTGTTTTAGTCCATATAACGCTTTGGTTAATTTATAAACATACTTTGATTGATCCTTTTCTTCAAAACCAGGGGGTTGTTCAACATATACTTCTTCATTCAAATAACCATTCAAAAATGCGCTTTTTACATCCATTTGAAACAATTTGAAGTTCATATGAGAAGCAAATGCTAGTAGGATGCGTATGGCTTCTAATCTAGCCACGGGTGCATATGATTCTTCAAAATCAATTCCTTCTTCTTGGGAATACCCTTTGGCTACTAATCTTGCCTTGTTTCTAATTACAAGACCGCTTTCGTCTAATTTGTTCCTAAATACCCATTTTGTACCAATGACTGTATGATTGTTTGGTCTAGGAACTAAATGCCATACATTGTTTCTTTCGAATTGATTTAGCTCTTCTTGCATTGAAATAACCCAATTTTCATCATTAAGAGCTTGTTCAATGGTATTTGGTTCAATTTTCGATACAAACGCATATTGGCCATAAACGTTTTGTTTTGATCTTCTAGTTTTTACTCCTTCATATATGTTTCCAATAACTTGTTCAATTGGATGGGCATTTTTAAACTTTAAATCAGTTGGAGGTTTGTAAGAGTCATTACCTTCACTTACCTCTTCCTCCTCTGGATTTTCTGGCTTGAGCTCGAGTTCCTTTGGTTGTTCTTTGCCTTTCGTCTCATCTGCATCACTTAGTTCATCCTCCTTTCTCGGAGTTTGGTTAAATTCATCAAATACAACATGTATGGATTCTTCTACAACTTGATTTCGTTTATTGAATACTCTATATGCTTTGCTATTTGATGAATAACCAAGGAATATAGCTTCATCACTTTTGGCATCTAATTTTCCCAAGTTGACTTTTCCATTGTTTAAAACATAACATGTACATCCAAAAACATGAAAATAAGATATATTTGGTTTCCTTCCTTTCCAAAGTTCATATGGAGTCTTTTTCAAGATTGCTCGAATGGTAACACGATTCAAAACATGACAAGCTGTACTCACAGCTTCACCCCAAAATTTCTTGGATAGATTGCTCTCATTTAGCATAGTTCTAGCCATCTCTTGTATAGTTCTATTTTTCCTTTCAACTACTCCATTTTGTTGTGGAGTTCTTGGTGCAGAAAATGTGTGGTAAATTCCTTTTTCATTACAAAATTCCATGAATCGTTTGTTTTCAAATTCGCCACCATGATCGCTTCTTATGGTCACAATAGTACTCTGTTTTTCATTTTGCACCAAATTCACAAAAGTTGCAAACATAGAGAAGGCTTCATCTTTACTAGCTAAGAGAATTATCCAAGTGAATCTTGAAAAATCATCAACTATGACAAATACATATTTCTTTCCACCAATGGTTAGAATGTCGGATGGCCCGTATAGATCCATATGTAGTAATTCAAGTGGCTTTGTGGTGGAAATTTCCTTTTTGGTAGAGAAAGGCATCTTGGGTTGTTTTGATAATTGACATGCCTTGCAAATTTTGTCTTTGTCATATTTCAACTTTGGTAATCCTTCTACCAAATTCTTTTTCCAAAGGGTCTTTATATTTCCCATGTTTACATGTCCAAGCCTTTTATGCCAAACCCATGGATCATTATCAATGGCCATAAGACATTGACCATTCAATTCATCAAGTGAAACCAAATAAACATTTCCATGTCGTTTACCACTAAACATGATATGTTCTCCATCAAATACATTACATATAGATGATTCAAACACAACTTTATATCCTTTATCACATAATTGGCTAATACTCATTAAATTGTGTTTGAGTCCTTCAACAAACAAAACATCTTCCATGCATGCATTTGAGGTACTAAGTATATTTCCTTTACCTTTAATTTTACCTTTTTCATTATTTCCAAAGGCAACCATTCCATCGTTGCAAGGCTTAAGTTTATGAAACAAACTTCTTTCACCGGTCATATGCCTTGAACAACCGCTATCCATGAACCATTCATTGTTTGCCTTTGCCTTAAAACATGTCTGAAAAATAAGGAAATAAATCTTATCTTTTTGGTACCCATTTTATGGGTCCATTTGGGTTAGTAATAGAATCTAATCTAAGTTGATCTAACTTTGAAAGCCCAAATCTTGTGTTTCTTGGAACCCAAACTAATTTAACACCATGGTCATATAGTTTCTTAAAATTACATTTGTAAGTTTTATGACCCATCTTATTGCAGAAATTACAAGCCAAAGGTAATCTTGGAGTAGGTCTCCAAGCATGCAAAGGTTCAATCATTGGTCTTCTAGTCCACTTAAAATTTTTCTTTTGTGGCTTGTATATAGATGCATTTTTAGTTTGATTTTTCTCAAGTATTTGTTCATTTGATTTGCTACTTTCTCCTTGCTCAAATGTATGATACCCAAGACCTCTTTTATGTGTTTGGGAGGTCATATTCAGAAACATTTTAACACTTTCTCCTGGATTAGAGAACTTAGCTAATGATTCATTTAATGATTTGTTCTCCATTTTCAGCAATTCAGTTTCATCTTTCAATTTGACTAATCTTTCTGCAAGTTTACCATTTACAATTATTGTTGCATCACATTGTCTCTTCTTAATTGTAAACTTGCTTCCTAATTTCTTCATTTCTTCATATAATGAATCATATGCAGTTTGTAGTTCATCTAATTCAGTACATTTGAGGCATTCATGAGAGGAAGAATAACTTGAATTAGAAAGGGAGAGTTTGGAACTTACCTCTTCATTGCTTGTGTCTTTTGTTGAGGTAATTTGTTCTCCTTGCTCGATTTGTGCCATGCAGCAAATTCTTGCACATTCTTCCGCCTCTACGTCATCGGTTGAGAAGCTACTCGTCGTAGATTCTTCATCATTTACGTACATGCCTCTTCCTTTGTATTTCTGGAATCTTCTATTGTTCCCTCGATCCTTTCTTTGTTCTTTTCCCTTGTTTTCTTCGGGAGTTGGACATTGAGCCTGCATATGTCCCGAACCGCCGCATCGGTAGCACTTGGTTGGTTCTTTCTTCTTCTCTTGGGGAGTTCTTTCTTTGAAGCTTCTGAAATTTTTGCCTTTCCTCACAAATTTTCTGAATCGTTTTGTGAGTAGAGCAATCTCGTCGTCATTTTGAGAAGAAGATGTGTCATCGGTGTCTTGTGCGGCTTTTAAGGCAATTGCTCTTTTGCCCCTGTATTGATCTTCATTCCTTTTCTTAATTAGCTCATGTGACATAAGTGAGCTAATTAAGTCTTCAAGCTTCAGCGTGTTGAGGTCTTTGGCTTCTTCAATTGCAGTGATCTTTGGAGTCCATGATTCGGGTAGAGCTCTTAAAATCTTCATGACCTGCTCAGATTCAGATATTGCTTTTCCAAGACCTTTTAAAGCATTAGTAATCTTAGAGAATCTAGCAAACATTTCAGAAATATTTTCTGTTTCTAACATTCTAAAGTTCTCTAGTTCTCCAATCAAAATATTCCTTCTCGTCCCTTGGACTTGAGAAGTTCCTTCATAGATAGAGGTTAGCGTATCCCATATTTCTTTGGCGGTCAAGCAAGAGGATACTCTATCATATTCAGAAGCATTAAGAGCACAAAATAAAGAGTTCATAGCTTTGGCGTTGCTCTTAACAGTTCTTACTTCCTCATCAGTCCATTTGGAAGCTCGTTCATCGGTAGGCAATATTACTCCATCTTGGATAGCAATCCAAGAGTCCATATCGGTAGCCATGATGAGTTGCTTCATACGAAGCTTCCAATATCCAAAATTGTTCCCATCAAACAACGGTGGCCTTGTAAAGGATTGGCCTTCAGCAAATGCGGGAACGGAAGTAGATTGGGATGCCATTTCAATAAGATCTCTTTGATAAACTCAAAGACCTGCTCTGATACCACTTGTTGGTCCCGAGTTGATGGCTAAACCCAAGAGGGGAGGGGTGAATTGGGTTCTTTAAAATTTCTTTGATAATTTCAAATATCTTAACCCCTTGAACAAGTTAATCCCCTTTTTAAGCAAATGGAGAGCAAATAAGATAAAGCAGTAGAACACAAGATTTATAGTGGTTCGGGCAAACCTTCCCTACTCCACTCTTCCAAGCTCACACTTCGTTGTGACTTGGGTTCCACTATGTATTCCACGAATACACTTAGAGTCACCGCTCTCTTCTAGATTCAAAGCTCTAGGGGGCATACACAACTAGAGCCACTTGCTCTCTTCTAGATTCAAAGCTCTAGGGGGCATATACAACTAGAGCCACTTGCTCTCTTCTAGATTCAAAGCTCTAGGGGGCATATACAATCACTTGCACAAGTAGGTGATGAGTCTCACTCCAATCACACCCTACTTTGCATACACTTGATCTTAGCTATCCAAGCTAAATCAAGATTTATACAACCAAATAAAGAAATGAATAAAAACTACACTTTACAGATTTGTGTAGGCAGTTTTGAGCTCGAGGAAGAAATCAAAAGTAGCTTGAATGATGATTGTTGAAGCAACTTGCAGTTTGAGGCTCTCTCTTCCTTTGAAACACTCAAATATGGAGAAAAAGTATTTGAAAGTCTTTCTTGTACTTCTTTTCTCTCTTTGATCTTTAGAGTAGTGTCTCTTATATTTCTCACGTTCATTTGAATGTCCTTTTATAGATTGAGGAAAATATGAACGTTGTAGAAGTAGTTGGCGTGCAATAAATGAACTCCAACGGTCAAAAATTTGACCGTTATACTCCAAGTCGAAGATGAAGTCGACTTGGCCTGCGACTTGGCTTCCAAGTCGTACATGGAGTCGACTTGGCCTGCGACTTGGGTTCTTCAGAAACTCAAGTCTGAGACTTGGGTCGACTTGGCTTTCAGACTTCAACTCAAGTCGATCCTGAAGTCGACTTGGGTTGCGACTTGGCTTGGTCTATTGCAGAAACGCCTTGATCTTCTTGAAATGTCTTGAGTCTTGCAAACCATTTGAAAGCTTTGAGTTCTTGCAAAATATATGTATGTTCCTTGCTTTGCTTTGGACTCACTTGGTCTTCATGACTTGGATTTTACTTCATTTGGAAGCTAGCTTGAAGATTGGCTTTGAGCTTGATAGACTTGATTTGAATGTAGAACATGATTCTTAACTTTGAAATTGACTCATTTGTTTTTCATCTTGATTCCTTGGACTTGAATGATAAATCCTCTTGAATATCTTTAAAACTGTATCTTTGAAAGTTTGAACATTTCAAGTCGTGGATGGAGTCGACCTGGCCTGCGACTTCTCCCAAGTCGCACCTGGAGTCGACTTCGTTTGCGACTTCGTTATGTTCGTTTCCATTTTTCAGCTCTGGATACTCCAAGTCGATGCTGGAGTCGACTTCGTCTGCGACTTGACTTCCCAAGTCGCAAGTGGAGTCGACTTGACCTGCGACTTCACCTGTTGCCTTTTGGGATTCATTCTCAAGTCGATATTTGAGTCGACTTCGGGATCGACTTCACCCAAGTCGAAGTCCAAGTCGACTTGGAGATCGACTTGACTTCTTTGCTTTCCTTAAACATTGGTCAAACATGTTAGTACTCTTTATATACTCAAATAAGTTCTTGTTAATCATCAAAACTCAGGCTTTGGTCAATTTAGATTATTTTGAACATTGTTTCCAACAAAATGCATTATGTAAAATGTGAAAATGTAAAAATATCTTAACATATGATGGAAAAATGTGAAATTCATTGCTGAATTGATAATCTCAAATTTTGAGATTAATATATAGGAATTTAATATGTGGCATAATGAATGATTGAGATACATAAATGTGTAAAATATACCTGACTTGGAGATTAGGCGGTTTATGAATTTTTATGAAAATGGATTGGAAAGCTAAGTGAATGTGAGCAAATGAAATTTACATGAATGTTATATCATTCTATATGTATAGGCAAAGGCAAAGGCAAAGAAAGGGTTGCCCGGGAAGCTCACGTGATCAAGGTAAGCAAGCGAACTTTCCAAAATATTGATTTTCTCCTATGTTTTGAAAATGATAGGTTAAATAAAATGCCTTAAGGATTGTTTCATGGGAAACAAGCAATACTTCTTAAAATAGTTATTTTATCACAAGTGTTGCCAAGATTGGAAATGCTTATATCAATGATTTTAAAGAGTTTGCTTACAAGTAAGCAAGCGAGCTTTCCAAAATATTATTTCAAAGGAATCTTATGAAATTTATGAACTTGCTTTAATAAGTTGGTTTTATAATTGCTTACGAGATAGGTAAGTAAATTTTCAAGCATAATGTTTATATTTAAGTATTAAATTTACTTGATCATGTTTATATTAAGATGTGGAGAATTGCTTATAGAGTAAGCAAGCTCAAACCTTTTGAAAATATGATGTGGGTTTTATGATGATTTTAAAATAAGCGAGTTCATACAAGTGTGGTTTACAAAGAGTTTTGTATTGAAAGATTTTGTCTCTTTCATAAAGTGATATTCAAAAACAAACCATGGAAATTCTGTTTCCAAGGAATTTTATTGAAAAATGTAATTCTTTACAAAATAATTTCTAGAAATAAATAGATGTTTTGAAATGATTTCCATTAAATGTTATAAATTGAATTTATATACGTGTTTTGAGATTTATATAGGAGTTTTGAAATAGTCTATCAAGGTGCTTTACAACTCTTAGAGTTGTAACACTTTGAAGATGTTTCACTCTGATGTTCTAAAAAGATTTAAGGGTGACCAGTCTTACAAAATGATTTGGTGAATTTTCTGTTTAAATAATGATCAAAAGATTATGCAAACTCCTCTCTCTATATATATAAGAATAACAAGGAAGTGACGTAGACAAGACAGATAATGCCATTACAACTGATAGAAGTGAGTTGCATATGTTTTGCTCATAAAAATGTTATTAAGAAAAGTTTTGTCTCTACGAGTTTTGAATTAGTTCAAAAGCTTTTTAAAATGAGAATTTCAAAAGTTGTTTAGCAAATCATTAAAGTTTTGCAAAATATTGTCTTCTCAAATATTTCAAATGTTTGATAAAATGGATTTATTAAAATATTTCTAAACTCTTTAAGGATGGTCATCCAAACATCAGGATTTGAAAATAATTTACAAAAATGTTTTATTTTCAAAACAACCACGCCCAGTTCTCAATTTGAGAAGGGCATAGTCTGCGGACTAAGTGGTTTAAAATATTTTATTTTTCTTTTCAAAATAATCCTGCCCAGTTCTCAATTCGAGAAGGGCATAGTCTGCGGACTAAAGTTGGCTTTATACATATCAAGCTGAGGCTTGAAAAAGAGCACAGTCAAATGACTGGGCTAAGTTTTGTGAAAATCATTGCTAGCATACGAGTGTGCGCAAAACGATATACTAGGCTCATGGTTGAGGCGGTCACGGACCAAAATGGTCGAGAACCAGAGCTCACCTCCACCTATAGCCGAGTCGCTTAGGGGAAGGCTGGAGGCCGGCGGCGCACTCCCTGAAATGGGATCAGGATCATGGATAGCTAGCGGTGCAGTCACATGAATGGTTTCTTTCCTAGGGGAGGATGATCACTTGTTAAGTGTCACCTTCTTGAGGGTTAGAGACACAAATCCATATGTTTTTAGAACATACATATGTTCCTTATGTTTTAAAAGTCCCAAAATGGGCACCTACACTGTTTTGTTTTAAATGGATTTGTGTTGGATTTAAATGGATTTATGTTCAGTCTTCAAAAGATACCATATGCGGGTTAAAATAAGTTTATATGGAAAAATATTTTAGGACATGAATATGTCCGCCATATTGGTTTAAAATGGGTTTGGTATCTTATATGCGGGTTAAAAGAGGCTTATATAGAAAAATATTTTTGGACATGAGAATGTCCGCCTAGATAAAAGATTTCTATGCACATGCATTGCTTTTGAACAACCCCGAGTTGGGTTATACAGAAATTTAAATAAATGATGTTTTGGGACAAGTAAATGTCCTCATGGGCAAAAGGTTATAAGAAAAATGTTTTAGGATATATAATTGTCCTCATGCCATATGAAAAATATTTTTGGACATAGACATGTCCTCATGATAGATGAAAAATATTTTGGGATAAACAATTGTCCCCATGAAAACTGGTTTAGATGCATAGTCATCACTTTTGAAAATCCTCGAAATGAGGATATGCACAAAGTTTTATCAGTGTATTATAAAGAAGATTTCTGTAAAAGGTTTCTTCCTATTGGTAGTTGATCACTTGATAAGTGTCTCCTACCGAATAGGTAAGGGATGCATTTAAATGAAAAAAAATGATGCTTGCTTACTGAGTTTATCACTCACGTTTTATTTTTCCAACCTTAGATAGGTTTAAGGCTCGAGGGAAGGAGCAAAGCTAAAAGGTATTGATATGTTGAAGAATGAATGGATGAATGTATTACTTATAATGAAATAGGATTAATGATGTATAGTGTAAATAGATAAGTGATTTTGTATAAAATTCTATGTGAATTTTTATTCATGAACATATATATGTTTCCTATAATATGAAAGTAAAGATACTTGTATGACAAATTTTATGATGATATGGATGAGTTCACTATGAATGATTACAAGCATGAGATTATATGATGAAAGAAAAGAAAAGAAAAATTTGGACGAGATCAAATTAAGAACCCGCCGCGTGTTCAGGGCAACAATCCTGATCACATTTACCAATCGAAAATAGATCTTGAGGTAAGGTTGTGACATCTCGGTTTGGGGCGCCACATAAGTTTTATATTTTTGCAATTTAAAGTTTCTTAAAATGCGTAAAGAAAACAGATAACAAATAAACTGAGTGATGATCAAAGGAAAGCAATGATATTAAACTAATAGCATAATAGTTAACATGAAATAAAGCAACTCAAGATTAGATTTAATAAAGAAAAATTCAGATCATTAAGGAAAATAATTCAAAATTTCATGCCTCCCCGGCAACGGCATCAAAAACTTGATGCGTACCAAGGGCTTGTTGTTAAGAGCACTGTGATCACCAGTTTAATTAAAATTAACCAAAATACATAAATGCTATCACTGCCGGGTGATAGTGTAGAATAACGGTGAGTCGGGTCGAATTCACAGAGAGGCTATATAATTTTGAATTATTTTAAGCAAAAATAAAAGAGAAAAGTGAGAGAGGGTGTAGAGAAGAGAAAGAAAGAAATTAGAGATAAAGGACAAGAAATTAGAAAGAGAAGAAAAGAGAATTAGAAAGAGAGAGAAAGAAGAGAGAGAAAGAGACAGAGAAAGGAGAGGAGAAATTGCAATTAACTAAAATTAAATCTAAACTAGGACAGTAATTAAAAGACTACAAAAGTAAAATTTAATCTATAAAAACAGGAATGAAAATTGCATTAAACTTAATTTGAAAATTACAATGCATAAAGCGGTAAATTTACGCTAAACATCTAAAATTAACAACCATAAAGCATTAAAGAAAAAATATAACTAAAAGAAAATTTATTTACCCCAATTCTTGGTCGAAGACCACTCTTTTTGAGAATCATTCCAAGCCCTTGGAGCATTACCCACTTGGCAAAGGTCCCACATAAATGGGTCCCACTTCAAGGGGTAGGAGGGTGCTGTGTTGTTTCTTGGGATGAGTGGAAGGCCCATTTTATAGATGTGTGAGGGACCCTTCCTCCAACGTGGAATCCGATGTGGGATTTCGGCCTTGTTTATTACAAGCCACCTTCTGCTCGTTTGCTTCTTCACACAGCCTTATGCTGTTGGATTTCATGAAGATGGAAGAGTTGCTGCTGATTGTGAAAGAGAACAGAGATTTCGCCCGATTGTAGCTTTGATTTTCGAGTCTTTGGTGGGCAACAATGGCTGCTGCAAGTCTAATTCATAATTTATGGATGAGCATGTGTGCTGATGAAAATCATCATGACGAACCCCATCGAGCGGTTCGTAGGGCTGGAATTTTCGAGAGCCACTGCCGAGCTGTATTGGAACATAGGGAACGATGAATCTAGATTCTGCCGAATTTCCTGGCTGGCTGGGTTGGATTGCAGATGGAATTCTTGCCAACATCAATTTCTGCTGGCGAAATTTTCCTGACCCAAAAATTTGTTCAGGTTTTACAGAGCAACGATTTTGATGGGGTGCTACTGCTGGTGACGAGTGCGTTGGATGTGCAGAGCATGAAGACAGTGTAGCAGAAGAAGACAAGAAACTTGGTCTGCATAGCTTGTCGAGCAGTTGAGAGCTAATGGGTTGACAGTTGCAGAGACGATGGAGGCGTGGCTGGCAGTGACCTGGATCTGGAGAAGATGGCTGGTCGATAATCATGGCTGCTGGCCACCAGAGATGATTGGGGAAACGTCATTGTCTATTTCCGTGTAGATTTTTTGTAGATATTTCAGCCTTTGGAAATTCGTCAGAGCAAAGGAAGAACTCAGGCAAAGGGGGTTGATGCTTTGGTTGGGGAGAAAGGCTATGGCTGAAATTCCTAATATGGTTGGTTGTGGCTGTTGACGGTGACCAGAAAATGGCTGCTTAAAGTTCTGTTGCTGATACTTAGTTTGTGCGCTGCTTCAAACGGATTCAGAGAAAGGGATGCCACGGTTGCCGGTCTTTTACTTGGGTTATGCGACGGCTGGCTGGGATTTTGCTACCGTGAATGGGTTCATTTGCCTACTTGGAAGATGATCGTAGCCGACTCTGGGTTGGTTTTTCTATCAAAATTCGCTGTTGCTGGAGATAGGGACGGGTAGAAGATGTGTTGTAGGTGTGCGGTGGTTGCTGTGATCGTGGCTGCCTGCTGTCGAATTTGGAGACCATGATCTAAAATCATGCTGCTTGCGCTGTGGTAGATATTTGTGGGAGAGAAGGTCAATTGCTGCTGGTATTCCGAGGTTTGAAAAGAGGCTGCGGGAATCTACCGGTGTCGAGATCGATTTGCCATCGACTTCTTAAGTGAAGCCATGAATGCTCCTTTTCGATGGTTTAAAATGCTTGGTCGAAATCAGAAGAAACCGAGCAAGGGCGCTGATTTGGGGAGCTCGTGGTTGGAATCGGTTGGGGTTGTAGAACTTTTGAAATTAACGGTGCAGGCTTGGATTGGAGGAGATGCAGCTGAGCTTGCTGTTGAAGGGAGGAGAGAGTTGGGAAGTTCGCTGCTGGTGACGTGCTGGATCGTGGCTGCCTGCTGGGGAAGATGGAGCACTGTAACAGGTGCTCTGGTGGTGCACGGTCGCCTGCACTTATGCAACATATTTAATTACAAATTTAACTATTAATTCTTTGAGAAATAATTTCAATAATGTCATATACCATCTTAGTTTTATCCTTTAATTTATTTTATCCTAATATAATAATTTACTTTGTTCCCCATATTTTAAAATATAATTATAGTCATATATTTATGATTTTTCCAATTAAATGATTTTATAAATTTGTCCAAATTATATTAATATGCTAATATATATTTCAACGTTACAATTTTTCTAGGGGATTGAGTCATAATTTTATATTTTCAAGAATGTTTGCAAAATGTCTCATTTTATAGCAAAAATTAAAGATTCTATCAAAAATATGATTTTCATAAAATTCCACTGAAAACATGCATTTAATTAACATTTTAATATTTAATTGTGTGATTTTAACATGAAATTAAATGAAAATTTTTAGAATTATCAAATACCTTCCTGTGGGTTTGCATAGTCAAAAGGTAATAGAATTCGAAAAGCTGTATCAAAGGAGGATGACGGTCACCGAGTACGCTACAAGGTTTAATGCTCTGGTCAGATATGTCCCTTGGATCGCTAATGTGCCACAAAATCAGGCACAAAGATTTCAACGAGGTTTGAGGCCATATCTGCGGGAAAGCGTTGCACCTCTGCTGATAAAGGATTATGCTTCAAGTCTTGAAAGAGCAAGGGCTTTGGAAATTAAGGCCTTGAGAACCCAGGAATTAAGATTGGGTTCGAGGGTGTTCAGTATGGGTCCTAAGGAATCGAAAATTAGAAAAGGCAACTTAAGGAAAGGAAAAGGAATTCAAAAGAAGAAAAGCTCGCCGTTATGTAAGAAATGTCAAAGGCGACATACAGGCAAGTGTCTAAAGGGCTCAAATCGGTGTTACAAATGTGGACAGACGGGTCATATTGCCAAGGAGTGCAGGCCAGGGGAAGTGAAAGTGGTTAAGTGCTATATATGTGATCAAGTGGGTCACATAGCTATGAACTGCCCAAATAAGGCGCAGTCATCTCAAGGACGTGGAAGACCTGCTTAGCTTAGGATACCTGGAGCAACAAGCAAGGAACTTCTACGAACCCAGTGCATGTGCATGCCCTGACCAGGACAGAATCTCAAGAACAAGAAGAAAAGGTGGTCACAGGTATGGTTTACATTCTAGGGAATATGGCAGTAGCTTTGTTTGATTCTGGTGCCACCCATTCATTCATAGCATGCCAATACGTGCCCACCCATGCACTACCGATAGAAGAAACCGATCAGGTTATACATGTAGAATCTCCAGTCTATACATTAGCAAGTACTAGCCAAGTATGCAAAGCCTGCCCAATTAGGATAGGATCATTGATTCTAGAAGTTGATTTGATCCTATTGCCTATGACTGAGTTCGACGTGATATTAGGTATGGATTGGCTAAGCCAATGGGGTGCGACCATAGACTGTAAGAATAAGAAAGTACAGTTTGAAGCAACTCCAGGAAAGGAGATTGCCATTGGAAAATTGAGGCGACCTAACAGTTCAAGTATACTGATATCATCTATGAAAGCTGTCAGAATGATTCGACAAAAGTGCAAGCTTACTTGGTGTCTATGAATGTAGATAAAGGCATGGAGGAAGAAATTAATCAAATACCTTTGGTTAAAGTATTTCTAGATGTATTTCCAAAGGAGTTAACCACATTGCCTCCACAACGGGAAATGGATATGACAATTGATATAATGTCGGGTACAACTCCGATTTCTAAAACCCCATATAGAATGGCGTCAGCTGAGATGAATGAACTAAGGGCGCGAATACAGGAGCTGTTGGACAAAGGTTTTATTAGACCAAGTGTGTCCCCATGGGGAGCTCTGGTACTGTTTGTGTAACACCCCATTCCTAAAATTACTCAAGAACTAGTCAATGAGTACTACATAATCTAAGAAAAATTCGGCAGCATCTCCCCATAACATACAAGGGGTAATATGGAATACATGACCTGATATTCATAACATTTCAATCTGTAACATTCAATCCTATTTATATACTTGCATCTTCATATAATAAGGACATTCATATAAAAGGAAAATCATTAAATATTTCCCTTACACATCAAGCAAATATAATAATCATGCATATGTGCATCAACAAGGATTATAATCCAATCTGAAATACCAAACACATTATAGTTGTCAAAGCGAATCCGCCTAAATAATTGTCTACATATATGATTATCAAAAAGAGCACAAATCTAAAAGAACTGAAATTAACATATTGTGCTATGGTCTCTCATGTTTGATCTTCAACTTGTCCCATCTTTAAGTTCCCCATCTGGCCTGTGATCTAAAAGCACAATAACAAACGATATGAGTCTAAATAGACCTAGTAAGTAGATAGTGGTTAGTACAAAGTGGAAATAAGTATAATGATGGATACTCATATAGTGATGAAGCTAATACATATGGGTCCAATACCCACTCCCAAGATCGTATGCATATAACCACACACAAATTGAACAACACAACCAATCATCTACTCATGTCCATCAAGGGCCATGAACAACCCTCTCCTCATGTCAATCAGGGGCCATGAACAACCCTTACAACCAACTATTTGTGATAATACATCATACTTAACAGACAATGAAACATGTCGCAAACCATGCATATAACATCAACACAATTCAAATTCAACACATAGATTTCATCAAAAAAAAAATCAACACATAGATCTGTCACATAAGCATTTTATCAAACACATGATAGGTGCGAAATGAAAGAACCTTCGATTCATACTCTCGATTGGGGCAAATCAATTCATGTCACATTTCAACAATATAAAAACTGCTAAGAAGTCTTTTACATCATAGAAATCGCACATTCAAAGTAAATTCCCCATGAACCCTAACTATTACGAACCCTATGCCTAATACCATGGAGTCGTCAGGTGCTACACATTCCCTCTAGCCTCACATCGCGTTTAACATAAAATTTAATCACTAAATCGAGAAGGGGCGATGATGCGCACCAAGTGCTTATCGTTAAGAGCACTGTGATCACTAGTTTATTTAAAATTAACCGAAACACATTAAAGCTACCACTATACGGATGATAGTGTAGAATAACGGTGAGTCGGGTCGAATCCACAGAGAGGCGATGTAGTTTTGAATTGTTTTTAAGAGAAGGAGAGGGTATAGAGAAGAGAGAGAAAGAAGTTAGAGAAAAAGAAATTAGAGAGAGAAGAGAGAAGAGAGAGAAAGAGACGCTAGAGAGAGAAGAAAAGAGAAAATAGAAGAAATTAGAGAGAGAAAGAGAGAGGGAAAGAAATTAGAAAGAGAGAGAAAGAAGAGAGAAAAGATTAGAAGAGTTGGAGATAAAAGAAAGGGAGACAATACACTAAAATAAATTATAATTAACTAACAACTTAATTAAAAACTATTCTAAGGAAGCAATAAAAGCTATGAAATTCAACTATTAAAACAGGAAAGAGAATTACATTAAATTTAATCTAAAAATTACAAAGCATAAAATAAAGCAGTAAATCTAATCTAAAAATTAAAACTACAAATTAAAGATTACCAACTACGAAGCACTACAAACCATAAAGCAACAAAATAAAATTTACATCACCCAAATTGAAGAGCAAATCTCCACTTTATGAAAATTTTATTGCTTGGCCCCACCTCCTTACTAGGGGTCCCACAAGAGGGTCCCACCCAAGGGAAAGAGAGGAGTGTCTGGTGATGATTTTGGGATGTGTGGAGGGCCCATGCTTTTATAGATGTGGAGCACCCCTTCTTAAACTTAGAGAATCCAATGTGGGATTCCAGGCTTGGACTACACTGTAGCTGCTCTTGCCCGTTTCTTCTTTCTGCATGAGCTTGGCCAGTTGGAAAAGAGATTGTGACTAGATAAGGCTGCTTCTGACGCCGATGATTGGCCGAATTTGATTCTTGTCATAGGTACCGGCATCGTGCCATCCAAGTCGAACTAGAATGGGATGACAAAAGGTAGTCTTGAGAAGCTCCTTGATATCCTCCCTCGCGCTTTTCAGCTAAACAGGATCCGAAGCGGAGCAAGTTACAGCTGTAGACATCCTTCTAACACCAGCAGGCCGTAAAAGCAGCGCCGAAAACGACGGAAGAGATGATCGGAGAGAGAGATTCGAGGAAGGACCGAAAACGGACTTTAGAGAAGTAGAATGAGAAGAAGAGGAAGAGAGCGGAAGAGATGCGCAGGGTCGAGCTGTTGCTCGACCTGAGAGAGGAAGGAGACGTGTCGTGCTGCTGAAGGAAGACGCCATTGGTGCTCCTGCAACTAAAGAAGATGAGGCTGATTTTTATTGCTGCCGGTAATTTGAGACGGGCGGAGAAGATGGGTTTGGATTTCAGATTGCTGCTCGTTATTGGAAAACGAGATTGGGCTATTTGTTTCTACGGGATTTTTCTAGTTCAATGGTGAAAGGTTGCAGTGGAAATGGGTGTTGCCGGAATTAATCAAGGGAGATGCAGGGGTAGTTTCCGTAGTTTGGGAAAGGGTTTATCTGGCCGGGATTGGGATTGAAGCAGGAATTGCTACTTAGCTTCTTGGAATTGCTTGCTCTGAATTTTCCATGGCTAGTTAGTCGTGCACTGTTTGGAGGACAACCATCTTCGTTCCTTTGGGGCGGTGGAAATTCTTGCTACTGTTGGAAATATGTGGAAAATAAGCTAAATCCATGTTTTGATGATTAACAAATCAATTTGATTAAGTCTTAGCTACTAACATGTTTGTGGAAGTGTTTAAAGGATATACATTTAAAGAAAATAAAGCATGGAAGGATAAGTCGATTTCCAAGTTGACTCAGGCATCGACTTAAGGCCAAATCGATCTCCAAGTTGACTCCAATATCAACTTCAAGGCGTCGATTCCTTCCAGAGTTGAAAACGGGGAGCAGAGCTGACGAGGTCGCAAACGAAGTCAACTCCGCACGCGACTTGGGCGAAGTCGCAGACCAAGTCGACTCCAGCATCGACTTCAAAATGACGATTCCTTCCAGAGTTGAAGTCAAGACTCCGAAGTGCCGAAGTCGCACCCCAAGTCGACTCCACTTGCGACTTGAGGTGAAGTCGCAGGCCAAGTCGACTCCAGTAGCGACTTGGAGGCGTCATTTTCCGTCCAGAGTTGAAACCGAAATCTGGGGGCACCGAAGTCGCAGACCAAGTCGACTCCAGCATGCGACTTGGGCGAAGTCGCAGACCAAGTCGACTCCGACATCGACTTCGATCAGGTAGAAGAGAAATTTCAGATGACAAGTTGGGATTAACTGATTTCAAGATAAACTTGTATGAAGATGAAGATCAAGCCAACCTAGATGCTCAAACTGAAACATATGAAGACTAATCCAAGTCCAAGCAAGATGTATAAACTCAACCAAGAAATTGTTCAAGATTACATGATTCAAGACTCATGGATTCAAGGCTTACAAAACATGGAGCTAATGAAATCAAGCTAAAGTAAAGACACAATGATTCAAAAAGAAATGAAAAATGCAAAAGAACTAAAGGCATGGAGAAGCCTAAGCAAAACAAAAAGCATCCCGAAGTTTCCCAAGTTTATCAGGCTATGTGCCGAGGTTAAGTCGCACCCGAAGTCGACTCCACCTGTGACTTGGGTCAAGTCGAAGACCAAGTCGACCCAATCTGGAACCTGAAGACGCTGCGAACTAGTGAAGTCGCACCCGAAGTCGACTCCATCTGCGACTTGGGCGAAGTCGCACCCGAAGTCGACTCCACCTGCGACTTGGGTCCAACGGTCGGAAAATATTCGAACGTTTGCGCATTAAATGCGCACCACCTACCTTCAAACGTTCGAATTCCCTCCACAATTATAAAAGGCATTCATTCCCTCCACAATTATAACTCCCATCTTGAAGAGCATTAAAGAGATCAAGCCAATCCAAAGAAGAAGAACTTTGCTTCAAACTGCTAGAGCTCAACTTCTGAATCTTCAAAGCCAATTCTACAAGTTCTTCTCTGCGCCAAACTGCTTCTACACAACTGTAACGTGTAGATTTCTTTGTTATTTCATTTGTTTGTATTAAACTTGATTTATTTTGAGGAACTAAGATCAAGTGTAAGCAAAGTAGTGTGTGATTGGAGTGGAACTCATCACATACTTGTGCTGAGATTTGTTGAAGCCCCCTAGAGCTGGAATCTAGAAGAGAGCAGTGACTCTAATTGTATTTGAGGAATACAATAGTGGAACCCAAATCATAAGGAGTGTGAGCTTGGAAGAGTGGAGTAGGGAGGTTGCCCGAACCACTATAAAAATTTTATGTGCTTGATTTATATTTCTGCTCTCTACATTATATTGCTTTCCATTTCATTTCATCAATCAAGGGGATTAAACTTTCAAGGGGTTAAGTTTTTAATTTACCAAAGAATTTTATACGAACCCAATTCACCCCTCCCCTCTTAGGTTTTGCCATTAACTCGGGACCAACAAGTGGTATCAAGCAGGTCTTTGAGTTATACCAAAGAGATCTTTTGATATTGCATCCCAATCGACTTCCGTTCCCGTATTTGCCGAAGGCCAATCTTTTACTAGGCGACCATTATTTGATGCGAAAAATTTCGGCTATTGGAAGCTTCGTATGAAACAACTCATCATGGCTACAGATATGGACTATTGGATTACAATCCAAGATGGTGTGATTTTGCCTATTGATGAAAGAGCTTCCAAGTGGACCGATGAGGAAGTGAAAACTGTTAAGAGCAATGCTAAGGCTATGAATTCTTTATTTTGTGCTCTTACGGCTTCCGAATACGATAGAGTATCCTCTTGTTTAACCGCAAAAGAAATATGGGATACTTTAACATCTATATATGAAGAAACTTCTCAAGTCCAAGGGACAAGGAGAAATATTTTGATTGGAGAGTTGAAAAGCTTTAGAATGCTAGGTACAGAAAATATTTCTGAAATGTTTGCTAGATTCTCTAAAATTACTAATGCTTTGAAAGGTCTTGGAAAAACAATTTCTGAATCGGAGCAGGTCATGAAGATTCTAAGGGCGCTACCCGAATCATGGACTCCAAAAATTACTGCAATAGAAGAAGCAAAGGACTTGAACACATTGAAACTAGAAGACCTTATTAGCTCACTAATGTCACATGAGCTAATTAAGAAAAGAAATGAAGATAATCACAAAGGGAAGAAAGCTATTGCACTAAAGGCCACCCACAACTCAGAAGAATCTACCTCCTCATCTCACAACGATGATGAAGATATAGCACTACTCACTCGCAAATTTCGAAAGTTTGTGAGAAAAGAAAGGAACTTCAAAGACTTCAAAGAAAGACCACGAAGAGAGAAGAAGAAGGGGCCAACAAAGTGCTATAGATGCGGCGGGATGGGACATATGCAAGCTCAATGTCCTACGCCGGAAGAGAAATCAAAAGATCAACAAGAAAGGAGGGAAAGACATGAAAACAGGAAATACCAAAGGCCAAAGGGAAGAGGCATGTACGTCAATGAAGAAACTTCATCAACAAGCAGCTCCTCAACCGACGAATTTGAGGCGGCAAATTGTGCTAGAATATGCTGCATGGCGCGAATCGAACAAGAAGTAAAAATGGTTTTGATATTATTTCTTGGAGCGTTAGTCTTTGTTTGTTCAAGTGTATTGTACCCAAGTCCTTTCTTACAAGTTTGGGTTGTCATTTTCAAGAACATTTTCACATTTTCTCCTGGATTAGAGAACTTAGCAAGAGATTCATTTAATGATTTATTCTCATTTTAAAGTTTTTCTAACTCATTTTCTAAGGTATTCTTTTCATCTTTTAACTTGTCTAATTTTTCAGCAAGTTTACCATTTACAATTATTACTGCATCACATTATCTTTTCTTAATTGTAAACTTGTTTCCTAATTTCTTTATTTCTTCATATAGTGAATCATAAGCTTGTTGGAGTTCCTCTAATTCAGCACATTTAAGACATTCATTTGTAGAAAAATTTGAAAAGGATTTTTGTTTGGAGGTTACCTCTTGACTACTCGTGCAGTCCGTTGAAGTGGCTTTGTGAAACCCTAACCCAAGTAAGCCATATGTATGCATTGAACATGTATTTGATGATTATTTATGAATTATGGAATTATGAAGGTATTTTATGATTTTTGCTAATTATGGCAATCAGGGTTATGGGTTAGCATTAATGATGTGATTTAAGCATTTTGAGCCCAAATGAGATAATGGGTTTAGAATGAATTATTTGTGATTTAAGTGTGCAATAATATCATGAAAAATCATTTTTCGTGATTTAAAATGAATTATGGAGATAAAGATGGAAATTGTCAAGTGGGAAGGAAAATATTGGAAAATTCATAACTCAACGCCTAAAAGGCGGATTCAAGTGAAATTTGAAACGAAGATTTTTAATATTAGGCTTGGTATTATGGAATGAAAAGATTATGAAAATTCTTGATGAAATGAGAATTATGAATTTTTTTAAGTATATGTTCATTTCAACCGTTAACTTCAAACGCGTGTGACGGGAGCTAGGAAACTCGGATTGAGATGAAATTTGAAACGATTGAATGAAATTATGAGATGTTTATGTTGAATGTATTGGATTAAGGGAATCATGATGGGATTAGGGTGATAATTAATTATTTTTATTCCCAAATCCAAAAGATATATTCAAGTGGTCATAACTCGACGTAGAAACGTCGGATTGAGATGAAATTTGAAACGATGGAATAAAATTATGAAATATATGAGATGAATGGAATGGATTAAGCTAATTATCATGAGAAATGGCTTTCTTGGAGAGCAAGTAACAAGTTGCTTAAGGGCTAAGTAAAGAAGGACAATTGGACGGTCAAATATGATGCAGATTTTATGATTTTTGGTAAAAAGTAAAAATGCAATTTACGTGGCCCAAATTCACCCACCTCATATGGTAGATAGAGATGCATTTATGGGTTGTGGAATTGCAGCACAAGTGGGTCCCACAAGTGGAAAAAATCCAGCAACATGCATAAGGGCTTTGCACGTAGAGTTGAGATGAAATTGTGGAAAATATTCCAAGTGCTGAAACGTCCAAGGGAGTTGCTGCAACTCACGAATTTTCCCAGCAAAGGAGAAGAGAAAACCAAGGGAAAAGAAGGGAGAAAAGGAGAGATTTCTCATTTGCTCAAGTAAGTATATGATTATTTGATTTTTATGCATCAAATATGTAAAGCAAATGATGCTGAAAAATAAATTATAGTCGGAACAGTAAATGGATGATTTTTATCATGAAACGTTTTGAGAACAATCCTCATGATATGATTAAGGAACGACCAAATTTTCAGCTTAAAAGGATATGTATGTTGGAAATTAAAAATCCGTGAATATTAGCCCAAACAGGGTAAAACGGGTTACAGGATCAGCTGTAGAAAAGGATTTTTAATAAATTTTCTACAAGGGTTTTCCGGATGAAAATTTTACAGGATATACATGACATATTTGGGATTACAGGAAAAAAATTAAAAATGAGGTTTTTATGGGTGTAAATAGACCCCATAAATAACGTCATTCAAGCTGACTGGAAATGGAGTTTACTGTTCATCAAGGTAAAAATCCCCAAATAAATATGTAATGTTAATATTTCGTGTTGAAAATTTCATGAAAGTTAATTGACGAAGTTATTAAGGTATGGTAGAAATTTCAGATCAAAAATACTTGATTTGATATTAATTCAAGATTTTAAGATTTCAGCACACCTGATTTCAGCATATGTGGTTAGTTTGAGGAAGAAATAAAAAAAGAAATATGAAACCTATGTATAAATGATCCAAATTGATTTATGTGTTAAATAATTAAATATGGATCAAGAAAAGTACAATTATATGCTGAAATTTCGAATTTATATAATGACCTAAGGTTATGTGTCAAAGGACACGTTAAACGGGTTAAAAGTGGGTTCCAAACTAACTGTTTTGGAAACCTATGGAACATGGATTTAAACCTCATAAAAATACCTTAAATGCAGCGGTAATTAAGGGTAATTAAACCGCTGAAATATGGATTAAACCTCTGACTTAGAAAAGTTTTTGAAATTCATTATGTATATGTTGCCAAATGGGCATATGTGAAGGAATAGATATGCAAGGGTGATGAATGACATGTAGAATATGGTTTTGTGCAGAAATGTATGGAAATATGATATATTTCATGAATATATATCTGTTTAGCACTTCACGAGGTTAATTTCCAATTTTGGAATTATGTAATGAAGCCTAAGGTCATAACGGGCGCTCGGAACGGGCACCAATGTATGAATTTTGTATGATTGAATGGATACCCTATTTAAGGGGTTATATATGTTATGTGTTAGCCAATGAAATGCATAAAAATGTGTTATTTACATTTAATGACTTCAGAAGACAAATGAAGGATCTATGCTAATGAAAATGGGTTGGAAAACTAAATGGAATGCAATGACAAGAAATGTATGAAAAACCATATTATGTTCATGTAGGCAAGGAAAAGAATGGAAGGAAAATGGATTATGGCGATCTCAGGTAAGCAAGCAAACTTTCTAAAATGTCATTTTCTTTCTATGTGATTGATATGATTGAAATGTCTATGTTTAAGCTTATGTTTTATTGAAATGGGCAAGCACGAGTTTTCAATATGACGGCTTTAATGCAAAGCCATAAGTTTTGAAAAATTATGACTTTAATGAAAAGTCTTGCGGTTGCTTCATGGGAGGCAAGCGACACTTCTTAAGATAAATAATTTATCCTAAGTGTTGCCAACGATGGGAATGCTTCATGCTAATGGAATTGAGAAATTTTTCTTAAGAGTAAGCAAGTTCTCTATGCTAATGTTTTAAGGATTTCATGTTTGATATCGATGGTTTTAAGAATTTGCTTTTGAGGAAACAAGTTCTATATGATATTGTTCAACAGCATTTTATAAGAAAAAGAGAATTTTATCCTTTTTCACAAAATATGTTTGGTAAATGAGTTTTGAGTTATTTCTACAATAACTCGCGATAAACAATGATGAAAAAGATTTGTTTTACTAGGTCAAGATAATTCAATATTAAATTACGTTTTGGACATAGTCCACATGTTTTGAAATGATATTTGAACAGTTTTGGTTTCCTTTGGATAAGGAAATCTATGTTGAAAATGTTGGAAAAATGTTTCTACGGATGTGTTGAAAGAGATTTATGGATGACCAACCTCCTATGGTTGATTTCATAAAATGGTTTAATTTTAGGTTGCTTGATGGCATGCAAAAGACTATACAATTTTCCTCTATGTGAAAATGATTGATATGTGGACAATTATTAAATTTTTAGGTGAAGGACAAGGGGATAGCGTAATTGCATAACTTTTGTAAACAAAAGGTCCTGAAATAGAAACCAAGAAAATATTAGAGAAAAATATGTTTTATTTATGAAAATCCAAAGGATTTGAAATTCTTTTATTAAAAGGATTTTAAGATGTATTATTTCTCAAACATTTCAAATATTTATCAAAATATTTTACTCAAAACTTTTCTAAAGGAATTTAAAGAAGGTCATCCTAAAACTGGATTTCAAATAACAACTTGTTAAAGTGGGTGCGCTCGCTTACAAGTTGACACGGATTGCGGTCTGTGATATGTTTTTGAAAATAATTGTTAAATATAGACTTCGGTCTATGATTTTTGTGCATATGGATGCAGGCTGCGGTCTGTGATCCCGGTTTAAAAGAACATGGGTTGCGACCTGTGGTTCTTCAAACCAAAACGGACTGCGGTTCGTCAGGATAACGTACGGTGCACCGGTACAAGGAATAGGCTGGTTGTAGAGCACGGTTGGGATGACCGGGGCCCACTCTACATAAGGCCAAGTCACTAAGGGATGGCAGGAGTGCCAGCGGCGCCCTCCCTGAGATGGGAGCAGGATAAGTGAACAGCCGCCTGGCTAGCGTGCTGTTAAGGATTCTCTTCCAAAAGGTAGCATGATCACTTGCTAAGTGTCACTACTGGATGGAGAGAAATGCATTTGCTTATGTTTTATTTCTGAAAAGCCCAAAGATTGGGTCATGAAAATATGATTTTATGAAAGTATCCTAAAGGGATTTTTATGAAATGGTTACCCTAAAAGAAAGGGTATTTTACACAAAAGTGTAAATAACAAGAATTAAAGGAAATGTGTTTATGCAAATGCATTCATGAAAATGGTTTTCCTTGTTTGCTATAAACAAGCCCCAAGACGGGGAATTATGAAAAGGATTTATGTACATTTGTAAGAGAGCCTAAATAAAGAATGTTTTTGGACATAAGAATGTCCTTTGCCGAGAAAGGCTTATGTGATTGATGTTTAAGGACATATGAATGTCCATTGCCAATAAGGTTATGTAAATGATGTTTTGAGACATGAAATGTCTCTTGATTTTATGATGGCTTATGTGAATGATGTTTTGAGACATGAAATGTCTCTTGGCTAAAGGATTTTATGAGGGCTTATGTTAATGATGTTTTGAGACATAAAATGTCTCTTGGCTAAGGAATTTTATGATGGTTTATGTTAATGATGTTTTGAGACATGAGATGTCTCCGTTGCCTAAGTATTTATGTTGTTTTGGACGGAAAATGTCCACTGGCAACCAAATGATTTCATGTAATGGCTATGAACATTAAAAATGTTCATATAAGATTAATGGAAACTCATCATTAAAGGTAAAATGTATATGTTTTGCCTAAACAAGCCCAGGCACGGCTTGTAAATGATTTTAAGAATGAATGCTTTATGAAAGCATTCAAGGACTTGAAATTGTCCTTATAATAAAGGATTTCATGATGGTATTTTAGGACATATGCATGTCCTCAGGAACAAGGTATTCCCAATGTTTATGAAAAAGGTTTTCAAGAAGCCTTGCCCTAAAATACTTGCTTACTGAGTTGTCACTCACGTTTTGTTTTCCAAACCCTTAGACAGGTACCGAGGAAACTCAGAAGGTTGCAAACCTCAGACGTGGAGGAAGGTACATGATGATAGCCTTGAAGGCTATGAGGAATGGAAAAGCATAAATATGCTAAGGTAAGCTAATGCGTATGTGAACTTAATGAGAATATTAAGTTCTATATATGATTCGATTGTTGAATGTATGGATGTATGGATTTGAAATATGATACTTAGGACAAGGAATCTTTCACTGCAAAAAGGCAGGTAAAGATGCTATTTGTTTATGTATATCCGAACTTAGTTAGAGTTCTAAGTTCCATGTGAATTAATGACTGAATGTATGAAAGTATGATTTATACAATGATTCAGTGTATAATGACAGGCATGTAAAGATGCTTTGAATGAAATGATGAACTTTATTACAAGTGAAATATCGCAATGTATGATGATTGTCATGTCAAGATTATGAATGATGACAGATGAATAATCGAAAAAAATTCTGGACATATTCCAATTAAAAAACCCGCCGCGTGATCAGGGCAACAATCCTGATTCACATTTACCAATCGATAGATCTTGAGGTAAGGAAGTGACATCTCGGTTCGGGGCGCCACAGGCTTGATCCTCCAAAGTTTCCGTGGCTGCAAAGCATAGGTCGGTGTTTGCTATGCAACAGATTCTCGCACAATCCGCTTCACATTCTTCACTTGAGGAGCTATTCGTTGTAGATTCTTCTTCATTTACGTACATGCCTCTTCCTTTGTTTCTTTGAAATCTTTTGTTGTTGCCTCGTTCTTTTCTTTGTTCCTTTACCTTGTTTTCTTTGGGTGTTGGACATTGGGCTTGCATGTGTCCCGAACCGCCGCATCGGTAATATTTTGTTGTTTCTTTCTTTTTCTCTTTGGAGTTTCTTTCTTTAAAATTTCTGAAATTTCTACATTTTCTCACAAATTTTCTGAATCGTTTTGTGAGTAGGGCAATCTCATCGTCATTTTGTGAAGATGAAGTATCGTCTGAATCTTGTGCGGCTTTTAAGGAAATTGCTCTTTTGCCTTTGTGATGATTTTCATTTCTTTTCTTAATTAGCTCATGTGACATTAATGAGCTAATTAGGTCTTCTAGCTTCAATGTGTTGAGGTCCTTAGCTTCTTCTATCGCAGTAATCTTTGGAGTCCAAGATTCCGGTAGAGCCCTTAAAATCTTCATAACCTGTTCAGATTCAGATATAGCCTTTCCAAGACCTTTCAAAGCATTAGTAATTTTTGAGAATCTAGCAAACATTTCAGAAATATTTTCTGTTTCTAACATTCTAAAATTTTCTAATTCTCCAATCAAAATGTTTCTTCTCGTCCCTTGGACTTGAGAAGTTCCTTCATAGATGGAGGTTAATGTATCCCATATCTCTTTGGCGGTTAAACAAGAGGATACTCTATCATATTCAGATGCCATGAAAGCACAAAACAGTGAATTCATAGCTTTGGCATTGCTCTTCACGATTCTTACTTCCTCATCGGTCCATTTGGAAGCTTTTTCATCAATGGGCAAGGTCACACCATCTTGAATCGCAATCCAAGAGTCCATATCGGTAGTCATGATGAGTTGTTTCATTCTTAGCTTCCAATATCCAAGATTGTTCCCATCAAACAATGGTGGCCTTGTAAAGGATTGGCCTTCGGCAAATGCGGGAACGGAAGTAGATTGGGATGCCATGTCAATAAGATCTCTTTGGTAAGCTCAAAGACCTGCTTTGATACCACTTGTTGGTCCCGAGTTAATGGCAAAACCCAAGAGGGGAGGGGTGAATTGGGTTCTTATAAAATTCTTCGGTAAATTAAAACTTAACCCCTTGAAAGCTTAATCCCTTTGATTGAAACAAATAGAGAGTAATGAAATAAGGAAAGCAATAAAGTAAAACAGCAGGCAAGGTTTATAGTGGTTCGGGCAACCTCTCCCTACTCCACTCTTCCAAGCTCACACACCGTTGTGACTTGGGTTCCACTATGTATTCCGCGAATACACTTAGAGTCTCTGCTCTCTTCTAGATTATAGCTCTAGGGGGCATACATAATCAGAGCCTATGCTCTCTTCTTGATTCTAGCTCTAGGGGGTTTATACACTTGATACAAGTAGATGATGAGCTCAACTCCAATCTCAACTCTACTTGCAACGTCTTGGTTTGTTACAACAAACTCAAACCAAGACCAATAACAAGGAATAATGAAAATAAGGAAGATCTACACTTTACTGAGTTGTGTAGGCAAGATTCAGCTTGAGGAAGAGTTTGTAGAAGCAACCGGTTGTATATCGTTGACGCTACTTGCAACTTGAAGCTCGTTCTTCCTTTGAAAGTGTATAGATCACTCAAATTTGGAGAAAAGCAAATGGGAGCTCTTATTTGCACTTCTTTTCTCTCTTTAGTCTCTTTAGTGTATATTCCAACATTTGCTTGAGTGTCTATTTATAGAATGGGGAAGATTTGAACATTATAGAAGTGGTTGGACGTTCAAAAATTCAAACGTTGCTTCCCCAAGTTGCAGGTGGAGTCGACTTCGTCTGCGACTTGGCTTCCCAAGTCGCAACTGGAGTCGACTTCGTGTGCGACTTGGCTTCCCAAGTCGCAACTGGAGTCGACTTCGTGTGCGACTTCAGTTCTGCATTTTCCAAGTCTGAGTCTAGGTCGACTTGGTTTCAGACTTGACCTCAAGTCGATCTTGGAGTCGACTTGGGTTGCGACTTGACCAGTTCTTGTACTGAAAATAGTTTGACCTTTGTTTGATTTCCTTTAGCTTGCTTGGCTTCTTTCCTTCAATAATATTTTGTAGACCTTGTGAAGCTTGAAAACTTGTATGGTTGATTTTGCCTTTGATTCATGCACCTTGCTTTCTTTCGACATTAATCTTCATATCTTGAATTTCTTCATCTTGAAATATGCTTGGAGCATTGCCTTGAACTTGAGAGACTTAAGTTGATAATGAGCTTGTACCCTTGATTTGGATTTGAGAAAACTCAAGTTGATTCTTGGAATGAGCTTGAATCTGCATCTTTGAACTTTGAAAACCTCAAGTCGAACTTGGGGTCGACTTCGTCTGTGACTTCACCCAAGTGGCAACTGGAGTCGACTTCGTCTGCGACTTCGGTATTTTTCTGCCCCAGATTCAACTCTGGAGTGATTTTGCCATCTGAAGTCGATGCTGGAGTCGACTTCGTTGCGACTTGGCTTCCCAAGTCGCAAGTGGAGTCGACTTGGCCTGCGACTTCACCTGCTCTTCTTCTATTTTCAAAACTGGTCGTGGGGTTCATTTTGGAGTCGAGGATGGAGTCGACTTTGGGATCGACTTCACCCTAAGTCGAAGTCCAAGTCGACTTGGAAATCGACTTGGCTATTTCATTCCTTAAAACATTCAAGAAAATCATTAATATTCACTTTATACTCAAATTTAACTTTGTTAATCATCAAAACTCATGCTTTGGTCAATTTTGTTTTGTTTTGAACATTGTTTCCAACAATTATGCACATATATATAGCCCATTTTTACACAATTTCGTCAGCTAACTCATAACATAACTTATATAACCCCATACATAGGGTACTGATTTCAATCTCACAAAATTCTTTATTAATCATCATATATAGGTGTATTAACCTCAATTTTCCATTTATCCATTTTTTCCAGGATACACGCACGAGTGTTTCTTTTATGCACATATCATTGCCCTCACTCCATAAATTAAGTCCAAAATTTTAGAATTAATATCATAAAATCTTAAATAGATATATAAACATGGAATTCATCTTATTTTCATGCATTTTTGCACAAAATCACTTTTCACAAGTCATTCATCACTGATACACATTTATCATTTCACATATGCCCATTGGGTAACATACATAAGATATTTCATAAAATTTTCTAAGGTAGAAATTTAATCCATATTTCGGTGTGTTAATTACCCTTAATTACCATTGCATTTAGGGTATTTTTATCGGATTTAAATCCATTCAACATGGGTTTCCAAAACAGCAAGTTTGGAACCTGTTTTTCACCCATTTAACGTGTCTTTTGACACATAACCCTAAGTATTCATATAATTCTAAAATTTCAGCATGTAATCCCAATTTTCATAATCCATATTTAGGGATTTAACACATATATAACATTCATTAATTATCATTCCTCAAAACAGCAAGTTGCCTACACGTTTTGAGTCCCATTTCACATCGGTTTGACACACTTTCATAAAATCTATAAAAATCAGTTTTAGGGCTTCTTTTCCCAAATATTTTTGTTCATACATAACACCTTAAACCTAGGGTATTTTACCCTACATAATATTCATAAAACATGCAAACCCATTTTCATAACATTTTTAGCATAGAAACAAGGAAATTAGGTCATAATCATTACTTTGCATTCCATAACTTCAAAAATTCATCATTTAAGCATAAACCAATATATGTTTTGCATAAATACATGATTCATGACCTAATCACATCATCAAATCAAAACAGCAACTTGTCATAGAGATTTAGGGTTTACCAACTTGGATTTTCCACTCAATACACATGCAAAACTTCACTTGCATCAACTTAAACATGAAAATTCATACATGAAACCTAATACCCATTCAATATTCATTCAAAAACATGTTATACCATCACTTTACAGATTCTTTAAGCATCCATTCCATATTCAAGTATTGAGTTTAAAACTCAAGTTAAACAACTTAAAACCAAACATATACTTACTTGGTTTAGAGCTAATTCAAACCCTAATCCTTGGAGATGATTTCCTTCCACGAATTCTCTCCCTTTTTCCTTGTTTTTCCTTCTTCCTTGGCTAGGCAAAATGGGACGTGAACTGCTGGTTTGCTTGGGTGAAAAGTTCATCACTTACCCATTTTCCAACCCTCTCTCAAAATGGACGTGCATGGATATGTATAAGCTGGATTCTTTTCCAGCTGTGGGCCCCAATTCTTAGGCAATTTCCACACTCTTAAATGACAAATTATCCCCTTTGAAGTTCTGGCAAAATTACAGCCTAGTAAACTAGGTTTTTACTATTTTCAAAAATCCAGAAAATCACTTTAATCCAAGGCCGTCCAATCATGCAGTTAACACGTCATTTGCTGTTCATTTTTTCCAAAATTTTTTTTCCATTTTTAAAATTCCAAAATGTGGATAATTTATATACCTAATTACCCCTTAATTTATGTATCAATTTAGTGTTAAAAAAATTAACAAAATGGCAGCAATAAGCATAACATTGCATGTCCAGATTTCCAACCAAGTTGTCCACGTTTTCAACTTCATGCATCTGCATTTTCTAATGTTTCTATTGTTGTAAATCTTCACAATTTGATGCATATCTTATGTACCTGCATGTCAGCTGCATATACATATATTTTAAAAATTAAAAATTCAAAAATATGCAGCATGGCAGCCCCCTTGGACATCCCCATATGCCACATAGCCTATGCTCACTTGAGCACTCCTAGTTTCATCAATTTTTCACATTCATTGCTGGGATTTTATTTGGATATTTGCATTTTATAATAATGTATAAAATGCCTTAAAAATGGCTGCACTTGACACCTCAATTCCCATTAAATTCATACAATTATGCATCGTACTCTAGCATTAAATGTAAAGTACTCTTGAGGTGCATTAGTCAACCAAGCTCACCTTTTTCAATGCAGGTATTTTCCCAAAATTCCATGCTTAATATAAGCAATCCAAATTAAACATCTCATAATTTCATTAAACCGTTTCAAATTTCATCTCAATCCGATTTTTCTAGCTCCCGTTATAGCCGTTTAAAGTTAACGGTTGAAATTGAAATATGATCAATAAATCATAACTCTCATTTGATTAAAAATTTTCATAACTCATTAATTCCATAATACCAATCCCAACATCATTAATTTCCATTTCAAATTTCACTTGAATCCGCCTTATAGGCGTTGAGTTATGAATTTTCTAGAGTTTTTCCATTAAACTTGTCAATTATCATATAAACTCCCATAATTCATATTAAATAATAAAAAATGATTATCCATAATTTATTTGCACATTTACATCAACAATAATTTTCTCTAATTCCATTGTCTCATTTTAGCTCAAAACGATCATTCACATCATTATTGCTAATCCATAACCCTAATTACAATAATTAGTAAAGTCACATAAAACCTTCATAATTCAAAAATTCCCAAATAAATATCATATATATGATCAATGCATACATATGGGTTCTACACTGGTTAGGGTTTCACATATGCATTCCCGAGCCATATGTCCCACTTGACCACACTTAAAACATTTTCTCAATCCTTGGAGGCCTTCGCCAGAGTGGTGCTTATGGCAATTTTTGGAACGTGAGGTACTCTTTCCCTTGGAACCGGATTCCTCCTTTCCATCCATTGCCTTCTCATTTTTCCCTTTCTTGGCCCCATTTTCTATGGGAGCCGAGAAGAATTGCTCTTGAGCTTGCCTAACCTCCTGTGTCCTTATGGACTCCATTTCTAATGCCCTAGCTCTTTCTATACTAGAGGCAAAATCTCTTATTAGTAATGGGGCTTGTCCCTCCCTTAATTGGGGTCTTCGTCCATGTTGGAACCTCCGTGCCTTATTTTTTGGCACATTAGCTATCCATGGTACATACCTAACCAAGACATTGAATCTTATTGCATACTCAGTCACCGTCATCTTGCCTTGGTAGATTTTCTCAAACTCTATCGCTTTTTGGTTCTATGAGCCTACTGGAAGATACTCTTTATTAAATTCTTCTAAAAATTCTTGCCACGTGACCTGTTCTGAGTGTGGCATGGTAACCATCAATGTTTCCCACCATTCATAAGCGTCTTTAACTAGCAGGTGGGTAGCACATAGAACTTTCTGTTGATCATTGTAGGGTGAAATCCTAAATAACTTTTTTATTTCCATGATCCATTATTCTGCAATGATGGGGTCTGGTTCCCCAGCAAACTTAGGGAGTCATTGGGCTAGGAAGGCATTGATAGCCTTTGTATCAGCCTCTAGGAGGGTATCTTCTATACCTCTAGAAAAATTGAAGTTGGCCGATGGGCTAGGTCTTTCCCCATTATCACCTTGTGGCGGGCCTGCCGATTTCTCTCCCTCATACCTTGTATTATACCGGCGGCCTCGGTTGCCCATTGTTGCATTGCCTTTTCTATGGTTGCAACTATCCTTTCCTCTATCTTCCTTTCTTGGTTAGCTCTCCTTTCTACATGAAATTCAGATCTAGCCTCTTCCCATCGTTGACGGGTCCTTGACGTCTGTCCTTTTGACTTGGACCTTTTGGTCCGTTTACTGGTTTCTCCTACTTCGGGTCGGCTAACCAATTCTCCTATTGGTGCCTTCCCTTTATTCAGCATAGCTCTGGCTCTTATAGTTGGCATTTTTGCTTTCTAATGCACAAAATTTTGGTTAGTATCATAACATTCTTATAATACTAACATTGATAATATTCATAACATTATTCATATTCAAGCATATATGTCACACGCATCTATATATATGTTTCTCACATATATATCATTTCATATCAATATCATAGAAGTATCATAACCTCTTAAACATGTAGATCTAGACATTAGTTCTTTCTTTTTATGCCTATCTATCAATCCATGATCTATTCCTAATTTCTGTGGTATCATTCCTTTTCTATCACAATTCTTAATTTTTATCTTTTCACGCCTATTTACCAATCCTTGCTCTAATACTACTTCTATGGTATCAGACATATCCTTTCATCATCCTTTATTTTCTCCTTCTCCCGCCTATTTACCAATCCTTGCTTTGATACCGTCTTCTGTGGTATCATTCCTTTTCTATCACAATTCTTAATTTTTATCTTTTCACGCCTATTTACCAATCCTTGCTCTAATACTACTTCTATGGTATCAGACATATCCTTTCATCATCCTTTATTTTCTCCTTCTCCCGCCTATTTACCAATCCTTGCTTTGATACCGTCTTCTGTGGCGCCCCGAACCGGGGTGCCTAGAAGCTTTACTATGGGACCGATTTTGATTGGTAAATGTGAGTCAGGATTGTTGCCCTGATCACGCAGCAGGTACTTAATTGGATCTTATCTAAAAAAAAAATTTCTTTCGTTTTCTTTCATCACATAAGCATACACTTTATTCATAATAGACTCATCCATATCATCATAAAACTATTCATATCTTCTTTTCATTGAAATAATTTTCATAAGTACAATCATGTTTGTAATATCCATAAAACATGTCTTCAACATAATTATCATACATTTGTCCCTTTGGACGCATACATAGAACTGCAATTAAATTTGCAGGTCATTTCTACCTGTCATCCTTTATGAGTTAGCTACATAGCCTGTTTGTAATTTTGAAAACACATATGAGTAACAATACTCAGTAAGCAAGCCTTTTTCTTTGGCAAGTAAATATTTTCCTTTCATTCAAATGCATTTCTCCCCATTTGGTATGAGACACTTACCAAGTGATCAATTACCAATGGGACAGAAACCTTTTTATGCATTCATTCATTCATGACTTTCCTTGTGCCTCCAACCTCTGGGAGGATGCTGTCGGCACACAGCCCTTGTGACTTGGCAATAGTGAAGGGGAACCCTCTGATCCGCTTACTACCTCTACCAAAGCCTCTTCCTTGTGCACCATGTTCATACATATGCCGGCATGACATGCTTCATAAAACTTGATAAATCATTTAGAAAGTAATTTAACAAGCAGTTAACAATCATTTCAGGTAAAGCATTATAGGAATGGTCATCCTTAAATATAATTCATAAAACATGTGAGCAAAAAATTTGCAATCATTTAAAAATTTTTTAGAAAGCATATAACTTGCTTACCTCAGTCTGTGTCGTCCACCTTTTCCTTTCCTTTCCCTATACAAGGAAAAATGATATTTTATCTATATCATTCCATGTCTTAAATTGCTTTCCATGCACGCTTTATAATCATTCATTACCTCATTATATGGATTTTTTATCCATAAATTCCTTTAAAAATTCTATCTCTATATTCTTTAAGATATAAATACTAATCTCATCTTTTTCTACCCAATTTACATTTTTTACTGTTCATGATGTTGGAAACAATTATTGAAATTAAATGAAAATACCCAAACCATATGTTTTGATGATTATATTTTGATGATTAAACAACACAATTTGAGTAAATCTAAGCTACTAATATGTATTGTGCAAATGTTCAAAGCTGTAAAAGGATATATACAAAACAGAACAAGTCAAGTCGCAACTCAAGTCGACTCAAACATCGACTTAGGCGAAGTCGATCTCTCAAGTCGACTCCATCTTCGACTTCAAAGAACATCTTTCTTCCAGCGTTGATTTTGGAGAGCAGAAAAACTGAAGTCGCAGATGAAGTCGACTCCACTTGCGACTTGGGTAAAGTCGTAGATGAAGTCGACTCCAGTATCGACTTCAAGCAGCAACTTCTTTCCAGCGTTGAAATTGGGTAGCAAAACTTCTGAAGTCGCAACCGAAGTCGACTCCACATGCGACTTGGGTGAAGTCGCAGACAAAGTCGACTCCAGCATCAACTTCAACTTGGCAGGGCAGATCTTCAAGATCAAGTCGAAGGACAAGCCGACTTCAAGATAAACTTGAGTCAAATTTAAGGATGAAGTGAACCTAAATTTTTCAACTTGAATATATGAAGACTAATCCAAGAGTTTAAAGTAAGTAAGACACATGGATTCAATCATTCTAAATCAAAGTTGGATTTGTTCATACAAGATTCAAGTTTTTCAAGTTCTCTAGACATAAAGCTAAAGAAATTTTGTATAAATAAATTCCAAGTATTGAAAGACAAAAGAAGAAGAAGAAGTTAAGCAAGCAATTGATGCTTCAACAAAGATCAAACTAACTTGGCAAAAGAAAGTAGCCAAGTCGCACCCGAAGTCAACTCCAAGATCGACTTGAAGCCAAGTCTCAGACCAAGTCGACCCAGAGGATAGACTTAGAAACTGAAGAACAGCTGAAGTCACACACGAAGTCGACTCCAGCATGCGACTTGGGTGAAGTCGCACACGAAGTCGACTCCACCTGCGACTTGGAGACGTAACGTTCAAATTTTTGAACGTTGGAACATTTATTACACGCTAACCAACTCTATAACGTTCAAAATTCTCCCTCCTCTATATATAGACACTCAAGCAAACGTGGATACAAATAAGATAGAGCTGAAAAAGAGGAAAGAAGTGCTACTAAGAGTTTCAATCCACTTTTCTCTACAATTAAGTGATTTATACACTTTCAAAGGAAGAACAAGCTTCAAAGTTGCTGTTTGCTTCAACACAATACGATTCGTTCCTTCTACAGATTCTTCCTCGAGCTGAAACTTGCTACACAAATCTGTAAAGTGTAGATTTCTTCTATTTCATCTTGTTATTTGATTTTGGTGCTTGGTTTGTGTTTGGTGTTTCAAACCAAGATATAGCAAGTAGGGTTGTGATTGGAGTGTAACTCATTACCTACTTGTGTTGCTTGTTATACATGCCCCTAGAGCTAGAATCTAGAAGAGAGCGGAGGCTCTGGTTGTATATGCCCCCTAGAGCTAGAATCTAGAAGAGAGCGGAGACTCTAGTTGTATTCGCGAAATACATAGTGGAACTCAAGTCACAAGGGAGTGTGAGCTTGGAAGAGTGGAGTAGGGAAAGGTTGCCCAAACCACTATAAATCTTGTCTACTGTCTTTCATTTTTCGCTTTCATTATCTTATTGCTTTTTATTTGTTTCATTAAAGGGTTTTAAACTAAATCGGGGTAAAATCTCTAATTAAAGTTTTAAATTTTTTAAATACCCAATTCACCCCTCCCCTCTTGGGTAATTGCCATAATCTCAGGACCAATAAGTGGTGTCAGAGCAAGTCTTTGAGTTTTACCAAAGAGATCTTTTAATATGGCATCCCAATCCACTTCCATTCTCACATTTGTCGAAGGCCAATCCTTTACTAGGCCACCATTGTTTGATGGGAACAATTTTGGATATTGAAAGCTACGTATGAAACAACTCATCATGGCTACAGATATGGACTCTTGGACTGCAATCCAAGACGGTGTGACTTTGCCTATTGATGAAAGAGCTTCCAAATAGACCGATGAGGAAGTGAAAATTGTAAAGAGCAACGCTAAGGCTATGAATTCATTATTTTGTGCTCTTACGGCTTCCGAATATATTAGAGTATCCTCTTGTTTAACTGCTAAAGAGATATGGGATACACTAACATCTATCTATGAAGGAACTTCTCAAGTCTAAGGGACAAAGAGAAATATTTTGATTGGAGAATTGGAAAACTTTAGAATGTTAGAAACAGAAAATATTTCTGAAATATTTGCTAGATTTTCCAAAATTACTAACGCATTGAAAGGGCTAGGAAAAGCAATTTCTAAATCTGAGCAGGTCATGAAGATTCTGAGGGCACTACCCGAATCATGGACTCCAAAAATCACGGCAATAGAAGAAGCCAAGGACCTAAACACGTTGAAATTAGAAGATCTTATTAGCTCGCTGATGTCACATGAGCTAATCAAGAAAAGAAACGAGGATCACCACAAAGGCAAAAGAGTCATCGCCTTGAAAGCTGCACAAGACTCGGATGACACCACCTCATCATCTCAAAACGACGATGAAATTGCCTTACTTACAAAACGATTCAGAAAATTTGTAAGGAAAGGTAGAAATTTCAGAAACTTTAAAGAAAGAAATTCTAAAGAGAAAAAGAAAGAAACAACAAAATGTTACCGGTGTGGTGGTTCGGGGCTCATGCAGGCCCAATGCCCAACGCCCGAAGAAAATAAAGCAAAGGAGCAAAGAAAAGATCGAGGCGACAACAAAAAATTTCAAAGAAACAAAGGAAGAGGCATGTACGTAAATGAAGAGGAATCTACAACATGTAGCTCTTCAAGTGAAGAATGTGAAGCAGATTACGCAAGAATTTGTTGCATAGCAAATTCCGACATATGTTTTGCAGCCACGGAAATCTTGGAGGATCAAGCTACTTCAACGAACTGCACAAGTAGTCAAGAGGTAACCTCCAAACAAAAATCTTTTTCAATTTTTTCTTCTACAAATGAATGTCTCAAATGTGCTGAATTGGAAGAACTTCAACAAACCTATGATTCATTATATGAGGAAATAAAGAAATTAGAAAATAAGTTTACAATAAAGAAAAGACAATGTGATGCAGTAATAATTGTGAATGGTAAACTTGCTGAAAAAATAGATAAATTAAAAAGTGAAAAGAATACCTTAGAAGTTGAGTTAGAGAAACTCAAAAAGGAAAATGAATCATTAAATGAATCGCTTGTCAAGTTTTCTAATCCAGGAGTAAATGTGAAAATGTTCTTAAAAATGATAACCCAAACTTGCAAGAAAGGACTTGGGTATAATACATTTGAGCAAGAGAAATCTAATGCTCCGAGAAACAACGACAAAACCATTTATACTAAACCTAAGATAAATCAAGTAGTTTGGATCAAAAGACCAACCGAGGAACAAATTACCAAATAGCTTCCTATTTCTAGACTTCCGGGAGCTTGTAAATTTTGCAACAAGTTAGGACACAAGGTTTATCAATGCAAATTGAGAAAATTGCAAAACCTTGGTGCAAAATTAGTTTGGATGCAGAAAAACATTGGATTTATGGCTTCAAAAGTAGACCAACATAGACTCCAAAGGATAACTAACCTAAATGGACCCATAAAATGGGTACCAAAAGGATGAGCTCCACTTGACTTAATTTTTACTGGTTTGTCTTAAAGCTAAGACTAATAACATATGGTTTATGGATAGTGGTTGCTCAAGACATATGACAGGAGAAAAAGGACTGTTCCATAAGATCAACCCATGCAATGAAGGAACAGTAGCTTTCGAAAATAATGAAAAAGGTAAAGGAAATGTTTATGGTATTTCAAATGCATGTATTGAAGATGTACTATTTGTTGAAGGACTCAAACACAACCTAATGAGTATTAGTCAATTATGTGATAAAGGATATAGAGTTGTATTTGAATCCTCTATATGTAATATTTTTGATGATGAACACATAGTATTTAGTGGCAAAATGGAAGTGTATTTGGTTTGCCTTGATGAACTAGAAGGGAAATGTCTAATAGCCATAGAAAATGATCCATGGATATGGCATACAAGGCTTGGACATATAAATATGTCAAATATTAAAACGTTGTGGAAAAAGAATCTAGTACAAGGGTTACTAAAGCTCAAATATGACAAGGATAAGATTTGTAAAGCTTGTCAACTATCTAAACAACCCAAAATGCCATTTTCTAGCAAAAAGGAAATTTCAACAACTAGACCACTTGAGTTGTTACATATGGATCTTTATGGGCCATCAGACATTTTAACTCTTGGTGGAAAAAATTATGTGTATGTAATTGTTGATGATTTTTCAAGATTTACTTGGATTATACTCTTAGCTAGCAAAGATGACGCATTTTCTATGTTTGTCACGTTTTCAAATTTGGTGCAAAATGAAAAACAAAGTTCAATAATTTCCATTCGAAGTGATCATGGTGGTGAATTTGAAAATAAACGATTCATAGAATTTCGCAATGAAAAAGAAATTCACCATACATTTTCTGCACCAAGAACTCCTCAACAAAACGGAGTTGTTGAAAGGAAAAACCAGACAATACAAGAAATGGCTAGAACCATGCTAAATGAGAGTAAATTGTCTAAAAGATTTTGGGGTGAAGCTGTAAGTACAGCTTATCATGTATTAAACTGAGTTACCATTAGAGCAATATTGAAAAAGACCCCATATGAACTTTGTAAAGGCAGAAAACCAAACATATCATATTACCATACTTTTGGATGTACTTGTTATGTGTTAAATAATGGAAAAACAAATTTGAGAAAATTAGATGCCAAAAGTGATGAAGCTATTTTCTTAGGTTATTCATCAAATAACAAAGCATATAGGATTTTCAACAAAAGAATTCAAATAGTAGAAGAATCAATACATGTCGTTTTTGATGAATTTAACCAAACTCCGAGAAAGGAGGATGAACTAAGTGATACAGATGATACAAAAGCAAAACAATAAGAACAACAAAAGGAAACCAAGCTCAAGCCAGAAAACCCTATGGAGGAAGAGGTAAGTGAAGGTAATGACTCCTACAAACCTCCAATTGATTTGAAATTAAAAAATGCCCATCCAATTGAGCAAGTCATTGGAAATATTTATGAAGGAGTAAAAACTAGGAGATCAAAACAAAATATTTGTGGACAATATGCATTTGTGTCAAAAATTGAACTAACCACTATTGAACAAGCTCTTAATGATGAAAACTGGGTTATTGCAATGCAAGAAGAGCCTTAATCAATTTGAAAGAAATAATGTATGGCATTTAGTTCCTAGACCAAATGATTATACCATTATTGGTACCAAATGGGTATTAGGAACAAATTGAACAAAAGCGGGACTTGTAATAAGAAACAAAGCTAGACTAGTAGCCAAAGGGTATTCCCAGGAAGAAGGGATTGATTTTGAAGAATCATATGCACCTGTGGCTAGATTAGAAGCCATACGCATTTTACTAGCATTTTCTTCTCACATGAATTTCAAATTGTTTCAAATGATGTGAAAAGCGCATTTTGAATGGGTACTTGAATGAGAAGTATATGTTAAACAACCCCCTGTATTTGAAGAAAAGGATCAATCAAAATATGTTTATAAGCTGACCAAAGCATTATATGGACTAAAACAAGCCCCACGAGCTTGGTATGAAAGGTTAAATAGATTTTTGATTGATCATGAATTTTCAAAGAGGAAAAGTTGATACTACTTTATCATCAAGTATAAAAGTAAAAATATTTTAATTGTGCAAATCTATGTAGATTATATAATATTTGGTGCTACTGATGAAACTCTGTACCAAGAATTTTCTAAGATTATGCAGAGCGAATTTGAAATGAGCATGATGGGAGAATTAAATTTCTTCCCTTAGACTGCAAATCAAGCAACAAGGTGAAGGAAATTCATAAATCAGTCCAAGTACATCAAAGAAATGCTAAAGAAATTTGGAATGCAAACTAGCAAAGGAGCAAATATTCCAATGAGTTCAACAATCAAGATCGACACAGACGAAAACGGTAAATGTATCGATCAAAAGCTTTATAGAAGTATGATAGGATCATTGTTGTATTTAACTGCTTCTAGACCGGATATTCTTTCAGTGTATGTATGTGTTTCTATATTCCAAGCATGTCCTAAAGAATCACATTTATTGGCTGTAAAAACAATTTTTAAATATTGATTAAATACCACTAATCTTGGACTATGGTATCCAAAGGGGTCAACGTTTGATTTAATCGGACTTACTCCGGATGCGGATTTTGCCGATTACAAAGTAGATAGAAAAGTACTAGTGGAACATGTCAATTCCTTGGAAACATGTTGGTTTCATGGTATTCAAGGAAACAAACTAGTGTTGCTCTATCTACGGCAGAAACTGAATATATAGCCGTCGGGAGCTGTTGTGCCCAACTACTTTGGATGAAATAACAATTAAAAGATTATGGGATTGATTATTATAATATTCCAATTAAATATGATAATACGAGTGCAATATGTTTAACTAAAAATTCAGTATTACACTCTAGAACCAAACATATAGATGTAAGACATCATTTCATCCGTGAACATGTTGAAAATCATGATGTTTGTTTAGAATATGTGAAAACTGAGGATCAAATTGCTAATATATTTACCAAGCCTTTAGCAAAGGAATCATTTCTATAAAATTAGAAATGAAATGGGGATGATTGAATTAAATTAGGAACAATTAGACAGGAAAATCAAAACCTGAAAAGGTCAAGTCGACTCCACTGAAGTCGACTTAGGGGATATGAAGTCGACTCCCCGCCTCTGAGGCGAAGTCAAACTCCGCGCGGGCGACCGTCGGGCTTCCTTTTCTATTTCTTCTTCTCCTCTTTCTCTTTCTTCTCCTTCTTTTTTCCCGCGCCGGCAGCAAGTTTGAATCCCTCTCTTTCTCCAGCATCCATTTTCTCTCTGGACTTAGTTTCCATCTCTAATTTCCGACACTCTTTCAGCCACTCTCCTCTCTTTCAATCTCCTTCTTCCTCTCATCTCTCGCTCAGTCCCTCTGTCCCTGTCACTCTATCACACAGTCTCTCTCTCCATTTTTTTTCTCTCATCTCCGGTATCACAGTGCCTCTCTACATTTCACCTCTATCTCTATCTTCCTCTCTAAAGCTTCATTTGAAAATTTCATTTCCAAAAACCTATCACAAATGGCTCCTAAATCTCGAATTCCCAAGCTAGCTGTGTCAAAACCATCTCTTAAGCCAGTTCCTAGAAAATCCAATTCCCAAACCGAAGAGGAAGTGCCCAGGAGGCAACGGACCCCCTCAAAGTGAGCCCGGGAAGAACCATCTACTTCCATAGGCCGTAGAGTCCGTTTCCAAACTGCAACTCCATCCACTACTGCTGCCCGAGAAGAACATACACAAAAGATGCAAAGCACGCAATCGGGGGCCAGAAAGAAAGGCTCCACGGCTACTAAAGCTCAAGTATTGAAGATGCCGACCACATACTTCAAGACCGAGTTACAGCACAGTCGTTTCTACAAGTCGTTCTATGAACGCAAGGTATTCATCCCTAAAATCATTGATTTCAAATTTTTGATAGATTATGAGTCCGACATTGAGCAGTTGCTAGATTTCCAAGGATGGACTAACCTACTAAAGGTGGATGAAAGAGTATATCCCGACTTGACTCGTATTTACTATTATCTATGGGATGACGAGTACTTTGGAACTTTTGTCAAAGGAACTGATATGTTCTTTGGAATCGGAGTAACCCCAAGATTAGAGGAAGCAATCATGAGTGTGGGGCAAATCTTAGAGGTACCTTATGAGGATGAGCCGTTGCCTGAAAACCTCACTCTCTCAGATATCTACAATCAGCTCACCAGGAGCAATAAGTATCATCCGGGGATCAAAGTTCTACATTATATGGACTTATCCCCGAGGCTTAGGGTCCTCAGATTATTGGTTGCACATTGCATCTACCCCAAAGGTGGGGGTAGAAATCAGTTAAACCCGTAGGAGGCAGGAATTCTATGAAAAATAGTGAACCGGGTCAAAGTCAGCCTTCCTCGGTTGTTTATAGAAGCCCTAAGTTCTAGGAAAGACAACCCATGAGGGGTTTTGCCTTATGGTACTTGGATCACAAAGATCCTAGAACATTTTGGAGTTGATATCGATGGAGAACCATTCGAGGTGTTAAAGCCGACGAATGCGATCAACAAGGCATTGATCCAAAGAATGAAGATCAATGTAGATCAACTCAGGGTTGAAGCAGAAGTGGGCGCATCGGCACCAGAAGAAGCCGAGGATGCACAGGTTGAGGGGGAGCAGCCCCCACCATCACGAGAAGCTCAACCCGCTCCGCCACTGGATGCACCCGAGGAGCCTGCATCGCCGCTATCACATGGGTCTTGCTCTCCTAGAGGATATGAGATTCCAGACCTAGCACCACCACCGTCCTCTCGAGATACTTTAGTTCAGGGCCTTCGAGAGCATCTGGAGCAGCTAGAGGACCGGATGACCAGTCAGATCGCCGAGGTCCTCACAGCTATCATGGATATGCATTCCCGGCAGGATCGTATGGATCGGGAATTGCGCACTATCCGTTATCGTCTAGCATCCGGTCGTCATATGCACACTGTTACTCAGTAAGCAAACCTTTTTCTTTGGTAAGTAAACATTTTCCTTTTATTCAAATGCATTTCTCCCCATTTTGTATGAGACACTTACCAAGTGATCAATTACCAATGAGACAGAAACATTTTCATGCATTTTATGAGATTGCAATGCAATGCATTCATTCATTCATTCATGACTTTCCTTGTGCCTCCAACCTCTGGGAGGACGCTGTCGGCACACAGCCCTTGCGACTTGGCAATAGTGAAGGGGGACCCTCTGATCCGCTTACTACCTCCACCAAAGCCTCTTCCATGTGCACCATGTTCATACATATGCCGGCATGACATGCTTCATAAAACTTGATAAATCATTTAGAAAGTAATTTAACAAGCCGTTAGCAATCATTTCAGGTAAAGCATTATAGGAATGACCATCCTTAAATATAATTCATAAAACATGTGAGCAAACAATTTGCAATCATTTAAAAATATTATAGAAAGCATATAACTTGCTTACCTCCTCAGTCTGTGTCCTCTACCTTTTTCTTTCCTTTTCCTATACAAGAAAAAATGATATTTTATCTATATCATTCCATGTCTTAAATTGCTTCCCATGCATGCTTTATAATAATTTATTACCTCATTATATGGATTTTTTATCCATAAATTCCTTTAAAAATTTCATCTATATATTCTTTAAGATATAAATACTAATCTCATCTTTTTCTACCCAATTTACGTTTTTTACTATTAATGAACTGTTCATCATCACTGTTCATGGGGTTACTATTCACGATCATTGTTCATAGGTATTGTTCACGTTTACTGTTCACTCGAGGTTACTGTTCATGGGTTCCAAAAAATAAAAAATACCATGACATAGCTTATGTTTAGTATATCGTGGGAAAATTCATGAATTTTTAATTTATCATCATTAACTTAGCTAAATAAATCATTTTCTTCATATACTAAAAATCAACATAATTTCACTTAAGCATAATCCTTAATTTCAAAAATCATGAGATTAATATATCATCATTCCAACATCATAATTATAATAATCATTCATCCCAAATCATCATTTATTAATATTAGAGCATTATTTACACATATCATATGCTATCTTCCCAAATGCTCTATCTTTGCTCCAAATTTTTTATGTTTAGGCATAATTCCACTTGGACATTATAACTATACTTCTTTTCTCATGCTTAGACATTATCTAAGCATGGTTTTACCCTACTTATCATCCAAAAGAAATTTCAGAAGAATTCACTCACCTTTAGTGAAGATATCCCTCTTCTTCTCACATTTTCTCTCTCTAACTTTCTCCTCTTCATTCCTTGGATGTGTGGGGGTTTGGGAACTTGGGTTTTGCTCAAATGGAGCTGGGGTGAAGTGCATTTGGACGCCCCCCCTTGCCCCTATTTATAGTTTTTGATTTTTAATGAAATTATAATTTACCGTCTTGCTCAAGGTATTAAATTATAAATGTATAAAACCCTAGGGTTGTAAACCCTAGGTAATGTATTAATAAAATATATACTTATGAGTATAAAACATGTGTATTAGAGGTTAAAGAAATGCAATTGTGGAATTAAACCACGTGAATAGTGCACCTAAATAGTAACTGAGGTGATTAAGAGTTAATCACTTGGATTAACCTAATCACAAAAAGACAAAAAAAAGAAGATTTAATCAATACAGGATGAAATAGCAATAGTTTTTGATATTTTAATGGAATTTTGGATATTTGGAGAAAATAGAGAAAAATTCATAACTTGCAATCCGGACGTCGGATTGGAGTGAAATTTTTTATGGATGACCAAGATATTATGATGAACATGATGAATGATTTAAGATGTGATGAAAATCATAAATTAAGAGCCAAGATTCAACATCATTCGGAGATCAAAAAGTAGCTTCACTTTTTCAGTAATTATATTTGACTTTGGGGTTAATTTTAATTAATTAAAAAAATCAAATAATTAATGAAAAGATGCAATGTCTACTGGAGGCTTGACTTTTGGGCCAAAATCTAATGGTCCAAAATCAATCTTATCAAAAATCAACGGTTGAGATGAATTGGCTTAAAAAAATTAATTTTAATAAATCAAAAATCATTAAATAAATAGGGGCTAGATAGGATGGAATGAACAGTAGCTAGGGGCTGCACATTTCTCAAGGGTTTCTTGGAAATTGCTTGGAAATTTTCTTGGCAAAAATATTTATAATTTAGTGCAAATTCAAGGGGGTAAATTGAAAATATGTGAAAAATGCTACCCTATAAAAGGGGAGCATGGGGTGAACAACCAAAGAACACCACCCAGCTCCATTGAGCATTTTCAACCCCCAAAATTCGTTCGTGGCCTTAGAGAGAGAAGGAGAGAAGGAAAGAGAGAGAAAGGCTAAGTAGGAGGAGAGTTTTTCTACTTGAGGTAAGGGAATTCTTTACAAATTTATTTTGGATGTTAAGTAGGATAAAACCATGCTTAAATAATGACTAAGCATGAGAAAATAAGTATAGTTATAATGCTTGATTGGAATTATGCCAAAACATAAAAAATTTGGAGCGAAGATAGAGCATTCGGGAAGATGAGATATGATATGTATAAATAATGCTCCAATATTTATAAATGATGATATGGGATGAATATTTATGATATTTATGATGTTGGAATGATGATATATTAATTTCATAATTTTTGGGTTTAAGGATTATGGTTAAGTGAAATTATGATGATTTTTAGTATATGGAGAAAGTGATTTAATTGGCCAAGTTAATGATGATAAATTCATAATTAATGAATTTTTCCATGATATACTAAACATAAGCTATGTCATGATATTTTTTATTTTTGAAAAAAATGTCAATTTTTGGAACCCATTAACAGTAACCCACGTTGCTGTGAACAGTAACCTCGGGTTATAGTAAACGTGAACAGTAACCTGTGAAACCCTAACCTAAGTAGGGTCCAATGTATGCATTGGACATATACAAGTGATTTATATGTGAATTAAATGAAGTATGGATGATTTTAGGATTTTATGATATTTTGTAACTAGGGTTTAATTAAGAAGGGTGATTAAAAATTTAATCGCCGAAGCCCAATATAAGTCAAGGTGACTAAAGGGGCATAATGAGGATTAAAACATGCTAATGTGGCATGAATTTTTAGTTTAATTTCCATGATTTAATTTATGGAGATTAAAATGGAAATTGTGGAATTATGTTGGAAAACACTAGAAAATTCATAACTCAACGCCTGTAAGGCGGATTCAAGTGAAATTTGAAATGAAAGTTGATGATGTTGGGCTTGGTATTATGAGATTATTGGATTATAAAAATCCTTTATGAAATTAGATTAATGATTTATTGATCACATCTCAATTTCAATCGTTAACTTCCAACGGCTATAACTTGAGCTAGAAAAATCGGATTGAGATGAAATTTGAAACGGTTGAATGAAATTAGAAGATTAAAATTTTAGAACATTTATATTAAGCAAATTATGTTGGAAAAATACCTGAATTAAAAAAGTGTATATGGTTGACTTTTGCACCACAAGAGTACCATGTATTTAATGCTAGAGTACACAGAATTAATACAATTTTTAATGAACCAAATGTTGGTCCCGAGTTAATGGAAAAACCCAAGAGGGGAGGGGTGAATTGGGTTCTTATAAAATTCTTTGGTAAATTAAAAACTTAACCCCTTGAAAGTTTAATCCCCTTGATTGATGAAATGAAATGAAAAGCAATATAATGTAGAGAGCAGAAATATAAATCAAGCACACAAGATTTTTATAGTGGTTCGGGCAACCTCGCTACTCCACTCTTCCAAGCTCACACTCCTTGTGACTTGGGTTCCACTTGTTGGTCCCGAGTTGATGGAAATTACCCAAGAGGGGAGGGGTGAATTGGGTATTTAAAAATTTATAACTTAAACAGAAACTTTACCCTGGATTAATCTAGTCCCCTTAATGAAGAAACGAAATGGAAAACAATGTAATGTAGAGAGCAGAAATATAAATCAAGCACACAAGATTTTTATAGTGGTTCGGGCAACCTCCCTACTCCACTCTTCCAAGCTCACACTCCTTGTGACTTGGGTTCCACTATTGTATTCTTCAAATACAATTAGAGCCACTGCTCTCTTCTAGATTCCAGCTCTAGGGGGCTTCAACACAACACAACACAAGTAGGTGATGAGTTCCACTCCAATCACACACTACTTTGCTTACACTTGATCTTAGTTCCTCAAACTAAATCAAGTTCAATACAACAAAATGAAATAACAAAAGGAGTCTACACTTTACAGATGTGTAGAAGCGATTTGGCGCAGAGAAGAACTCGTAATGTAGACTTTGAAGATTCAAAAATGTAGCTCTTGCAATTTGAAGCAAAGTTCTTCCTCTTTGAATGGCTTGATCTCTTTAGAGCTCTTGAATATAGGAGTTAAGCACACTTAATGATTCTCAGCTACTTCCCTCGTCCACCATGAATGCCTTTTATAAGTTTGGAGGGAATCCGAACGTTAGAAGGTGGTTGGCGCGCATTAAATGCGCCAACGTTCGAATAAATTCTGACCGTTGCGACCCAAGTCGCATGCGGAGTCGACTTCGGATGCGACTTCGCCCAAGTCGCAGATGGAGTCGACTTCGGGTGCGACTTCGCCTCTCCGTCGTAACTTCAAGTTCCAGGTCGGGTCGACTTGGGTATCGACTTGACCCAAGTCGCAGGTGAAGTCGACTTCGGGTGCGACTTCACCTCTTCAGGTTCCAAGTCTGAGTCTTGAGTCGACTTTGGCTTCAGACTTCAACTCAAGTTGATCATGGAGTCGACTTGGGTTGCGACTTGACTTGGTCTTTGTAAAATATGCTTTGATCCTCATTGATTTGATTTCATTCTAGAATGGCTCCTTATACTTGTAGATCTTGTGATTCTTAAAGAGCTTTTCTTTGATTCTTCTTGGTTTAGCTTGAACCTTGTGAATCTTCGAAGAACTTGAAGCTTGCATGGTAGATTCATGCACCTTGCTTGCTTTTGATTCATATTGATCTTCATGACTTGATTATTTCTTCATCTTGGAGCATGCTTGAATCTTTGCTTTGGACTTGATAGATTTAAGTTGATCTTGCACCTTTGATTTGGTTTTGAGAACACTCAAGTTGACTCTTGGAATGAACTTGAAACTGCATCTTTGAGCTTGAGAGCATCAAGTCGAACTTAGGGTCGACTTCGTCCGCGACTTCGCTCAAGTCGCAACTGGAGTCGACTTCGTTTGCGACTTCGGCATTCTTCCATCCTAAATTCAGCTCTGGAGTGATTTTCCTGACTGAAGTCGATGCTGGAGTCGACTTCGTTTGCGACTTGGCTTCCCAATTCGCAAGTGGAGTCGACTTGGCCTGCGACTTCACTTGTTCTTCTCCCATTTTCAACTCTGGACAGATTTGGCTTTTTGAAGTCGATCTTGGGGTCGACTTGGAGAACGACTTGGCCTTTCATGCTCTATTTCATTTAAATGTATATGCCTTAAACATTTCCCCAAACATGTTAGTAGCCAAGACATTCTCAAATGGATTTGTTAATCATAAAAATATAGTTTTAGCTAGTTTTCCGCATATTTCCAACACCACTATTGTATTCCTCAAATACAATTAGAACCACTGCTCTCTTCTAGATTCCAGCTCTAGGGGGCTTCAACAAATCTCAGCTCAAGTAGGTGATGAGTTCCACTCCAATCACACACTACTTTGCTTACACTTGATCTTAGTTCCTCAAACTAAATCAAGTTTAATACAATCAAATGAAATAACAAAAGAATCTACATGTTACAGTTGTGTAGAAGAAGTTTGGCACAGAGAAGAACTCGTAGAATTGGCTTTAAAGATTCAGAAGTTGAGCTCTAGCAGTTTGAAGCAAAGTTCTTCTTCTTTAGATTGGCTTGATCTCTTTAATGCTCTTGAAGATGGGAGTTATGCACTCTTAATGATTTTCAGCTACTTCCCTTGTCCACAATGACTGCCTTTTATAATTTTGGAGGGAATCTGAACGTTTGAAGGTAGGTGGCGCACATTAAATGCGCCAACGTTCGAATAATTTCCGACCACTGCGACCCAAGTCACAGGCAGAGTCGACTTCGGGTGCGACTTCGCTTTTCCGTAGCGTCTTCAAGTTCCATGTTGGGTCAACTTGGGCATCGACTTGACCCAAGTCGCTGGTGGAATTGACTTCGGTGTGCAACTTTACTTCATCAGTTATCTTGATGAACTTGAAAACTTGGAATGCTTTAGTTTGCTTGGATTCGTTCATGCCTTTTGTTGTTCTGTTGCATTTTTCACTTCATTTTGAATCATTGTCTTCTCTTTAGCTTGCTTTCATTTGCTCCCATGTTTTGCAAGCTTTGAGACTTGAATCATGTAATCTTGAACAATCTTCTTGGTTGAGTTTATGCATCCTGCTTGGACTTGGATTAATCTTCATATGTTTCAGTTTGAGCATCTAGGTTGCCTTGATCTTCATCTTCATACAGGTTTGTCTTGAAAATTGGTTAATCCAGCTTGTCTTCTGAAAAATCCCCTCTGTCCGATCGAAGTCGATGTCGGAGTCGACTTCGTCTGCGACTTCACCTCAAGTCGCAAGTAGAGTCGACTTGGGGTGCGACTTCGGCACTTCGAGGTCTTGACTTCAACTCTGGAAGGTTTCGTCATTTTGAAGTCGATGTTGGAGTCGACTTGGTCTGCGACTTCGCCCCAAGTCGCATGCAAAGTCGACTTCGTTTGCGACTTTGGCAGCTCTGCTTCCATTTTCAACTCTGGAAGGAATTGACTCCTTGAAGTTGATGTTGGAGTCGACTTGGGGATCGACTTGGCCTTAAGTTGATGCCTGAGTCGACTCAGGAATCGACTTATCCTTTCATTATCTATTTTCTTCAAATGTATGTCCCTTAAACACTTCCACAAATATGTTAGTAGCCAAGACTTACTCAACTTGATTTGTTAACCATCAAAACATAGATTTAGCTTATTTTCCACATATTTCCAACAATCTCCCCCTTTTTGATGATTGAAAAAACCGATTTGAGTGTATACCTTTCAATTGTATAAAAAACATGCTAAGTTTGGATTTTTGAAAAGTTATCATACTTATGCTTATGCAAACTTTCAAGTTGAAAACATTCAACAAACATTCAACTTAACTTGTACTCTTAACCTATTTAGACTTAAATCATTTTGAACTCAAATCCTACTCTTCTCCCCCTTTTTGTCAATATATCAAAAAGTTAGAGGGTAAAGAAAGAGACAGGTGGGTTTGCTCCCCTAAACAGGTGCTCCCCCTCAGTTTGTGCTAGTTTAATTCAATCATTCCCATGTCATTTCTAATCTTGTAAAATGGTTCTTTTGCTAGAGATTTTGTGAATATATCTGCAATCTGATCTTAAGTCCTTACATGTTCCAAACATATATCATGATTTTCTATATGTTCTCTAATAAAATGGTGTCTAAGGTCTATATGTTTGGTCCTAGAATGCAATACTGGATTTTTGGTTAGACATATGGCACTAGTATTATCACATCTAATGGGTATATCTTTAAAATCCATGTCATAGTCCCTAAGTTGCTGTTTCATCCAAAGCAATTGGGCACAACAGCTCCCGGCGGCAATGTATTCGGCTTCCGCCGTAGATAGAGCAACACTAGTTTGTTTTCTTGAAAACCATAAAATCAACATGTTCCCAAGAAATTGACATGTTCCACTAGTGCTTTTTCTATCTACTTTGTAACCGGCAAAATCCGCATCCGAGTAGCCGATTAGATCAAAATTAGAGCCCTTTGGATACCAAAGTCCTATGTTGGTAGTGTCCACTAAATATCTAAAAATTCTTTTCACAGCTACCAAGTGTGATTCTTTTGGACATGACTGAAATCTAGAGCACATACACACACTAAACAATATATCAGGCCTAGAAGCAGTTAAATACAATAGAGAACCTATCATGCTTCTATACAATTTCAGATCAACTATTTTTCCTTTCTCATCTTTGTCGATTTTGATTGTTGAGCTCATAGGCGTGTTTGCTCCTTTGCTATTCTCCATGCCAAACTTCTTCAGCATTTCTTTGATATACTTGGACTGATTAATGAAGATTCCTTCATTTAGTTGCTTGATTTGCAGTCCAAGGAAGAAATTTAGTTCTCCCATCATGCTCATTTCAAATTCTTTCTGCATAAGCTCAGAAAATTCTTGACAAAGAGTCTCATTAGTAGCACCGAAAATAATATCATCAACATAAATTTGAATAATCAATATATTCTTTTCTTTATACTTAATAAACAAAGTGGTGTCTACCTTTCCTTTTTGAAAATCATGATCAATCAGAAATTTGCTTAATCTATCATACCAAACCCTTGGAGCTTGTTTTAATCCATATAATGCTTTGGTTAGCTTGTACACGAATTTAGATTGATCTTTTTCTTCAAATCAAGGTGGTTGTTCCACATAAACCTCTTCATTTATATATCCATTCAAAAATGCACTTTTAACATCCTTTTGAAACAATTTAAAGTTCATGTGAGATGCAAAAGCTAATAAGATGCGAATTGCTTCCAATCTAGCAACCGGGGCATAGGATTCCTCAAAATCTATTCCTTCTTCTTATGAGTATCCTTTTGCCACAAGTCTAGCTTTGTTTCTCACTACAAGTCCACTTTCATCTAATTTGCTCCTAAAGACCCACTTGGTGTCAATAACAGTACAATCGTTTGGTCTAGGAACAAGGTGCCAAACTTGGTTTCTTTCAAATTGATTTAGCTCTTCTTGCATTGCTATAATCCAGTTTTCATCATCAAGAGCTTGATCAATATTGGATGGTTCAATCTTAGATACAAAGGTGTATTGTCCACAAACATTTTGCTTTGACCTTCTAATTTTTACACCTTCATATACATTCCCTATAACTTGTTCAATTGGATGGGCATGTTTGAATTTTAAATCAGTTGGAGGTTTGTAAGAATTATTACCTTCACTTACCCTTTCCTCCAAGGAATCTTCTTGATTTTCCACATGTAGTTTTTCAAAACTACTTGCTATATAATCTGCATCACTTAAGTCATCTTTTCTTTTGAGGCATGGGTTAGTTTCATCAAAAACAACATGTATGGACTCTTCTACAATTTGGTTTCGTTTATTGAATACTTTATATGCTTTGCTATTTGATGAGTAACCAAGGAATATTGCCTCATCACTTTTAGCAACCAGTTTTCCCAAGTTTGTTTTTCCATTGTTCAAAACATAGCATGTGCATCCAAAAGCATGAAAATAAGAAATATTTGGTTTTCTTCCTTTCCATAGCTCATATGGGGTCTTTTTCAAGATTGCTCTAATGGTAACTCGATTCAAAATATGACAAGCTGTAATTATAGCTTCACCCCAAATTTTCTTGGATAATTTGCTCTCATTTAGCATTGTTCTAGCCATCTCTTGTATAGTTCTATTTTTCCTTTCAACTACTCCATTTTGTTGTGGAGTTCTTGGTGCAGAAAATGTGTGATGAATCCCTTTTTCATTGCATAATTCTATGAATCATTTGTTTTCAAATTCACCATCATGATCACTTCTTATAGTCATAATAGTACTTTGTTTTTCATTTTGTACCAAATTTACAAAAGTTGCAAACATAGAGAAGGCTTCATCTTTGCTAGCTAAGAGAATTATCCATGTGAATCTTGAAAAATCATCAACAATTACAAATACATATTTCTTTCCACAAATGGTTAAAATATCGGATGGCCCATATAGATCCATGTGTAGCAATTCAAGTGGCCTAGTGGTGGAGATTTCCTTTTTGGTACAGAAAGGCATTTTAGGTTGTTTAGATAATTGACATGCCTTGCAAATTTTGTCTTTGTCATATTTCAACTTTGGTAAACCCTCTACCAAACTCTTTTTCCATAGGGTCTTTATATTTGCGATATTTATATGTCCAAGCCTTTAATGCCATACCCATGAATCATTATCAATGGCCATTAGACATTGACCATCTAGTTCATCAAGTGAAACCAAATATACATTTCCATGTCTTTTTCCACTAAACATGATATGTTCTCCATCAAATACATTACATATAGATGATTCAAACACAACCTTGTATCCTTTGTCACATAATTGACTAATACTCATTAGATTGTGCTTGAGTCCTTCAACAAACAAAACATCTTCCATGCATGCATTTGAAATACTATATATGTTTCATTTACCTTTAATTTTACCTTTCTCATTATTACCAAAGGCAACCGTTCCATCGTTGCAAGGCTTAAGTTTATGAATAAACTTCTTTCTCCGGTCATATGCCTTGAACAACCGCTGTCCATGAACCATACGTTGTTTGCATTTGCCTTAAAACATATCTGAAAAATAAACAAGTAAATCTTATCTCTTTGGTAACCATTTTATAGGTCCATTTGGGTTAGTAATAAGATTCAATCTTTGTTGCTCTAACTTAGAAAGCCCAAATCTTGTGTTTCTTGGAACCCATACTAACTTTGCACCATGGTCATACAGTTTCTTAAAGTTACATTTATAGGCTTTATGACCCATTTTGTTGCAGAAATTGCAAGCCATTAGTAATCTAGGAGTAGGCCTCCAAGTATATAATGGTTCAAACGTTGGCCTTCTAGTCCACATAACATTTTTCCTTTTTGGCTTGTATATAGGTGCAGTTTTGGTTTGATATTTCCCAAGTATTGGCACGTTTGATTTGCCACTTTCTTCTTGCTCAAATGTGTAGTATCCAAGACCTCTTTTATTTGTTTGGGAGGTCATGTTCAGAAACATTTTTACATTTTCTCCTGGATTAGAGAATTTAACTAATGATTCATTTAAGGATTCGTTCTCCTTTTTCAATTTCTCTACTTTTTTCAATAATGATTCATTTTCCTCTTTCAGTTTTGTTGATCTTTCAGCTAGTTTTCCATTTACAATAATAACGGAGTTACATTGTTGTCTCTTCAATGACAACTTGTTTCCTAGCTTTTTAATTTCCTCATATAATGAATCATATGCAAGTTGTAGTTCTTCTAATTCAGTACATTTGAGGCATTCATGAAAAGAAGAATAACTAGATTGAGAATGGCAAGGTTTAGAAGTTACCTCTTCATTGCTTTTGCACTTTGTTGAGATAGTTCGTTCTTCCAAAACTTCCGTTGTGTTCAAACACAACAGATTTTTTTCTTGTTCGATTCGCGTCATGCAGCATATTCTTGCACAATTTGCTGCTTCAAAGTTGTCGGTTGAGGAGCTGCTTGTTGATGAGGTTTCTTCATTTACGTACATTCCTCTTCCCTTTGGCCTTTGGTATTTTCTATTTTCATGTCTTTCCCTCCTTTCTTGTTGATCTTTTGATTTCTCTTCCGGTGTAGGACATTGAGCTTGCATATGTCCCATACCGCCGCATCTATAGCACTTTGTTGGCTCCTTCTTCTTCTCTCTTCGTGGTCTTTCCTTGAAGTCTTTGAAGTTCCTTTCTTTTCTCATAAACTTTCAAAATTTGCGAGTTAGCAGTGCTATATCTTCATCATCGTTGTGAGATGAGGAGGTGGATTCTTCTGAGTTATGGGTGGCCTTTAGTGCAATAGCTTTCTTCCCTTTATGATGATCTTCATTTCTTTTCTTGATTAGCTCATGTGACATTAGTGAGCTAATAAGGTCTTCTAGCTTCAATGTGTTCAAGTCCTTTGCTTCTTCTATTGCAGTAATTTTCGGAGTCCATGATTCGGGTAGCGCCCTTAGAATCTTCATGACCTGCTCCAATTCAGAAATTGCTTTTCCAAGACCTTTCAAAGCATTAGTAATTTTGAGAATCTAGCAAACATTTCAGAAATATTTTCTGTTTCTAGCATTCTAAAGCTTTCCAACTCTCCAATCAAAATATTTCTCCTAGTCCCTTGGACTTGAGAGGTTCCTTCATAAATAGATGTTAGAGTATCCCATATTTCTTTAGCGGTTAGACAAGAAGATACTCTATCATATTCGGAAGCCGTAAGAGCGCAAAATAAAGAATTCATGGCCTTAGCATTGCTCTTAACGGTTCTTACTTCCTCTTCGGTCCATTTGGAAGCTCTTTCATCAGTTGGTAAGATTACACCGTCTTGGATTGCAATCCAAGAGTCCATATCGGTAGCCATAATGAGTTGCTTCATACGAAGCTTCCAATAGCCGAAATTGTTCCCATCAAACAATGGTGGCCTAGTAAATGATTGGCCTTCGGCAAATGCGGGAACGGAAGTCGATTGGGATGCCATATCACTAGATCTCTTTGGTTAACTCAAAGACCTGCTCTGATACCACTTGTTGGTCCCGAGTTAATGGCAAAATCCAAGCGGGGAGGGGTGAATTGGGTTCTTATAAAATTCTTTGGTAAATTAAAAACTTAACCCCTTAAAAGTTTAATCCCCTTGATTGATGAAATGAAATGGAAAGCAATATAATGTAGAGAGCAGAAATATAAATCAAGCACATACGATTTTTATAGTGGTTCGGGCAACCTCCCTACTCCACTCTTCCAAGCTCACACTCCTTGTGACTTGGGTTCCACTATTGTATTCCTCAAATACAATTAGAGCCACTGCTCTCTTCTAGAATCCAGCTCTAGGGAGCTTCAACAAATCTCAGCTCAAGTAGGTGATGAGTTCCACTCCAATCACACACTACTTTGCTTACACTTGATCTTAGTTCCTCAAACTAAATCATGTTTAATACAATCAAATGAAATAACAAAGGAATCTACACGTTACAGTTGTGTAGAAGCAGTTTGGCGCAGAGAAGAACTCGTAGAATTGGCTTTAAAGATTCAGAAGTTGAGCTCTAGCAGTTTGAAGCAAAGTTCTTCTTCTTTGGATTGGCTTGATCTCTTTCATGCTCTTGAAGATGGGAGTTATGCACTCTTAATGATTTTTAGCTACTTCCCTCATCCACAATGACTACCTTTTATAATTTTGGAGGGAATCCGAACGTTTGAAGGTAGGTGGCGCGCATTAAATGCGCCAACGTTCGAATAATTTCCTACCGCTGCGACCCAAGTCGCAGGCGGAGTCGACTTCGGGTGCGACTTCGCCCAAGTCGCAGATGGAGTCGACTTCGGATGCGACTTCGCTTTTCCGTAGCGTCTTCAAGTTCCAGGTTGGGTCGACTTGACCCAAGTCGCTGGTGGAATCGACTTCGGTGTGCGACTTCACTTCGTCAGTTATCTTGATGAACTTGAAAACTTGGAATGATTTAGTTTGCTTGGATTCCTTCATGCCTTTTGTTGTTCTCTTGCATTTTTCACTTCATTTTGAATCATTGTCTTCTCTTTAGCTTGCTTTCATTTGCTCCCATGTTTTGCAAGCTTTGAGACTTGAATCATGTAATCTTGAACAATCTTCTTGGTTGAGTTTATGCATCCTGCTTGGACTTGGATTAATCTTCATATGTTTCAGTTTGAGCATCTAGGTTGCCTTGATCTTCATCTTCATACAGGTTTGTCTTGAAAATTGGTTAATCCAGCTTGTCTTCTGAAAAATCCCCTATGTCCGATCGAAGTCGATGTCGGAGTCGACTTCGTCTGCGACTTCACCTCAAGTCGCAAGTGGAGTCGACTTGGGGTGCGACTTCGGCACTTTGGGGTCTTGACTTCAATTCTGGAAGGTTTCGTCATTTTGAAGTCGATGTTGGAGTCTACTTGGTCTGCGACTTCGCCCCAAGTCGCATGCAAAGTCGACTTCGTTTGCGACTTCGGCAACTCTGCTTCCATTTTCAACTCTGGAAGGAATTGACTCCTTGAAGTTGATGTTGGAGTCGACTTGGGGATCGACTTGGCCTTAAGTTGATGCCTGAGTCGACTTTGGAATCGACTTATCCTTTCATGATCTATTTTCTTCAAATGTATGTCCCTTAAACACTTCCACAAACATGTTAGTAGCCAAGACTTACTCAAATTTATTTGTTAATCATCAAAACATAGATTTAGCTTATTTTCCACATATTTCCAACACCAAATAGGTGTCAAATGCAGGTGCAATGCAGGGTATTTTATGCATAATTATAAAATGAAAAAATCTCATCAATTATCTATGCATTGATGTCCACATTAAAGGGGCTAAGAGTGCTCAAAATGAGCATAGGAGAGGTGACATGCATATGGACGTCAATAGGCAGTTGCAGCTGGTTATTTTTGCAATTTTTATTTTATGAATTATGTATATATACAGCTGCCATTTTGGGATGTATAAATAAGCATTTAATTATGTAAAAAAAATTCAAAAAAATTCGTGAACAGTAGATGCCATTGAAGGTGTAAAAGTGGACAGCTTGTTGCATGCAAATGACATCCAAATGATGTGCTGATTTGCTGCCATTTTGCTAAATTTTTTTAATGCCAAATTAATGCATGAATTAAAGGGTAATTAGGTGCATGATTTACCCTTAAATTGAGATTAATAAAAAATGAAAAAAATATGAAAATGGGCAGCAGCAATGTGGACGTGCAAAGGGACAGCTGGATGGTTGTGATTAAAATAGATTTTTGGATTTTTGAAAAATGGTAAAAAGAAATTTTACTAGGCTGTGAGTTAACCAGAACATAAGAGGATAAGAGATCATTCAATGACTGTGGAAAATGCAGCAACAAGTGGGGCCCGTAGCTGAAAATTTCAGCTCTATGAATGGGATGCTCGATCATGTGAAGAGAGTCTTGGAAAATAGTTTTCTAAGTGCTGAAACTTGCACCCCAAGAACAGAAGCTCACGTCCCAGACCTAGGCCACCAAGGACAAAGAAAAGAGAAGAAAAAAGAAGTGGAAAAGGAAGGATTACCAATTAATCAAGTAAGTTTATGTTAATCTTGATTTTATTTTTCAAAATTGAAAATTATATGATGTTATAAACCAAAATATGAATGAAGTAGTAAAAAAATGATTTTCACCATGAACATTTGTGTAAACGTTCATTATATGATTATTAAGGTACGATCAAAATTTCAGATTGATATATTTAGCAGGTTTCAAATTAAAAATCCGAGAATATTAACCTAAACAGGGTAAAATGGGTGACAGGATCAGCTGTAGAAAATGATTTTTAGTAATTTTTATACAAGGAATTGTGGACTGAAAATTTTAAATGATATATAAGACATATTCATAATCACACTAAAAATTAAAAATTAGGTTTTTATTTGTATAAATACACCCAATAATTTACGTGATTAAGGCTGACTGAAAATGGATGCTGCTGTCCAGCAAGGTAAAAATACCAAAATAAATATAAATGCTTAATTTTAATTATGAAAATATTTATTTTGGTTAATTAATGTAGTTTTTAAGGTATATTAGAAATTTCAGATAAAAAATACTTGATTTGATATTAATTAAAGATTTGGAGATTTCAGTACGCCTGATTTCAGCATATGTGGATAGTTGGAGAAACAAATCAAAAAGAAATATGAAAACTATGTAAAAATGATCCAAATTGATATATATGTTAATAGCCTAAATTTTGTTTAAGAAAAGTTGGATTAATTGCTGAAAATTCGGATTTATAAAACTGTTTAGGGTTATGTGTAGAGAAACACGTTAAACGTGTGAAAAATGGGTTCCAAAGTTGCTGTTTTGGAAACCTATGATTAGTGGATTTAAATCCCATAAAAATACCCTAAACAAAGTGGTCATTAGGGGTAATTATCATGCTGAATTAGTGACCTAGTTTCTGACTTGGAAAATTTTATGAAATGCCACATATATGTGTTGCTAAATGGGCAATTGTGAAAGGATAAACATGCATAGGTGATAAATAACTTATGTAATGTGATTTTGTGCAAAAATATATAAAAATATGATGACTTTGTGAATATATTTCTTTTTAGAATTACATGATGTTAATCTCAAACTTTGGGATTAATAATGAGGCTTAAGGCAACAACGGGTGCTTAAAATGAGCAATGATATGTGAAAAATGAAAAATATGTTAAAAATGATAAATGGAGGTAATGAACCTCCAAATAATGATTTAATGGAATACTATTACATGTATGTAAGTTTACCCTACATAAGGGTATTAAAAATGAATAATGTGATGTATAGGTTATGATACGTATGAACACCCAACTTGAAAGACAAGTGGGCTAAGTTAGTGTAATATAAGTCCAAATGGATTTATATAGGTTGGAAAACCTAAGGAATATAAGTACTTGAAGATGATACAAATAAATGAAATGTTATTTTCATTTATCTAGGCAAAGGCAAGGAGAATAATGGAAGAAAAGGGTTATAGCGATCTCAAGTAAGCAAGCGAACTTTCTAAAATGCTATTTTCTTTCTATGTAATTGATATGATTAAAATGTTTAAGTTTATGTTTATGTTTTAACGAATGGGCAAGCACAAGTTTTAAAAATGATGGCTTTAATGAAAAGCCACAAGTTTTGGAAAATGACAACTTTAATGAAATGTCGTAAGTTTTGAAAAAGAATGGCTTTAAGGAAAAGCCTCAAGGTTTGCTTCATGGGGAGCAAGCAATACGTTTTAAGATAAGGATTTTATCAACAGTGTTGTCAAAGATTGACAATGCTTTATGTTAATGGATCGAGAGTTTTGCTTATGAGTAAGCAAGTTCTCCATGATAATGTTTTCAAAGGATTTTATGTTTGATGCCGAGGGTTTTAAGAATTTGCTTTTAAGTAAGCAAGTTCTTTATAATATTGTTTCAAAAGTATTTTATAAGAAAAATGAAATTTTGCCCTTTTTCACAAAGCAACAAATGTAAATAAGTTTTGAATTTTTCTTATGTTTTTTGATGATAAATAATCATGTTATAAAAGAAAAAAAAAGGAAAAAGGAGATTTGATTTATGAAAAAGATTTGTTTTTTTAGGTCTTGATAATTAAATAATAAATGATGATTTGGACATAGTTCATATGTTTTGAAATGATATTCTAAAAGTTTTAATTTCTTTTAGATAAGGAAATCTATGTTGAAAATATCTTGAAAAATGTTTATACGGATGTGTTGAAGAGGATTTAAGGATGACCAACCTCCTATGTTAATTTTCTTAAAATGGTTTGGTTTCAGATTACTAAAGTAGATACAAAAGACCGTGCAAGGCTCCTTTATATAAAAATGACAAAATTGATTTGTGGATAAGAAATTGATTTTAAGGTGGTTGAGAAGGGGTTAGCACAATTGCATAACTTTTGTGAGCAAGTGGCACCAAAATGGAAAGCAAGAAAATGCTAGGAAAAATATATGATTTATTCTTGAAAATCTAAAAGTTTTGAAATTCTTCTATTAAAAGGGTTTTAAAGTGTGTTATTTCTCAAACATTTCAAATATTTATCAAAATGTTTTACTCAAAATGTTTCTAATAGAATTTAAGGAAGGTCATCCTAAAATTAGATTTCGAATAACAACTTATTAAAGTGGGTGCACTCGCTTACAAGTTGACATGGACTGCGGTCTGTGATGTGTTTTTGAAAATGATTTTTAAAGATATAGACTTCGGTTTAAGATTTTTTGTGAGTATGGATGCAGGTTGCGGTCTGTGATCCTGATTTAAAAGGACATGGGCTGCGGTCTGTGGTTCTTCAAACCAAACAGGCTGCGGTCCGTCATAATAATATATCGTGCACCAGTACAAGAAACAGGCCTGTTGTAGAGCAGGTTGGGATACCGGGGCCCACTCTACATATGGCCAAGTCGCTAAGAAATGGCAGGAGTGCCAGCGATGCCCTCTCTGAGATGGGAGCAGGATAATTGAACAGCCGTCTGGCTAGCACGCTGTTAAGGATTCTCTTCCAAAAGGTATCATGATCACTTGCTAAGTGTCACTACTGGATGAGGAGGAATGTGTTTGCATATGTTTTGCTTTCCAAAAGCCCAAAGATTGGGATATAAAAGCATTTATATGAAAAAGTTATCCTAAATTAGATTTTTATGAGTCATTATACATAAGTTACCCTAGAAGCAAGGTGTTTTACATAAAATGTGTAAATATTAAGAATAAAAAGAAATAATTCTTATGCAAAAGTTTTCATGAAAAGGATTTATGACTTGTTTGCTATAAACAAGCCCCAAGATGGGATTATGAAAAAAGGTTTATGTTAGAAAATATTTTGGACATAAGAATGTCCATTTTCTAAAGGGATTTATGTTGGAAAATGTTTTGGACATAAGAATGTCCATTTCCAAAAGATTTATGTGGGAAAAATGGTTGGACATGAGAATGTCCATTTTCTAAAGGGATTTATGTTGGAACATATGTGGACATAAAAATATCCATTTCTAAAAGAGTTTAAGGGATAAAAGTGTTTGTGGACATATGAATGTCCATTGCCAAAGGAAACTATGTGAAAAATGTTTTGAGACATCAAATGTCTCTTGACTAAAGAATTTTATAATGAAAAATATTTTTAGACATAAAAATATCCTTCGCCAAGAAAGGCTTATATAAATAATGTTTTAGGACATGAGAATGTCCTCTCTTGCCAAAGAATTTATGAGAAAAATGTTTTGGACGTAAAACGTCCACTGACAAAAGATGGTTGTATGTAAATGTCTTAGAACATTGAAAATGTTCACTCGAGACAAAAGGTAATTAAATAAAGAGGGTAAAATATGGATGTTTTGCCTTAACAAGCCCAGAGGTGGCTTGTAAATGATTTTAAGAATAAATGTTTTATGATAACGTTCAAGGACATAGAATTGTCCTCATGAACAAAGGATTTCATGATAATATTTTAGGACATATAAATGCCCTCAAGAAAAAGGTGTTCAAGATGTTTAATGAAATGATTTTCAAGGAAGTCTTGCCCTAAAAGATAAAATGCTTGCTTACTGAGTTATCACTCACATTTTGTTTTTCAAACCTTAGACACGTACTGGGAGACTCAAGCGGTCGAGGACCTAAGAAAGGGAGAAAAAGTACGAGATAGTACCATATGGGCTAAAAGGATTAGCCATGGTGAGTGGAATGATATGAATGGAAGTTTTCAGGTATGTTGAGATATATATGTGAACTTGTTTAAAGTTCTGAATTCTAGGTGAACTAATGATTGATTATATGTATGTGTGCAATCGAAATGTCATGATTAGGTCAAGAAGACCTTTAATGTATAAGTACATGTTGAGAAGTTATAAAATAGATATGTACAAATGTACCATTGCTTATGTTATATATGAAATGATGATGAATGAAGAAACAAAAAAAAATTGGACGAGTTCCAATTAAAATCCTGCCGCATGATCAGGGTAACAATCCTGATTCACATTTACCAATCGATAAGGTCTTGAGGTAAGGAAGTGACGTCTCGGTTTGGGGTGCCAAATAACCCATGAACAGTGATCGTGAACAGTGATGATGAACAGTACCATGAACAATAACAAGCGTAAATTGGGTAGAAAAAAATGAGATTAGTATTTATATCTTAAAGAATATATAGATGGAATTTTTAAAAGATTTATGGATAAAAATCTATATAAATGAGTAATGACCAAGTATCTTTATAAGATTAACCTCTATGGGAATGAGGTAATGAATGATTATAAAGCATGCATGGGAAGTAATCTAAGACATGGAATGATATAGATAAAATATTATTTTTTGCTTATATAGAAAAAGGAAAGGAAAAGGTGGAGGGCACGGACTAAGGAGGTAAGCAAGCAAACTTTTTTTAAAAATGTGATTTATTGCTTCATTGTAAATAAGCAAACCCTTTTGAAAATATGTTTCATTCTTAAGTATTTACGAAAAGTGTTTAAGGGTGGCCATTTCTATAATGTTTTAAAATGATGAATGTTTATGAGTTTTTATGAAAAGTCATGCCGGCATATTGATATCATGTGATGTTCATGGACATGTGCACATATATGATGCATAATGAAGAATCCTAAAACATTGTCCTAAAACATTATCATGAAATCCTTTGTTCTTGAGGACAATCCTATGTCCTTGAACATTTTCATAAAACATTCATTCTTAAATCATTTACAAGCCATGTATGGCTTGTTAAGGCAAAACATGTGTTTTACCCCTTTTTTTTAACTTTGTTTAGTCTTGTATGAACATTTCTAATATTCCAAGACATTTACATAAAACCATCTTTTGCCTGTGGACATTTCATGTCCAAAACATTTTTCTCATAAATACTTTGGCAAAGAAGGACATTTTCATGTCCTAAAACATCATTCACATAAGCCTTTCTCGGCAAAGGACATTTTTATGTCCAAAAATATTTTTCATCATAAATCCTTCAGCCCAGAGACATTTGATGTCTCAAAACATTTTTGACATAGCTTCTTTTAGCGATGGACATCCGTATGTCCTAAAATATTTTTCATTTAAAGACTTTAACATTGGACATTCTCATGTCCATAAACACTTTTCATTTAGGCTCTTTAGAAATGGACATTCCTATGTCCAAACCAAGTTTCACGTAAATTCATTTCATAATCCCGGTCTTGGGGCTTGTTTATAGCAAACAAGGAAAATATAATACATAAACCATTTCCATAAATGCATTTGCATAAAAATATTTCCTTCTATTCCTGTTATTTACACTTTTGTGTAAAACACCCTTTCCTTTAGGGTAACCATTTCATAAAAATCCCTTTAGGATAGCTTTCATAAAATATACTTTTACGTCCCAATCTTTGCGCTTTTCAAAAGCAAAACATTAGCAAATGCATTTCTCTCCATCTAGTAGTGACACTTAGCAAGTGATCGTGCTATCGTTTGGAAGAGAATCCTTAATAGCACGCTAGCCAGGCGGCTGTTCCTTTATCCTTCTCCCATCTCAAGGAGGGCGCCGCTGGCACTCCTATCATCTCTTAGCTACTTGACTTTCTGTAGAGTGGGCCCCGGTCATCCCAACCGTGCTCTACAACCGGCCTATTCCTTGTACTAGTGCACCATACATCATCATAATGGACCGCAGTCTGTTTGGTTTAAAGTATTACAGACCACAGTCTGTATCCTTTAAAACTGAGATCACAGACCTCGATCTGCACCCATAACTTAAAAACATCACAGACCGAACTGTGTTTTTAAAAAAATCATTTTCAAAAACACATTACAGACTGCAGTCCGTGTCAACCTGTAAAGAGAGCGCACCACTTTAAACAAGCTGTCATTTGAAATCTAATTTTAAGATGACTTTCCTTAAATTCTTTTAGAAACATTTTGAGTAAAATATTTTGATAAACATTTGAAATGTTTGAAAAATAATACATCTTAAAATCCTTATAAAAGAATTTCAAAACCTTTGAATTTTCAAAATTAAAAAATATATTTTCTAACATTTTCTTGGTTTCCATTTCGGGCCTTTTGCTCACAAAAGTTATGCAATTATGTTACCCCTTCTCAACCACCCTAATAATCAAATTATTGTTCACCTATCTATTATACCATTTTTACATAAGGGGCTTGCATAATCTTTTGCATACCATTTAACAACCCGAAATCAAACCATTTTATGAAATCAACATAGGAGGTTGGTCATCCTTAAATCCTCTTCAACACATCCGTATAAACATTTTTCAAAATATTTTTAGCATAGATTTCCTTATCTAAAGGAAATCAAAACTTTTTCAAATATTATTTCAAAACATATGGACTATGTCCAAATCATTGTTTATATTTAATTATCATGACCTAACAAAACAAATCTTTTTTATAAATCAATTCCTCTTTTTCTTTTTCTTTCATAAACATAATTGTTTATCACAAATTATTGTAAAATTAACTCAAAACTTATTTACAAACAATACTTTGTGAAAAAGGGTAAAATTTCCTTTTTCTTATAAAATACTTTTGAAACGACATTATAAAGAACTTGCTTGCTTATAAGCAAATTCTTAAAAACCATCGACATAAAACGTGAAATCCTTTGAAAACATTATCGTGGAAAACATGCTTACTCATAAGCAAATTTCTCAATCCATTAATATAAAGCATTGTCAATCCATGGCAACAATTGTGATAAATTCTTTATTTTAAAATCATTGCTTGCTTCCCATAAAACAAACCTTGAGGCTTTTCCTTAAAGCCATCATTTTCCAAAACTTAAGGCTTTCATTAAAGCCGTCATTTTCAAAACTTGTGGCTTTTCATTAAAGCCATTATTTTCAAAACTTGTGCTTGCCCATTTGTTTAAACATAATCATAAACAATTTTAATCACATATCATCACATAGAAAGAAAACATTATTTTAGAAAGTTCACTTGCTTACCCGAGATCGTCATAATCCTTTTCTTCTATTCTTTTCCTTGCCTTTACCTAGATAAATGAAAATAATATTTTATTTATTCACATCAACTTCAAATACATAAATCTCTTAGGTTGTCCAACCTACATAAATTCATTTGGACTTAGCTTGACCCACTTGTCCTTCAAGTTGGGTACTCATACTTAGCACATAGCCTATACATATCAATCATCCTTGCTATCATAATCCTTCATTACACTCTTGCCTAACATATTTATCAATTTGAATCATTTCTACATAGGTTTCATATTTGTTTTTTATTTTTTTCTCAAACTGTCCACATATGCTGAAATCAGGCGTACTGATTTCTCTAAATCTTGATTTATGATCAAATAAAGGTATTTAATTCTGAAATTTCTATCATACATCACTAAATACATGAATTAACCATAATAAATATTTCATCACAAAATATTAACATTATATATTTTTTTTCCATTTTCACTGTGCTGGACAGTGTTGTGAGTTTAGGGTCAGCCCTAATCACGTGAATTATGGGGTATATTTATAACTATAAAAACCTAATTTTTATTTTTTTCTGTGATAGTAAATATGTATTATATATCCTGTAAACTTTTAATCCCAAAATTCCTTGTATAAAAATTATTAAAAATCATTTGGTGCCTCTGATCCTGACACCCGTTCAACCCTATTTAGGTTGATTTTCTCAGATTTTTAATTTCCAACAGACTTATCATTTTGGGCTGAAAATTTTGTATTTCCTTAATCATTATATAATGAGATATTAAACAAATTTTAATGTTAAAAATCCTTCTTTTACTATTTCTTTCATATTTTTTTAATAACATTATATAACTTCCAGATTTGAAGTATAAAATCAAAATTAACATATACCTACTTGATTAATTGGTAATCCCTCCTTTGAGCACTTGAAATCCCCTTATTTTCTTCATGGTTTCTTCCCTTGGATCGTTCCAGCCACTACCCCTTTGATTTTTATTTTTTTTCTCTCCTAAACAGAAATCTGGAACGTCCACACTGCCTGCTTATATAGGCATTTATTTTTAAATTTTTCCTTTCAAATTTCGACCCAAAATGGAGGGTAAATTTTTTCAAATTTACCCTATATTTTACTCAAAAATTTTCAGAAACATATTTTGTGAAACCCTGACCCAAGTAGGCCATATGTATGCATTGAACATGTATTTGATGATTATTTATGAAATATGGAATTATGAAGGAATTTCATAATTTTTACTAACTATGGTAATTAGGGTTATGGGTTAACATTAATGATGTGCTTAATGATTTTGAGCCTAAATGAGGCTATGGGTTAAGAATGAATTATTGTGATTTAAATGTGCAATTATGGCATGAAAAATCATTTTCCATGATTTAAAATGAATTATGGAAATTAAGATAGAAATTAACAAGTGTAAAGGAAAATATTGGAAAATTCATAACTCAACGCCTAGAAGGCGGATTCAAGTGAAATTTGGAAAAAAAATTATTAATATTTGGATTGATATTATGGAATGAAAATATTATGAAAATTCTTGATGAAATAAGAATTATGAATTTTTAAGTCTAAGTTTATTTCAACCGTCAACTTTAAACGCCTATATCGGGAGTTAGAAAACTCGGATTGAGTTGAAATTTGAAACGGTTGAATGAAATGGTGAGATAATTAATTTGAATGGATTGGATTATGCATGAAATATTGGGAAAGTGCCTGCATTGAAAAAGGTAAGCAAGTTTGACCCATACACCTCAAAAGTACCAAAGCATTTATGAGGGAGTACCATACTTGAGTGCATGAGACAAATGGTAGGGTGAGGTGTCCATTGCAGGGATTTTGGATGGGATTTATGCATTTAAATAAATTACAAAATCCCATGAATTATCTAACCATTTATTGCATGTAATGATGGAATTTCCAACTCATGGAGGAGGTGGCAATGGCATGGACGACCAAGGGGAAAAGGGGGCTGCCCATTTGAGTTTTTGATTTTTTTAAAAATACCCTATGTTGATGGGATAAATGTGCATGAATTATGCAATCAATAATGAAGGGTTTCAGCCATTAAAAAATGCAAAAAGGGGCATATACACTGCTGAACCGTGGATTGCAGTGGGAGTGAAATGAGGTGCAGAAAAATGGCAATTTCAGCTATATTAATAATTTTTTTATAATGCCAAATTCATGGAGGAATTAAAGGGTAATTAGTAGCCTGAATTACCCATGATTTGGTAATTTTTAAAAATTGAAAAACTGCTGGAAAATCAGCAGCAAGTGACGTGCAATTTCTGGACAGATTTAACGTGTCTTGATGCAGATTTTGTAATTTGTAAAAATGTAAAAGTTGCTATTTTACTTGGCCCATAATTATCCACCTCATAAAGTAGATAGAGGAGCATTGAATGAATGTGGACTTGCATCAAAATGTGGGCCCCACTGCTGGAAATTCCAGCAACATATCTAGCATGGCACGTAAGAATGAATTGAAGAAGTGGAAAATTCTCTAAGTGCTGAAAACGACCAAAGGGAACCAGCAGCTTGTGTCCAAAAATTCCAGCAAAAAGGAGGAAGAAACCAAGGGAAAAAGAAGGGGATTTTGAAGGAGAAATCATCTTTAAAGATTAGAAGTTGATTTACTACAAATTCAAGTAAGTATATGATGCTGAAAAGTAAATTATGGTCGGAACAGTAAATGGATGAATTTTTGCATAAAATTTTTTGAGAACAATCCTTTTTGCATGATTAAGGAACGAACCAATGTTCCGCTAAAAATGATAAGTATGTTACAAATTAAAAATCCGTGAATATTAGCCAAAACAGGGTAAAACGGGTTACAGGATCAGTTGTAGAAAATTATTTTTAATAATTTTTCTACAAGGATTTTTGGGATGAAAATTTTACTGTAAATACAAGAAATATTGGGTATCACAGAAAAAAATTAAAAATGAGGTTTTGATGGGTATAAATAGACTCCATAAATTACGTGATTCAGGCTGACTGGAAATGGAGTTCACTGTTCATCAAGGTAAAAATCCCCAAATAAATATGTAATGTTAATATTTAGTGCTGAAACTTTTATTAAAGTTAATTGATGAAGTTATTAAGTTATGGTAGAAATTTTAGATCAAAAATACTTGATTTGATATTAATTCAAGATTTTAATATTTCAGCACGCCTGATTTCAGCATATGTGGTTAGTTTGAGAAAGAAATCAAAAAGAAATATGAAACCTATGTATAACTGATCCAAATTTATTTATGTGTTAAATAATTAAATATGGATCAAGAAAAGTGAGATTATATGCTGAAATTTCGGATTTATATAATGACCTAAGGTTATGTGTCAAAAGACACGTTAAACGGGTGAGAAGTGGGTTCCAAACTAACTGTTATGGGAACCTATGAAGAATGGATTTTAAACCCCATGAAAATACGCTAAGGAAAGTGGTATTAAAGGGTAATTAACCTGCTGGAAAATGGGTTAAATTTCTGAGTCAAGAAATTTTAAGAAATACATTGTGTTTAGGTGCTAAATGAGCTTATGTGAAGGAATAACGATAAACGGGTGATGAATGACTTATGAAAAATGGTTTTATGTGCAAAAGCATGAAAATAAGATAAATTACATATTTATGGATCTGTTTGAAATGATATTTTATTAATCCAAACTTTTGGATTTGAATTATGAAGTTAAGGCAATGCTATGTATGTAGAAGAAATACCCGTATGTGTATTTTTGGAAAAAAATAGGAAAAATTGCAAAGTAAGCTTAATAAAGCTATGAATGATGCATATGGAATGAATACCCTAATTTTAGGGTTATGTGCATGTTATATGTATATGCTATGATGTGTGATAGCCAAATGTGTGAAAACGGTGCTAATATGTGCAAATTAAGCCATATATGTGTATGATGAATTATGAAGTCAACTATATGTGTGTATGTGGAATGGGTTGGAAAACTAAGCAAAATATGAGAAAAGGAAATGTATGAAAAGTTCATACTATTTTTATGTAGGCAAGGGCAAAGAGAAAGTGGCAGAGGAAAGCTAAGAAGTTCAGGTAAGCAAGCAAAATTTTCTAAATGATTTTTGCTTTCCTAAACTGTTTCCATAATGCAATTTATATTCTAACTTGTTTGATGAAATTGCTTCTAATGGATTTAAGGATGGCCATCCCTTTACTAAATGGTGTTTGAAATGATGTTTATTTCAAATGAAATGATTATGAAATGTTCTTTTATAATTGTTATGGAAAATGATGTGATTTAATGTTTATGATTGAAAATCATGCTAGCATGTAAAAGATGGATTTATGAAAAGTTCATGTGCACAGGATATGAGGTCCACAGGAAGGGTATAAGCGGGCCGGTTGTCCCCCCTTGGTGTGACCAAGTCGCTTGTAATAGGCCGATGGCCGGCGGCGCCCTCTCTGAAATGAGAGTTACGTGACGGATGGTTGCCTGGCTAGCTTCCGTCCTAAGGGAGATGATGATCATGTTCATGTTTTCATATGGCATTATGCATATGAGACCCGTGATCGGTACGAAATTTTATGTTTTCAAGATATACCTTTGGATAAGGTATATGATGCTTTCCAAGATGATTTGAAATGGAAAATATTGCCTGAAATGAATTGCCTAAAAATGCAAAATGCTTGCTTATTGAGTTTCGACTCACGTTTTCATTTTCCAAACCCAAAGACAGGTGATGGACAGGATATAGCGAAGGAGCTAGCACCGGCATAAGAAATCCAAAGAGGAAATTATGTTTATGAAAATTTCATGAAATGATTGTAAATTATATGCAATGTTTTATGTTGAATAGATGTAAACTATTCGTGAGTTTGTATGGATGACTATGTTTTACACCTGTAGTGACATATGACTGTGGCAAAAGATGAAATGTCACTAAACAATATGGTTGTATGAAATGAATGTTTCAAAATTATTTAGAAATGTATGAAATTGAATTTATGAGAATATGAAGTGTCTTATGAATTATGTATGACCACGATTAACAGGCTAAACATCCGATAAATCCCGCCGTGTGACAGGGCAACAATCCTGATCACATTTACCAATCAATAGGTCCTGAGGTAAGGAAGTGACGCTCGGGCCGGAGCGCCACATATTTAATCATTTAATATTATTTTTGGATTTTTTTCCACAGCCATATCCAGCTTTTAAATAAAGCTGCCCGCTTAGTCAACCCTAGTTAGCAGCCCTTGCACGATTTTTCCACACATAATTTACTTTAATTAATGGCTAATTACCCACCCTAGGTAATAGCCTACTTAGGGGTCAATTTAGATTATTTAAAAAAATAAAAAAAAATCAAATACAGCAGCCTAACCATCCACATCTCCTGCTGTGCACTTGCTGTCCACTTGGGTAGGGTCCACTTATCATGGACTTTTTGGCATTTTCTTGCCACACAAGTCAGCCCAAATCTCGTCCACTATTCACCCTAGCAGCCTAGGTAATTAAAATGCACATTTTCCATTTTTTTAAAATTCAAAAATCCCATGCAATAGCCCCTTGATCATCCATGTGTGGGCCACTTACAATATCTCACTTGAGCTAGCTCATTAGCTCCTTAATTATATCATTAATCACTTAATTTTATCATCATTATCTTAATCCAAGCCTCTCATTGCATAGATCTCATAATTTTAACCGTTCATTTCAAATTTCGTCTCAATCCGACTTTTCTAGCTCAAGTTATGACCATTTGAATTTTTGGACGGTGATGATCAATTTTCACCTTAATTTCATCCTTATTTTCATAATCAATCACTTCCATAAGATTAAACATAAAATTATGTGCTTACCTTTCAATTTTCATCTTAATTCGCCTTCCCGGCGTCGAGTTATGCATTTTCTAGCATTTGCTACCTTAACTCCATAATTAGCATCATAATCTCCATTAATTAACCATAATATATGAGGTAATTATCCTCAATATATCCACATTACTTAATTCTCATTAAGGCTCTTTAATCACATTGACTCATATCGGCTTATATTGATCATTCATAATCACTTGCCCTAATTGCAATAAATCGTCAATATTGCAATTGGAAATCATTTATAGTTCCACTAAATTATACTTGATTCATATTTATATGCCAATTGTATATAAATAAACCTTACTTGGGTCCGAGTTTCACACGCCAACCCTCTGTGTGCTGTGTAAATTGGAAACCTTCCGAAATGCCTTGAGATCTGATGCCTTGGTGCCTAGGTGTCAACTCCCTGGATGTTTTGCGACTTAGAACTTCTCGAAATACCTGTTATGCTCATGCCATGGCGCCTAGGCGCCCCAAGCTGGCGCCTGGGCGCCTAGGCAATGACTTGAAAACTCTTCTGGGCTCGCTTGGGTACTAGTGAAGTGGCGCCTAGGCGCCAACTCGCTGGAAGCCTTCCTTTGTGTAAAGTACTGGAGATTCTAGCAAAGGTATATAGGGTGGCAGTGGGCACCAGCCCACTTGTTTCTTCACTTGGTTCTGTTCTGCATTTGACTCGCCTGCATGCCTATATTGGTTCGTCCTTCCTGAAAAAAATGAATGAACTACATAAATAAACTAAAAATGCCTAATTTATACTAAAAAGGCATAAAATACATTTAAAGCTCCTAAAATGCAAAGCGAGTGAAAATTCAGCTAAATGGATGCAAACTAAACCTAATCCCTTGGAAAAAATAGTCTGAAGTAGGCCATGATAACTTGCATTTTCACGAGTTATCACCTGATCATGCTCAACCGCGTTGACATAGAACTCCTTCACCACAGGTACAATAGCTGCCCGTGGCTGTGCCATAAACTTTTTCCACCCCCGGGCATTGAGGGCATTGATGAAACCATCGGCAAAAGAGTCTATTTATATCCCCCGCTTAGGTATCAAGTGCCATTTTCGCAGTGAATCTGTGTACCGCTTGAAAGCTTGAGCCAAAAGAAAGTGATTTGCATCAAAATCGACAGGGTCTTGGATTTTCTTCCTTTTGGCAGAGGATGAAGAGGCCATATCTCCAATAATATCAAATAACCACGAAGATGCCAATCCACAACCAATTCAATTTAATTCAATCACGCCAACTCCAAATTAAACTTTCAACCACCGTTCCAATCACAAAATTTCAATCCCAAAGCACCAAATGCGCATTCGACCACAAAAGGAATCCACAATATCAAGAATAGCAATCCAACCAAAGATCAAGAGGCGTTACCCAATTGCTTGCTTGGAAACTTTGAACATTGCGGGATGTCTGCACTAGCGTCGGGGCGCGGTTGGTGGCACCTAGGCATCGATCGCCTGTCGTCGAAAATCCGGCGCTGGCCGAAAATGGGGAAGAGAATAAGTGATGAAATGGGAGGAAAATGAAGGGGAAATGGAAAGGGAATGTAGGGTAGGAATAAGGCTTAGGTTTGAGGATGTAGAGGCTTGATTTGGGGAGGATTTGAATGGGATCTAGAAATGGGGAATGTTGGTCTTGATTTATGGCTATTACCCAAGAGGTGAAGGGTGAATTCGGTATTTTAAAATTTTTGCTTAAACAGAATTTTTTTCCAGTTTAGTTTAATCCCCTTAATGAAACAAATAAACAATATGGAGAGAAATAAAGCAGTAAAAGCAAATATACAAACCACAGCAGTAGACACAGATTTTATAGTGGTTCCGACAACTTTCCCTACTCCACTCTTCCAAGCTCACACCCATTGTGACTTGGGTTCCACTAATGTATTATCAAATACAACTAGAGCAGCAGCTCTCTTCTAGATTCCAGCTCTAGGGGGCATGCACAAAACATAGCACAAGTAAGTGACAAGTCACACTCAAATCATGACGCTATTTTTCTTTCACTTAGTTCAAATCACCAAAATCAAACCAAGTATCAGATACAAATATTGAATCAAATAAAGGAAACTACACTTTACAAATTGTATGGGCAGATTTCAGCTCGTGGAAGAACTTGAAGAAGAAAGATTTGATTAGCGATGTAGCTTTTAGCATGTTGGAGCTAAGTTCTTCACTTGAAACTTGTGTTGATCGCTTAATGCTTGGAGAGGATGGTAGTTTGATCTCAGTAAATGCTTTTTCTAACCTCTCGCACATTCACTTGAATGCTCTTTTATGTTGGTGGAGTAAATTCAAACTTTTTGTGGTAGGTGGCGCGTATTTAATGCTCCAACGTTCGAATTTTTCTGACTGTTGCGACCCTGGTCGCATGTGGAGTCAACTTCGTTTACGACTTCGGTCTCCAACATCTTCAAGTTCCACTTCAGGTCGACTTGGTCTTGGAGTGACCCAAGTCACAGGTGAAGTCAACTTTTTGTGTGACTTCACTTTCTGTATGCATTTGTTTAGAACTTGGATTTCATTGGAAGTGATCTTGGTTGCTTGATGTTCATCTCATGTCTTGTTTTTCTACTGATGCTTTTGAACTTGAATGCTTAATCTTGAAACCCGACATGTTCATGTTTTCTTGGAGGCTTTGTCTTCATGCTTTGAACTTAGAATATTTTGATTTCTTGATTTTGAAATCCATAGATGTAGCCCAATGATTTTCCCTTGAATAATATATTATCCTAAATGATGAATTCATGTATATTTGTTGTCTGGATTGTATATATCTTCATTCTGACTCGAGTCAGATGCCTAGGTAGACTTGGGGTCAGACTTCACTCAAGTTGCATGTGGAGTTGACCTGGGAATGCGACTTTACCCAAGTCACACATGGAGTCGACTTCGGTTGCGACTTCACCTGTCATGGTTCCCAATTTCAACGCTGGTAGGTTTGAACATCTGAAGTCGATAGTGGAGTCGACTTGGGTCTGCGACTTTACCCAAGTTGCAGCTGGAGTCAACTTGGACTGTGACTTCACCTGTCTAGATCCCAAATTCAGTGCTGAAAGGTTTAGCTCCATCTGAAGTCGATCTTGAAGTCGACTTGGGTATCGACTTCACTCAAGTCGATGACTAAGTTGACTTGGCTTTGCGACTTGGTCTGCCAGGTTTTGAATTTTAAGTTTTTAGCCTTTAACCAATTTGAACAAATCACATTAGTACCCAAAACATTCTCAAATTGAGTTGTTAATCATCAAAACATAGATTGTGCTTAATTTCCCATTGATTCCAACAGGGAAGAGGTAAAAGTGGAATGGAAGAGGAAGATGATGAAATGGAGATGAGATTGGGGAAGAAATGGAAGAGGAATGGAGTCGGAATGGAGTAGAATGGAGTTGCTAGGGCTTGGAGATGAAGAAGGAGGAGAAAATGGCGTCGGGCTCAAGGTTAGAGTGAAAAACCCTAACCTGAGCTATTTATGCTAGTCCAGGTCGCGTTGTCCATGAGTCGGCACCGATGCTGCAGCGCGTAGGTGCGACTTACAGGCTCCAAAAATTCTGAGTCATCATCACGGTGCCGGGGTGCCATGTTAGGGCTCCTCGGCGCCACTACTCTTCAGTTGCCTCTTTGAATCTGGCCCCAAACACTTCCTTGCTTACCCCTAACCTGAACAGTGGTGCTTGGAGGGAATTCACAAGACTTTCCTTGCGTGACATCCATAATCTTGAGCTCTTCCACTTGATGAACTACACATTCCAAAGAAAGATCCTACAAATTAATAAAATTAGAAAGGAGTAATGAGTTACCTCCCATTCAGCGTGTAACGCCCCAGCCCAATCGTCACAACCTTACCTCAAGATCGTTCGACTGGTAAACGTGATCAGGATTGTTGCCCTATCACACGACGAGTTTTAATGGATATTTATCCAATTAATTATGTTTCCATAGGAATTTATTTTCTTCCATTTCTCAACTCATGCATGATTAGTTCATTTTCATCCAACAATGTCATAACTAGACATGATTTTCATACTATATTTCAAAACATCTCATAAATCAGATGTCACTGCATGTATTAACCATAGTCATCAACATAAAACATTAAAGTAAATTTACAACCATCACAAATAAGTTTTTCACAAACATAAAACTTATAATGTCTCCCATTTCTTCCATGGATGGCTCTTGCTCCTTTGCCAGGTCTCTTCTTTCACCTGTCTATGGGTTTAGAAAACGAAAACGTGAGTCGAAACTCAATAAGTAAGCTTATATTTTACAGGCAATTCATTTTGAAGACATATTTATTTAAAAGCATTTTTCTCCCTTCAGTAGAGACACTTATCAAGTGATCAACTACTTGTGGATCAAAAACCTTTTCATAAATCATTCAAACACTTTTCATAAACATTTCATAAACATTGGATGTGCAAATTCATCATTTCCATTAATGACGTTATCCTTCATGTGACGGTATGCTAGCACGGGGAACCCTCTTTCATGACGTGATCCTTTCCATCCTTGGCGCCGGACCTACCCACTTGGCAACGTCAAGGGGGACTCATTGTCCACTTACTACCTCGACTAGCCTACCTCGCCGGTCCTTTCCGACTTGGCGACGTCAAGGGGGACTCATTGTCCACTTACTACCTCGACTAGCCTACTTGATTTCCATTCCATGCATGACTTTTAGTCATGCCGGCATTATATATCCTCTTACACATAGAATTTGTCATTCTCATGTAGAGAATTCTTTGCACTATCCCTTTGAAACATCATTTCAATGAAACATCGTATAAACTCATGTTTCAACACATTTCATGCATAATTGCGAAACCATAAGCAATCATTTATTTCAATAGAAATAAAAATTTCAACACGCATATAGACAAGAAATGGTCATCCTAAACAACTTGGAAAACATTTAAAACAAAACTCTTTTTGAAAGCTGCTTGCTTACCTCGCTTACTTAGCTTTCCGTTTTGCTTATCCCTTTACCTTTACCTATACATATAAGAATGATATAACATTCATATATTCCCTTTGCTTGCATTCAACTCAGTTTTCCAACCCATTTTCATTAACATACATAATTCCTTCGACTTCTCAAGTCTTTGTGCCCGTATAGCACATACTTGTGCACTACATGGGCTATTGCACATCACATTTGGTCCCATAAGTAGGGTAATCATTCAATCACATAATAATCATCCAATAATTATTATTTAGTAGCTCATTACCTTTCTTAAGCCATTTTCCACTTATTTTCCAAAATTCACACATTGGTGCTCATTTTAAGCACACGTGGTCGCCTTAAACCTCATTAATTAATTTCAAAATTTGGAATTACATCATGAAATTATAAACAGATTTATATTCACAAAATTTATCATATTTTCATGAATTTTTGCACAAAATCACATTCACAAGTCATTCATCATCCTTGCATGTCTATTCCTTCCCATACGCTCATTTGGCAACATGTACATCATGCATTTTATAAAATTTTCTACATCAGAAATATAATCCATGTTTCATCGTGTTAATGACCCTTAATCACCATTTCATTTAGGGTATTTTCATGAGATTTAAATCTATTCACCATAGGTTTCCAAAATAGCAAGTTTGGAACACGTTTTTCACCCATTTAACATGTCTTTTGACACATAACCCTAAGCAGTCATATAATTCCGAAATTTCAGCATGTAATCCCACTTTTCTTAATCCATATTTAGGGATTTAACACATATATAACATTCATGAATTATCATTTCTCAAAACAGCAAGTTGCCTACACGTTTTGAGTCCCGTTTCACATCGGTTAGACACACTTTCATAAAATCTATAAAAATCAGTTTTAGGGCTTCTTTTCCCAAATATTTTTGGGAATCCATAACACCTTAAACCTAGGGTATTTTATCATACATAAAATTCACAAAACATGCAAACCCATTTTCCATAGCATTTTTAGCATAGAAACGAAGATTTCGGGTCATATTTACCACTTTGCATTCCATATTTTCTAAAATTCATCATTCAAGAATAAACCAATATATGTTTTGCATAAATACATAATTCATAACCTAATCACATCATCAAACCAAAACAGCAACTTGTCATAGAGATTTTGGGTTTACCAACTTGAGTTTTCCACACATATATCATTCCAACTTCATTTCCATCATCTAAATCATGAAAATTCATGCATAAAGCTCAATACCCATTCCATATTCAATCAAAAGCATGTTAAATCATCATTTTACAGATTCTTTAAGCATCCCTTTCCATTTTCAAGTTTTGAGTTTAAAAGCTCAAGATAAACCGTTCAAAACACACATCTACTTACTTGAATTATGAACTCCAACCTCTAAACCGTTGGAGATGATTTCCTCCACCAAATTTCCCTTATTTTTCCCTAGCTTTTCTTCCTATTTTCCTCTTCCTTTGCTGGCCAAAAATGGATGTGAGCTGCTGGTCTAGAGGGAGAGTTTCAGCACTTAGCAAAATGGCCAAATCATGTGAACGTGCAATGCCTTTGTAGAGCTGGATTTTTCCAGCTGTGGGCCCCACTTTTGGAGCATTTTCCACACCATTGAATGCAGGTTTATCCCCCTTATGTGCTGGTGAACTCACACCCAGTAAAATGATTTTTTTCCAATTTTTAAAAATCCAAAATTATGCTCTCATCTCAACCGTCCAACTGTCCAGCCCTTACATGTCCATAGCTGCCTCCATTTTCCAACATTTTCATTTTTTTAAAATCTCAAAATGAGGGTAATTCATACACCTAATTATTCCTGAATTAATCCATTAATTTGGCATTAATAAATTTAGCAAAATGGCAGCAATCAGCCCATCATTTGGACGTCATTTGCATGCAACAAGCTATCCATTTTTTCCACCTTTCATGGCAGCTGCAATTCATGAATTTTCTTGAATTTTTTTCACATAATTAAATGCTCATTTATATATTCCAAAATTTCAGCTATTTATTGGTATTATTTATAAAATAAAAATTCACAAAAATCCAGATAGCAACTGCTTGGAACGTCCATGCATTGCCACCTTGCCTAGCTCCCTTTGAGCTCACCTCTAGCTCATTAATTCCAGCAGCATAAACCACGAATTTCCCCACATTTTAAAGCATAAAATAACCTGTATTTTTCCTGCATTTGACACCTATTTGGACCTTTAAAGATTGCATTTAATTCATGCGCCTTTTGCCTTAAATGCATGATACTTTTGAGGTGTAAAAGTCAACTATATACACCTTTTCTAATGCAGGAATTTTTCCAACATAATTAGCTTAATCTAAACCATACAAAATGTGTATATCGTAATTTCATTCAACCGTTTCAAATTTCATCTCAATCCGATTTTCCTAGCTCCCGTTATAGCCGTTTAAAGTTAACGGTTGAAATTGAAATATGATCAATAAATCATAACACTCATTTCATCAAGAATTTTCATAACATAATAATTTCATAATACCAAGCCCAACATCATCAACTAACATATCAAATTTCACTTGAATCCGCCTTACGGGCGTTGAATTATGAATTTTCTAGGGTTTTTCCATTAAACTTGTCAATTATCATTCAAATGCTCATAATTCATTTTAAATAAATTAAAATGATTTTCCATGATGTACTTGCACATTTAAATCAACAACAATTTACTCTAATCCCATTGTCCCATATTAGCTCAAAATGATTAATCACATCATTATTGCTAATCCTTAACCCTAATTGCAATAATTAGCAAAATCGCATAAACATCCAAAAACTCCATTTAATCGTATATACATCCCATGTATATGTTCAATGCACACATTAATCCTCCTTAGGTTGGGGTTCACACAGCGCTAAGTTTAACGTCCTCAGCCCAATGTTCCACCTTTCTATAGATTTTTCAATAACACCACCTCCTTGCAGCGCTGCAGATTGTCCCCCATATAATGCTTCAATCGCTCCCCATTCACAACAAAACTACCACCTGGCGTCTCATTGAACACTTCCATTGCCCCATGCTCAATTCCTTTTAACACAAAAAATGGTCTAAACCATCACGACTTGAATTTTCCTGGAAACAGCTTCAATTTGGAATTGAAAAGTAGTACTCTTTGGCCTAGCTCGAATTTCCTCGACAAGATCTTTTTGTCATGTCATTTTTTTAATTTCTCCTTATAAATCTTGGAATTTTCATAAGCCTGCATTCTGAATTCATCTAGTTCATTAAGCTGTAACTGTCGACACTCACCAGCTTGTTGCATATCCAGGTTTAGCTTCTTGATTGCCCAATAGGTGTTGTGCTCCAACTCAAGTGGCAGATGACAAGCTTTTCCGTACACCAGCTAGTAGGGAGATATTCCAAACTGAGTTTTGTAGGCGGTTTGATATGCCCAAAATGCGTCATCTAACTTGATAGACCAATCCTTGCGAGATGACCCAATTATTTTCTCCAGAATTTGTTTCAACTCTCTTTGGCCAACTCAACTTGTCCATTGGCTTGTGGATGATATATTGTGGTCACCCTATAGCATACTCTATATTTGCTCAAAATTACTATGAATTGCCAGTTACAAAAGTGTGAACCTTCATCATTAATAATCACCCGTGGAGTGACGAAATGAGTAAAGATATTTTTCTTTACAAACTTGAGAACCATTGTAGCATTGCCTGCTGGAGTTGGTATTGCTTCAACCCATTTGGATACATAATCCACTGCAACCAAAATGTACTAATTACCAAAAGAAGGGATGAAGGGTCCCATGAAGTCGATATCCAATACACTAAAGATCTCCACTTCAATAATATTAGTGAGCGGCATTTCATGTCTCTTCGAGATATTTCTCGTACGCTGGCATTGATCACACCTTTTGACATATAGATGAGCATATTTAAATAAAGATGGCTAATAAAACCCCGACTGGAGTGTTTTTCCTATAGTTTTGTCTCCCTGGAAGTAACCCCCATATAATGATGAATGGTAGCTTTGCAGTATTAGTTCCCTTTCATATTCTGGAATGCATCTCCTGTATAGCTGATCTAGGCATTGTTTGAATAAAAATGGCTCATCCCAGAAATAATATTTAACGTCATGGATAAATTTCTTCCTTTAATATGAATTCATCTCCAGAGGCAATATTTCACTAACGATATAATTTACAAAATCTGCATACTATGGTGGACTGCCTTGGGAGATTGAAAATAGCTGCTCATCTGGGAACACTTCTCGGATTTGTTCTATGTCTTAGAAAGGCTAGCTTTCCTCGAGGTGGGACAAGTGGTTGGCGACCTGATTTTCATCTCCTTTTTGGTCTTTAATTTTGAGGTCAAATTCTTGTAGCAATAAGACCCACTGGATCAAGTGTGGCTTTCACATCTTTTTTCTCAATTAGGTACTTAATGGCAGAATGATCTGTATATATAATCACCTTGGCCCTCACCAAATAAGCTCCAAACTTGTCAAATGCAAATACCACCGCCAGTAACTCCTTTTCTTTAGTGGTGTAATTTAGTTATGCCTCATTCAACATTTTGCTAGCATAGTAAATGGAGTGAAATACCTTGTTCTTCCTCTGGCCCAATACTGCTCCCACTGCAAAATCTCTTGCATTGCATATTAATTCAAAAGGGAGATTCCATTCGGGAGAAATAATGATTGGCGCTGATACCAATCTCTTTTTCAGTTCGTTGAACGATTGCATACACTCCTTGTCGAACTCGAATGGTGCGTCCCTTTCTAGCAGTGTACATAGCATATAGCGATCTTTGAGAAGTCCTTGATAAATCTTCTATAGAACCCCACGTCTCAAAAAGCTGCGAATGCCTTTTACTAATGTGGGAGGAGGAAGTTTCTCTCTTGTCTCGATTTTTGCTTTGTCGACTTCAATTCCCTGTTTGGAAACTCGGTGCCTGAGTCCTATACCCTCTTGCACCATAAAGTGACATTTTTTCCAGTTAAGAACTAGGTTCATGTCTTCGCAATACTGAAGGATTTTGGATAGATTTACCAGACACTTGTCATATGAATTTCCAAATACTGAGAAGTCATCCATAAATACCACCAGGAAGTCTTCCACCATATCAGTAAAGATGGCCATCATACAACGCTGGAATGTTGCTAGTGCATTGCATAGGCCAAATGGCATCCGCTTGAATGTGAATGTGTTGTACGAACATGTGAAAATGGACTTCTCTTGGTCTTCAGGTGTTATCATGATCTGGTGGTAGCCTGAATAACCATCCAGAAAGCAATGAAATTCCCAACCCGCCAACCTATCAAGCATTTGGTTGATGAACGAGAGTGGTAAGTGATCCTTCCTGATAGCTTTGTTGTGAAGCCCTAACCTAAGTAGGAATCATATATATGCATTTGAATGATTTATGTATGAATGATATATTCATAAATGGATTATATATAGTTTTTACGATTGGTTGTAGTTAGGTCAGTAATTATGAATGTGTTTAAATTTATTAATTTAAGACAATGTGGATTAAGTTGATTGAAATGACATAATGAGGATGGATAAATATTAGTATGCCATGAAAAATTTATTAAATTCCATAATGTAACTAATGGTGATTAGGAGGCTAATTATGAACCAAGTTGAGAAAATATTGGAAAATTCATAACTTGATGGCCTTAAGTCGGATTGAGGTGAAAATTTAGGGGGAAGCACATAATTTTGTGCTTAATCACATGGGAAAATTATATTTTGAAAATTTTGATGATAATAGATCATCACCATCCAAAACTAAAAATGATCATAACTTGAGCTAGAATGATCGGATTGAGACGAAATTTGAAATGGATGGCTAAAATTATGAGATTAAGGTTATGGAAAGATTTGACAATGAAAATGATGATGGAATAGTCTTGCACGAAATTGGGATTAATGGTTTTGACTTTTCAACCCAAAAAGTAATTAGCATTTATGTTAAAAAAGAGTAAAATAATCAAATGAATAAAGACGAATTTGAGGTGTCGAGAGGAGGTAATTTGTAGGTATTGTGAATTAATAATACTGGAAAAATCCCTGCAATTATCTCATAATTAAATGCTCAATTAAACAGCTCAAAGGAGCATGGATGATGGGGCAACTACGGACGTCCAAACAGCCCATAAAATAGCATTTTGTGAAATATTTTTTAATAAAACAAATACTCGAAGTCAGCTATGAGTTAATGAGGATAAATGTGCATTAAATTAAAGTAAAAATTCGTGATTAAATGGGGCAGATCTGGATCGTTGAGAGGAAATGGAAAAATGGACAGCAGCATATCACATAGGTGATGTGGACGGTTTAGCAGCTTTATGAATATTTTCTGAATTTTTAAATTATGCTAAAATGACCATAAATGACATACATAACTAGGTAATTAAATGACTAATTAAATAAAGCTACACCATGGTAAAAATTGTCAAGATAAGCTGCTGAAAAGGGGACGTGCACAGACACATCAGAAATGGAGCAGAAAATGTGGACTGTTCAAGCAGCCAGAAATGTGATTTTTTTTAATTTTAAAAAAATGATAAATGCATGAATAATTATCCTAGGTATTGGGGTATATAAATGTCCATTAAAAAGTTGCAAAATTTGTTGAAAAAAAATGGAAAACAGCAGCCACATGGGACGTGATCTGGTGGATAGATTTGCAATGTTTAATGCATTGGATAATTATTAAATTTATAATTAAGAAAAATATAATTTAAATGGTCCACGAGTTGCCATGTCATCTAAGGAGATAAAAATATAATTAGAAAATTTTCAAGAATTTTGAGCTCCCATTTTCCAGTAGCACACGTTCCCTCTCCTAGCCCTTTTCAAACCAAAATCAAGAGAAGAAAAAAAAGAAGAAAAGGGGGGAAAAAAGAAGAAAAGGGGGAATTGAGTTGAGGAAGTTAGCTTGAGAAGTTGAGGTTAAGTGCAACTTAATCCAAGTAAGTATGTGCTTGAGTTTGAATAACTTTCATCTAGTTTTTCTAACTCAAATTATGGGGTGTAAATATGATTCATAATGAATCCTTTAATGAGGATTTATGATGGTTTTACTTAGGATATTTAATGGAAATTTAATAGCAAGTATGCAATTAAGAGTTTAGATGGAAGAAGAGAGTGATTAGTGTTGAGTATGAGCTGTTAAACTAGCTTAAACTTGCTTAAATTTTTGTTTAATGTTGCTGTTTTATTAAATTGATATGTTTACATGATAATTCATGTTTAGATGTTGATTGTATGATGAATTAAGCATGATTTATGAATGTTATAAGAAAGGCTAGTTAGGGTTACATTTAAGACCCAAATTTTGTGTTTAAACGTTGAAAATGATATGTGAAGTAATTCAAATAAATTATGGATGAATTGTAGGGTAAAATACCCTAAATGTAGGGTATTTGGACGTGGAAAGGGACCTTGCATGGACTGCCCAAAATCTGATTTTTTAAAGGGGGTGTAAAGTGGACGTCCAAAGTAGTGTAAATGGGTACCCTACATGCATAAAAAGTTTCTGTTTTGTAAGAAATCTATATATGGATTTTAAATATGTGAAAAAACTCTGAATTTGGATTAAGAAAAGTGGGATTATTTTCTGGAATCAAATGGTAAAAATTTATTTAGATTGAAGTGTCAAAAGAGAAGTTTAAAGGGTAGAAATCGGTTCCCAAAGTTGCTGTTTTGGAACCCTAAAATTAGTGGATTAAAAATTCACGAAAATACATTAAATAAGTGTTAATTGAGGTGTATAATTATGCTTAATTACAAGCCAGGTTGCTGATTTGAAAAATTTTAAGAAAAACATGAGTTATGTGTGAAAAACGGACATATGAGAAGTAAGGAGTATGATAAAATGATAACCAAGCTATGTGAAATGCTAAAATACATAAAAAAAATGAGATGGAAAAATGTGTAATGTATTGGTGTTAAAATAATCTCAAAAGTTGAGATTAATATAGGGAAATTAAATGTGAGATGTAATGAATGGTGGATACATAAGTATGTTATGTATGTATACCCGCCTTGGGAATTAAGTTGGCTATGAATATTTATGAAAATGGGTTGGAAAACTAAAATGAATGCAAGAAAATGAAATTTATATGAATACTATGTTATTCTGTCATAGGCAAAGGAAAGGAAAAAGTCGATCCAGAAAGCTCTCACGAACGAGGTAAGCAAGCAAATTTTCTAAATGAATTTTTATTTCTTAATTTACTTTGAAACGATTGTAAATAATGTTTTAATTGCTTTTATTGGTTTAGAAAATGTTATTTGAAATTTATTTCTAAAGATTTTAAGGATGGTCATTCCTTAATTTCACTATGTATTGATAATTGATATACATAACTGCTTTATGACCTATGAAAATTACTGTTTTATGAATTATGCGAGAAAAATCATGTTAGCATGTCATGGATAAATTCATGCACACAATGCATGAGGTTTACCTTAAAGGAATAAGTGGACCGATTGTCTCCCTTTGGTGTAGCCGAGTCGCTGAAATAGGCAAGTGCCGGCGGCGCCTTCCTGGATGGGAGAATATGGAGACGGATGGTCGCCTAGCTAGTTTCCATCCTAAGGGATCATAATGCATTCATCACACTGTCATCATTATCCCCGAGGGGGTATAATGTTGCTTTCCATAATGATTATAAATTAAAGGTATCTGCTCCACAGGTAGTTGATCACTTGATAAGTGTCTCTACTAAATGGATGAAGAGGGTTATCTTTGAAATGTTTTGCTTGCAAATTTGTATAAAGCTTTCTTATTGGGTGTACGACTCACTTATTGTTTTCCAAACTCATAGACAGGTGAAGAAATGTAAAGATGAGGAGCATGAACTAAGCTTGAAGAATATGAAGAGCCTATGAATTTTAATATGTGATGTTTGAAGTTAAGGAATGAAATGTGACTTAATGTTTTATGATCTATGAGATGATTTGTATTTTATAAACATATAAATTATGGATGATAGACATGTTATGAAATTTATGATTTTATGAAAAATGTTTTGTGTAAACTAGGTCAAAGATGTCATGAAAGAGAATTTGCTAGGAAATGATATGGAATTAACTAATAATAACCAGTAAATAATCGGATAAATATCCGTTAAATCCCGCCATGTGACAGGGCAACAATCCTAATCACGTTTACCAGTCAATAACAATCTCGAGGTAAGGCTCAAGATGTGATGCTCGGGTTGGGGTGCCACAGAGCTTGGTATCAGAGCATGGACTAGTAAATAGGCATGGAAAAGTCTAAGTTTGAGGATTGGACATGATATATATGACTTTATGAGGATTGTATAGGTCATTATCATGATGTATGAATAATATATGATGATGTATTGCAAAATGATTTGCAATATGCTATTTTTATTGTATAACTAATTTAGTTATATATTTGAACAGATGGCGGATATGGGAAAATGCGTTATGAGTTTAGAAGAATTAAAGAAGGAGGTGGATGAAGAGAAGAAATGAAAAACAGAAGAAAGTGTTAATAGGTGGTTAGAGTCACAACAGGACGCATGTCCTTTTCCACCCATACCTCCAAGTTTTTCTCCTTGATATATTCCACTTCATCTGCAAGACAGTTACCAGCAAAGGCCAAATCTTATGGAATCTAGCAGCACGGCTCCTAGAGTTGAGGTTTTACCGGCTTATCGCCCTGGATTTTTAGGGACCCCTCGAACTCCCACAGACTATATATCTTCTCAGGATTTGCAGCGATTTTAGGAAAATACTCCAGCACCTATACCTCCTAATTTAGGACCTTGGTATAAATTTGAAGGTGGATATCTTCAATTCCGATATGAAAAGAGCTGAGAGAGTATTCGTGTGGTGCCCCAAACCGAGACGTCACTTCCTTACCTCAAGATCTATCGATTGGTAAATTTGAATTAGGATTGTTGCTTTGATCACGCGGCGGGTTCTTAATTAGAATATGTCCAAAAAAAATTTCGATTATTCATCTGTCATCATTCATAATCTTGACATGACAATCATCATACATTGTGATATTTCACTTGTAATAAAATTCATCATTTCATTCAAAGCATCTTTACATGCCTGTCATTATACACTGAATCATTGTATAAATCATACTTTCATACATTCAGTCATTAATTCACATGGAACTTAGAACTCTAGCTAAGTTCGGATATACATAAACACATAGCATCTTTACCTGCCTTTCTGCAGTGAAAGATTCCTTGTCCTAAGTATCATATTTTATATCATACATCCATACATTCAACCATTAAATCATATACAGAACTTAATATTCTCATTAAGTTCACATACACATTAGCTTACCTTAGCATATTTATGCTTTTCCATTCCTCATAGCCTTCAAGGCTATTATCATGTACCTTCCTCCACGTCTGAGGTTTGCAACCTTCTGAATTTCCTTGGCACCTGTCTAAGGGTTGGGAAAACAAAACGTGAGTGACAACTCAGTAAGCAAGCATTTTATCTTTAGGGCAAGGCTTCTTGAAAACCTTTTTCATAAACATCGGGAATACCTTGTTCCATGAGGACATGTATATGTCCTAAAAAAAATCATCATGAAATTCCGTGTTCTTGAGGACAATTCTATGTCCTTGAACGTCTTCATAAAGCATTCATTCTTAACATCATTTACAAGCCACGCTTGGGCTTGTTTAGGCAAAACATATACATTTTACCTTTCATGATGAGTTCCCTTTAATCTTATATAAACATTTTTAATGTTCATAACCATTACATGAAATCAATCGGTTGTCAGTGGACATTTTCCGTCCAAAACAACATAAATACTTAGGCAACGGAGACATCTCATGTCTCAAAACATCATTAACATAAACCATCATAAAATTCTTTAGCCAAGAGACATTTTATGTCTCATAACATCATTCACATAAGCGATCATAAAATCCTTTAGCCAAGAGACATTTCATGTCTCAAAACATCATTCACATAAGCCATCATAAAATCAAGAGACATTTCATATCTCAAAACATCTTTTACATAACCTTATTGGCAGTGGACATTCATATGTCCTTAAACATCAATCACATAAGCCTTTCTCGGCAAAGGACATTTTTATGTCCAAAAACATTCTTTATTTAGGCTCTCTTACAAATGAACATAAATCCTTTTCATAATTCCCTGTCTTGGGACTTGTTTATAGCAAACAAGGAAAACCAAACACGTAAACCATTTTCATAAATGCATTTGCATAAACACATTTCCTTTAATTCTTGTTATTTACACTTTTGTGTAAAACACCCTTTCTTTTAGGGTAACCATTTCATAAAAATCCCTTTAGGATACTTTCATAAAATCATATTTTCATGACCCAATCTTTGGGCTTTTCAGAAATAAAACATAAGCAAATGCATTTCTCTCCATCCAGTAGTGACACTTAGCAAGTGATCATGCTACCTTTCGGAAGAGAATCCTTAACAACACGCTAGCCCAGCGGCTGTTTATTCATCCTGCTTCCATCTCAGGGAGGGCGCCGCTGGCACTCCTGCCATCCCTTAGCGACTTGGCCTTATGTAGAGTGGGCCCCGGTCATCCCAACCGTGCTCTACAACCAGCCTATTCTTTGTACCGGTGCACCGTACGTTATCCTGACGAACCGCAGTCCATTTTGGTTTGAAGAACCACAGGCCGCAACCCATGTTCTTTTAAACCGGGATCACAGACCGTAGCCTGCATCCATATGCACAAAAATCTTAGACCGAAGTCTATATTTAAGAATAATTTTCAAAATCACATCACAGACCGCAGTCCGTGTCAACTTGTAAGTGAGCGCACCCCACTTTAACAAGTTGTTATTTGAAATCTACTTTTAGGATGACCTTCCTTAAATTCCTTTAGAATTACTTTCAGTAAAATTTTTGTGTAAATATTTGAAATGTTTGAGAAATAATACATTTTAAAATCCTTTTAATAAAAGAATTTCAAATCCTTTGGATTTACATAAATAAATCATATTTTTCTCTAATATTTTCTTGGTTTCTATTTCAGGACCTTTTGTTTACAAAAGTTATGCAATTTTCTCTATCCCCTTGTTCATAACCTAAAAATTTAATAATTGTCCACATATCAATCATTTTCTTACATAAAAGAAAATTGCAGTCTTTTGCATGCCATCAAGCAACCTGAAATCAAACTATTTTATGAAATCAATCATAGGAGGTTGGTCATCCATAAATCCCTTTTTAACACATCCGTATAAACATTTTTCCATCATTTTTAATATAGATTTCCTTATCTAAAGGAAATCAAAACTTTTCGAACATCATTTCAAAACATATGGACTATGTCCAAAACATCATTTATTATTTAATTATCTTGACCTAGTATAACAAATCTTTTTCATCATTGTTTATCACGAGTTATTGTAAAAATAACTCAAAACTCATTTACAATCAATATTTTGTGAAAAAGGATAAAATTCCCTTTTTCTTATAAAACGCTGTTGAACAATATCATATAGAATTTGCTTCCTTAAAAGCAAATTCTTAAAACCATCGATATCAAATATGAAATCCTTAAAACAACATTAACATGGAGAACTTGCTTACTCATAAGCAAAATTTCTCAATTCCATTAACATGAAGCATTCCCATCCTTGGCAACACTTAGGATAAATTATTTATCTTAAAAAGTGTCGCTTGCCTCCCATGAAGCAACCTCAAGACTTTTCATTAAAGTCATCATTTTTTAAAACTTATGACTTTGCATTAAAGCCGTCATATTCAAAACTTGTGCTTGCCCATTTCAATAAAACATAAGCATAAACATAGACATTTCAATCATATCAATCACATAGAAAGAAAATGACATTTTAGAAAGTTTGCTTGCTTACCTGAGATCGCCATAATCCCTTTTCCTTCCATTCTTTTCCTTGCCTACATGAACATAATATGGTTTTTCATATATTTCTTGTCATTGCATTCCATTTAATTTTCCAACCCATTTTCATTAACATATATCCTTCATTTGTCTTCTAAGTCATTAAACATAAATAGCACATTTTTATGCATTTCATTGGCTAATACATAACATATATAACCCCATAAATAGGGTATCCATTCAACCATATAAAATGCATCCATTGACTATCATACATAGGTTCATTAACCTTCATTTAACCATCTTTTACATTTTTTCCAAAATTCATACATCGGTGCCCGTTCCGAGCGCCCGTTATGACCTTAGGCTTCATTACATAATTCCAAAATTTGAAATTAACCTCATGAAGTGCTAAAAAGATATATATTCTTGAAATATATCATATTTTCATGCATTTTTTCACAAAAGTAAATTTCACAAGTTATTGATCACCCTTGCATATCTGTTATTTCATATATGCCCATTAGGCAACATATACATAATGGATTTCATAAACTTTTCTAAGTCAGAGGTTTAATCCATATTTCAGTGGTTTAATTAACCTTAATTACCTCTTCATTTAAGGTATTTTTATGAGGTTTAAATTCATGTTCCATAGGTTTCCAAAACAGTTAGTTTGGAACCCACTTTTCACCCGCTTAACGTGTCTTTTGACACATAACCTTAGGTCATTATATAAATCAGAAATTTCAGCATATAATCTCACTTTTCTTGATAAATATTTAATTATTTAACACATAAATCAATTTGGATCATTTATACATAGGTTTCATATTTCTTTTTGATTTTTTTCTCAAACTAACCGTATATGCTGAAATCAGGCGTGCTGAAATCTTAAAATCTTGAATTAATATCAAATCAAGTATTTTTGATTTTAAATTTATAAAATACTTTAATTACTTCATCAAATAACTTTCATAAAATTTTCAGCACCAAATATTGACATTACATATTTATTTGGGGATTTTTACCTTGCTGAACAGTAAACTCCATTTCCAGTCAGCCTGAATGACGTTATTTATGGAGTCTATTTTCACCCATCAAAACCTCATTTTTAATTTTTTTCTGTGATTAAAAATATTTCTTGTATATCCTGTAAAATTTGTAGAGTGAAAATACTTGTAAAAAAATTACTAAAAATCATATTCTATAGCTGATCCTGTAACCATTTTTACCCTGTTTGGGCTAATATTCACAGATTTTTAATTTTCAACATAAATATCCTTTTAAGATAAAAATTGGGTCGTTTCTTAATCATACCATGAGAAGTGTTTTAACCAATTTTCATGCCAAAATTCATCCATTTACTGTTCCGACCATAATTTAGTTTTCAGCATCATTTACTTTCCAGATTTGATGCATAAAAATCAAATAATCATATACTTACTTGAGCAAATGAGCAATCTCTCCTTTTCCCCCTTATTTTCCCTTGGTTTTATCTTCTCCTTTTCTGGAAAAATTCGTGGCTTGCTGTTTCTTGGAGAAGAAGAATTTCCAACACTTGGAAATTTCCAAAAACCCTCTCTCTCTCATGTGAACGAGCATGCCTTGGTAGGGTGGACTTTCTCCAAATGTGGGCCCCACTTTCTGGGCATTTTCCACACCCATTCACTACTCCCTTATCCCTCTTATGTGGTGGTGAATTTACAGCCACAAAAATTGCATTTTTCCATTTACCAAAATCCACAAACTCTGCATCATTTGACCGAATTCTGCATTCCATTTCCACCGTCACTTGCTGCTGCCCATTTTCTGATTTTTCTCCCATTTTTAAAACACAATTTTGAGGGTAAATTATACACCTAATTACCCCTCAATTCATGTATTAATTTGGTGTTAAAAAATTAAGAAAAACTATTATAGCAGCATCAAACATGGGATGTCATTTGCATACATAAGCTGTCCATTTTTCCACTTTTAATGGCAGCTGCAAATTACGAATTTCCTTGGATTTTTTCCACATAATTAAATGCTTATTTATGCATCCCAACATGTTAGCTATTCATATACATCATTTATAAAATAAAAATTGCTCAAAAATCCAACAATATCATCACTTGGACGTCCATGTCTTGGCCACCTTGCCTATGCTTTCATAGCTTCATCATTTCATGCATTAAATGGATGGATAATTCATGGGATTATGTGTTTTATTTAAATACATAATTTCCACCAAAAATCCCTGCAATGGACACCTCACCCTACTTTTTGCATCAAGCATTTATGTATGGTACTCCATCATTAATGCTTTGGTGCTTTTGAGGTGCATAAGTCAAACTTGCCCACCTTTTTCAATGCAGGAATTTTTCCAATATTTAATGCATAATCCAATCCATTCAAAATAAACATCTCATAATTTCATTAAACTGTTTCAAATTTCATCTCAATCCGAGTTTCCTAGCTCCCGTTATAGTCATTTAAAGTTAACGGTTGAAATGAACATATACTTAAAAAAATTCATAATTCTCATTTCATCAAGAATTTTCGTAATCTTTTCATTCCATAATACCAAGCCTAATATTAACAATCTTCATTTCAAATTTCACTTGAATCCGCCTTTTAGGCGTGAAATTATGTATTTTTCAATATTTTCCTTCACACTTGACAATTTCCATCTTTATTTCCATAATTCATTTTAAATCATGGAAAATGATTTTTCATGACGTAATTGCACATTTAAATCATAAATAGTTCATTCTAAACCCATTGTCTCATTTAGGCTCAAAATGCTTAATCACATCATTAATGCTAACTCATAACCCTAATTGCCATAATTAGCAAAAATCATAAAATACCTTCATAATTCCATAATTCATAAATAATCATCAAATACATGTTCAATGCATACATATGGCTTACTTGGGTTAGGGTTTCACAAATCGACAGAGAGAGAAATAAACGGTTCCTTTTATAGAGGAGGGTCGTGCTCGAGGATTTATAGAGCCACCTAAACCTATTCCTCGTCTTGGTGAGGTTATGATTCATGTAGATAGAAGCATGGGTAATTTGTTTTCACTTGGAGCACCATTACGATATCTTGAACCAATGTCAGATGAAGAAGAAGATGATGATGAAAGTGAAAGCAGCAGTGATAGTAGTGATGATAATAATGATGGTGAAGGAGAGAACAATCATGCTAGGTTAGACACTAGCACTATTACAGAGGAACCTAGCGAATTGTCGCCTAGGCAAAGGTGTCATCGTTACTTCATGAGGAGAGTGGGGAGACGATGAATTTTCTTTGTTTTTTGAAAGTTCAATATGTATAATTATATGATGTGGATGCTTTGTTATGATGTGATATGTATATATATATATATATAAGTGTGATATATGTAACATATGGTGTGATGTTAGAAACTATGGTTTAAGGAATGTATGATAGTAGATGTTTATTAATGTAAATAATATGAAATGAATGAATGGTTATGAATGTTTATGATAATGAATGTGCCAATTGATGTTTAGCTGGGTGCTAATGATATATATATATATATATGATTATCTAACCATAATTATAAATGAAAGATTATGTGCTTTTTATATATTCAGAAAAATATTATGGTGGAAACAAGATCAGGAAGAAAAATAAATAAAGGAAAGGAAGTTGCTCAAGAGGTCTCCGGCCAACATGAGGTTGGAGAGACTAGCAGACCAAAAAGGCCGGAACCTGAATCCAGTAGGGAAAGTTCAAGAACTCGGCAAAGACGAGAAAATGTAAGTCTAGAACAAAATGTAGGAGAAGAATATGAGTCAAGACATGCTCGACTCATAGAAGAAAGGGTAGCTGCAGCAGTAAAGGAAGCAATGCAGAAGGCTGCTCTTGATTAGGCAGCACAAACCGCATACATTATTCAAGGTTTATGGGAAAGGACACAACAGGCCCAGTTGGGCAGTACAAAAAGAGATAGAGCCATTCCGACGGCTGGCCCGACTCCCACGACAGCACCTACAGAAGATGAAAATCAGTTAATGGAAGCAGATAGAAAGGCGATCAATGCATTCTTGGCTCAGTGACCCCCAAAATTTTCAGGAGAACCTGATTCGGTACAGGCTGAACAGTGGATAACTGAGATTAAGAAATTATTCAAAATCTCTCCATGTAATGATCGACAGAAGGTATTGTGCGCAACACATTTATCGATCAAAGACACACATGAATGGTGGGAAACAATGTTATTCACAATGCCACGACCATAAGAGGTGTCCTGGCCGACATTTGTTGAGGAATTCAACAAAGAATACCTTCCTGTTGGATTACAAAGTCAGAAAGTGATGGAATTTGAAAGGCTTTATCAATGGAGGATTCTGTCATTGAATATGCTACCAAGTTTAATGCCCTAGTTAGGTATGTGCCGTGAATTGCCAATGTGCCAGACAATAAGGCACAAAGGTTCTAGCAAGGACTAAGGTCGTACCTTAGAGAAAGCCTCGCACCTTTGTTAATTAAGGATTATGCTTCATGTCTTGAGAGGGCAAGAGCATTGGAAATTGAGGCGCTAAGAACACAGGAACTAAGACTTGGGTAAAAAATGTTCAGTTTTGGAACAAAGAAAACTGAACCGGGAAAAGAAAGGGGTGAGAAAGGAAATGTGAAGAAAGAAAAAGGAGCGCGAAAGAAGAAACTCCCGCCTTTCTGCAGAAAATGTCAAAGGCGACGTGCAGGCAAGTGTTTAAAAGGATCAAACCGGTGCTATAAATATGGGCAAGCAGGCCATATAGCGAAGGAATGCAGAACGGGTGAAGTAAAGGTCATTAAATATTATATTTATGACCAAACAGGACATATTGCTCCAAATTGTTCAAATAAGGCACAAACGTTGCAAGGACGTGGAAGACCTGCACTACTCAGGATACCCGGAACAATGAATAAGTAGGGAACTACCACGAATCTGGTACATGTGCATGCTTTGACTCAGACGGAGTCTCAGGAACAAGAAGAAAATGTGGTCACAGGTATGGTTTATATTTTAGAAAATTCAGCAGTTGCTTTGTTTGATTCTGGTGCTAGTCACTCCTTCATAACATGCCGATATGTGGCCACCCATGCACTACTGATAGAGGAAACCAAGGAGATAATCCATGTAGAATCCCCTGTGTATAGATTAGCCAGTACTAGCCAAGTATGCAAAGCATGTCCAATTCGGATAGGATCATTGATTTTAGAAGCCAACTTAATCCTATTACCTATGACGGAATTTGATATGATATTGGGTATGGATTGGCTGAGTCAATGGGGAGCTACGATTGATTGTAAAAATAAGAAAGTTCCATTGGAAGCAGCTCCAGAAAAAGAAATAATCATTAGAAAGCTAAGACAGCCTGAAAATTCTACGATATTAATATCGTCCATGAAAGCGGTCAAAATGATCCGCCAAAGTTGCCAAGCTTATCTGGTATCAGTTAATGCTAGGAAAAATGTATGATTTATTCTTGAAAATCTAAAAGTTTTGAAATTCTTACATTAAAAGGGTTTTAAGGTATGTTGTTTCTCAAACATTTCAAATATTTACCAAAATATTTTACTCAAAATGTTTCTAACAAAATTTAAGGAAGATCATCCTAAAAATAGATTTCAAATGACAACTTGTTAAAGTGGGTGTGCTCGCTTACAAGTTGACATGGACTGCGGTCTATGATGTGTTTTTGAAAATGATTTTTAAAGATATAGACTTCGGTCTAAGATTTTTGTGAGTATGGATGCAGGCTGTGGTCTGTGATCCTGATTTAAAAGGACATGGGCTGCGGTCTATGGTTCTTCAAACCAAACGGACTGCGGTCCATCATAATAATGTACGGTGCACCAGTACAAGGAACAGGCAGGTTGTAGAGCATGGTTGGGATGATCAAGACGCACTCTACATAAGGCCAAGTTGCTAAGGGATGACAGGAGTGCCAGCAGCGCCCTCCCTGAGATAGGAGTAGGATAAATAAACAGCTGCCTGGCTAGCGTGCTGTTAAGGATTCTCTTCCAAAAGGTAGCATGATCACTTGCTAAGTTTCACTACTGGATGGGGAGAAATGTGTTTATATACGTTTTGCTTTTCAAAAGCCCAAAGATTGCGATATAAAAGCATTTATATGAAAAATTATCCTAAATTGGATTTTTATGAGCCATTATGCACAAGTTACCCTCAAAGCAGAGTGTTTTACACCAAATTTGTAAATATTAAGATTAAAAAATAATTTTTATACAAAAGTTTTCATGAAAAGGATTTATGACTTGTTTGATATAAACAAGCCCTTAGATGGGGATCATGAAAAAGGGTTTATGTTGGAAAAAGTTTTGGACATACGAATGTCCATTTCCAAAGGATTTATGTTGAAAAATGGTCGGACATGAGAATGTCCATTTCCTAAAGGGATTTATGTTGAAACATGTGTGGACATAAAAATGTCCGTTTCTGAAAGAGTTTAAGGGATAAAGGTATTTGTGGACATATGAATGTCCATTGCCAAAAAGGCTTACGGGAAATGTATTTTGGACATTAAAATGTCCATTATCAAAGTGTTTATGTGAAAAATATTTTAGGACATATGAACGACCGTTTCTAATAAGGTTTACATGGAAAAATGTTTTAGGACGTATGAACGTCCAGTGCCAAAATGATTTATGTGGAAAAATGTCTTTTCGTGGACATGAGAATATCCATCGCCAAATATGGTTTATGTCAAGATGTTCTGGGACATAAAATGTCCCCTGGCCAAAATGATTTATGAGAAAAATATTTTAGGAAATGATTTTCAAGGAAAGTCTTGCCCCAAAATGCTTGTTTACTGAGTTATCACTCACGTTTTGTTTTCCAAACCTCAGACAGGTACTGGGAGACTCAAGCGGTCGAGGACCTAAGAAATGGAGAAAATGTACGAGATAGTACCATGTGGGCTAAAAGGATTAGCCATGGTGAGTGGAATGATATGAATCAAAGTATTCAGGTATGCTGACGTACATGAATTTATTTAAAGTTCTAAGTTCTAGGAGAACTAATCAAGGAATGAATGAATGTATGTCTGGAATGACAATGACATGATTAGGTCAAGAGGGCCTATGATGTATAACAGCATGTTGAAATAGTTTAAGGGATATATACAAGTGTACCATTGCTTATGTTATAAATGAAATGATGATGAATGAAGAAACGAAAAAAATTTAGACGAGTTCCAATTAAAATCCCGCCGCGTGATCAGGGCAACAATCCTGATTCACATTTACCAATTTATAAGGTCTTAAGATAAGGAAGTGATGTCTCGGTTTGGGACACCATAAATAGTATAATAGATATGTGGACAATAAGTTAATTTTTAGGTTATGGAGAAGGGGATGGTATAATTGCATAACTTTTGTAAGCAAAAGACCCTGAAATGGAAACCAAGAAAATGTTAGAGAAATATATGGTTTATTTTTGAAAATTCAAAAATTTTAAACTCTTTTTAAGGGTTTTTAGATGTATTGTTTCTCAAACATTTCAAATATTTATTAAAATATTTAACTCAAAATGATTTTAAAAGAATTTAAGGAAGGTCATCCTAAAACTAAATTTTAAATAACAACTTATTTAAAGTGGGTACGCTCGCTTTACAAGTTGACACGGACTGCGGTCTGTAATGTGTTTTGAAAATAATTTTTAAATATATAGACTTCAATCTATGATGTGTTATGAGTATGATTACAGGTTGCGGTTTGTGACCCCGGTTTAAAAGGTCATGGGCTGCGGTCTGTGATATTTTAAACCAAACAGACTACGGTCTGTTAGAATATGTATGGTGCACTAGTACATGGAATAGGCCGGTTGTAGAGTACGGTTGGGATGACAGGAGTACCAACGGCACGCCCTCCCTGAGATGGGAGTAGGATAAATGAACAGCCGCCTGGCTAGTGTGCTGTTAAGGATTCTCTTCCAAAAGGTAGCATGATCACTTGCTAAGTGTCACTACTGGATGGAGAGAAATGCATTTGCTTATGTTTTGCTTTTGAAAAGCCCAAAGATTGAAACATGAAAGCATTTTTAAGAAAAGTTATCCTAAAAGGATTTTTATAAAATAGTTACCCTAAAGATAGGGTGTTTTACACAAAAGTGTAGATAACAGAAATGAAAGGAAATGTTTTTATGCAAATGCATCTATGAAAATGGTTTATGTATTTTATTTGCCTTGTTTGCTATAAACAAGCCCCAAGACGGGGAATATGAAAAGGATTTATGTCAAATTTTTTTTTGGACATAAGAATGTCCATTATTAAAGAGCCTAAATGAAAAGTGTTTATGGACATGAGAATGTCCAATGCCAAAGTGTTTTAATGAAAGGTGTTGTAGGACATATGAATGTCCATTGCCAAAGGAAGCTATGTAAAAAATGTTTTGAGACATTAAACGTCTCTTGGTTAAAGGATTTTATGATGAAAAACGTTTTTGGACATAAAAATGTCCTTTGCCGAGAAAGGCTTATGTGAAAGATGATTTAGGACATGAGAATGTCCTCCTTTGCCAAAGAAATTATAAGAAAAATGTTTTGGGCGTACTACATCCACTGGCAAAAGATGATTTTATGTAAAGGTCTTAGAGCATTAGAAATGTTCACTCAAGACAAAAAAATTAATTAATTATAAAGGGTAAAACATGTATGTTTTTCTTTAACAAGCTCGAACGTGGCTTATAAATGATTTTAAGAATGAATATTTTATGATAATGTTCAAGAACATAGAATTGTCCTCATGAACAATGGATTCCATGATAATGTTTTAGGACATATAAATGTCCTCAAGAAAAAGGTATTCAAAATGTTTAATGAAATGATTATCAAGGAAGTCTTGCCCTAAAAGATAAAATGCTTGCTTACTGAGTTGTCACTCACGTTTTATTTTTCCAAACCTTAGATAGGTACCAAAAAACTCAAGAGGATGCAAATTTAAGCAATAAAGGAAAGGTACGTGATGGTAGCCATGTGGGCTATAAGGAATGGAATGTGATAGCCTGATTAAAGATCCAAGGTATGTTGATGTATATGTGAACTTATGTAGAATTATAAATTCTAGGTGATCCAATACTTGTTTGGATGTATGTATGAAATATAAATGTTATTGTAGAAAAGCATGATGAATGCTATGAAAGAATTATGAGATGTAAAACATGATGATTTAGTCAAGGAAACTTTCATTGTAGAAACGTAGGATGAGATGCTATGAAATAGAATTTGAAATTTTATTATAAGTGTATCGCCACTTGTTTGATGAATGATGTGAAATGTAAAGATATGAACGATGATAAACGAAAAAAAAAAATTTTGACGAGTTCCAATTAAAAACCTGCTGTATGATCAGGGCAACAATCCTGATTCACATTTACCAATCAATAAGGTCTTGAGGTAAGGAAGTGACGTCTCAGTTTAGGGCGCCACATATAACCAAGTAAAATATGCATTTTCTATTTTATAAAAATCCACAAAATCCATGCATTTATGCACCATGTTGCTGTCCACTATTTGCAACATCTATGAAGCTTCCTTTTCAACGACTTTTGCCATGAAATTCCATATTTTTAATTGCCCATTTACTTCACCTATGTTTTAGGCATCTTAGACATATTTTTTAAGATTTTAAAAAATCCAAATATCAAGCCTTATCCCCCCTTGGACGTCCCTTGGTGTGCCACCACACCTAAGCTCCATTTGAGCTAAGTTTAGGTTATTAAACCCACGTGTTTAAACCCTTGCTTTTCCATGGATTTGACCATTAAACAATGCTTAAAAATCCAGCTCAATCCATTCAAAAATTGACACCTTGCATAGCATTTAAATATGTCATTTTCAAAAAGCATTTTTATTAAATGCTATGGTAGTCTAGGGTACACAAAGTCAATCCTAGGTACCTTTTTCTAATTAACCACTTTCTCATGGTAATTAGTTTAATCAAATTCACTCATTCCATAGATTTCATAATTTTATTCCATCGTTTCAAATTTCATCTCAAACCGACGTTTCTACATCAAGTTATGCACCTATGAAATTATCCTTGGAGTGTGAGATTAAAAATAAATAATTATCACCTTAATCTCATCACTTGTGCCTTAATCCAATCCACTTATAGTGTTGAGCCCAAAATCATGAGCTTGCCTTTAAAATTTCATCTCATTTTGCCTTGTAGGCGTAAAGTTATGCATTTTTTATGATTTTTAACACAATTCCATAATTTCCATTTTAATCTCCATTAATTAAATCATGGAAATTTAAATAAATATTCATGCCACATTAGCATGTTCTAATCCTCATTAATCCCCTTTAGTCACCTTGACTCATATTGAGCTTTGACAATTAATCTTAATCACCATTCTTAATTGTAAATCCTATTTGTAAAAATTCATAAATTCATGAAAATCATCCAAAATTCAATCAATTCACACATAAATCATAATTACACTTTAAATGTAATTATATGAGTCCTACTTGGGTCTGGGTATCACAATTCTCCCTCCTTAAAATAGGTTTCGTCCCGAAACCGTTCACTTTTCAAATAGATGGGAGTACTTCTTTTCAACCTTTTCCTTTAATTCTCAAGTAATGTTGCTTTCAGAGTATTGGTTTCATTGAGCCTCAACATATTTACATTCTCTATTCCAAAGTTTCTTTACTTTATGATCTAGGATCCTTATCATAATCAATCACATCCTCCATACTTAGTTAATCTTAGCTAACTTGCGTACAGGGAATTCCATCTGTATTATTTTGTTGGTTTTCTCTACAGGTAGTGCATGCGTGATTACATATTGGCAAGCCATGAATGAATGGTTATTACTAAATTCTAGCAAAGTCATTGCCAAACTTTCTAAAATTTAATTCATACTTGTAACCACCTCATTCTTTTGCTCCTATGACTCCATTTGAGTTAGGGCATGCACGTATACCGGGTTCGTAGAGGTAACCTGTCGGTTAGCTACTCCGGTTATGTGAAACCGTGAACTACATAGGATTCATGTGTGATTTGATTGAATTATGAATAATTTATTTGCTATTTTGATGAATTGTTGCAATTAGGTCAGTGGTTATGAAAGATGACTAAATTAATCATTATAAGTCAATGCGGGTTAATATGATTAAAGTAGCCTAATGAGGATGGAAAAGTATTAGTGTACCATGAAAAAATAATTAATTTCCTATGAAACCCAACCTATGTAGAACCCATATGTATGCATTGATCATGTATATGACATTTATATGTGTAATTATTGAATTTTGAATGATTATGTGATTTTGCTAATTTGTGCAATTAGGGTTAAGGATTAGAAATGATGCTTTGAGTAATCATTTTGAACTAATATGGGACAATGGGATTAGAGTGAATTTTTATTGATTTAAATGTGCAAATACATCATGGATAATTATTTTAATTTATTTAATATGAATTATGAGCATTTGAATGGTAATTGACAAGTTTAGTAGAAAAACACTAGAAAATTCATAACTCAACGCTTGTAAGGCAGATTCAAGTGAAATTTCAGATGGAAATTGATGATGTGGGGCTTGGTATTATGGGATTATTGGGTTATGAAAATCCTTGATGAAATTAATGTAATTATTTATTGTTCATTTCTCAAATCCAACCGTTAACTTCAAACGGCTATAACTTGAGCTAGGAAAATCGGATTGAGATGAAATTTGAAATGGTTGAATGAAATTATGAGATTGAAATTTTGGATGGTTTATATTAAGCATAACAATTTGGGAAAATAGATGCATTGAAAAAGGTGAGCATGGTTGACTATTGAACCTCTAAAGTACCATTCATTAAATACTAGACTACATGGAATAAATGCATGATTTTAATGGAAAATTAGGTGTCAAATGCAGCTCATTTTCAGGGTATTTTATGCATTTATATACAATAAAAAATGCAAGAATTATCCAGCAAAGGACGTCCACATTATGAAGCTACAAAGTGCTCAAAATGAGCATAGGCTATGTGTCAAGGTAGGGACGTCCAAGGGGCTATTATTGCTGGTTATTTTAATTTTAATTTTATAAAATATGCACACATGTAGCTGACATGTAGGGACACAAGAATGTGCATTTAATCATGCAAAATTCCCTACAAAAAATTATGAAATGCAGCTGCCATGAGGGGTGAAAAACGTGGACAACATAGTGTGGATTTTGGACGTGCATGATGTGCTGATTGTTGCCATTTTTGCTAATTTTTTCATGAAAAATTAATGCATGAATTAAAGGATAATTAGGGGTATGACTTACCCTTAAAATGAGATTATTAAAAAAATAAAAAAAAATCTGGAAAAATGAAGGCAGAAATGGACGTAATTTGCTAGACAGGTGGATGGTCTTGATGGAGCAGATTTTTGGCACTAATAAAAATGGTAAAAAATTATTTTACTAGGCTGTGAATTAACCAGAAAATAATAGGGATAAACATACATTAAATGGGTGTGGAAAAACACAGCAAAAGTGGGGCCCACAGCTGGATAAATCCAGCTCTATAAAAGCAATACTCGGTCACACGAGTTGAAGCTTGGAATTTTTTCTAAGTACTCAACTCCATCTCCCCAAGAACAGACCTCACATCCAGCCCTAACCCAGCCAAGAAGGAAGAAAATAGAAGGGAAAAATATGGGAAAAAGAAGGGAAAAAGGGAGAAGAAATCTATTTCAAGTGATTAGGGTTTGGTGCTCATCAATCAAGTAAGTTCGTGTGTTGATTTGAGCTTTCCATCTTGAGTTTTAAACTCCAAAATTTTGATATGAAATTGATGCTTAAAGACTCCTTAAATAATGATTCAACATTCCCTTTGATCATATATGGAATGGGTATTAAGCTATATGATTGAATTTTCATGTTTTAGATGGTGGAAATGAAGTTTAGGATAGGTTATGAATTGAAAACCCAACTTGATGAATTCTAAATTTAAATGAAAAGTTTCTGTTTTGGATTGATAATCTTTTTAACTTATGAATTATGTTTTAATGAAAAACATATGTTGATTTAAGCTTAAGAAATGAATTTTTAGAAAATATGGAATGCAAAGTGACGTATATGACCCGATTTCTTCATTTTGATGCTAAAAATGGTATGGAAATGGGATTGCATGATTTATGGAATCTATGTAGGGTAAAATACCCTATAATTAGGATACTATTGACTCCCAAAAGGATTTGGGAAGATAAGCCCCAAATCTGATTTTGTGGATTTTATGAAAGTATGTCTAAATGGAGTGGAAACGGGACTTGAAACGGGTAAACAAGTTGCTATTTTGATATGAATTTATTTATGAATGTTAACTATGTGTTACTACCCTAGATTTGGATTAAGAAAAGTGGGATTAATTTCTGAAAATTCAGATTTATAAAACTGCTGAGGGTTATGTGTCAAAAGACACGTTAAACATGTGAAAAATGGGTTCCAAAGTTTCTGTTTTGGAAACCTATGATTAGTGGATTTAAATTCCGTAAAAATACCCTAAATGCAGTGGTAATTAAGGATAATTATCATGCTGCAATGTAGATTAAATTTCTGTCTTAGGAAATTTTACGAAATATATTATGTATGTGTTGTCAAATGGGCATATGTGAAACGATAGATATGTATGGGTGATAAATGACATGTGTAATGTGATTTTGTGCAAAAATGCATGAATATATGGTGAATTTCATGTTAATTTCAAATTTTGGAATTAATTAATGAAGCCTAAGGTGACAACGTGTGCTAACAATGACCACCGATGTATGAATTTTGGAAAATGAGTGAAAAATGGTAAATGAAGGTTAATGAACCTATAAATGATAATTATTTGATGAATTTTATATGGTTGAACGTTTACCCTACTTATGGGATTATATATGTTATGTGTTAATCGATGAAATGTGCAAATATGTGCTATATATGTGTCCAATGACTTGAGAAGTCAAATGAATGATATATGTTAATGAAATTGGTTTAGAAAACTAAGAGGAATACAAGCAAAAGGAATATATGAAAAATTATATTATTCTCATGTAGGTAAGGGTAAAGAAAAAGCTAAGTTGGAAAGATAAGGAAACACAGGTAAGCAAGCAAATTTTCTAAATGATTTTTGCTTTTCTAAATTGCTTTAAATAAATGGGATTTTTTTACTAATTGTTTGCTATAAATATTGAAAATGTTTTAGAAGTATTTAAGGATGGCCATTTCTTAGTTAAAGATGTATTAAAATGTTGTTTTTATGTCAATGTGGTATTATGAAATTTTCTTTGTTAAATGTTATGAAAAAATGATGTGATTCCAAGTTTATGAATGAAAAATCATGCTAGCATGTCAAAGATGATTTTATGAAAGTTCATGTGCACAAGGTACTAGGTCTACCTGAAAGGTATAAGCGGACCGATTGTCCCCCTTTGGTATGGCCAAGTCGCTAAGATAGGCTCAAGGCCGGGAGCGCCCTCTCTGAAATGGGAGATGACAAGGACGGATGGTCGCCTAGCTAGCTTCCATCCTAAGAGAAATTTGAAGGATATGTTCATGGTTTTACATTGCATTATGCATGTTGTACTTGTGACGGGTACAAGATTTATGTTTTCAAGATATACCTTTTGAAGAGGTATAAGTTGCTTTCTAAGATGATTTTAAATGCAAAATATTGCCTGAAATGATTTTCCTGTGAAATATAAATAGCTTGCTTATTGAGTTTCGACTCACGTTTTCATTTTTCAAACCTAAAGACAGGTGAAGGAAAGAGCATGGCAAAGGAGCAAGTGCTTATTTGAATGTTTTATGTAGATGACTATGGTTAATACATGCAGTGACATTTGATTTATGAGAATGATGAAATGTTTTTGAACATCATGCTATGTTATGTAATGAATGGTTGAAAATGACCTAGTTATGCATAAGGTGAAAATATGAGGAAATTAAACTCTTATGAGAATTTATTTAATTGGATAAATATCCGTTAAAACCCGTCGTGTGACAGGTCAACAATCCTGATCACGTTTACCAATCAATACGATCCCGAGGTAAGGCTCAGGTTCTGACTCTCGGGTTTGGAGTGCCACATTTCCATAATATGATTAATGGAAATTAGGAGGCTAACTATAGAGCCAAGTTGGAGAATGTTAGAAAATTCACTACTTGATGCCTATAAGGCGGATTAAGATGAAAATTGAGAGGGAAGCACATAATTTCGTGCTTAATCTTATGAGAAGGTTAGATTATGAAAATTTTGATGATAATTGATCATCAGCGTCCAAAATCCAAGGATGACTTCAAATGATCATAACTTGAGCTAGAAAAGTTGAATTGAGATGAAATTTGAAATGGACGGTTAAAATTATGAGATCAAGGCTATGAAAGGATTTGATCAAGCTAATGATGATGGGATTAAGACTGCACAAAAATGGGATTACTTCTTTTGACTTTTGCACCCCTTAAAGTAACAGGCATTTTATGTAAAAGTTAAAGTGATTAAGTAAATAATTAAATGCATAAATGATGTGTCAAAAGGGGATAATTGCAGGGTATTTTATGAATTACTAAAAATGGAAAGATCCATGAAAATATCTTATGAATAAATGCTAGTTTAAGCAGTTAATACATTATCTCAAGGGAGGTTAGACAGGTGGCACACATGGGACGTCCAAGGCAGCTCTAACTTGGATTTTTGTGAATTTTTTTCATATAAAATGTGGCACCCCAAACCAAGATGTCACATCCTTATCTCAAGACCGTGTTGATTAGTAAATGTGAAACAGGATTGTTGCCCTGATCACACGGTGGGTTCTTTATTAGATCTCGTCCAAATTTTATTTATTTATCATCGTTCAGCTCAGTCCACACTACATCTTTTATCATACAAGCACTAATACACTTGTAACAAATTTCCTATTTCTTTCATAGCATCTTATCATATTTTCCTACAATGAAAGTCATCTTGACTTAATCATAACATTTACATTCCATACATACATACATTTAATCATTGGTACACATAGAACTTAAAATTTTAATTAAGTTCACATACACATCATCATACCTTAGAACTTTAAATCATGTTATCCCATTCCTTATAGCCTACATGGCTATCATCACATACCTTCTCTTCTCCTGCTTAAGTTTGCAATCTCTTGAGTTTTCCGATACCTGTCTAAGGTTTGGGAAAACAAATCGTGAGTGATAACTCGGTTAGCAAGCATTTTATCGTTAGGGCAAGACTTCCTTGAAAACCTTTTTCATAAACATCTTGAACACCTTTTTCCTGAGGATATTTATATGTCCTAAAATATTATCATGAAATCCTTTGTTCATAAGGACAATTCTATGTCCTTGAACATTTTCATAAAACATTGATTCTTAAAATCATTTACAAGCCACGTCTAGGCTTGTTAAGGCAAAACATACATGTTTTACGCTTCTTAAAATCACATAAGCCTTTCTTGACAAAGGACATTTTTATGTCCAAAAATATTTTTCATCATAAAATCCTTTAGCCCAGAGACATTTGATGTCTCAAAACATTTTCGACATAACTTTCTTGACAATGGACATTCACATGTCCCAAAACACATTCCATTAAAATACTTGGGTATTGGACATTCTCATGTCCATAAACACTTATCATTTAAATCCTTCGGAAATTCATAATCACCGTCTTGGGGCTTGTTTATAACAAACAAGACATATAAAATACATAATCCATTTTTATAAATGCATTTGCATAAAAATATTTCCTTTCATTCCTATTATTTACACTTTTGTGTAAAACACCCTATTTTTAGGGTGATCATTTCATAAAAATCCTTTTAGGATAACTTTTCATAAAAATGCTTTCAAGTCCCAATCTTAGGGCTTTTGAAAAGCAAAACATAAGAAAATGCACTTTTCCCCATCCAATAGTGACACTTATCAAGTGATCATTCTACCTTCTGGAAGAGAATCCTTAATAGCACGCTAGCTAGGCGGTTGTTCCTTTATCCTGCTCCCATCTTAGGGAGGGCGCCGCTGGCACTCCTGTCATCCCTTAGCGACTTGGCCTTATATAGAGTGGGCCCTGGTCATCCTGACTGTGCTCTACAACTGGCCTATTTATTGTACTGGTGCACCATACATCATCCTGACAGAATGCAGTTCGTTTGGTTTAAAGTATCACAAACCGCAGCCTGTGTCCTTTTAAACTGGGATCACAGACCTCAGTCTACATCCATAACTTGAAAACCATCACAAACCGAAGTCTGAGTCTTTTTAAAATAAATCATTTTGAAAAGAAACGTATCATAGACCGCAGTCCGTGTCAACTTGTAAGTGAGCGCACCACTTTAACAAGTTATCATTTGAAATCCAGTTTTAGGATGACATTCCTTAAATTCTTTTAGAAGAATTTTGAGTAAAATATTTTGATAAACATTTGAAACGTTTGAGAAACAATACATTTTAAAATCCTTATAAAAGAACTTCAAAACTTTTGGATTTTCAAAAGTAAATCATATATTTTTTAACATTTTCTTGGTTTCAATTTCGGGGCCCTTTGCTCACAAAAGTTATGCAATTGTGCTACCTCTTCTCAACCACCCTAATAATCAAATTATTGTCCACCTATCTATTATACCTTCTTTACATAAGGGGGAGCTTGTATAATCTTTTGCATGCCATTTTAGCAACCCGAAATCAAACCATTTTATGAAAACAACATATGGGGTTGGTCATCCTTAAATCCCCTTCAACACATCCGTATAAATATTTTTCAAGACATTTTTAACATAGATTTCCTTATCTGAAGGAAATCAAAACTTTTTAAATATCATTTCAAAACAGATGGACTATGTCCAAATCATTGTTTATATTTAATTATTATGATAAAGCAAAACCAATCTTTTTCATAAGTCAAATCCCATTTTCCATTTCTTTCATAAATATAAGTGTTTATCATAACATATCATAAGTGTAAATTCAAAACTTATTTACAAACAATGCTTTGTAAAAAAGAGTAAAATTCTCTTTTTCTTATAAAATACTTTTGAAACAACATCGTAAAGAACTTGCTTGCTTATAAGCAAATTCTTAAAAACCATCGGCATAAAACATAAAATTCTTTAAATTTATCATCATGGAGAACTTGCTTATTCATAAGAAAATTTCTTACTTCCATTAACATAAAGTATTGCCAACCCATGACAACACTTGTCATAAATTCTTTATCTTAAAAACATGTTCCTTGCTTCCCATGAAGCAAACCTTGAGGCTTTTCCTTAAAGCCATCCTTTTCCAAAACTTAAGGCTTTTCATTTAAGCCGTCATTTTCAAAACTTGTGGCTTTCCATTAAAGCCATCATTTTTAAAACTTGTGTTTACCCATTCGACAAAACAAAATCATAAACATTACAATCTCATATCATCAAATAACAAGAAAACAGTAATTTTAGAAAGTTCTCTTGCTTACCTAAGATCGCCATAATCCCTTTCTTCAATTATTTTCCTTGCCTTTGCCTAGATAAATGAAAATAACATTTCATTTATTTGCATCATCTTCAAATACTTATATTCCTTAGGTTTTCCAACCCACATAAATCCATTTGGATCTGCATTACATTAACTAAACCCACTTGTTCTTCAAGTCGGGTAGTCATACTTAGCAACATAGCCTATACATATCAATCATCCATTTATTCATTTTAATACCCTTATGTAGGGTAAACTTACATACATGTAATAAACCTTCATTAAATCATTATTTGGAGGTTCATTACATCCATTTATCATTTTTAACAAATTTTTCATTTTTCACACATTGGTGCTCATTATAAGCACTTAATTAAAAACTCAGACATCATATAATAATCTCAAAATTTGAGATTATCATTATTTATCAAAACAGTAACCTAATACACATATTTAATCACTTTTTCATGAATTTTTTCATTTTAACAACTCACATAATCCATATACCATTTATTCATGCTTGTCTCTTCATATACGTCCATTTCTGAACACATAGATCATGTGTTTCTTAAAAATTTTCAACACAACAACTTGAGTCCTTAATCAGAATGATTAAACCCCTTAATTAACACATAAATTATGGTTTAATTTTTGGATTTTAATCCATTCATCTTAGGGTTCCAAAACAGTAACATTATAACCCGTTTTTCATCATTTCAACGCCTCTTTTGACACTTAATTCAAAACAGATTTCTAATCCATAATTTTTTAGCAACTAATTCTGCTTTTCTTAACCCAAATTTAGGGCATTAACACATACTTAAAATCCAAAATTCGTTTGCTTATGAAATAGCAACTTCCATATACATTTTGGATATCTATTTGACCCGTTTTGACGTGTCCAAACATATGCCCATAAAATCAGATTTAGGGCAATCATTTCAACCCACTTTTGTGATACTCAGACCCAAGTAAGGTTTATTTATATGCAATTGGCATATAAATATGAATCATGTATGATTTAGTAGAATTATGAATGATTTCCATTGCAATATTGATGATTTAATTGCAGTTAGGGTAAATGATTATGAATGATCAATATAAGCCGATATGGGTCAATGTGATTAAAGAGGCTTAATGATGATTAGGAATGTGATTATATTGAGGATAATTAGCTCATATATTATGGGTTAACTAATGGAGATTATGTTGTTAATTATGGATTAAAAGTAGCAAATGCTAGAAAATCCATAACTCAACGTCGGTAAGGCTGATTAAGATGAAAATTGAAAGGTAAGCACATAATTTTGTGCTTAATCTTATGAAAATAATGGATTATGAAAATAAGGATGGAATTTTTTATTTTTGGAAAAAATATCAATTTTTGGAACCCATTAACAGTAACCACGTCTCTGTGAACAGCATAATTTTGGAGAAAATTTGAGATTAATATTTAAATATAAGGATGGAAATTTTGAGGAACCTATGGATAAAAATATCCATATAAAGAAATAATTCCCAAATATTATAGAGCATGCATGGGAAGCAACTTGAATAGAAAAAATAAAATTATCCATTTTCCTTGAATAAGAAATGGAAAAGAGAAGGTCGAAGACACCCACTGAGAAGGTAAGCAAGTTATATGTTTTGCAAATTATTTCCAAAATGCTTGAAATTGTTTGCAAGTTGCTTTATGAAATTTATTTAAGGTTGGCCATACCTATAACTGCTTTACATGAACTGAAGTTCGTTTGTTAAATTATTTATTAAATGATTTTTATGAAATTATGATTTGCAAATGGCATGTCGGCATGTGTATGTAAATGAGCATGTGCATGAGGAATAGGCCTTAGTCGAGGTAGTAAGCGGACCGGATGTCCCCCTCGCTATTGCCGAGTCGCTTAATAGGCCTAGGCCGGCGGCGACCTCCCTGAAATGGGAGCATGTATGGGATGGGAGCCTAGCTAGCATCGCATCCAAAGGAATGTCATGAATGCTATGTATGCATTGCATTTGCATTTTATAAAATGCATGAAAATGATTGAAAAATTATGTATGACTTGCTTACTGAGTATTATTACTCACCCATGCTTTTTCAACAACAGATAGGAAATGATGATGAAGGCAGCATGTCAAGTGTTATGTAGTTTTTGATATAAATGATGTATATGTAAATTTTATTTAAAGATAATGATGACAATTTTGAGATGGAAAAGAATATTTTTATTTCAATGAAAATGTTTATGGAACAGTTTTTTATCATAACTGTGTTATGTGAAATATATTTCAAATTGGATGAATGGTGAGAATTTTCCATGTATTGATGATAAAAAAATCTTATCGTGTGATCAGGGCAACAATCCTGAGTCACGTTTACCAATCAAAATGATCCTGGAGTAAGGCTTCTAGGCCCTCGGTTCGGGGAGCCACAACAACTAACTTAATTGAACCAAATAACATAGCTATGATTCAATGAATTCATATTCCCACCTATCTTAATCATCTCAAGGTAATATCAGCAACATCCACACCACTGTGGTCATTTACTACTTTGCTTAGTTTAGTTTAATTCAATTCTTTGAAACCAAATCTCATTTCTTTTACCAATTCACTTAGACAATTGAGAATTAAGGTGCTAATCCATTTAACACAATCCTCGTGGGAATGATACTCTACTCACTCTTTATTACTTGATCGGCACGTATACTTGTGTTAAAATGAGCATTTAATTAGACATATACGCAGCTCGTCAAGTTTTTGGCGCCGTCGCCGGGGATTGGTTTAAACTTAGTACCTTACAATTTCAGTTGTCTTGTGTGAATGTGTATATATTATACATAGTTTTTCTTTTCTTTCTTTTTCTTTTGATACAATTCTATTTTAGGAGTCTTTGTTTTGCAATTTTCAATGGCTTCAAATGCTTATCACTGGCTAAATGCAGAATTTTCAACACCAAGCGCCTACAGTTTCCATGGGTTTAATGACGCACTGACACACTTAGATCAATTCACAGGTTTTGATTATCAAATGTAGGGAATGGATAATTCTTATTCAACTTACCGCGATCTACAAGGAGGCGAAGGACATCTATCAATTCAATGTGTGTATTATTCAGCGTCTGTGGGCTATTATGAGAATTCAAATGATACACAGGACTACCATGGAGACTTGCAATCAAGGAATATGATGTCTTTCGATTGTCCAACGCAGGAAATTGAGGAGCCATCACAATCTGAAAGCAAGCCATCTTTGGAAGACATATTCATGCAATTTATGCAACATCAGATGCAATTTAACGAGAACATGCAGAAGCAAGTGGAGCAATTGGCTACCACAATCCAATGCCGACATCAAGAAGAGTCTTTCAGTCATAAAGAAGAAATTTTAGAAGAAGACAAGCTGGAATAGGGCTGTGCAGTCACTCCGAGAATTAATGAAGATACATCAATCGATGTGATAGTGCAACCTGTACCTCAATTCATTCTTGAACAATTGGCTGAGCCAATGGAAATCCAAGAAGTAGAAGAGAAAATCGATGAAGAAATAGAGGTTGATATAGTGGAGAAAGTTGAAAATTATCATATCAATATGCCTCTGAGTTGTCTTCCTGAAATTCAGGTGCAACAATACTTAAATGATCAATGCAGAGCCTTGAAAAGCAGCATCTTGAAGCCATAATTTATTCAAGACCCTAAAAACCTTTTCTATAGTCTCTATGAAATTCATGAAAGAAGGCTAATTGATCCATTTGAAGAGGCTAAGAAGAGATCTAAACTTCCAGTGCACAATCCGCATGGAAGGAAGTTCAATAGAGCGGGAATTGACTAATCATAATGGGACGTCGGGCTGAAGACGATAAATTTAGCGTTGAATGAGAGGCAACCCATTACACTTTTTGATTTTTGTTTCAAGAATAAAGTGGTCATCTCCCAAGGCAAGGAAGGATAGGATTATCATGCTCAAATATGAACTTTCAATCCACTTTCAAGTTGATAAATGATGGAATTAAGGATTTTCAAGTTTATATTCATCATTCAAGACAAGACAATGCAGTTGGAGTGAGGTCCCAACCTCAATTTTTGGTGCCCGGCGCCAAGTTTCGCAAAAGAACATGTTCTAGCCAGTTGGGATCAGAGAAATGGCGCCTCGGCACCATGTTTTTCAAGGAAAAAATATGTTGCAACTTTTGAGTCGGCAAGTTGGCGCCTAGGCCTCAATTTTGGCGCCCCGGCACCACCCCCTGCCAGCATAAAAGAACATCAAAACACGAGTTTTCAGCATGCCAACTTCAACTGGTCATAACTTTTGATCCTGGAGGAGTTACGAGAGCTACCACATATCAACGGAAAACATTTTTCAAGCCCGTCGACATGAAAATCATGGTTTGCTTAGTTGATATCATTTTTAATATCAAAATCCTCCATCTTTGCATATTTTGGGTCATTGAAGTTCTACGCAATTTATTTTACTGCTTTTAGTGAATCACCCATTTTCTTACTATAAATAAAAGGTGTGAAAGTGGGTGGTTTACATTTCTCATATAATTGCGAGCATGTGGATGTGTTTCTTATGGGTAAAATTTTGGTTCAAGTTGTTCCATTATTTTTTTCTGTGGCTAAGAGTTTAAAGTGGTGGGGGAGGAGTTTATAGACTGCACTTGTGATATCAATCATATGACTTGAAATTCAAGTTGGAGTTCTGAGAAGAGCTTCTATGGAATATATTTGGGGTGTAGAGTCCTGGACATTTGAGCTTGCATTGCCCCTTTCAATATTGTGCTGCTCGATTTCTTCCTTCTTCCTATTTGTGACATAATTCTCAACCGCTCCCAACCAATGTGAGGCTGACCAACTTGGAGAATCTAATGGCAGCCCAAGCTCGGTTTCTACAGTTGTCTAATCGAGCTATGGAGGCACACTTTCAAAGACTCATGGAGAACCGACAGATTGATATGAAGGCTTTACCACCATTCCCATCGACACCTCCTGAGTTCCAAGACTGTTTTGGTCAATTTTCACATCAACCTAGTGAAGAAAGTGAGCGCGACGACGACGACGACTCCTCTGCATCAGACGCCTAGGGGAGTACCTGTCCTTTCCATTTTATATTCCTTTTGTATTTAATTCTCAGTCTATGATCATGTAGGTTTCATATAGTTGCATGCATTGAGGACAATGCATCTCTCAAGTTTGGGGGAGTGTATAATTTTCGGTCGTAGTTTTGTTTTCCAAGTTTTGTTTAGATTGCATATCATGTCAAATTTTTCCTGTGAAAATTATCTTGTTTCAATCCATTTTGATGAAATATGTGCAAGGTCGAGAAAAACTTTGACTTGAAATTGAATTCATGAAAAATTGGCAATTCAGATTAAGGACTATGTGTGAAAGCAAGTAACAAGTAACATGTGAATGAATCATGAGAATCTCATAGTACATTGTTATAATTCAATTCTATGCTAATATTTTCAACTGAAATGATAAGAATTGAGTTAAACAAATGTGAACCACGTGCTTTAAGGGAATTAATGGTCTCGAAAATGGTAATACTTCACAAAAATTTTCTTGCATGTTTAGTATCCCTACCAAGTTATCTGTGAAACTCTAACCCATGTAGACCCATATGTCTGCATTAATCATGTATATGATGTTTATTTGTGAATTATGGAATTATGAAGGTATTTTATGATTTTGCTAATTATTGCAATTAGGGTTTTAGATTAGCAATAATGATGTGATTAATCATTTTGAGTTGAAATGAGACAATGGGATTAGAGCATATTGATGTTGATTTAAATATGCAAATATATAATGAAAAATCATTTTCCATTATTGAATATGCATTATGGGAATTATTATGGTAATTGACAAGTTTAATGGAAAAATGTTGAAAAATTCATAACTCAACGCCTGTAAGGCGAATTCAGGTGAAATTTAAAATGGAAATTATTAATGTTGGACTTGGTATTATGGAATAAATAAACTATGAAAATTTTTGATGAAACGAGAATTATGATTTATTGATCATATTCCAATTTCAACCGTTAACTTTAAACGGCTATAACGGGAGCTAGGAAACTCGGATTGAGATGAAATATGAAATGGTTGAATGGAATGGTGAGATGTTTATTTTGAATGGCTTGGATTAAGTATGAAATATGGAGAAAATACCTGAAATGAAAAAGTAAGCATGGTTGACTAATGCTCCACATGAGTACATGACATTTAATTCTAGAGTACCAAGCATAAATACATGATGGAAATGGAATTTTTGGTGGAAATTGCAGACCATTTCTAGGGTATTTTGTGCAATTATTTGAAATGCATAAATGCATGAATTATCCAGCCAGTTAATGCCCACCATGATGAAGCTATAAGAGCATAGCTAAGGTGGCAATACGGGGACGTTCAAAGGGGCTGTTTGGTGCATATTTGTGATTTTTATATTTTAAAAATATACATATAAGTTGCTGAGATGAAAGTAAATGAGATGTGCAAGAAATAATGTAGATTTTCTGCAATAAAAAAATTGAAAAAAAATAGGTACATACAACTGAAAACGTGGACAACTTATGGGGTTGGAAAATGTGATTTTATATGCTGAGTTGCTGCAATTTTTGCTAAATTTATTTACACCAAATTAATGTATGAATTAATGGGTAATTAAGTGTACAATTTACCCTTAAATTAGGGTTGAAAGAAAAATGAAAAATGGATGCAAAAAGGGGCAGCCATGGACGTGCAAGCTGAGATACATGGACAGTTTGGATTTTTGGAGCAGTTTTTTATTTTTGTAAATGGTAAAACCAGATTTTACTTGGCTGTAATTGTGCCACCACATAAGGTAGATAAGGGAGCATTTAAGTATGTGGAAACGCACCACCTAGTGGGGTCCGCAGTTGGAAAAAAATTCCAGCTCTTATAAGGCATGCACGTCACTTGGAGGAGGGGTTGGAAATTGCTAAGTGTTGTGATTTTTCACCAAAGCTTCCACCAGCTGCTCACGTCCCATATACCCAGCAAAAAGAGGAAAGGAATCAAGGAGAAAAAAAGGAGAAATTGAGAAGAAAAGTATATCAAAGAATTAGGGTTTGGTTTAGCTCAAAACCAAGTAAGTATGTGTTTGGTTTTACATTGTTTAACTTGAGTTTTTAAACTCAAAACTTGGAAATGAAAAGGATACTTAAAGGATCTATAAAATGGTGGTTTAATATGCTTTTGAATGAATATGGAATGGATATCAGGTTTATGAATGAATCTACAAGTTTAAGCTAATGAAAGTGAAGTTATGCATGTGTATTAAGTGGAAAATCCAAGTTGGAAAACCCTAAACGTCCAAGACAAGTTGCTGTTTTGGTTTGATACTATGATTAGGGCATGAATCATGTATTCATAAAAAATATATGATGAGTTATGCTTAAATGATGAATTTTTGAAGTTATGGAATGTCAACTGATGATTTTGACCTAATTCCTATGTTTATATGTTAAAAATGTTATGAAAATGGACTTGCATTTTTTGAGCATGTTATGTAGGGTAAAATACCCTAGGTTTAAGGTATTACAGATGCCCAAAACAATTTGGGAAAATAAGCCCTAAAACAGATTTTTATAGATTTTATGAAATATGGTAAACCGACGTGAAACGGGACTCAAAACATGTGGGTAACTTTCTGTTTTGGGAAATGTTAATGCATGGATGTTATATATGTGTTGAATACCTAAATATGGATTAGGAAAAATGGGTTTATTTGCTGAAATTTCGGAATTATATGACTGCATAGGGTTATGTGTCAAAAGACACGTTAAACGGGTGAAAAACGGGTTCTATGTTTTGGAAACCTATGTTGAATGGATTTAAATCCCATGAAAATAACCTCAATGAAGTGGTAATTAAGGGTATTTAAATAACTGAAAAATGGATTAAATTTTTGAGTTAGCAAATTTTATGAAATGCATTATGTCTATGTGTTAATTGAGCTTATGTGAAAGGATAAAGGTAAATGGGTGATGAATGACTTATGAAAAATGATTTTATGCAAAAATGCATCAAAATGAGATGACTTCCATGATTATACATCTTTTTTGAGTGTATGATGGTTTATTTCAAAATTTGAAATTTACTTAATGAAGCCTAAGGCAATAACATGTGTTAAAGCAAGCACCGTTGTGTGTGTTGTGGAAAAAATGGATAAATAGAAAAGTGAGCTCAATGAACCTATGAATGATGTGTATTAAATGAATTTTGTGTGATTAAAATGAATACCCAGTGTATGGGGTCATGCATGTTATGATATATGGTAGCCGAAGAAATGTGTATAAAATGAGCTATATATGTGTATGCTGACTTATGAAGTCAAATAAATGATGTATGTATATGGAATGGGTTGGAAAACTAAATGAAGTATGAGAAAAAAAAATATATGAAGAATCATACAATTCTCATGTAGGCAAAGGCAAAGAAAAGTGGTAACGGAAAGCTAAGGAATTCAAGTAAGCAAGCAAAATTTCTAAAGGATTTTTGTTTTTCTAAATTGTTTCCATAAATGCAATTCTTGCTTTAACTTGTTTGATGAAACTATAGAAATTATTTCTAATATGTTTAAGGATGGCCATCCCTTAGCAAAATGATGTTGAAATGATGTTTTACTGCAAATGCAATGTTATGAAATCTTTCTCTTTTGTAAATGCTATTGAAAAATGATGTGATTCCATGTTTCTAATTGAAAAATCATGCTAGCATGTTAAAGATGAATTTATGCAAAAGTTCATGTGCACTGGTTACTAGGTCCACTTGAAGGGTATAAGTGGACCGATTGTCCCCCTTTAGTGTGGCCAATTCGCTTGAAACAGGCCTAAGGCCGACGGCGCCCTCTCTGAAATGGGAGTTAACATGACGGATGGTCGCCTGACTAGCTTCCATCCTAAGGGAGAAATGGTATATATGTTCATGTTTTGATATGGCATTATGCATATGGGACCCGTGATGGGTACAAGATTTCATGCTTTCAAGATATACCTTTAGACAAGGAATAAATTATTTTCCAAGATGATTTTAAATGCAAAAGGTTGCCTGAAATGATTTGCCTGTAAAATGCAAATAGCTTGCTTATTGAGTTACGACTCACAAAGGCAAGTGAAGGACAGGTCATAGAAAAGGGGCAAGTGCCAGCTTAAGGAATTCATGGAAAAACTTTAGAAGTCTCATGTTATGGAACTTATGTGGAAAGAATGTAAACTGGAATTTTTTTATGGTGTTGATGACTATGATGTGTATATGTTGTGTCATCTAATTTAAGCACTTATTGAAATGTTGCTTGAACAACCTATTGCTATGAAATGAATGGATTGAAATGACTTAGATATGTCTGAGATTGAAATTAAGAGAATTTTAATTGTTATGTGGATTCTATATGATCATAACTAATAGGATAAATATCTAATAACACCCGCCGTGTGACAGGGCAACAATCCTGATCACATTTACCAATCAATACGATCCCGAGGTAAGGGCTAGGATGTGACGCTCGGTTTGGGGTGCCACAGAGCTTCGTATCAGAGCATGGATTGGTAAATAAGCTTGGAAAATTTCTAATTATAAGAAATTAATGGAATATGATGAGATATGCATGATTACACATGAATATATATGATTACTCATAACGATGTGATGAATTAGATGTGATTAAATGATGCTCATGCATGATTATAACATGATGAAATGCATGCTAGATAATGAAATAGACATGTTCATATGATGATTAGGTATGGTTCTAACATGAAGAAATGCATGCCATATGATAATGAATTGTTGTTGCAATGCAATTTGATTACTATGTCTACACAGATGACGGATAGAGGAAAGAGAATGATGAGTGCGGAGGAGTTACGAAGGAAAAGAGAGGAAGAAAATAGGAGACAAAGAAGAGAAGAAAATATGAATAGATGGTAGGAATCACAGTCCGACAATGCATCGTTTCCATCAGTCCCCCCTGGATTTTCACCAATACACACACATGATCACGCTAAGGGAAACTACTATGATTCCTCCAGTCAACATGCATAAGATCTAGGAGAGCCCTCCAGTTATAAACCTAGGGCACGAGTGTTACCAGGCACCTACCTTGGCATTCCCCAGGACCCCCCTGTTCCAACTGACAGAGTAGATCCACAAGACCTACAAAAATTTCGGGATAAGACTCAGGAACCTATAACCCCCCGATGTTGGTGCATGGTACAGATTTGTGGATGGGTGTGTCCAGTTTCATTACGGAGCATCTTGGGAGAGACTCCATCAACGGGAAGTGGACATGGCCCTCTATATAAAAAGGCGTCGTGCTGAGGGAGTCATTGAGGTACTTGCTAGCCCTAAACCTGATGAGGTGATGCTTTATATAATGGAGAATACAGGGGAAATTGTTCGATTGGCTGAGGTCAATGATGATGATGACCCGATGGAATTCCTCGAACCATTTGTGGAAGAAGAAGAGGAGGAGGAAGAGGATGAAGTAGAGGAGGAAGTCGAGGAAGAAATAGTGGAGTTTGTGGGAGATGATGAGGATGAGGATGATGATGATAGTGATGATGAGGTTCAGGCATGGTCCGACACTAGGCACCCTCATAAGTTCCACATAGACATAGACGTCGAGGGAGAGGTCCAGGAGAACGACGAACTCATTTGCCTTGTTTTTCTTTAAACGGTTGTGTATATATAAGTGTAGTGATGATCATGTGGTGTATGTATAATTATTGTTGGTTGACACTATGGTTGCTCTGGCGAACTGACATGTATGTAAGTATGAAATGGGTATGCTATGCTGAATATGTACATTAGCGTGACTTACTTTTGTATGTGCTAACTGTGAATATGGTGTATGTGAATGAATATGCTGATATACTGAACTCTTGATGTTTTAGATGTGTATGAATGAATGAGCATGAGCTGAATGGTGTGATATATTATGATTGAATGAATTGATTGTGACCATGTGATGATGAGATGCATATGCAATAATTTAACATTAAATGAAATTGAAATGCGTATGCAATGATTCCATGATGATTATTAATAAAATGCACATATAAGGATCTAATACTAATTGAAAATGAAAAGTGTGTTGTTATATACTCAGATTAAAATAATGGTGAAAACAAGAGCAGGAGTAAGGAAAAATAAAGGGAAAGAGGCAGAGACAGAGGTTCCAAGCCAACACGAAGTTGGCAAATCTAGCCGACCTAAAAGGGGAAGGCCAGTGACACAGAACCAAAGGAACGAACAAAGGTGGAATGATGAAAACCTAGAACAGAATGTAGTAGAGGAAACTGAGTCGAGGCAGAATAGACTCATGGAGGAAAGAGTGGTTGCAGCGGTGGAAAAAGCAATGCAGCAAGCCACTAGGGATTGGGCAGCGCAGACTGCCGACATCATACAGGGATCATGGGAGAGGACCCAACAAACTCAGTTGAGAAATGCAGAAAGAGAAGGACCTACTCCTATGGCGGACCCTGTTGCCACGTCGGCACCGCTAAGGGATGAAAATCAGCTAATAGAAGCTGATAGAAGAGCCATAAATGCCTTTCTAGAACAGCGACCCCCGAAATTTTTTGAAGAACCAGACCCGGTCCAAGCAGAGCAATGGTTGAAGAAGATTAAGAAATTGTTCAGGATATCTCCGTGCAACGGTACTGTGTGCCACCCATTTGTTAGCTAAGGACGCATATGAATGGTGGGAGACCATGTTAATCACAATGCCACGACCCGAAGAAGTGTCTTAGCAAACATTTGTGGAAGAATTTAATAAAGAATACTGATGCGTACCAAGTGCTCATCGTTAAGAGCACTGTGATACCAGTTTAATTAAAATTAACCGAAACACATTAAAGCTATCACTACTGGGTGATAGTGTAGAATAACGGTGAGTCGGGTCGAATCCACAGAGAGGCTATATATTTTTGAATTATTTTAAGCAAAAATAAAAGAGAAAAGTGAGAGAGGGTGTAGAGAAGAGAAAGAAAGAAATTAGAGACAAAGGAGAAGAAATTAGAAAGAGAAGAAAAGAGAATTACAAAGAGAGAGAAAGAAGAGAAAGAAAGAGACAGAGAAAGGAGAGGAGAAATTGCAATTAACTAAAATTAAATCTAAACTAGGACAGTAATTAAAAGACTACAAAAGTAAAATTTAATCTACAAAAATAGGAATGAAAATTGCATTAAACTTAATTTGAAAATTACAATGCATAAAGCGGTAAATCTACGCTAAACATTACAAATCTAAAATTAACAACCACAAAGCATTAAAGAAAAATTATAACTAAAAGAAAATTTATTTACCCCAATTCTTGCTCGAAGACCACTCTTTTTGAGAAGCATTTCAAGCCCTTGGAGCATTACCCACTTGGCAAAGGTCCCACATAAATGGGTCCCACTTCAAGGGGTAGGAGGGTGTTGTGTTGTTTCTTGGGATGAGTGGAAGGCCCATTTTATAGATGTGTGAGGGACCCTTCCTCCAACGTGGAATCTGATGTGGGATTCCGGCCTTGTTTCTTACAAACCACCTTCTGCCCGTTTGCTTCTTCACACAACCTTATGCTGTTGGATTTCATGAAGATGGAAGAGCTGCTGCTGATTATGAAAGAGAACAGAGATTTTGCCCGATTGCAACTTCGATTTTTGAGTCTTTGGTGGGCAACAATGGCTGCTGCAAGTCTAATTCATAATTTATGGATGAGCATGTGTGCTGATGAAAATCATCATGACCAACCCCATCGAGCGGTTCGTAGGGATGGAATTTCCGAGAGCCGCTGCCGAGCTGTATTGGAACATAGGGAACGATGAATCTAGATTCTGTCAAATTTCTTGGCTGGCTGGGTTGGATTGCAGATGGAATTCTTGCCAACGTCAATTTCTATTGGGGAAATTTTCCTGACCCAAAAAATTTGTTCGGGTTTTACAGAGTACCGATTTTGATGGGGTGTTGCTGCTGGGGACAAGTGCGTTGGATGTGGAGAGCATGAAGACGGTGTAGCAGAAGAAGACAGGAAACTTGGTCTACGTAGCTCGTCGGGTGGTTGAGAGCTAATGGGTTGACAGGTGCAGAGACGATGGAGGCGTGGCTGGCAGCGACCTGGATCTGGAGAAGATGGCTGGTTGATGATCATGGCTGCTGGCCACCGGAGACGATTGGGGAAACGTCATTGTCTATTTCCGTGCAAATTTTCTGTAGATATTTCAACCTTTAGAAATTCGTCAGAGCACAGGAAGAACTCAGGCAAAGGGGGTTGATGCTTCGGTTGGGGAGAAAGGCTATGGTTGAAATTCCTAATATGGTGGGTTGTGGCTGTTGACGGTGACCAAAAAATGGCTGCCTGAAGTTCTGTTGCTGATGCTTGGTTTGTGCACTGCTTCAAACGGATTCGGAGAAAGGGATGCCATGGTTGCCGGTCGTTTCTTGGGTTATGCAATGGCTGGCTAGGATTTTACTGCCATGAATGGGTTCATTTGCCTTCTTGGAAAATGATCGTAGCCGACTGTGGGTTGGTTTTTCTACCGAAATTTGCTGTTGCTGGAGATAGGGATGGAGCATGAATCATGGCTACTAGTGCTTTGAGACAGGCGGAGAAGATGGGAGAACTACGTCCAATGACGGGTAGAAGATGCGTTGGAGGTGTGCGGTGGCTACTGTGATCGTGGCTGCTTGCTGCCGAATTTGGAGATCATGATCTGAAATCACGCTGCTTGCACTGTGGTGGATATTTGTGGGAGAGAAGGTCAATTGCTGCTGGTATTCCGAGGTTTGAAAAGGGGCTATGGGAATCTGCCGATGTCGTGCTCAATTTTCCATCGACTTCTTAAGTGAAGCCATGACTGTTCCTTTTCGATGGTTTAAAATGCTTGGTCGAAATCAGAAGAAACCGAGCAAGGGCGCTGATTTGGGGAGCTCGTGGTTGGAATGGGTTGGGGCTGTAGAACTTTTGAAATTAATGGTGCAGGCTTAGATTGGAGGAGATGCAGCTGAGATTGCTATTGAAGGGAGGAGAGAGTTGGGAAGTTCGCCACTGGTGACATGCTGGATCGTGGCCGCCTGCTGGGGAAGATGGAGTACTGTAACAAGTGCTCTGGTGGTGCACGGTCGCCTGCACTCATGCAACATATTTAATTACAAATTTAAATATTAATTCTTTGAGAAATAATTTCAATAATGTCATATACCATCTTCGTTTTATCCTTTAATTTATTTTATCCTAATATAATAATTTACTTTGTTCCCCATATTTTAAAATATAATTATAGTCATATATTTATGATTTTTCCAATTAAATGATTTTATAAATTTGCCCAAATTATATTAATATGCTAATATATATTTCAACGTTACAATTTTTCTAGGGGATTGAGTCATAATTTTATATTTTCAAGAATGTTTGCAAAATGTCTCATTTCATAGCAAAAATTAAAGATTCTATCAAAAATATGATTTTCATAAAATTCCACTTAAAACATGCATTTAATTAACATTTTAATATTTAATTGTGTGATTTTAACATGAAATTAAATGAAAATTTTTAGAATTATCACAACCCCCAACTTAAACATTGTTAGTCCCTTAGCAATGGAAATAGTTTAATATATAATTCTCTTTTTTTTAATTAATTATATTGTACTACTAATTTTTATAAAAATCTTGGTGCACTGCTAATAATGGTAGTAAGCTTTAGAAGTAAATTTCTTTAGTAAATATGAGTAAAAATATCTCATGATGCATAAAAAAGTATATAGTACGTGTATACGTATACTAATGAATAGCTGGGCATTAGATAAATAAATTATTTTCAGCTTATCCAAGCTAAATAACATTCATATCAAAATTATGATAGTGATAGTTAATATATATATATATATTTTAAAAAATTTATCTTCACTTTTTTTTTCTTCCCCTCACCATATTTCAGGATATCTGGGGTTTTCCTCTTTTTTCTTTTTCTTTTTCTTTATTTTTCTCCTTTTTTTATTTTCTGTAACACCCCAGGCCAAACAGTAAGGTATTGTCCGCTTTGGGCCTTGGCCCGCACGGTTTTGCCCCTCTGGGTTCACGCGCATCCCGTCCTTCCCCAAAAGTCGCCTCACTGAGGTACCTGGTGGCCTCCACTTATAACCCAGGTTGCCCCCCTCATCCTAACCAATGTGGGATATCACATTTTCCCCTCACCATATTTCAGGGTATTTGGGGATCTACAATATATATTTTTTTAACTAGCAACTATCAATTGCAATGATATTAAATGTGCTTGGATGAGAGAGAAAATTATATTATCATGGTGCCCACATGGTTCATTGGCGTGTAAGTGCAGTCAGTGCTAATAAAATTTTAAAAACACCATGAAAATATTTTTACAAATATAACTAATTACAGTTTTCTTCTTCACTTACTACCAAGCATGGCAAGTGCACTTGGATTTATCTCTATGTTTTTTTTTTCTCTTTTTTTTTAAATCAAGTTAAACAAACCAAACCCCCCAACTTAAATATCACTATAATCATGCACAAAAAAAAATATAAATTTATGAAAATGAGATAGCAGGGAAGGAGACAACCTGGGGTGTAATTTTGTAATTGAACAATGCAATTGTTGATTTATCAACAATATTCTCCAGCAACAAAATATTCTTTTCCTGCAAAAAGAAACAAACATATATGGAAAATATTGGGTTGCCTCCCAATCAGCGCTAAGTTTAACGTCTTCAGCCAGACGTTATAAAGTTTAGATTAATGTGGGTCAATCAGTCCAACCTTTTCAATAATTTTATGATCAAAGATGTCGTCAATATATGGTTTAAGTCGTTGAACATTCACTGTAAAATTATTTTCACTCTTTGGGTCATGAATTTTTACAGCACCATAGGGAAATACTTCATCCACAATAAAGGGTCCATCCCAAAAAGATCTTAATTTTGCAGGAAATAGACGTAATTTTGATGAAGTAAATAACCATACTTTTTGGTTGGGTTCAAAAGTTTTTCTAGATATATGTTTATCATGAAATGTTTTCATTTTGTTTTTATAAATTCGAGAATTTTCATACGCTTCTTTGCGTAATTCTTCCAACTCATTTAATTGCAGCTTTCGATGTGCTCCTGCATTATTTAAATCCAAATTATATTGCTTGATAGCCCAATAAGCCTTATGTTCTAATCCCACAGGAAGATGACAAGCTTTTCCATAGACTAACCTGAAAGGAGACATTCCAATAAGAGTTTTAAATGCTGTTCTATAGGCCCATAATGCATCATCTAATCTATCTGACCAATCTTTACGATCGGGCCTAACAGTCTTTTGCAATATATTTTTAATCTCCCTATTAGAAACTTCTACTTGACCACTAGTTTGAGGATGGTAAGCTGTGGCTATCTTATGGGTGATTCCATATTTCTGCAGTAGGGCTCTAAACTGGTAGTTGGTAAAGTGTGTTCCTCCATCGCTAATGATGGCCCTAGGGAAACCAAACTGAGAAAAAATATTTTTTTGGATGAATTTTAAAACTACCTTGTGATCATTAGTCCTAGTTGCGGCAGCCTCAATCCATTTAGATACATAGTCTACTGCACTAAGATGTATTCATATCCATAAGATGGTGGAAATGGTCACATAAAATCTATTCCCCATACATCAAATATTTCAACGACAAGAATAGGGTTCAAAGGCATCATATTTCTTTTTGTAATATTTCCTATTTCTTGACATTTAATGCAAGATTGGCTAAAGTTGTAGGCATCTTTAAAAAGAGTTGGCCAATAAAAACCACATTGCAACACCTTAGCTGTTGTTTTCTTTCCTAAAAAGTGTCCCCCACATTGAAGATTGTGACAAAAATTCAAAATACTTTGTTGTTCATTTTCCGGAACACATCTACGAATAATATTATCAGAATAAATTTTAAAAAGTTCCGGATCCTCCCAAATATAATATTTATCTTGAGCAAAGAATCTATCTCTTTGTTGCTTTGTCCAATCTTTTGGAATCTGCCCTACTGCTTTATAGTTGACGATGTGTGCAAACCATGGAGGTGATGTTTGAGTAATGGTTAAAAGATGCTCATCTGGAAAATAGTCATTTATAGATGTGCTCTCTGGTGTAATGATTCGAGAAAGATGATCATCTACTACATTTTCAGAACCTTTTTATCTTGAATTTCAAGATCAAATTCCTGTAATAAGAGAATCCATCTAATAAGCCTTGGTTTTGCCTCTTTTTTAGATAATAGATATTTTAAGGCTGAATGATCTGAGTAGATAATAACTTTGGCTCCTAGTAGATAAGAATGAAATTTTTCAAGGGCAAATACTACTGCAAGCAGTTCTTTTTCTGTGGTGGTGTAGTTGATTTGGGCATCAGTAAGTGTATGACTTGCATAATAAATTACAACTGATCTCTTATTTATCCTTTGCCCTAAAATAGCCCCAACAGCAAAGTCAGAGGCGTCACACATAATTTCAAATGGTAGAGACTAACAAGGAGATTGAAGAATTGGAGCTTTAGTTAATGCTTCTTTTAGTAGCTCAAATGCCTTCAAGCAGGATTCATCTAGGTTGAATGGAGAATCTTTACATAGTAAACTTGTTAATGGTCTAGAGATTTTAGAAAAATCTTGGATAAATCGGTGATAGAAACCAGCATGACCAAGGAATGATCGAACTTGTCTCATTGAGGTTAGAGGTGGTAGATTAGTAATTAAATCGATTTTAGCTTTATCTACTTTTATCCCTCATTCTGAGACTATATGACCAAGAACTATTCCCTCATAAACCATAAAATGACTCTTTTCCCAACTCAGTACTAGATTCTTTGCTATGCATCTTTTTAACACTTTTTCTAAATTTTCCAAACAAATGTCAAATGAATTACCAAAGAGTCAAAAATCATCCATAAATATTTCAAGAAATTCCCCTACCATATCTGAGAAGATTGCCATCATACACCTTTGAAAGGTTGTCGGTGCATTGCATAGTCCAAATGGCATTCTTCTGAATGCAAATGTGCCATATGGGCAAGTAAAGGTGGTCTTTTCTTGATCTTCTGGATAAATAGCAACCTGATTGTATCCTAAATATCCATCTAGGAAATAAAAGTATTTTTGACCTGTTAATTTTTCTAGGATTTGATCAATGAATGGGAGTGGGAAATGATCTTTTTTAGTCATAGCATTTAATTTTCTATAATCAATACAAACTCTCCATCCTGTGGTCAACCTAGTGGATACTGCTTCACCTTTTTCATTGTTTATTACTGTGAGTCCAAATTTCTTTGGTACTACTTGGGTTGGGCTTACCCATTTACTATCAGAAATTAGATAAATGATTCCTGCATCAAGCCATTTGACAACTTCCTTTTTCACTACCTCTTTCATAATGGGGTTTAACCTTCTTTGCATTTCTCTACTTGGTTTAGCATTTTCCTCTAAGTATATGTGATGCATGCAAATAGATGGACTAATTCCTTTCAAATCAGCCACTGACCAACCTATAACACTCTAATGCATTCGAAGAATATCGACAAGTTATTTCTCTTGAGTTATGGTTAGATTTGAGGCTATTACTACTGGTAGTGTTTGATTAGGATCCAAAAATGCATACTTAAGAGAGGTAGGTAGAGATTTAAGCTCAAGTTGTGGTGGTGACTCAATAGATGTAGGTGATGGCTGAGATTGAAATATTGGTAAAGGTTCAACATTATTCCAATAGTTAAAAGACTGAGGGCAATCATTTAAAACATTTACCTTGTTTATGGAATCATGTTCAAAATTTAGAGTGAAGCTTGACAAGTCATTAATAATGTCAACCGTAAGACACCCTTCGTCACAGTTTGGGTACTTAGAGGCTTTAAAAATATCAATTCTAAATATTTCACCTCCAAATGAGATATCCATTATACCAGTTTCACAATTAATATTAGCTTTTGCTGTGGCCAAGAACGGGCGCCCTAAAATGATTGGTGCATTGTTTAGCTTTGAATTGGAGGTCATGTCAAGAATAAGAAAATCCACTAGAAAATAACAATCATTAATTTTTATTATAACATCTTCAACAAGTCCTTGTGGAATTTTTACTGATCTGTCTGCAAGTTGTAGAATGACTGAAGTAGGTTTTAATTCTCCCATATTAAATTTTTCATAAATAGAGGTGGGTAAGAGATTAACACTAGCCCCAAGATCCAAAAGTGCTTTATCAAATGTTATTCCACCTATGTCACAAGAAATGAGTGGGGTACCAGGATCTTTTAACTTCTGCAGGAGTTATCTAAAATTGCTGCACTTGCCTCTACTGGGAGCATGATCTTGTGGGGAGTGGAACGAGGTTCTCTATTTTGAGTGCAAAGGTCTTTTAAGAACTTCGCATAGGCTGGAACATGTTTGATGACATCAATAAGAGGAATGTTAATATTAACTTATTTGAACAATTCCATCATTTTCTCATTTTGTGCAAGCTTTTGTTTACTAGGAGATTTAGCTTTTAAGGCGCTCGGGAAAGGGGCTACAGGTTGATATTTACTAGGGTCTTCATCTATTATTTCCTTCCCTTTATCTTCTCCCCCCAACTTGGTTTCTACTAATTCTTCGTCATCCTCTAAAATTTCTTCTTGTTTCATTTGACTAGAATTTTCATTAATGACTCTAGATTTATATGGGTTTCTAAGATTTTACCACTTCTTAAAGTAGAAATTGCCCTTGCATTTTCAAATTGTGGGTTTTTTAATATGCCTGGCTTAGTTTAAAAATTTGGAGGATAATTTCTTGGATTGGGTATTGGTTGACTAGGTAGATGTCCTACCTCTCTTCTTCTATTTGCTTCAGCTATCTGACCTATCTGGTTTTCTAAATTAGATATTGATTGACCCACGTGACTTTCTAGCTTAGATATAGATTGTTGGAAAAACTGTTTTAATTCTGCAAATTTCTCGTTAACATCATTAGCTGGAGAAGGTGGTTGATAGTTTGATGAATAATTGGCTTGTGACTCAATTTGTGGTCCTTTTGGGTACACACTGGTCTGAAAATTAGGTTGCAGTTGTTGATTTTGGTAGTAATTTTGTGTTGGTGGTTTGGAAAAGTGTGAAGTAGAGGGATTTGCCACTTAGTGTTGAACTTGATTTTTCCAAGAAAAATTAGGATGATTTCTCCAACTTGGATTATAAGTATTGGATTATAAGGAAATGCGAAATATCCGCTATCATCTTGCCTCAGGCCATCATAAGAAGAGACCCATGCCTGAACTCGATCCCTACGAGTCGGGTTCAGTTCATAGAGAGGCAACTCCCGATCACGCTTCTCTTGTTTACTCCTCGGCCCATCATTGTCCCATCAAACCTATTCCATATCCGATCTCTCAATTTCAATTCATCAAATCATTATTTTTGCTTGATTGACAAAAAGGGGGAGATAGAATAGATAGAATAGGAATTGAGTTGAAAGTTTTTTTTTAAGTTTTGGGTTGGGTACATTGTATTTAAGGTTTCATTTATGCTTTAATTTTTGTTCTCTGTAATGAAACTTCATATATATATATGAAAAGATGTTTTATTGGTTTTTGATTGATATGATTGATATATTTGATAAGTGATTGCAATTTTTATAAATACAAAGTATTCTTAATGATTAATACTCAATATATGGCTTGTAAGGTATTCAAGCATACTCTATGCCAAAATGACTAATGTTCTGAAAATGTTCTCATTTAAACTCAAAACTCTAAATTATATGTTCAAGGATACTTATATGCTCTGTTTTCTCAAATGAACATGTTTGAATTTTTTTTTTTTGAAAGGTATCAACTCAAATGAAGTTTTGTCAATCATCAAAAAGGGGGAGATTGTTGGAAACAATGTTCAAAATAAAACAAATTGACCAAGGATTGAGTTTTGATGATTAACAAGAACTAATTTGAGTATATATATATGACTAATATGTTTGCCAAGTGTTTAAGGAAAGCAGAGAAGTCAAGTCGATCTTCGAGTCGACTTGAACTTCGACTTGGGAGTGAAGTCGATAGTGAAGTCGACTCCACTAACGACTTCAAACAAGCCAAAACTGGACAGAGTTGAAAATGGAATTCTGACGAGTGAAGTCGCAGGCCAAGTCGACTCCACATGCGACTTGGGTAGTCAAGTCGCATACGAAGTCGACTCCAGCATCGACTTCAAATTGCACAAAAATGTCCAGCGTTGAAATCTGGCTCCCGAAGATGACGAAGTCGCAGACGAAGTCGACTCCAAGTGCGACTTGGGCGAAGTCGCAAACCAGGTCGACTCCAACTTCGACTTGAGAAGTTTTGAGGTCTAAGCTGAAGTTTCAAAGCATATTCAAGACATCCATTTGAAGTTTCTCACATACAAATGAGATGTAAAGACTACTCTTAAAGAGAAACTTAAGTTTTGAAGATCAAAGCAAGAATCTAAGTACAAATTCAAATCAAGTCTATCAAGCTCAAAGCAAATCTTCAAGCTAGCTTCCAAATGGAGTAATATCCAAGTTGTGAAGACCAAGTGAGTCCAAAGCAAAGCAAGGAACATACATATATTGTGCAAGGACTCAAAGCTTTCAAATGGTTTGCAAGATTCAAGACATTTCAAGTGAGGATCAAGGCGTTTTTGCAATAGATCAAGCCAAGTCGCAACCCAAGTCGACTTCAGGATCAACTTAAGTTAAAGTCTGAAAGCCAAGTCGACCCAAGTCTCAGACTTGAGTTTCTAAAGAACCCAAGTCGCAGGCCAAGTCGACTCCATGTGCGACTTGGAAACCAAGTCGCAGGCCAAGTCGACTTCATCTTCGACTTGGAGTATAACGGTCAAATTTTTGAACGTTGGAGTTCATTTATTGCACGCCAACCACTCCTACAACGTTCCAATCTTCCTCATTCTATAAAAAGACATTCAAATGAACGTGAGAAACAAGAATACTCACTACTCTAAGGATCATAGAGAGAAAAGAAGTGCAAGAAAGACTTTCAAATCCCTTTTCTCCATATTTGAGTGTTTCAAAGGAAGAAAGAGCTTCAAACTGCAAGTTGCTTCAACGATCATCATCCCAGCTGTCTTTGATTTCTTTCTCGAGCTCAATCTGTCTACACAAATCTGTAAAGTGTAGTTCTTGCTTATTTTTATTGTTTTGTTGTACTAAACTTGATTTAGCTTGGATAGCTAAGATCAAGTGTATGCAAGAAGGGAGTGATTGGAGTGAGACTCATCACCTACTTGTGCATTGAGTTGTTACGCCCCCTAGAGCTAGAATCTAGAAGAGAGCAAGTGGCTCTAGTTGTATATGCCCCCTAGAGCTTTGAATCTAGAAGAGAGCGGTGACTCTAAGTGTATTCAAGGAATACATAGTGGAACCCAAGTCACAACGGAGTGTGAGCTTGGAAGAGTGGAGTAGGGAAGGTTTGCCCGAACCACTATAAATCTTGTGTTCTGTTTTCTATTACTGCGTTATTTTAATTTGCTCTCCATTAGCTTTCATAAGGGGATTAATTTTTGAAAGGGGTTAAGTTTTTGATTTACCAAAGATTTTTTAAAAGAACCCAATTCACCCCTCCCCTCTTGGGTTTAGCCATCAACTCGGGACCAACAAGTGGTATCAGAGCAGGTCTTTGAGTTTACCAAAGAGATCCTATCAATATGGCATCCCAATCTACTTCCGTTCCCTCTTTTGCTGAAGGCCAATCCTTTACAAGGCCACCGTTGTTTGATGGGAACAATCTTGGATATTGGAAGCTTCGTATGAAGCAACTCATCATGGCTACCGATATGGATTCTTGGATTGCTATTCAAGATGGAGTAACTTTGCCTACCGATGAACGAGCTTCCAAATGGACCGATGAGGAAGTAAGAACTGTTAAGAGCAACGCCAAAGCTATGAACTCTTTATTTTGTGCTCTTACTGCTTCTGAGTATGATAGAGTATCCTCTTGCTTAACCGCCAAAGAGATATGGGATACACTAACCTCTATCTATGAAGGAACTTCTCAAGTCCAAGGGACGAGAAGAAATATTTTGATTGGAGAACTAGAGAATTTTAGAATGCTAGAAACAGAAAATATTTCTGAAATGTTTGCTAGGTTCTCAAAGATTACTAATGCTCTAAAAGGTCTTGGAAAGGCTATTTCTGAATCTGAACAGGTTATGAAAATTTTAAGAGCTCTACCCGAATCATGGACCCCAAAAATCACTGCAATAGAAGAAGCCAAGGATCTTAACACATTAAAGCTTGAAGACTTAATTAGCTCTCTCATGTCACATGAGCTAATCAAGAGAAGAAATGAAGATCAACACAGGGGCAAAAGAGCAATTGCCTTAAAAGCCGCACAAGACACCGATGACACATCTTCTTCTCAAAACGACGATGAGATTGCCCTACTCACAAAACGCTTCAGAAAATTTGTGAGGAAAGGCAAGAATTTCAGAAGCTTCAAAGAAAGAACTCCCAGAGAAAAAAAGAAAGAATCAACCAAATGCTACCGATGTGGCGGTTCGGGACATATGCAGGCTCAATGTCCAACTCCCGAAGAAAACAAGGCAAAAGAACAAAGAAAGGATCGAGGGAACAATAGAAGATTCCAGAAATACAAAGGAAGAGGCATGTACGTAAATGATGAAGAATCTACGACGAGTAGCTCCTCAACCGATGACATAGAGGCGGAAGAATGTGCAAGAATTTGCTGCATGACACAAATCGAGCAAGGAGAACAAATTACCTCAACAAAAGACACAAGCAATGAAGAGGTAAGCTCTAAACTCTCCCTTTCTGAATCAAGTTATTCTTCCTTTCAAGAATGCCTCAAATGTACTGAATTAGATGAACTACAAACTGCATATGATTCATTATATGAAGAAATGAAGAAATTAGGAAGCAAGTTTACAATTAAGAAGAGACAATGTGATGCAACAATAATTGTAAATGGTAAACTTGCAGAAAGATTAGACAAATTGAAAGATGAAACTAAATTGCTAAAAATGGAGAACAAATCATTAAATGAATCATTAGCTAAGTTCTCTAATCCAGGAGAAAGTGTTAAAATGTTTCTGAATATGACCTCCCAAACACATAAAAGAGGTCTTGGGTATCATACATTTGAGCATGGAGAAAGTAGCAAATCAAATGTGCAAACACTTGAGAAATATCAAACTAAATCTGCATCTTTTTACAAGCTACAAAAGAAAAACTTTAAGTGGACTAAAAGACCAACATATGAACCATTGTATACTTGGAGGCCTACTCCAAGATTACCTATGGCTTGTAATTTCTGCAATAAAATGGGACATAAAACTTACAAATGTAATTTTAAGAAATTATATGACCATGGTGCAAAATTAGTTTGGGTTCCAAGAAACACAAGATTTGGGCTTTCAAAGTTAGAACAACAAAAATTGATTTATATTACTAACCCAAATGGACCCATAAAATGGGTACCAAGGAGATAAGATTTATTTGCTTATCTTTCAGACATGTTTAAAGGCAAAGGCAAACAATGAATGGTTCATGGATAGCGGTTGCTCAAGGCATATGACCGGTGAAAGAAGTTTGTTTCATAAACTTAAGCCATGCAACGATGGAATGGTTGCCTTTGGTAATAATGAAAAAAGTAAGATTAAAGGTAAAGGAAATATACATAGTATTTCAAATGCTTGCATGGAAGATGTTTTGTTTGTTGAAGGACTCAAACACAATTTAATGAGTATTAGCCAATTATGTGATAAGGGATACAAAGTTGTGTTTGAATCATCTATATGTAATGTATTTGATGGAGAACATATTATGTTTAGTGGCAAAAGACATGGAAATATTTATTTGGTTTCACTTGATGAATTAGATGGTCAATGTCTAATGGCCATTGATAACGATCCATGGGTTTGGCACAAGAGGCTTGGACATATAAACATGGGCAACATAAAGACCCTATGGAAAAAGAGTTTGGTAGAGGGATTACCAAAATTAAAATATGACAAAGACAAGATTTGCAAGGCATGTCAATTATCTAAACAACCAAAGATGCCTTTCTCTACCAAAAAGAAAATTTCCACCACTAGGCCACTTGAACTACTACACATGGATCTATACGGGCCATCCGACATTCTAACCATTGGTGGAAAGAGATATGTATTTGTCATAGTTGATGATTTTTCAAGATTCACATGGATAATTCTCTTAGCTAGTAAAGATGAAGCCTTCTCTATGTTTGCAACTTTTGTGAATTTGGTACAAAATGAAAAACAGAGTACTATTGTGACCATAAGAAGCGATCATGGTGGCGAATTCGAAAACAAACGATTCATGGAATTTTGTAATGGGAAAGGAATTCACCACACATTTTCTGCACCAAGAACTCCACAACAAAATGGAGTAGTTGAAAGGAAAAATAGAACTATACAAGAGATGGCTAGAACTATGCTAAATGAGAGCAATCTATCCAAGAAATTTTGGGGTGAAGCTGTGAGTACAGCTTGTCATGTTTTGAACCGAGTTACCATTTGAGCAATCTTGAAAAAGACCCCATATGAACTATGGAAAGGAAGGAAACCAAATATCTCATATTTTCATGCTTTTGGATGTACATGCTATGTTTTAAACAATGGAAAAACAAATTTGGGCAAATTAGATGCCAAAAGCGATGAGGCTATATTCCTTGGTTATTCATCAAATAGAAAAGCATATAGAGTATTCAACAAACGAAACCAAGTTGTAGAAGAATCCATACATGTTGTATTTGATGAAATTAACCAAAGTCCGAGAAAGGAGGATGAACTAAGTGATGCAGATGAGACAAAAAGCAAAGAACAACCAAAGGAACTCGAGCTCAAGCCAGAAAATCCAGTGGAGGAAGAGGTAAGTGAAGGTAATGACTCTTACAAACCTCCAACTGATTTAAAGTTCAAAAATGTCCATCCAATTTAACAAGTTATTGGAAACATATATGAAGGAGTAAAAACTAGAAGATCAAAACAAAACGTTTATGGCCAATATGCGTTTGTATCGAAAATTGAACCAAATACCATTGAACAAGCTCTTAATGATGAAAATTGGGTTATTTCAATGCAAGAAGAGCTAAATCAATTCGAAAGAAACAATGTATGACATTTAGTTCCTAGACCAAACAATCATACAGTCATTGGTACAAAATGGGTATTTAGGAACAAATTAGACGAAAGCGGTCTTGTAATTAGAAACAAGGCAAGATTAGTAGCCAAAGGGTATTCCCAAGAAGAAGGAATTGATTTTGAAGAATCGTATGCACCCGTGGCTAGATTAGAAGCCATACGCATCCTACTAGCATTTGCTTCTCATATGAACTTCAAATTGTTTCAAATGGATGTAAAAAGCGCATTTTTGAATGGTTATTTGAATGAAGAAGTATATGTTGAACAACCCCCTGGTTTTGAAGAAAAGGATCAATCAAAGTTTGTTTATAAATTAACCAAAGCATTATATGGACTAAAACAAGCACCAAGAGCTTGGTATGAAAGGTTAAATAGATTCTTGATTGATCACGAGTTTCAAAGAGGGAAAGTAGACACTACTTTATTCATCAAGTACAAAAATAAAAATATTTTGATTGTACAGATTTATGTGGATGACATAATATTCGGTGCTACTGATGAAAATCTTTGTCAAGAATTTTCTAAGATAATGCAGAGCGAGTTCGAAATGAGCATGATGGGAGAATTAAATTTCTTCCTTGGACTTCAAATCAAGCAACAAAATGAAGGAATATTTCTAAACCAGTCCAAATATGTCAAAGAAATGCTCAAGAAATTTGGAATGCAGAATAGCAAAGGGGCAAACACTCCAATGAGCTCTACAATCAAGATCGACACGGACGAAAACGGTAAAAGTATCGATCAAAAGCTCTATAGAAGCATGATTGGATCCTTGTTATATTTAACTGCTTCTAGACCCGATATCTTATTTAGTGTTTGTATGTGTTCTAGATTTCAAGCATACCCTAAAGAATCACATCTACACGCTGTAAAAAGAATTTTTAAGTATTTGATAAAAACTGCTAATCTTGGACTATGGTATCCAAAGGAGACAACCTTTGATCTAATTGGCTATTCGGATGCAGATTTTGCTGGCTATAAAGTAGATAGAAAAAGTACTAGTGGAACTTGTCAGTTTCTTGGACATATGTTGGTTTCATGGTATTCAAGAAAACAAACAAGTGTTGCTCTATCTACTGCGGAAGCCGAATACATAGCCGCTGGTAGTTGTTGTGCCCAACTACTTTGGATGAAACAGCAATTAAAGGACTATGGTATTGATTATGTTAATATTCCAATTAGATGTGATAATACAAGTGCAATATGTTTAACTAAAAATCCTATACTGCATTCAAGAACTAAGCATATTGATGTGAGACACCATTTCATTAGAGAGCATGTTGAAAATCATGATGTGTGCTTAGAATATGTAAAAACAGAAGACCAAATTGCTGATATTTTTACCAAACCTCTAGCCAAGGATTCATTTTATAAGATTAGGAATGATATGGGAATGATAGAGCTAAACTAGGAAAAATAAATAAGAAAATTAAATTGGAAAATGTCAAGTCGATGAGTCAAGTCGACTCCAAGGACGCCAAGTCGACTCCGCCTCCAGAAGCGAAGTCGACTCCGCTAGGGTCGAAGTCGACTCCGCCTCCAGGCGAAGTCGACTCCAGAAGGACCGAAGTCGACTTCGCCTAGGGCAAGTCGACTCCGCGAGCGCGCGACCGTCCGAATTCCTTTTTCTTCTCTATTTCTTTCCTTTCTTTTTCTTTCTCCCTCATTTCCCGCCAGACCATCCTTTTTTCTTCTCTCCCGGCGATTCTCTCCTCCGGCATACCATTTTTTCCGGCGATTCTCCGGTTGAATCCTCCATCTCCGGCTTCTCTCTCTCATTTTCTTGCCAACAGGCAGCCTATCACAACTCCATTTTCAAACCTCATATCTCATTCCAAATGGCCCCAAAGAAAGCCGTCTCAAAACCATCACAAAAGCCTGTGCCTAGACCTTCCAAATCTCTCACAGAGAAAGAAATTCCTAGAAAAGCTAGGACACCCGCAAAAAGGGCAAGAGAGGAACCCTCTACATCTACGGGCAGAAGAGTCCGATTCCAAGAAGGAACTCCATCCAACACTGCGGGTCGTGAGGAACAAGCCCAAACCTCACAGAGCACACACTCCGGGGCAAGTAGAAGGGGCGCCGTGGCTGGAAAAACTCAAGTACTAAAGATGCCCACTACCTATTTCAGAACAGAGATCAATCATGGCCGATTCTACAAGAACTTCTATGAACGAAAGGTATTCATACCAAAAATCATAGATTTTAAATTTTTAAAAGATTATGGGTCCGACATAGAAGACCTATTAGATTTTCAAGGATGGACCAAATTGCTAAAGGAGGATGACAGGGTCTATCCAGATCTTACCAGAATCTTTTACTATGAGTGGGATGAAGAAAATTTTGGTACATATGTCAAAGAAGTGGAAATGGATTTTGGAATCGGGTTAAATCCAAGCCAGACCAGAGCAATGAGTCATTTAGGACAAATACTTGGAGTCCCCTATGTTGAAGAACCTTTTCCTGAGGATCTCACAATGGATCAGATATACAATCAGCTCACCCGGAGTAACAAGTATCATCCGGGCATCAAATTTCTTCGATACATGGATTTATCACCAAGACTACGGGTTCTAAGACTTCTCATTGCCCACTGCATCTACCCAAAGGGCGGTGGAAGAAATCAATTGAACCCACAAGAAGCTGGGATCTTATGGAAAGTAACAAATAAAGTCAAGGTGAGTCTACCTAGATTGTTTCTAGAAGCCTTGGCGAGTCGAAAGGATAATCCGAGGGGAGTCCTTCCTTACGGCACTTGGATCACAAAGATCCTCGAACATTTTGAAGTGGACATTGAAGGCGAGCCATTCGAAGTGCTCAAGTCCACCAATGCAATCAACAAAGCACTAATCCAGAGGATGAAGATAAATGTGCTTGAACTCAGGTCCGAAGCTCCAGAAGAAGAGCATCGAGAAGACCAAGCACAAGCTGAGGGGGAGCAATCTCCCATGGCTTCACCTGCACGGGCCGCTTCTCCTCCATCGCACGGATCTTACTCTCCACAAGGGTCCGCTGCAAGAGAACGGGTGCCTCCCACCTCTTCTGAGGAGGTCACCCTAAGGGATCTCAAAGATGAAATCATTGCCATGAGGGCAGAAATGGGCTATCAAGAAAACCGGATGACAAGTCTTGTCACCAGTGTCCTTAATGCGCTTGAAGATATGCATTCCCGACAAGATAGAATCGAGCGGGAAATGCGAAATATCCGCTATCATCTTGCCTCAGGCCATCATAAGAAGAGACCCATGCCTGAACTCGATCCCTACGAGTCGGGTTCAGTTCATAGAGAGGCAACTCCCGATCACGCTTCTCTTGTTTACTCCTCGGCCCATCATTGTCCCATCAAACCTATTCCATATCCGATCTCTCAATTTCAATTCATCAAATCATTATTTTTGCTTGATTGACAAAAAGGGGGAGATAGAATAGATAGAATAGGAATTGAGTTGAAAGTTTTTTTTTAAGTTTTGGGTTGGGTACATTGTATTTAAGGTTTCATTTATGCTTTAATTTTTGTTCTCTGTAATGAAACTTCATATATATATGAAAAGATGTTTTATTGGTTTTTGATTGACATGATTGATATATTTGATAAGTGATTGCAATTTTTATAAATACAAAGTATTCTTAATGATTAATACTCAATATATGGCTTGTAAGGTATTCAAGCATACTCTATGCCAAAATGACTAATGTTCTGAAAATGTTCTCATTTAAACTCAAAACTCTAAATTATATGTTCAAGGATACTTATATGCTCTGTTTTCTCAAATGAACATGTTTGAATTTTTTTTTTTTTGAAAGGTATCAACTCAAATGAAGTTTTGTCAATCATCAAAAAGGGGGAGATTGTTGGAAACAATGTTCAAAATAAAACAAATTGACCAAGGATTGAGTTTTGATGATTAACAAGAACTAATTTGAGTATATATATATGACTAATATGTTTGCCAAGTGTTTAAGGAAAGCAGGGAAGTCAAGTCGATCTTCGAGTCGACTTGAACTTCGACTTGGGAGTGAAGTCGATAGTGAAGTCGACTCCACTAACGACTTCAAACAAGCCAAAACTGGACAGAGTTGAAAATGGAATTCTGACGAGTGAAGTCGCAGGCCAAGTCGACTCCACATGCGACTTGGGTAGTCAAGTCGCATACGAAGTCGACTCCAGCATCGACTTCAAATTGCACAAAAATGTCCAGCGTTGAAATCTGGCTCCCGAAGATGACGAAGTCGCAGACGAAGTCGACTCCAAGTGCGACTTGGGCGAAGTCGCAAACCAGGTCGACTCCAACTTCGACTTGAGAAGTTTTGAGGTCTAAGCTGAAGTTTCAAAGCATATTCAAGACATCCATTTGAAGTTTCTCACATACAAATGAGATGTAAAGACTACTCTTAAAGAGAAACTTAAGTTTTGAAGATCAAAGCAAGAATCTAAGTACAAATTCAAATCAAGTCTATCAAGCTCAAAGCAAATCTTCAAGCTAGCTTCCAAATGGAGTAATATCCAAGTTGTGAAGACCAAGTGAGTCCAAAGCAAAGCAAGGAACATACATATATTGTGCAAGGACTCAAAGCTTTCAAATGGTTTGCAAGATTCAAGACATTTCAAGTGAGGATCAAGGCGTTTTTGCAATAGATCAAGCCAAGTCGCAACCCAAGTCGACTTCAGGATCAACTTAAGTTAAAGTCTGAAAGCCAAGTCGACCCAAGTCTCAGACTTGAGTTTCTAAAGAACCCAAGTCGCAGGCCAAGTCGACTCCATGTGCGACTTGGAAACCAAGTCGCAGGCCAAGTCGACTTCATCTTCGACTTGGAGTATAACGGTCAAATTTTTGAACGTTGGAGTTCATTTATTGCACGCCAACCACTCCTACAACGTTCCAATCTTCCTCATTCTATAAAAAGACATTCAAATGAACGTGAGAAACAAGAATACTCACTACTCTAAGGATCATAGAGAGAAAAGAAGTGCAAGAAAGACTTTCAAATCCCTTTTCTCCATATTTGAGTGTTTCAAAGGAAGAAAGAGCTTCAAACTGCAAGTTGCTTCAACGATCATCATCCCAGCTGTCTTTGATTTCTTTCTCGAGCTCAATCTGTCTACACAAATCTGTAAAGTGTAGTTCTTGCTTATTTTTATTGTTTTGTTGTACTAAACTTGATTTAGCTTGGATAGCTAAGATCAAGTGTATGCAAGAAGGGAGTGATTGGAGTGAGACTCATCACCTACTTGTGCATTGAGTTGTTACGCCCCCTAGAGCTAGAATCTAGAAGAGAGCAAGTGGCTCTAGTTGTATATGCCCCCTAGAGCTTTGAATCTAGAAGAGAGCGGTGACTCTAAGTGTATTCAAGGAATACATAGTGGAACCCAAGTCACAACGGAGTGTGAGCTTGGAAGAGTGGAGTAGGGAAGGTTTGCCCGAACCACTATAAATCTTGTGTTCTGTTTTCTATTACTGCGTTATTTTAATTTGCTCTCCATTAGCTTTCATAAGGGGATTAATTTTTGAAAGGGGTTAAGTTTTTGATTTACCAAAGATTTTTTAAAAGAACCCAATTCACCCCTCCCCTATTGGGTTTAGCCATCAACTCGAGACCAACAATAGGATGTGTTGGGCTTGAACATAAGGCACAAACTTCTTGAGGCAATTGAAAATTAGGATGTGGACAAGGTGGAAGTTGATTATTCCACATTTGATTTACTTTTTGTGTTAGCTCATCCATTTTTTCTAATTTTTCTAATTTTTGTGCAATAAAATTTATATCTATTCTTGAATTAGTTTCCATGTAATTTTTAACTTCATATAATCCTGCCTTTTTAGATGAGCCCATATTTCTTTCATATGATGATAATGAAGCATGATTTATGGAATTTTCACTAAGCATTTCAAATAAGTCATATGCTTCATCTTCACTTTTACTCATAAATGCTCCTCCACATGATGCATCTACCATTTGTTTATAATGATTAGCTAATCCCTCATAAAAGGCTTGGACAATCTGCCATTTGGATAACCTGTGATGTGGACATTTTTTTAATAATTCTTTTAATCTTTCCTAGGATTCATGGATTTGCTCCCCAGGTGTTTGGGAAAATTGGGTAATTGCTCTTCTCATGGTATTAGTTCGGCCTATAGTATAAAATTTCTTTTGAAACTCTTGTTGCATGATATTCCAAGTAGTGATAGGTCTACTTAGCGTACCTAACCAATATTTAGCCTTATCTTTAAGGGAAAATGGAAAAAGCCTTAATTTGAGAGCGTCATCAGAGAAACCTTGTATTTTCACTATGGAGCAAATTTCTAAAAATTCATCTAAATGCTTATAAGGATCTTCATTAGTATTTCCCTAAAAAGATGGAAGCATTTGGATGGTTCCTGGTTTGATTGCATATTGATTGACTTGAGTTTGAGGTAGTTGAATGCAAGATGAGGGATTCTAATTGGTTGGAATGAAATATTCTTTTATTTATTTAGGAGGATCGGGTTTATGATTATTAATTTCTAACATTTGATTTTGGTCCATTATATGTTTTTGTGATTTTCTTAATTGATGTAGGAATCTTTTAATTTCAAGGTTTGGTTTTATCAACTCGGGATTTAAAGATCTCCTACCATGCATATATCATTAAATTTTATTATTATTATTTTTATTTTTATTTTTTTTACAGTGGAGTCGCCAAACTGTAGCATGTGATTTTTAGCGCGCTACAATGGGCCGGCAAATGGGCCTAAAAAGGGTAAGGCAACTCAAAATATATATATATATGTATATAACTATGAACTAAATGAGAGAATAAAATATGCATACACCAAGGGAAAAAAATAAGTATGAGATACGAAGTTTTTAGAAAAATGTGTATATGCACAACCAAATATGAAATGCGAGTTAGTGGGTTAGCTAATTAGATATGATGCGAGTTAATAGCGGAAATTAAACGTGCAAAAGTAAAAAAATGTAAATAATGTAGAAAAGGGGTTCAAGATCAAAAATGAAAAAAATATAAAAAGGTGTAGACATGAGGGTTAAAGAAGGGAGATGCAAACGTTAAGGCTTTTAGATGATGCAAGTTTTTTTTTTAGAACTTTTTAAATGATGCGAGTTAGTCAAACACAAACATGTATCTTAATTAGACGCAATTAGCAGTTAGTAACATGTGTATAAATATTGATAAAATTTAATATATCAATTTTTTTTAGGGATTAAGTTGTGAAACCCCAACCTAAGTAGGATTCAATATATGCATTGAATATTTACATGTGATTTATAAGTGAATTTATTGAATTATGAATGATTTTGTGATTTTGCTAAATTATGGTAATTAGGGCTAAGCATTGGCAATGATGATGCGAGTAATCATTATAAGCTAATGTCGGACAAAGGGATTAGAATAATTTTTTTGTGATTAAAATACACCAATACATCATGAATAATCATTTTAGATTATTTGATATGGATTATGAGAATTTAAAAGGATAATTCTCAAGTTAGTAAATAAAATCTTAGAAAATTCATAACTTGACGCCCATAAGGCGGATTAATATGAAAATTGAGATGGAAGCACATAATTTCGTGCTTAATCACATGGGAAAGGTATATTATGAAAATTTTGATGATAATTGATCATCACCGTCCAAAATTTAAAACGATCATAACTTGAGCTAGAAAAGTCGGATTAAGATGAAATTTGAAATGGACGGTTAAAATTATGAGATTAAGGTTATGAAAGGATTTTATCTTGAAAATTATGATTGGATTAGGCTTGCACGAAATTAGGATTAATTCTTTTGACTTTTTACACCAAAAAGTTATTAGCATAAAGGAGAATAGCTTACATGCAAGCATAGACGTCCAAACTAGCCCATAAAGTGGATTTTGTGAACTATTTTTATAATCTAATGGATACCCAAAGTCAACAAGGAGTTAATGTAGATAATTTGGCATTAAATTAAAGTGAAATTCGGATTTATTAGCAGCTGATCTGGACTGTTGAATGGAAAATGCAAAAATGGACAGCAGCATGCTTTATGGGTGATGTGGACGGTTTTGGCAGCTCAAGGCATTGTTTATGATTTTTTTTATTAGTCTAAATTGTCCCTAATTACCCTACACTACTATATAATTAATTTTGTAATTAATTAAAGCTGTAAAAAAATTTATTATGATAAGGACATCTGCTGCAAAGTGGACGTGATTTGGGCATCAAAAAGTGGACAGCAAAATTGTGTCCGATCATATGGCTGGGAAAGGGATTTTTTGTATTTTTTAAAAATTATAAAATGAATGGATATTTAGAATAGGTAATATAGTATGTAATTATGCATTTATTTGATGAAACTTTCATTGGAAAAAAAATTGAAAAAGTGGCTGATGAAGGACGTGCAACAGATGGACAGCTTTGTGTTAATTAAATGCTTTGGATAATTAGTGGATTTATAATGAGATAAAAATATTTTTAATGGTCCACAAGCTGCCATGTCAGCAAAGGGGATAGGAATGCATTGGAAATTGAATGGATGATGTGGCATGTGGGGCCCATTTGCTGGAAATTTCCAGCTATTGCTTAGAAGAGAAGGAACTACCATATGCATATCAAAGTGGACTTAGAAAATTCTGCAAATTGGAGCTCTCCTTTCCAGCAGCAGCTAACGTATCCTAGGCCACCAAGGAGGAAGAAAATAGAAGAAAATAAAGGGATAAAGGAGGAATTATCCATTTAATCAAGTAAGTATATGATTATTTTGATTTTATATCTCAAATCTGGAAATTTGATGATGTTGAAAACTAAAATATGAACGAGACAGTAAATTGATGAATTTTAGAATGAAAAGTTTTGGGAATAATCATGATGGAGTGATTAAGGAATGACCAAAGTTTCAGATTAAAAGGATAATCCAGTTTCAAATTAAAAATCCGAGAATATTAACCTAAACAGGGTAAAACGGGTGACAGGATCAGCTGTAGAAAATGATTTTTAATAATATTTATTAAAGGTATTTCAGGATGGAAATTTTACATAATATATAAGAAATATTTATTATCATAAAAAAATATAAACTTTAGGTTTTGATGGGTATAAATATGCCCTAAAATTCACGTGATTAAGGCTGACCCTAAACTCCTAACACTGTCCAGCACAGTGAAAATGAAAAAATAAATATATTATGTTAATATTTCGTGATGAAATTTTTATTAAAGTTATTTAATGTAGTTATTAAGATATTATATAAATTTCAGAATTAAATAGTTTTATTTGATTATAAATAAAGATTTATAGATTTCAGTTCCCCTGATTTCAGCATTTGTGGATAGTTGGAGAAAAAAATCAAAAAGAAATATGAAAACTATGCAGAAATTATCCAGACTTATATATATGTTAATAACCTGGATTTTGGTTAGGAAAAGTCGGATTAATTGCTGAAATTTTGGATTCATGAAACTGTTTAGGATTATATGACAAAAGACATGTTAAACGGGTGAAAAATGGGTTCTAAAGTTGCTGTTTTGGAAACCTATGATTAGTGGATTAAAAATCCGTGAAATTACACTAAATAAGTGTTATTTGAAGTTTATAAACTTTCTGAATTAGAGGACAAGTTTTTGATTTGAAATTTTTTAAGAAATATATGAATTAGACACTGTTAGATGCACATATGTGAAGCAGTACACATGATAAGATGATAAATACATTATGTAAAATGTTAAAATGTAAAAATATCTTAAAATATGATGGAAAAATGTGAAATTCATTTCTGAATTGATAATCTCAAATTTTGAGATTAATATATAGGAATTTAATATGTGGCATAATGAATGATTGAGATACATAAATGTGTAAAATATACCTGACTTGGAGATTAGGCAGTTTATGAATTTTTATGAAAATGGATTGGAAAGCTAAGTGAATGTGAGAAAATGAAATTTACATGAATGTTATATCATTCTATATGTATAGGCAAAGGCAAAGGCAAAGAAAGGGTTGCCCGGGAAGCTCACGTGATCAAGGTAAGCAAGCGAACTTTCCAAAATATTGATTTTCTCCTATGTTTTGAAAATGATAGCTTAAATAAAATGCCTTAAGGATTGTTTCATGGGAAACAAGCAATACTTCTTAAAATAGTTATTTTATCACAAGTGTTGCCAAGATTGGAAATGCTTATATCAATGATTTTAAAGAGTTTGCTTACAAGTAAGCAAGCGAGCTTTCCAAAATATTGTTTCAAAGGAATCTTATGAAATTTATGAACTTGCTTTAATAAGTTGGTTTTATAATTGCTTACGAGATAGGTAAGTCAATTTTCAAGCATAATGTTTATATTCAAGTATTTGTTGGAAATATAGCTAAATCTATGTTTTGATGATTAACAAACTAAATTTGAGTAAGTCTTGGCTACTAACAAGTTTGTGGAAATGTTTAAGGAATATTCATTTGAAGAAAATCAAGTATGGAAGCCAAGTCGTATACCAAGTCGACTCCAAGATCGACTTCAAGAAGTCAAATCTGTCTAGAGCTGAAAAGGGGAGAAGAACAAGTGAAGTCGCAGGCCAAGTCGACTCCAGGTGCGACTTAGGAAACCAAGTCGCAGACGAAGTCGACTCCAGCATCGACTTCAAGCATCCAGAGTTGAAAAAGTGGAAACGGACATGACGAAGTCGCAGGCGAAGTCGACTCCAGGTGCGACTTGGGCGAAGTCGCAGACGAGGTCGACTCCAACTTCGACTTGAGGAGTTCAGACTTGAAGATTGAAGTTTCAATCTTATTCCAAGGATCCATTAGGAATTTATCAAATCCAAATAAGATGCAAAGTTCATTCTCAAAAAGCAACTGAAGTTTCTTGAAGATCAAAAGCTAAGATTTATATTCAAAATTCAAATCAAGTCTATCAAGTCCAAAGCTAATCTTCAAGCTTATTCTAAATGAAGAAATATCCAAGTCATGAAGACCAATTTAACAAAGTACAAGCCAGTTCAAGAAGATCAAGGTATTCTTGCAAAAGACCACGCCAAGTCGCAACCCAAGTCGACTCCAGGATCGACTTGAGTTGAGGACTGAAGGCCATGTTGACCCAGACTCGGACTTGGAAATCTGAAGAACTGGAGTCGCACACGAAGTCGACTCCAGGTGCGACTTGGAAGCCAAGTCGCAGGCCAAGTCGACTCCACCTGCGACTTGGGTCGCAACGGTCGGAATTAATTCGAACGTTGGCGCATTAAATGCGCGCCACCTACCTTCTAACGTTCGGATTCCCTCCAAAATTATAAATAGCATTCATGGTGAACGAGGGAAGTAGTTGGAAAACATTAAGCGAGCATAACTCCTATCTACAAGAGCATTAAAGTGATCAAGCCAATCAAGAGAGGAAGAATTGTGCTTCAAGCTGCAAGAGCTACATTCAGAAACTTCAAAGCCATCATCTACAAGTTCTTCCCTGCGCTAAATCGTTTCTACACACCTGTAAAGTGTAGTTTACTTTCATTGATTATTTGTTTGTATTGAACTTGATTTAGCTTGGGTAGCTAAGATCAAGTGATAGCAAAGTAGTGTGTGATTGGAGTGTGACTCATCAACTACTTGTGCTAAGTGTTTGATGCCCCCTAGAGCTAGAATCTAGAAGAGAGCAAGAGGCTCTGGTTGTATATGCCCCCTAGAGCTAGAATCTAGAAGAGAGCAAGAGGCTCTAGTTGTATTCGCGGAATACAATAGTGGAACCCAAGTCACAAGGAGTGTGAGCTTGGAAGAGTGGAGTAGGGAGGTTGCCCGAACCACTATAAAATCCTTGTCTACTTGCTTTTATTTCTGCTCTCTTTATTACTTTGCTTTCCATTCAGTTTCTTCATTCAAGGGGATTAATTCTACAAGGGGTTAAGTTTTTAAGTTACCAAAAGAAATTTTTAAGAACCCAATTCACCCCTCCCCTCTTGGGTTTTGCCATCTATTCGGGACCCAACAGTATTAAATTTACTTGATCATGTTTATATTAATGATGTGGAGAATTGCTTATAGAGTAAGCAAGCTCAGACCTTTTGAAAATATGATGTGGGTTTTATGATGATTTTAAAATAAGCGAGTTCATACAAGTGTGGTTTACAAAGAGTTTTGTATTGAAAGATTTTGTCTCTTTCATAAAGTGATATTCATAAACAAACCATGGAAATTCTGTTTCCAAGGAATTTTATTGAAAAATGTAATTCTTTACAAAATGATTTCTAGAAATAAATAGATGTTTTGAAATGATTTCCATTAAATGTTATAAATTGAATTTATATACGTGTTTTGAGATTTATATAGGAGTTTTGAAATAGTCTATCAAGGTGCTTTACAACTCTTAGAGTTGTAACACTTTGAAGATGTTTCACTCTGATGTTCTAAAAAGATTTAAGGGTGACCAGTCTTACAAAATGATTTGGTGAATTTTATGTTTAAATAATGATCAAAAGATTATGCAAACTCCTCTCTCTATATATATAAGAATAACAAGGAAGTGACGTAGACAAGACAGATAATGCCATTACAGCTGATAGAAGTGAGTTGCATATGTTTTGCTCATAAAAATGTTATTAAGAAAAGTTTTGTCTCTGCGAGTTTTGAATTAGTTCAAAAGCTTTTTAAAATGAGAATTTCAAAAGTTGTTTAGCAAATCATAAAAGTTTTGCAAAATATTGTCTTCTCAAATATTTCAAATGTTTGATAAAACGGATTTATTAAAATATTTCTAAACTCTTTAAGGATGGTCATCCTAACATCAGGATTTGAAAATAATTTACAAAAATATTTTATTTTCAAAACAACCACGCCCAGTTCTCAATTTGAGAAGGGCATAGTCTGCGGACTAAGTGGTTTAAAATATTTTATTTTTCTTTTCAAAATAATCCTGCCCAGTTCTCAATTCGAGAAGGGCATAGTTTGCGGACTAAAGTTGTCTTTATACATATCAAGCTGAGGCTTGAAAAAGAGCACAGTCAAATGACTGGGCTAAGTTTTGTGAAAATCATTGCTAGCATACGAGTGTGCGCAAAACGATATATTAGGCTCATGGTTGAGGCGGTCACGGACCAAAATGGTCGAGAACCAGAGCTCACCTCCACCTATAGCCGAGTCTCTTAGGGGAAGGCTGGAGACCGGCGGCGCCCTCCCTGAAATGGGATCAGGATCATGGATAGCTAGCGGTGCAGTCACATGAATGGTTTCTTTCCTAGGGGAGGATGATCACTTGTTAAGTGTCACCTTCTTGAGGGTTAGAGACACAAATCCATATGTTTTTAGAACATACATATGTTCCTTATGTTTTAAAAGTCCCAAAATGGGCACCTACACTATTTTGTTTTAAATGGATTTGTGTTGGATTTAAATGGATTTATGTTCAGTCTTCAAAAGATACCATATGCGGTTAAAATAAGTTTATATGGAAAAATATTTTAGGACATGAATATGTCCGCCATATTGGTTTAAAAAGGGTTTGGTATCTTATATGCGGGTTAAAAGAGGCTTATATAGAAAAATATTTTTGGATATGAGAATGTCCGCCTAGATAAAATATTTCTATGCACATGCATTGCTTTTGAACAACCCCGAGTTGGGTTATACAGAAATTTAAATAAATGATGTTTTGGGACAAGTAAATGTCCTCATGGGCAAAAGGTTATAAGAAAAATATTTTAGGACATATAATTGTCCTCATGCCATATGAAAAATATTTTTGGACATAGACATGTCCTCATGATAGATGAAAAATATTTTGGGATAAACAATTGTCCCCATGAAAAATGGTTTAGATGCATAGTCATCACTTTTGAAAATCCTCGAAATGAGGATATGCACAAAGTTTTATCAGTGTATTATAAAGAAGATTTCTATAAAAGGTTTCTTCCTATTGGTAGTTGATCACTTGATAAGTGTCTCCTACCGAATAGGTAAGGGATGCATTTAAATGAAAAAAAATGATGCTTGCTTACTGAGTTTATCCCTCACGTTTTATTTTCCCAACCTTAGACAGGTTTAAGGCTCGAGGGAAGGAGCAAAGCTAAAAGGTATTGATATGTTGAAGAATGAATGGATGAATGTATTTCTTATAATGAAATAGGATTAATGATGTATAGTGTAAATAGATAAGTGATTTTGTATAAAATTCTATGTGAATTTTTATTCATGAACATATATATGTTTCCTATAATATGAAAGTAAAGATACTTGTATGACAAATTTTATGATGATATGGATGAGTTCACTATGAATGATGACAAGCATGAGCTTATATGATGAAAGAAAAGAAAAGAAAAATTTGGACGAGATCAAATTAAGAACCCGCCGCGTGTTCAGGGCAACAATCCTGATCACATTTACCAATCGAAAATAGATCTTGAGGTAAGGTTGTGACATCTCGGTTTGGGGCGCCACATAAGTTTTATATTTTTGCAATTTAAAGTTTCTTAAAATGCGTAAAGAAAACAGATAACAAATAAACTGAGTGATGATCAAAGGAAAGCAATGATATTAAACTAATAGCATAATAGTTAACATGAAATAAAGCAACACAAGATTAGATTTAATAAAGAAAAATTCAGATCATTAAGGAAAATAATTCAAAATTTCATGCCTCCCCGGCAACGGCATCAAAAACTTGATGCGTACCAAGGGCTTGTTGTTAAGAGCACTGTGATCACCAGTTTAATTAAAATTAACCAAAACACATAAATGCTATCACTGCCGGGTGATAGTGTAGAATAACGGTGAGTCGGGTCGAATCCACAGAGAGGCTATATAATTTTGAATTATTTTAAGCAAAAATAAAAGAGAAAAGTGAGAGAGGGTGTAGAGAAGAGAAAGAAAGAAATTAGAGATAAAGGACAAGAAATTAGAAAGAGAAGAAAAGAGAATTAGAAAGAGAGAGAAAGAAGAGAGAGAAAGAGACAGAGAAAGGAGAGGAGAAATTGCAATTAACTAAAATTAAATCTAAACTAGGAGAGTAATTAAAAGACTACAAAAGTAAAATTTAATCTACAAAAACAGGAATGAAAATTGCATTAAACTTAATTTGAAAATTACAATGCATAAAGCGGTAAATCTACGCTAAACATTACAAATCTAAAATTAACAACCATAAAGCATTAAAGAAAAAATATAACTAAAAGAAAATTTATTTACCCCAATTCTTGCTCGAAGACCACTCTTTTTGAGAATCATTCCAAGCCCTTGGAGCATTACCCACTTGGCAAAGGTCCCACATAAATGGGTCCCACTTCAAGGGGTAAGAGGGTGCTGTGTTGTTTCTTGGGATGAGTGGAAGGCCCATTTTATAGATGTGTGAGGGACCCTTCCTCCAACGTGGAATCCGATGTGGGATTTCGGCCTTGTTTATTACAAGCCACCTTCTGCTCGTTTGCTTCTTCACACAGCCTTATGCTGTTGGATTTCATGAAGATGGAAGAGTTGCTGCTGATTGTGAAAGAGAACAGAGATTTCGCCCGATTGTAGCTTTGATTTTTGGGTCTTTGGAGGCAACAATGGCTGCTGCAAGTCTAATTCATAATTTATGGATGAGCATGTATGCTGATGAAAATCATCATGACCAACCCCATCGAGCGGTTCGTAGGGCTGGAATTTTCGAGAGCCGCTGCCGAGCTGTATTGGAACATAGGGAACGATGAATCTAGATTCTGACGAATTTCCTAGCTAGCTGGGTTGGATTGCAGATGGAATTCTTGCCAACATCAATTTCTGCTGGCGAAATTTTCCTGACCCAAAAATTTATTCAGGTTTTATAGAGCAACGATTTTGATGGGGTGCTACTGCTGGTGACGAGTGCATCGGATGAGCAGAGCATGAAGACAGTGTAGCAGAAGAAGACAAGAAACTTGGTCTGCATAGCTCGTCGAGCAGTTGAGAGCTAATGGGTTGACAGTTGCAGAGACGATGGAGGCGTGGCTGGCAGTGACCTGGATCTAGAGAAGATGGCTGGTCGATAATCATGGCTGCTGGCCACCGGAGATGATTGGGGAAACGTCATTGTCTATTTCCGTGTAGATTTTTTGTAGATATTTGAGCCTTTGGAAATTCGTCAGAGCACAGGAAGAACTCAGGCAAAGGGGGTTGATGCTTTGGTTGGGGAGAAAGGCTATGGCTGAAATTCCTAATATGGTGGGTTGTGGCTGTTGACGGTGACCAAAAAATGGCTGCCTAAAGTTCTGTTGCTGATACTTAGTTTGTGCGCTGCTTCAAACGGATTCGGAGAAAGGGATGCCACGGTTGCCGGTCGTTTACTTGGGTTATGCGACAGCTGGCTGGGATTTTGCTACCGTGAATGGGTTCATTTGCCTACTTGGAAGATGATCGTAGCCGACTGTGGGTTGGTTTTTCTATCAAAATTCGCTGTTGCTGGAGATAGGGATGGGTAGAAGATGCGTTACAGGTGTGCGGTGGCTGCTGTGATCATGGCTGCCTGCTGCCGAATTTGGAGACATGATCTAAAATCACGCTGCTTGCGCTGTGGTAGATATTTGTGGGAGCAATTGCTGCTGGTATTCCGAGGTTTGAAAAGGGGCTGCGGGAATCTACCGGTGTAGAGATCGATTTGCCATTGACTTCTTAAGTGAAGCCATGACTGCTCCTTTTCGATGGTTTAAAATGCTTGGTCAAAATCAGAAGAAACCGAGCAAGGGCGCTGATTTGGGGAGCTCGTGGTTGGAATCGGTTGGGGTTGTAGAACTTTTGAAATTAACGGTGCAGGCTTGGATTGGAGGAGATGCAGCTGAGCTTGCTGTTGAAGGGAGGAGAGAGTTGGGAAGTTCGCTGCTGGTGACGTGCTGGATCGTGGCTGCCTACTGGGGAAGATGGAGCACTGTAAGAGGTGCTCTGGTGGTGCATGGTCGCCTGCACTTATGCAGCATATTTAATTACAAATTTAACTATTAATTCTTTGAGAAATAATTTCAATAATGTCATATACCATCTTAGTTTTATCCTTTAATTTATTTTATCCTAATATAATAATTTACTTTGTTCCCCATATTTTAAAATATAATTATAGTCATATATTTATGATTTTTCCAATTAATTGATTTTATAAATTTGTCCAAATTATATTAATATGCTAATATATATTTCGAGGTTACAATTTTTCTAGGGGATTGAGTCATAATTTTATATTTTCAAGAATGTTTGCAAAATGTCTCATTTTATAGCAAAAATTAAAGATTCTATCAAAAATATGATTTTCATAAAATTCCACTTAAAACATGCATTTAATTAACATTTTAATATTTAATTGTGTGATTTTAACATGAAATTAAATGAAAATTTTTAGAATTATCAAATACCTTTCTGTGGGTTTGCAGAGTCAAAAGGTAATAGAATTCGAAAAGCTGTATCAAAGGAGGATGACGGTCACCGAGTACGCTACAAGGTTTAATGCTCTGGTCAGATATGTCCCTTGGATCGCTAATGTGCCACAAAATCAGGCACAAAGATTTCAACGAGGTTTGAGGCCATATCTGCGGGAAAGAGTTGCACCTCTGCTGATAAAGGATTATGCTTCAAGTCTTGAAAGAGCAAGGGCTTTGGAAATTAAGGCCTTAAGAACCCAGGAATTAAGATTGGGTTCGAGGGCGTTCAGTATGGGTCCTAAGGAATCGAAAATTAGAAAAGGCAACTTAAGGAAAGGAAAAGTAATTCAAAAGAAGAAAAGCTCGCCGTTATGTAAGAAATGTCAAAGGCGACATACAGGCGAGTGTCTAAAGGGCTCGAATCGGTGTTACAAATGTGGACAGACGGGTCATATTGCCAAGGAGTGCAGGCCAGGGGAAGTGAAAGTGGTTAAGTGCTATATATGTGATCAAGTGGGTCACATAGCTACGAACTGCCCAAATAAGGCGCAGTCATCTCAAGGACGTGGAAGACCTGCTCAGCTTAGGATACCTGGAGCAACAAGCAAGGAACTTCTACGAACCCAGTGCATGTGCATGCCCTGACCAAGACAGAATCTCAAGAACAAGAAGAAAAGGTGGTCACAGGTATGGTTTACATTCTAGGGAATATGGCAGTAGCTTTGTTTTATTCTGGTGCCACCCATTCATTCATAGCATGCCAATACGTGCCCACCCATGCACTACCGATAGAAGAAAACGATCAGGTTATACATGTAGAATCTCCAGTCTATAGATTAGCAAGTACTAGCCAAGTATGCAAAGCCTGCCCAATTAGGATAGGATCATTGATTCTAGAAGTTGATTTGATCTTATTGCCTATGACTGAGTTCGACGTGATATTAGTATGGATTGGCTAAGCCAATGGGGTGCGACCATAGACTGTAAGAATAAGAAAGTACAGTTTGAAGCAACTCCAGGAAAGGAGATTGCCATTGGAAAATTGAGGCAACCTAACAGTTCAAGTATACTGATATCATCTATGAAAGCTGTCAGAATGATTCGACAAAAGTGCAAGCTTACTTGGTGTCTATGAATGTAGATAAAGGCATGGAGGAAGAAATTAATCAAATACCTATGGTTAAAGAATTTCTAGATGTATTTCAAAGGAGTTAACCACATTGCCTCAACAACGGGAAATGGATATGACAATTGATATAATGTCGGGTACAACTCCGATTTCTAAAACCCCATATAGAATGGCGTCGGCTGAGATGAATGAACTAAGGGCGCGAATACAGGAGCTATTGGACAAAGGTTTTATTAGACCAAGTGTGTCCCCATGGGGAGCTCTGGTACTGTTTGTGTAACACCCCATTCCTAGAATTACTCAAGAACTAGTCAATGAGTACTACACAATCTAAGAAAAATTCGGCGGCATCTCCCCATAACATACAAGGGGTAATATGGAATACATGACCTGATATTCATAACATTTCAATCTGTAACATTCAATCCTATTTATATACTTGCATCTTCATATAATAAGGACATTCATATAGAAGGAAAATCATTAAATATTTCCCTTACACATCAAGCAAATATAATAATCATGCATATGTGCATCAACAAGGATTATAATCCAATCTGAAATACCAAACACATTATAGTTGTCAAAGCGAATCTGCCTAAATAATTGTCTACATATATGATTATCAAAAAGAGCACAAATCTAAAAGAACTGAAATTAACATATTGTGCTATGGTCTCTCATGTTTGATCTTCAACTTGTCCCATCTTTAAGTTCCCCATCTGGCTTGTGATCTAAAAGCACAATAACAAACGATATGAGTCTAAATAGACCTAGTAAGTAGATAGTGGTTAGTACAAAGTGGAAATAAGTATAATGATGGATACTCATATAGTGATGAAGCTAATACATATGGGTCCAATACCCACTCCCAAGATCGTATGCATATAACCACACACAAATTGAACAACACAACCAATCATCTACTCATGTCCATCAAGGGCCATGAACAACCCTCTCCTCATGTCAATCAGGGGCCATGAACAACCCTTACAACCAACTATTTGAGATAATACATCATACTTAACAGACAATGAAACATGTCGCAAACCATGCATACAACATCAACACAATTCAAATTCAACACATAGATTTCATAAAAAAAAAATCAACAAATAGATCTGTCACACAAGCATTTTATCAAACACATGATAGGTGCGAAATGAAAGAACCTTCAATTCATACTCTCAATTGGGGCAAATCAATTCATGTCACATTTCAACAATATAAAAACTGCTAAGAAGTCTTTTACATCATAGAAATCGCACATTCAAAGTAAATTCCCCATGAACCCTAACTGTTACGAACCCTATGCCTAATACCATGGAGTCGTCAGGCGCTACACATTCCCTCTAGCCTCACATCGCGTTTAACATAAAATTTCATCACTAAATCGAGAAGGGGCGATGATGCGCACCAAGTGCTTATCGTTAAGAGCACTGTGATCACTAGTTTAATTAAAATTAACCGAAACACATTAAAGCTACCACTATACGGATGATAGTGTAGAATAACGGTGAGTCGGGTCGAATCCACAGAGAGGCGATGTAGTTTTGAATTATTTTTAAGAGAAGGAGAGGGTATAGAGAAGAGAGAGAAAGAAGTTAGAGAAAAAGAAATTAGAGAGAAAGGAGAAGAAATTAGAGAGAGAAGAGAGAAGAGAGAGAAAGAGACGCTAGAGAGAGAAGAAAAGAGAAAATAGAAGAAATTAGAGAGAGAAAGAGAGAGGGAAAGAAATTAGAAAGAGAGAGAAAAGATTAGAAGAGTTGGAGATAAAAGAAAGGGAGACAATACACTAAAAGAAATTATAATTAACTAACAACTTAATTAAAAACTATTCTAAGGAAGCAATAAAAGCTATGAAATTCAACTATTAAAATAGGAAAGAGAATTACATTAAATTTAATCTAAAAATTACAAAGCGTAAAATAAAGCAGTAAATCTAATCTAAAAATTAAAACTACAAATTAAAGATTACCAACTACGAAGCACTACAAACCATAAAGCAACAAAATAAAATTTACATCACCCAAATTGAAGAGCAAATCTCCACTTTATGAAAATTTTATTGCTTGGCCCCACCTCCTTACTAGGGGTCCCACAAGAGGGTCCCACCCAAGGGAAAGAGAGGAGTGTCTGGTGATGATTTTGGGATGTGTGGAGGGGCCCATGCTTTTATAGATGTGGAGCACCCCTTCTTAAACTTAGAGAATCCAATGTGGGATTCCAGGCTTGGACTACACTGTAGCTGCTCTTGCCCGTTTCTTCTTTCTGGATGAGCTTGGCCAGTTGGAAAAGAGATTGTGGCTAGATAAGGCTGCTTCTGACGCCGATGATTGGCCGAATTTGATTCTTGTCATAGGTACCGGCATCGTGCCATCCAAGTCGAACCAGAATGGGATGACAAAAGGTAGTTTTGAGAAGCTCCTTGATATCCTCCCTCGCGCTTTTCAGCTAAACAGGATCCGAAGCGGAGCAAGTTACAGCTGCAGACATCCTTCTAACACCAGCAGGCCGTAAAAGCAGCGCCGAAAATGATGGAAGAGATGATCGGAGAGAGAGATTCGAGGAAGGACCGAAAACGGACTTTAGAGAAGTGGAATGAGAAGAAGAGGAAGAGAGCGGAAGAGATGCGCAGGGTCGAGCTGTTGCTCGACCTGAGAGAGGAAGGAGACATGTCGTGCTGTTGAAGGAAGACGCCATTGGTGCTCCTGCAACTAAAGAAGATGAGGCTGATTTTTATTGCTGCCGGTAATTTGAGACGGGCGGAGAAGATGGGTTTGGATTTTAGATTGCTACTCATTATTGGAAAACGAGATTGGGCTATTTGTTTCTACGGGATTTTTCTAGTTCAATGGTGAAAGGTTGTAGTGGAAATGGGTGTTGCCGGAATTAATCAAGGGAGATGCAGGGGTAGTTTCCGTAGTTTGGGAAAGGGTTTATCTGGCCGGGATTGGGATTGAAGCAGGAATTGCTACTTAGCTTCTTGGAATTGCTTGCTCTAAATTTTTCATGGCTGGTTAGTCGTGCGCTATTTGGAGGACAACCATCTTTGTTCCTTTGGGGCGGTGGAAATTCTTGCTACTGTTGGAAATATGTGGAAAATAAGCTAAATCCATGTTTTGATGATTAACAAATCAATTTGATTAAGTCTTAGCTACCAACACGTTTGTGGAAGTGTTTAAAGGATATACATTTAAAGAAAATAAAGCATGGAAGGATAAGTCGATTTCCAAGTCGACTCAGGCATCGACATAAGGCCAAGTCGATCTCCAAGTCGACTCCAATATCAACTTCAAGGCGTCGATTCCTTCCAGAGTTGAAAACAGGGAGCAGAGCTGACGAGGTCGCAAACGAAGTCGACTCCGCATGCAACTTGGGCGAAGTCGCAAACCAAGTCGACTCCAGCATCGACGTCAAAATGACGATTCCTTCCAGAGTTGAAGTCAAAACTCCGAAGTGCCGAAGTCGCACCCCAAGTCGACTCCACTTGCGACTTGAGGCGAAGTCGTAGGCCAAGTCGACTCCAGTAGCGACTTGGAGGCGTCGTTTTTCGTCCAGAGTTGAAACCGAAATCTGGGGGCACCAAAGTCGCAAACCAAGTCGACTCCAGCATGCGACTTGGGCGAAGTCGCAGACCAAGTCGACTCTGGCATCGACTTCGATCGGGCAGAAGAGAAATTTCAGAAGACAAGTTGGGATTAACTAATTTCAAGATAAACTTGTATGAAGATGAAGATCAAGCCAACCTAGATGCTCAAACTGAAACATATGAAGACTAATCCAAGTCCAAGCAAGATGCATAAACTCAACCAAGAAATTGTTCAAGATTACATGATTCAAGACTCATGGATTCAAGGCTTACAAAACATGGAGCTAATGAAAGCAAGCTAAAGTAAAGACACAATGATTCAAAAAGAAATGAAAAATGCAAAAGAACTAAAGGCATGGAGAAGTCTAAGCAAAACAAAAAGCATCCCGAAGTTTCTCAAGTTTATCAAGCTATCTGCCGAGGTGAAGTCGCACCCGAAGTCGACTCCACCTGCGACTTGGGTCAAGTCAAAGACCAAGTCGACCCAATCTGGAACTTGAAGACGCTGCGAACTAGTGAAGTCGCACCCGAAGTCGACTCCATCTGCGACTTGGGAGAAGTCGCACCCGAAGTCTACTCCACCTGCGACTTGGGTCGCAACGGTCAGAAAATATTCGAACGTTTGCGCATTAAATGCGCACCACCTACCTTCAAACGTTCGAATTCCCTCCACAATTATAAAAGGCATTCATTCCCTCCACAATTATAACTCCCACCTTCAAGAGCATTAAAGAGATCAAGCCAATCTAAAGAAGAAGAACTTTGCTTCAAACTGCTAGAGCTCAACTTCTGAATCTTCAAAGCCAATTCTACAAGTTCTTCTCTGCGCCAAACTGCATCTACAAAACTGTAAGGTGTAGATTCCTTTGTTATTTCATTTGTTTGTATTAAACTTGATTTAGTTTGAGGAACTAAGATCAAGTGTAAGCAAAGTAGTGTGTGATTGGAGTGGAACTCATCACCTACTTGTGCTGAGATTTGTTGAAGCCCCCTAGAGCTGGAATCTAGAAGAGAGCAGTGGCTCTTATTGTATTTGAGGAATACAATAGTGGAACCCAAGTCACAAGGAGTGTGAGCTTGGAAGAGTGGAGTAGGGAGGTTGCCCGAACCACTATAAAAATTTTATGTGCTTGATTTATATTTCTGCTCTCTACATTATATTGCTTTCCATTTCATTTCATCAATCAAGGGGATTAAACTTTCAAGGAGTTAAGTTTTTAATTTACCAAAGAATTTTATACGAACCCAATTCACCCCTCCCCTCTTAGGTTTTGCCATTAACTCGGGACCAACAAGTGGTATCAGAGCAGGTCTTTGAGTTATACCAAAGAGATCTTTTGATATTGCATCCCAATCAACTTCCGTTCCCGCATTTGCCGAAGGCCAATCTTTTACTAGGCCACCATTGTTTGATGCGAACAATTTCGGCTATTGGAAGCTTCGTATGAAACAACTCATCATGGCTACAGATATAGACTATTGGATTACAATCCAAGATGGTGTGATTTTGCCTATTGATGAAAGAGCTTCCAAGTGGACCGATGAGGAAGTGAAAACTGTTAAGAGCAATGCTAAGGCTATGAATTCTTTATTTTGTGCTCTTACGGCTTCCGAATATGATAGAGTATCCTCTTGTTTAACCGCAAAAGAAATATGGGATACTTTAACATCTATATATGAAGGAACTTCTCAAGTCCAAGGGACAAGGAGAAATATTTTGATTGGAGAGTTGGAAAGCTTTAGAATGCTAGATACAGAAAATATTTCTGAAATGTTTGCTAGATTCTCTAAAATTACTAATGCTTTGAAAGGTCTTGGAAAAGCAATTTCTGAATCGGAGCAGGTCATGAAGTTTCTAAGGGCGCTACCCGAATCATGGACTCCGAAAATTACTGCAATAGAAGAAGCAAAGGACTTGAACACATTGAAACTAGAAGACCTTATTAGCTCACTAATGTCACATGAGCTAATTAAGAAAAGAAATGAAGATAATCACAAAGGGAAGAAAGCTATTGCACTAAAGGCCACCCACAACTCAGAAGAATCTACCTCCTCATCTCACAACGATGATGAAGATATAGCACTACTCACTCGCAAATTTCGAAAGTTTGTGAGAAAAAAAAGGAACTTCAAAGACTTCAAAGAAAGACCACGAAGAGAGAAGAAGAAGGGGCCAACAAAGTGCTATAGATGCGGCGGGATGGGACATATGCAAGCTCAATGTCCTACGCCGGAAGAGAAATCAAAAGATCAAGAAGAAAGGAGGGAAAGACAGGAAAACAGGAAATACCAAAGGCCAAAGGGAAGAGGCATGTACGTCAATGAAGAAACTTCATCAACAAGCAGCTCCTCAACCGACGAATTTGAGGCGGCAAATTGTGCTAGAATATGCTTCATGGCGCGAATCGAACAAGAAGAAAATCTGTTGTGTTTGAACACAACGGAAGTTTTGGAAGAACAAACCATCTCAACATAGTGCACAAGCAATGAAGTGGTAACTTCCAAACTTTGTCATTCTCAATCTAGTTATTCTTCTTTTCAAGAATGCCTCAAATGTGCTGAATTAGAAGAACTACAACTTGCATATGATTCATTATATGAGAAAATCAAAAAGCTAGGAAACAAGTTGTCATTGAAGAGACAACAATGTAACTCCGTCATTATTGTAAATGGAAAACTAGCTAAAAATTCATCAAAATTGAAAGATGAAAATGAATTGCTTGTGAAAGAAGTAGAGAAACTGAAAAAGGAGAACGAATCCTTAAATGAATCATTAGCTAAGTTCTCTAATCCAGGAGAAAATGTAAAAATATTTCTGAACATGACCGCTCAAACAAATAAAAGAGGTCTTGGATATTATACATTTGAGCAAAAAGAAAATGGCAAATCGAATGTGCCAATACTTGGGAACAATCAAACCAAAAATGCACCTATATACAAGCCAAAAAAAGAAAAATATTATGTGGACTAGAAGGCCAACGTTTGAACCATTACATACTTGGAGGCCTACTTCTAGATTACCAATGCTTGCAATTTTTGCAATAAAATGGGTCATGAAGCCTACAAATGTAACTTTAAGAAACTGTACAACCATGGTGCAAAACTAGTTTGGGTTCCAAGAAACACAAGATTTGAGCTTTCTAAGTTAGAGCAACAAAGATTGAATCATATTACTAACCCAAATGGACCCATAAAATGGGTACCAAAGAGATAAGATCTACTTGTTTATTTTTCAGATATGTTTCAATGCAAAGGCAAACAACGTGTGGTTCATGGATAGCGGTTGTTCAAGGCATATGACCGGAGAAAGAAGTTTATTTCATAAACTTAAGCCTTGCAACGATGGAACGGTTGCCTTTGGTAATAATGAGAAAGGTAAAATTAAGGTAAAGGAAACATATATAGTATTTCAAATGCATGCATGGAAGATGTTTTGTTTGTTGAAGGACTCAAGGACAATCTAATGAGCATTAGTCAATTATGTGACAAAGGATACAAGGTTGTGTTTGAATCATCTATATGTAATGTATTTGATAGAGAACATATCATGTTTAGTGGAAAAAGACATGGAAATGTATATTTGGTTTCACTTGATGAACTAGATGGTCAATGTCTAATGGCCATTGATAATATCCATGGGTTTGGCATAAAAGGCTTGGGCATATAAACATGAGAAATATAAAGACCCTATGGAAGAAAAGTTTGGTAGAAGGCTTGCCAAAGTTGAAATATGACAAAGACAAAATTTGCAAGGTATGTCAATTGTCGAAACAACCTAAAATGCCTTTCTCTACCAAAAAGGAAATTTCCACCACTAGGCCACTCAAATTGCTACACATGGATCTATATGGGCCATCCGATATTTCAACCATTGGTGGAAAGAAATATGTGTTTGTAATTGTTAATGATTTTTCAAGATTCACATGGATAATTCTCTTAGCTAGCAAAGATGAAGCCTTCTCTATGTTTGCAACTTTTGTCAATTTGGTGCAAAATAAAAAATAAAGTACTATTATGACTATAAGAAGTGATCATAGTGGTGAATTTGAAAATAAACGATTCATAGAATTATGCAATGAAAAAGGAATTCATCACACATTTTCTGCACCTAGAACTCCACAACAAAATGGAGTGGTTGAAAGGAAAAACAGAACTATACAAGAGATGGCTAGAACAATGCTAAATGAGAGCAAATTATCCAAAAAAATTTGGGGTGAAGCTGTAAGTACAGCTTGTCATGTTTTAAATCGAGTAACCATTAGAGCAATCTTGAAAAAGACCCCATATGAGCTATGGAAAGGAAGAAAACCAAATATCTCTTATTTTCATGCTTTTGGATGCACATGCTATGTTTTGAACAATGGAAAAATCAACTTGAGAAAACTAGATGCTAAAAGTGATGAGGCAATATTTCTTGGTTACTCATCAAATAGCAAAGCATATAGAGTATTCAATAAATGAAACCAAGTTGTAGAAGAGTCCATACATGTTGTTTTTGATGAAACTAACCCATGCTTCAAAAGAAAAAATGACTTAAGTAATGCAGATGATATAGCAAGTAGTTTTGAAAAACTACATGTGGAAAAGCAAGAAGATTCCTTGGAGGAAAGGGTAAGTGAAGGTAATAATTCTTACAAACCTCCAACTGATTTAAAATTCAAACATGCCCATCCAATTGAACAAGTTATAGGGAATGTGTATGAAGGTGTAAAAACTAGAAGGTCAAAGCAAAATGTTTGTGGACAATACGCCTTTGTATCTAAGATTGAACCATCCAATATTGATCAAGCTCTTGATGATGAAAACTGGATTATAGCAATGCAAGAAGAGCTAAATCAATTTGAAAGAAACCAAGTTTGACACCTTGTTCCTAGAGCAAACGATTGTACTGTTATTGGCACCAAGTGGGTATTTAGGAACAAATTAGATGAAAGTGGACTTGTAGTAAGAAACAAAGCTAGACTTGTAGCAAAAGGATACTCACAAGAAGAAGGAATAGATTTTGAGGAATCCTATGCCTCGGTTGCTAGATTGGAAGCAATTCACATCTTACTAGCTTTTGCATCTCATATGAACTTCAAATTATTTCAAATGGATGTTAAAAGTGCATTTTTGAATGGATATATAAATGAAGAAGTGTATGTTGAACAACCACCTAGATTTGAGGAAAAAGATCAATCTCAATTTGTATACAAATTAACCAAAGCATTATATGGATTAAAACAAGCTCCAAGGCCTTGGTATGATAGATTAAGCAAATTTCTGATTGATCATGACTTTCAAAAGGGAAAGGTGGACACCACTTTGTTTATCAAATACAAAGAAAAGGATATATTGATTATTCAAATTTATGTTGATGATATTATTTTCGGTGCTACTAATGAAATTCTTTCTCAAGAATTTTCTGAGCTTATGCAAAAAGAATTTGAGATGAGCATGATGGGAGAGCTGAATTTCTTCTTTGGACTACAAATCAAGCAACTAAATGAAGGAATCTTCATTAACCAGTCCAAGTATATCAAAGAAATGCTGAAGAAGTTTGGCATGAAGAATAGCAAAGGAGCAAACACGCCTATGAGCTCAACAATCAAAATCGACAAAGATGAGAAAGGAAAAATAGTTGATTTAAAATTGTATAGAAGCATGATAGATTCATTATTCTATTTAACTGCTTCTAGGCCTGATATATTGTTTAGTGTGTGTATGTGCTCTAGATTTCAGTCATGTCCAAAAGAATCACACTTGGTAGCTGTGAAAAGAATTTTCAGATATTTAGTGGACACTACCAACATAGGACTTTGGTATCCAAAGGGCTCTAATTTTGATCTAATCGGCTACTCGGATGCGGATTTTGCCGGTTACAAAGTAGATAGAAAAAGCACTAGTGGAACATGTCAATTTCTTGGAAACATGTTGGTTTCATGGTTTTCAAGAAAATAAACTAGTGTTGCTCTATCTACGGCGGAAGCCGAATACATTGCCGCCGGGAGCTGTTGTGCCCAATTTCTTTGGATGAAACAACAACTTAGGGACTATGGCATGGATTTTAAAGATATACCTATTAGATGTGATAATACTAGTGCCATATGTTTGACTAAAAATCCAGTATTGCATTCTCGGACCAAACATATAGACCTTAGACATCATTTTATTAGAGAACATGTAGAAAATCATGACATATGTTCAGAATATGTAAAAATTGAAGATCAAATTGCAGATATATTCACCAAATCTCTAGCAAAAGAATCATTTTATAAGATTAGAAATGATATGGGAATGCTTGAATTAACTTAGCACAAACTAAGGGAGAGCACCTGTTTAGGAGGAGCACACCCACCTGTCTCTTATTTTACTCTCTAAATTTTGATAAATTGACAAAAAGGGGGAGAAGAGATAGGGATTTGAGTCGGAAATTGAGTCTAAATAGTTTGGAGAAGAGATCAGAATGAGAGTTTAAGTCCTTATGATAATTTTTGATTGAATGTTTTAACTTGATTGTTTGCATGAGTATGATAAAATTTCAAAATACAAAATTAGCATGTTTTTAAGTAATTGGAAGGTATACACTCAAATCTGTTTTGACAATCATCAAAAAGGGGGAGATTGTTGGAAATATGTGGAAAATAAGCTAAATCCATATTTTGATGATTAACAAATCAATTTGAGTAAGTCTTAGCTACTAACATGCTTGTGGAAGTGTTTAAAGGATATACATTTAAAGAAAATAAAGCATGGAAGGATAAGTCGATTTCCAAGTTGACTCAGGCATCGACTTAAGGCCAAGTCGATCTCCAAGTCGACTCCAATATCGACTTCAAGGTGTCGATTCCTTCCAGAGTTGAAAATGGGGAACCTGAAGATGCTGCGAACTAGTGAAGTCGCACCCGAAGTCGACTCCATCTGCGACTTGGGCGAAGTCGCACCCGAAGTCGACTCCACCTGTGACTTGGGTTGCAACGGTCGGAAAATATTCGAACGTTGGCGCATTAAATGCGTGCCACCTACCTTCAAACATTCGGATTCCCTCCACAATTATAAAAGGCATTCATTCCCTCCACAATTATAACTCCCATCTTCAAGAGCATTAAAGAGATCAAGCCAATCCAAAGAAGAAGAACTTTGCTTCAAACTGCTAGAGCTCAACTTCTGAATCTTCAAAGCCAATTCTACGAGTTCTTCTCTGCGCCAAACTGCTTCTACACAACTGTAACGTGTAGATTCCTTTGTTATTTCATTTGTTTGTATTAAACTTGATTTATTTTGAGGAACTAAGATCAAGTGTAAGCAAAGTATTGTGTGATTGGAGTGGAACTCATTACCTACTTGTGCTGAGATTTGTTGAAGCCCCCTAGAGCTGGAATCTAGAAGAGAGCAGTGACTCTTATTGTATTTGAGGAATACAATAGTGGAACCCAAGTCACAAGGAGTGTGAGCTTAGAAAAGTGGAGTAGGGAGGTTGCCCGAACCACTATAAAAATCTTGTGTGCTTGATTTATATTTCTGCTCTCTACATTATATTGCTTTCCATTTCATTTCATCGATCAAGGGGATTAAACTTTCAAGGGGTTAAGTTTTTAATTTACTAAAGAATTTTATAAGAACCCAATTCACCCCTCCCCTCTTGGGTTTTGCCATTAACTCAGGACCAACAACTTGGTGGAAAATGGGGCTGCCAATAGCCAGTCCAGGCCTGCTTGTGGAATTTTTAAAACTTGGAAATGGTGGTCATGGTTGGCTCTAGCTCTGATTTGGGGGCAATGGAGAATCCAGCCACTGGTTTGCAGTTGCCTCGACTTTAAGAATGGCTGCAGGATTATTTGGACGACTACTTTGGTGGGTAATTTCTGCTGTGAGTTTGGGGGAAGATGTATGCAGGATTTGAAGATGGAGCGGCAGTTGTTTCGAATTTAGGGCTGTCGATCGGTCCATGTTTAAATCAAAAGGGACAGCTGAAATTCTTTCTGCAACAGCTGGCTCGTCGGAATGGATTGTTGTCGGCAATTTGAGGGAGCTGGAAATGGTTGTTTGCTCGAGCTGGTTTGATTGCTAATTGCTGAAATGAAGATGCGGTGGGTATGTTTCGTCGCTGCTGGTTCGTTCGTCGGTTGGAAGAGGGAGCTGCCGATTTTGAGTGCTGCAGTTTGATCAGCGGTAATTAACTGGAGATCATGCTTCCATAATGGGGATTTTCCTTCATCGATTTTTTCAAGGATTGTTGCCGTTTGATGCAATTGAAGCTTGGCTTGAAACTATGAAAGTGGCAGAAGGATTTGGAGAAGATGGAGGACGGGTTGCGTCATTCTGGTCGTCTTTCCTGCTTGGATTTTCGGTTGCTGTCATGGCGTGGCTAAGTGCTTCGACGGCCAGTTTCGTTTTTTCATGGGTAGCAGCTGCTGGAAAATCGATTTGGGGAAGATGGAGCACCAGAATATGGTGCTCCAGGGGTGTACGATTGTGTATACTCATGCAGCGAACGAAAACATGGATTTAAATATTTAATTTTTGTCAAAATATTTTTAATAAACTCGCAGAGATTTTTAACTTACTTTTAGCCCTTTTTGAATTTATTATTATTATTATTATTTTTAATCTTAAAATGTTATAGCAGTTTGCTTTATAACCATATTTTAGATTATATTTATAATTGTATGTATGATTTTTCCAATTAGATGGTTTTATAGTTTTGCCCAAATTACATTAATATGCTAATACATATTACAACATTAAAATCTTCTAAGGGATTAAGTCATGATTTTATATTCTCAAGAATGTTGCAAAATGACCCATTTTATAGCAAAATCAAAGATTCTATCGAAAATATGATTTTCATGAAATTCCACTTAAAACCTGCATTTAATTAACGTTTTAATATTTAATGGTGTGAATTTAATATGAAATTAAATGAAAATTTTTAGACTTATCAGGCGACATCTACTTACCTTGACCGTGATTTCTCCCAAAACAGCGACCCTAGATGTGGATTGCAGAGATTCGGAGCCTTAGAGCTTCCTGGACTAGGATCTATGACCTTCAAGGAAGTTGGTATAGTTTCCCTCAAGGGATCACAGGTGGTTCGAACTGAGTGGAAGAGAAAGTAGAGGAGGAGCGAAGAACCAGAAGAGGAGAAGAAGAAAACGCAGTCGGGCGTGAAATGGGAAATGAAGCCCTAGAGCGCGGGCCGCTTATGTTAATTGAATCCATTGAGTCAGGAGGGGGCATGGGTCGGGTCCAGTCGCAATTAGTAATTTAATTTCCTACTCCTACAACTTAATAATTAAATATTTCTCCGGGGGCGCTGCCCCCTTCAAACCCCGTACCTACTCTACGAAGGGGAAAAATAGTTATAGTGCTTAACAATGACACACTAATCATGCACATTTAAATTTATACTCAGTGTGCTAAGATCATAATACATGCATATATGCACTATATGTTCCCTAGATACTATATTCATATATGTTATACATCCATTAACATTATAAACTCCTAGTGGCATGTTCATAAGTTATCTCATAAATAGAGAAGGGTTATAATGAAAATAAAATAAAATAAAATACCTGGTCCTTACAGTTTGTGAGGAAAAAGGATGGAAGCTTAAGGTTATGTGTTGATTACCGAGAACTGAATAAGGTCACAATAAAAATTAAATATCCATTACCTAGGATCTATGATCTGTTTGATCAGTTGTAAGGAGCAACGACTTTCTCCAAGATTGATTTATAGTCAGGGTACCATCAGTTAAGAATAAGTCCGAGCGATACTCATAAAATGGCATTCCGAACCAGGTATGGACATTATGAATTTTTAGTAATGCCTTTTGGACTTAGTAATGCCCCTGTTGTATTCATGGATATGATGAATAGGGTTTTTCAGGACTATCTGGATCAATTTGTGGTTGTTTTTATCGATGATGTCCTGATCTACTCTAAAACGGAGAAAGAACATGAAGACCATCTACGAAGGGTCTTAGAAAGGTTGAGAAAAGAGAAATTGTATGCCAAACTAAAGAAATGCGAGTTTTGGCTGAAACTAATAGGATTTCTCGGACATATAATATCTGATAAGGGTATCCAAGTTGATCCTCAAAAGATTGAGGCGGTTGTGAAATGGCCAAGGCCGACGACCATTACAGAAATTCGAAGCTTCCTAGGGTTGGCCGGCTATTACAGAAGGTTTGTTGTGGAACCCAACCTAAGTAGGATTCAATATATGCATTGAATATTTACATGTGATTTTATAAGTGAATTTATTGAATTATAAATAATTTTGTGATTTTGCTAAACTATGATAATTAAGGCTAAGGATTAGCAATATGATTTGAGTGATCGTTATAAGCTAATGTGGGACAAAGGGATTAGAATAATTTGTTGGTAATTAAAATACACCAATACATCATGAATAATCATTTTAGATTATTTGATATGGATTATGAGAATTTAAAAGGATAATTCTCAAGTTAGTAAAGAAAATCCTAGAAAATTCATAACTTGATGCCTATAAGGCAGATTAATATGAAAATTGAGATGGAAGCACATAATTTCGTGCTTAATCAAATGGGAAATGTAGATTATGAAAATTTTGATGACAATTGATCATCACCGTCCAAAATTTAAAACGATCATAACTTGAGATAGAAAAGTCGGATTGAGATGAAATTTGAAATGGACGGTTAAAATTATGAAATCAAGGTTTTGGAAGTATTTGATCATACAAATGATTATGGGATTATGCTTGAACAAAATTACGATTAGAGATTTTGACTTTTCAAACTACAAAGTAAATAGCATTTATGATGGAAATGAGTAAAATAATCTAATGCATAAAGACAAATTTGAGGTATCAAGAGGAGGTAATTTGTAGGGTATTATGTAAATTACTAAAAATAAAAAATTCCCTGCAATTATCTCTTAATTAAATGCATAATTAAAATGGTGCAAAAGGAGCATGGAATAGGTGGTAGCTATGGACTTCCAAGCAGCCCCTAAAGTGGATTTTGTGAAATATTTTTATAATAAAATAAATACCCAAAGTCAATTATGAGTTAATGAGGATAATTTTGCATTAAATTAAAGTGAAATTCAGATCTAAAAGGGCAGATCTGGACCGTTGAATGGGAAAATAAAAAATGGACAGCAACATGCCTCTTGGATGATGTGGACGGTTTGGCAGCTCTATGCATATTTTATAATTTTTTTATTAAGCTAAAATGACCCTAAATTCCCTACACTACTAGGTAATTAAATGAGTGATTAAATAAAGCTGGAAAAAAATTAATTATTATGAGATAAGTGGCTACAAAGCAGGGTAGGCATCAGAAAATGGAGCAGAAAAGTGTGACCGTTCAAGTGGCCAAAATGTGATTTTCTTATTTTTTAAAAATTTCTAAATGCATGGATAATTAGCCTAGGTATTAGGGAATATAAATGTGCATTTATTAGCTACAAAAGTTGTTGAAAAAAATTTGGAAAACAGCAGCTGATTGTGGACGTGATCTGGTGGACAAATTTGAGATGGTTTAATGCAATGGATAATTAATAAATTTATAATTAAGAAAAAAAATAATTTTAATGGCCCAGAAGTTTCCATGTCAGATAAGGGGATAGAATTTCATTGGAATTAGCATTGATGAAGTGGCATGTGGGGCCCATTAGCTGGAAATTTCAAGCTAATAGCATAAAAAGCAAGGGACGTCCATGCATATCAAGAGGACTTAGAAAATTTCTACAATTTGGAGCTCTCCTTTCCAACAGCAGCTCACGTCCCAGCCCTAGGCCACCAAGGAAGAAGAAAAGAGAAGAAAAGAAAGGGAAAAAGGAGGGATTACTCATTTAATCAAGTAAGTATATGATTATTTTGATTTTATACCTCAAATCTGGAAATTATATGATGTTGTAAACTAAAATATGAACGGGAAAATAAATAGATGAATTTTAACATGAAAATTTTTTAGAAGAATAATGATGGAGTGATTAAGGAACGACTAAATTTTCAGCTTAACAGGATAATCCAGTTTCAAATTACAAATCCGAGAAGATTAACCTGAACAGGGTAAAACGAGTGACAGGATCAGCTGTAGGAAATTTTACAGAATATATAAGAAATATTGAAGATCACACGAAAAAAATAAAATTTATGTTTTGATGGGTATAAATATGCCCCATAATTCACGTGATTAGGGCTAACCCTAAACTCACAACACTGTCCAGCACAGTAAAAATGCCAAAATAAATATATAATGTTAATATTTCGTGATGAAATTTTTATGAAAGTTAAGTCATGTATTTATTGATGTATGATAGAAATTTTAGAATTAAATACCTTATTTTATTATTAATCAAGATTTAGAGATATTAGTACGCCTGATTTCAGCTTATGTGGATAGTTGGAGAAAAAATCAAAAAGAAATATGAAACCTATGTAGAAATGATTCAGATTTATATATATGTTAATATCCTAGATTTGGGTTGAGAAAATTTGGATTAATTGCTGAAATTTAGGATTTATGAAACTGTTTAGGGTTATATGACAAAAGACACGTTAAACGGGTGAAAAATGGGTTCCAAAGTTGCTGTTTTGAAAACCTATGATTAGTGGATTAAAAATCCATGAAAATACACTAAATAAGTGTTAATTTAAGTGTATAAACTTTCTGAATTAGTGGACAAGTTTTTGATTTGAAAATTTTTAAGAAATATATGAATTAGACGTTGTTAGATGTACATATGTGAAACAGTGCATATGGTAAGATGATAAATGCATTATGTAAAATATTAAAATGCAAAAATATGTTAGAATATGATGAAAAAATGTGAAATTCATTGCTGAATTAATAATCTCAAATTTTGAGATTAATATATGAGAATTTAATATGTGGCATAATGAATGATTGAGATACATAAATGTGTAAAATATGTATACCCGACTTGGAGATTAGGCGGGTTATGAATATTTATGAAAATGGGTTAAAAAACTAAGTGAATGCAAGAAAATGGAATTTAAATGAATGTTATATCATTCTACATGTATAGGCAAAGGCAAAGAAAGGGTTGACCCGGGAAGCTCACGTGATCAAGGTAAGCAAGCGAACTTTCCAAAATATTGATTTCCTCCTATGTTTTGAAAATGATAGCTTAAATAAAATGCCTTAAGGATTGTTTCATGGGAAACAAGCAATACTTCTTAAAATAATTACTTTATCATAAGTGTTGCCAAGATTGAAAATGCTTTATATCAATGATTTTAAAGAATTTGCTTACAAGTAAGCAAGCAAACTTTCCAAAATATTGTTTTAAAGGAATTTTATGAAATTTATGGACTTTCTTTAATAAGTTGGTTTCATAATTTCTTACGAGATAAGTAAGTGAATTTTTAAGCATAATGTTTATATTCAAGTATTAAAATTACTTGATCATGTTTATATTAATGATGTGGAGAATTGCTTATAGAGTAAGCAAGCTCAGGTCTTGAAAATATGATGTGGGTTTTAAGATGGTTTTAATATAAGCAAGTTCATACAAGTGTGGTTTACAAAGAGTTTTATATTGGAAGAGTTTGTCTCTTTCATAAAGTGATATTCAAAAACAAACCATGGAAATTCTATTTCCAAGGAGTTTTATTGAAAAATATAATTCTTTATAAAATGGTTTCTAGAAATAAATAGATGTTTTGAAATGGTTTTCATTAAATGTCATAAATTGAATTTATATACGTGTTTTGAGATTTCATTAAATGGTTTTCATTATGTAGATGTTTTGAAATAGTCTATCAAGGTGCTTTATAACTCTTAGAGTTATAACACTTTGAAGATACTTTACTCTAATGTTCTAAAAAGATTTAAGGGTGACCAGCTTACAAAATTATTTGGTGGATTTTATGTTTAAATAATGATCAAAAGATTATGCAAACTCTTCTATATATAAAGATAACAAGGAAGTGATGTGGATAAAACATATAATACCATTACAGTGGATAGAAGTGAGTTGCATATGTTTTGCTCATAAAAATGTTATTAAGAAAAGTTTTGTCTTCGCGAGTTGTGAATTAGTTCAAAAGCTTCTTAAAATGAGAATTTCAAAAGTTGTTTAGCAAATCATTAAAGTTTTGCAAAATATTGTCTTCTCAAATATTTCAAATGTTTCGTAAAATGGATTTATCAAAATATTGCTAAACTCTTTAAGGGTGGTCATCCTAACATCAGGATTTGAAAATAGTTTACAAAAATATTTTATTTTCAAAACAAACCACGCCCAGTTCTCAATTTGAGAAGGGCATAGTCTGCAAACTGAGTGGTTTAAAATATTTAATTTTGAAAACAATCCCGCCCAGTTCTCAATTCGAGAAGGGCATAGTCTACGGACTAAGTTGGCTTTATACATATCAAGCTGAGGCTTGAAAAAGGGCACAGTCAAATGACTGAGCTAAGTTTTGTGAAAATCATTGCTAGCATACGAGTGTGTGCAAAACGATGTACTAGGCTCATGGTTGAGGCGGTTATGGACCAAGATGGTCGAGAACCAGAGCTCACCTCTACCTGTAGCCGAGTCGCTTAGGAGAAGGCTGGAGGCCGGCGGCGCCCTCTCTGAAATGGGAGTAAGTTCATGAGCAGACGCCTGGCTCGCGTGCTGTCTCATGAAAGGTTTCTTTCCTAGGGAAGGATGATCACTTGTTAAGTGTCACCAACCTGAGGGTCAGAGACACAAATACATATGTTTTTGGAACATACATATGTTCCCTATGTTTTAAAAGTCCCAAAATTGGCACCGACGCTGTTTGGTTTTAAATGGATTTGTGATGGTTTCAAATGGATTTATATTTAGTTTTCAAAAGATACCAAAAAATATTTTAGGACATGAACATGTTCGCCATATTGGTTTAAAAAGGGTTTGGTATCTTATATGCGAGTTAAAAGAGGCTTATATGGAAAAAAAATTTTGGACAAGAGAATGTCCGACTAGATAAAAGATTTCTATGCACATGCATTGCTTTTGAATAACCCCGAGTTGGGTTATACAGAAATTTAAATAAATGATGTTTTGGGACAAGTAAATGTCCTCATGGGCAAAAGGTTATAAGAAAAATGTTTTAGGACATATAATTATCCTCATGCCATATGAAAAATATTTTTGGACATAGACATGTCCTCATGATAGATGAAAACTATTTTGGGACAAACAATTGTCCCCAAGAAAAATGGTTTAGATGCATAGACATCACCTTTGAAAATCCTCAAAATGGGGACATGCACAAAGTTTTATGAGTGTATTATAAAGAAGATTTCTATAAAAGGCTTCTTCCAATTAGTAGTTGATCACTTGATAAGTGTCTCCTACCTAATGGGCAAGAGATGCATTTATATGAAAAAAAATGATGCTTGCTTACTGAGTTTATCACTCACATTTTGTTTTCCCAACCTTAGACAGGTTTAAGGCTCGAGGAAAGGAGCGAAGCTAAAAGGAATTGGTACGTTTGAAGAATGAATAGATGAATGTACCGCTTATAATGATATGGGATTGATTATGTATGATGTAAATAGATAAGCGATTATGGATAAAATTTTATGTGAATTTTTATTCATGAATATATATATATATGCTGCCTACAATATGAAAGTAAAGATACTTGTACGATAAATTTTATGATGATATGGATGAACCCACTATGAATGATGACAAGTGTATGTTTATATGATGAAGAAAAAAACAATTTGGACGAGATCAAATTAAGAACCCGCCGCGTGTTCAGGGCAACAATCTTGATCACATTTACCAATCGAAAATAGATCTCGAGGTAAGGTTGTGACGCTCGGTTCGGGGGCGCCACATTTGTCGAAGGGTTTTCACAATTGTCAGCCCCGTTAACCAAGTTGACTGGTAAGGGAGTCAAGTATGTATGGTCTGAGGCATGCGAGCGCAGCTTTCAGGAATTGAAACAACGGTAAGTGAAAGCACCCATCCTAACCCTACCCGAAGGAAACTAAGGGTTCGTAGTTTATAGTGATGCGTCGAGAAAAGGATTGGGTTGCATTTTGATGCAAAGGGGTAAGGTGATAGCTTATGCATCACGACAACTAAAGCCCAATGAAGTAAGCTACCCCACACATGATTTAGAGTTAGCAGCGGACGTATTTGCCTTAAAAATATGGAGACATTTCCTGTATGGAGCAAGATGTGAGATTTACACTGATCATAAGAGCCTCAAATATATTTTCACTCAGAGGGAATTGAATATGAGACAAAGGAGATGACTCGAGTTATTGAAGGATTATGATTTGAAAATTTTATACCATCCAGGTAAGGCAAATGTGGTAGCCGATGCATTGAGCCAAAATGTCAGCTTAGCGCATCTTATCACTAAGGAGAAAGGACTGCTTAAGGAGATAGAGCAAATGGAACTGATTGTACGTACACCAGGAGTTCACACCAGACTATCACAATTACACATACAATCATCACTTTTTGAACAGATCAAGGTTGCGCAAGAAAAGGACACAGACCTACATACACATGTTGAGAAAATGAAGAGAAAGGGGTTGACAGAATTTTCTATTGATGAACAAGGTGTGTACATGTACAAGGGTCGCCTTTGCATACCTAACATAACTGAATTGAAGGAACAGATTCTTTAGGAAGCACATTTTTCGCCATTTTTCATTCACCCAGGAAGTACTAAGATGTATCAGGATCTCAAGAAAGCATATTGGTGGAATAATATGAAAAGGGAGATCGCTGAATATGTGGCTAAGTGTTTAACTTGCCAACAGGTGAAGGCGGATCACCAGAAAATACTTGGTAAGTTACAGTCCTTAGAAATTCCCAAATGGAAGTGGGATGACATTACAATGAACTTTATTGAAGGATTATCTAGAACCCAAGCAGGAAATGATTCTATATGGGTAATCGTGGATAGGTTATCAAAATTTGCGCACTTTCTACCTATCAGAAGGACTTATACAGTAGAAAAGCTAGCTAAGATTTACTATAAGGAGGTCGTAAGACTCCATGGAGTGCCAAAGTCGATCATCTCAGATCGAGATGCGATGTTTACATCAAGGTTTTAGAAAAGCTTGCATGAAACCTTAGGCACCCAACTCAAGTTCAGTACATCTTTTCATCCTCAAACCGATGGATAAACGGAGCGGGTGAACCAAGTCATCGAAGATATGCTCCGTATGTGTACTTTAGAGTTTGGAGGATCATGGGATGAGTACATCTCAATTGCGGAATTCGCATATAACAATAGTTACCAAGCTAGCATCCAAATGGCTCCATTTGAGGCGTTGTATGGTCAACGATGTCGAACGCCTTTGAACTAGGATGAAGTTAGAGAGAAAAGGTTAGCCCTAGATTTATCTCAACGAATGGCGGACAAGGTAAAAACTATTCGCCAGTGTATACTCACAGCTCAGAGTTGGCAAAAGAGTTACACAGATTACAAGAAAAGGGATTTAAACATCCAAGTTGGCGAACACGTGTTTATAAAAGTCACGCCATTCAAGGGAGTTATAAGGTTTGGAAAAAGGGGAAAATTGAATCCCAGGTACATTGGACCATTTGAAGTTTTGGAAAAGGTTGGGAAACTAGAATATCGGGTAGCCTTACCCCCAGCGCTAGCCCTAGTTCACAATGAATTTCATATATCAATGCTTAGGAAATATGTTCCAAACCCAACTCATGTATTAGTGGCAGAAAATTTGCCGATTCAATATCATCTAAACTATGAAGAAAGACCAGTACGGATCTTGGATCGCAAGGTACAAAAACTTTAGAATCAGGAAATCGAGTACATAAAGGTGCAATGGAACCGGTATTCCGAAAATGAAGCCACTTGGGAGTTAAAGAAAGAAGTGGAACGAAAGTACCCCCATCTATGTAAAGAAAAGACGGTTTCGGGACGAAACCTGTTATAAGGGGGATTGTGAAACCCTAACCCATGTAGACCCATATGTCTGCATTAATCATGTATATGATGTTTATTTGTGAATTATTGAATTATGAAGGTATTTTATGATTTTGCTATTATTGCAATTAGGGTTTTGGATTAGCAATAATGATGTGATTAATTATTTTGAGTTGAAATGAGAAAATGGGATTAGAGCATATTAATGTTGATTTAAATATGCAAATATATCATGAAAAATCATTTTTCATTATTTAATATGCATTATGGTAATTATTATGGTAATTGACAAGTTTAACGGAAAAACGTTGAAAAATTCATAACTCAACGCCTGTAAGGCGGATTCAGGTGAAATTTGAAATGAAAATTATTAATGTTGGGCTTGTTATTATGGAATAAATTTACTATGAAAATTTTGATGAAATGAGAATTATGATTTATTGATCATATTCCAATTTCAACCGTTAATTTTAAACGGCTATAACGGGAGCTAGAAAACTCGGATTGAGATGAAATTTGAAACGGTTGAATGGAATGGTGAGATGTTTATTTTGAATGTCTTGGATTAAAGATAAAATATGGGAAAAATATCTTGAATGAAAAAGGTAAGCATGGTTGACTAATGCTCCACATGAGTACATGACATTTAATGCTAGAGTACCAAGCATAAATGCATGATGGAATTCGAATTTGAGGTGGCAATTGCAGGAAATTTCTAGGGTATTTTGTGCAATTATTTTAAATGCATAAATGCATGAATTATCCAGCCATTTAATGCCCACCATGATGAAGCTATATGAGCATAGCTAAGGTGGCAATAAGGGGACGTTCAAAGGGGCTATTTGGTGCATATTTGTGATTTTTATATTTTTAAAATATACATATAAGTTGATGAGATGAAAATACATGAGATTTGCAAGCAATAATGTAGATTTTAAGCAATAAAAAAATTGAAAAAAACAGGTACATATAGCTGAAAACATGGACAGCTTATGGGGTTAGAAAATGTGATTTTATATGCCGAGTTGTTGCAATTTTTGCTAAATTTATTTACAGAAAACTAATGTATGAATTAATGGGTAATTCATTGTACAATTTACCCTTAAATTATGGTTGAAAGAAAAATGAAAAATGAATGCAAAAAGGGGCAGCCATGGACGTGCAAGCTGAGATACATGGACGGTTTGGATTTTTGGAGCAATTTTTTATTTTTGTAAATGGTAAAACCAGATTCTACTTGGCTGTAATTGTGCCACCACATAAGGTAGATAAGGGAGCATTTAAGTATGTGGAAATGCACCACCTAGTGGGGCCCACAACTGGAAAAAAATTTCAGCTCTTATAAGGCATTCACGTCACTTGGAGGAGGGGTTGGAAATTGCTAAGTGTTGTGATTTTTCACGAAAGCCACCACCAGCTGCTCACGTCCCATATACCCAGAAAAAATAGGAAAGGAATCAAGGAGAAAAGAAGGAGAAATTGAGAAGAAAAGCATCTCAAAGAATTAGGGTTTGGTTTAGCTCAAAACCAAGTAAGTATGTGTTTGGTTTTACATTGTTTAACTTGAGTTTTTAAACTCAAAACTTGGAAATGAAAAGGATGATTAAAGGATCTGTAAAATGGTGGTTTAATATGCTTTTGAATGAATATGGAATGGATATTAGGTTTATGAATGAATCTACAAGTTTAAGCTAATGAAAGTGAAGTTATGCATGTGTATTAAGTGGAAAATCCAAGTTGGAAAACCCTAAACCTCCAAGACAAGTTGCTGTTTTGGTTTGATACTATTATTAGGGTATGAATCATGTATTCATGCAAAATATATGATGAGTTATGCTTAAATGATGAATTTTTGAAGTTATGGAATGTCAAGTGATGATTTTGACCTAATTCCTATGTTTATATGTTAAAAATGTTATGAAAATGGACTTGCATGTTTTGAGCATGTGATGTATGGTAAAATAACCTAGGTTTAAGGTATTATGGATTCCCAAAAGGATTTGGGAAAATAAGCCCTAAAACAGATTTTTATAGATTTTATGAAATATGGTAAATCGACGTGAAACGGGACTCAAAACGTGTGGGTAACTTGCTATTTTGGGAAATGTTAATGCATGGATGTTATATATGTATTGAATCCCTAAATATGGATTAGGAAAAATGGATTTATTTTCTGTAATTTCGGAATTATATGACTGCATAGGGTTATGTGCCAAAAGACACGTTAAACGAGTGAAAAACGGGTTCCAAACTTGCTATTTTGGAAACCTATGTTGAATGGATTTAAATCCCATGAAAATACCCTAAATGCATTGGTAATTAAGGGTAATTAAACCCCTGAAAAATGGATTAAATTTTTGAGTTAGCAAATTTTATGAAATGCATTATGTCTATGTGTTAAATGAGCTTATGTGAAAGGATAAAGGTAAATGAGTGATGAATGACTTATGAAAAATGATTTTATGCAAAAATGCATCAAAATGAGATGAATTCCATGATTATACATCTTTTTTGAGTGTATGATGGTTTATTTCAAATTTTGAAATTTACTTAATGAAGCCTAAGGCAATAACATGTGTTAAAGCAAGCACCGTTGTGTGTGTTGTGGAAAAAATGGATAAATGGCAAAGTGAGCTCAATGAACCTATGAATACCCAGTGTATGGGGCCATACATGTTATGATATATGGTAGCCGAAAAATGTGTATAAAATGAGCTATATATGTGTATGCTGACTTACGAAGTCAAATAAATGATGTATGTATATGGAATGGGTTGGAAAACTAAATGAAGTATGAGAAAAAGAAATATGCTAAAAATCATACTATTCTCATGTAGGCAAAGGAAAAGAAAAAGTGGTGATGGAAAGCTAAGAAATTTAGGTAAGCAAGCAAATTTTCTAAAGGATTTTTATTTTTCTAAATTGTTTCCATAAATGCAATTCTTACTTTAACTTGTTTGATGAAACTATAGAAATTGTTTCTAATATGTTTAAGGATGGTCATCCCTTATCAAAATGATGTTGAAATGATGTTTTACTTCAAATGCAATGTTATGAAATCTTTCTCTTTGATAAATGCTATGGAAAAATGATGTGATTCCATGTTTCTAATTGAAAAATCATGCTAGCATGTTAAAAATGAATTTATGCAAAAGTTCATGTGCACAGGTTACTAGGTCCACTTGAAGGGTATAAGCGGACTGATTGTCCCCCCTTGGTGTGGCCAAGTCGCTTGAAACAGGCCTAAGGCCGGCGGCGCCCTCTCTGAAATGGGAGTTAACGTGACGAATGGTCGCATGGCTAGCTTCCATCCTAAGGGAGAAATGGTATATATGTTCATGTTTTCATATGACATTATGCATATGGGACCCGTGATGGGTACAGGATTTCATGCTTTCAAGATATACCTTTAGACAAGGTATAAATTGCTTTCTAAGATGATTTTAAATGCAAAAGGTTGCCTGAAATGATTTGCCTGTAAAATGCAAATAGCTTTCTTATTGAGTTACGACTCATGATTTTGTTTTCCAAACCCAAAGGCAGGTGAAGGACAGGTCATAGCAAAGGGGCAAGTGCCAGCTTAAGGAATTCATGGAAAAACTTTAGAAGTCTCATGTTATGGAACTTATGTGGAAAGAATGTAAACTGAAATTTTTTTTATGGTGTTGATGACTATGATGTGTGTATGCTGTGTCATCTAATTTAAGCACTTGTTGAAATGTTGCTTGAATAGCATATTGCTATGGAATGAATGGATCGAAATGACTTAGATATGTCAGAGATTGAAATTATGAGAACTTGAATTGTTATGTGGATTCTATATGATCATAATTAATAGGATAAATATCCGATAACACCCGTCGTGTGACAGGGCAACAATCCTGATCACGTTTACCAATCAATACAATCCCGAGGTAAGGGCTAGGACGTGACGCTCGGTTTACGGCGCCACATTATCAGAACAATAAAAAGGGGGTGATTGACCTAAGTTAAGTAACCGGGACTTGACATCAACAAATGTCAAGGTTCACGTAAAAAAGCAAGGGAAAATCACAGTAAGAACGCTTTAAAAAGAAAACTTTCCCCAGATACCCTGAAATATGGTGAGGGGAGCCCAAAAAAAATAGATCTCCAGATATCCTGAAATATGGTGAGGAGAGTTTTGCAATAAGATTGGGGGGGGAAAGAATGTGCAGTTGGAAAAAATTGAATCTGGTGAAGGATTATCTATTTTTTTGACAAGTTAGTTCGGCTTAAACCTTGGTTCACCTGTTTGGATTGATTTTCTAACTAATTTCTTTTGATCAAGAGAAAGATTAACATGTTGAATTATTACTTTGAACTAGAAATACAATCATCTACATGTAACTTGGTTTACGAATGATAAATGAAAATGCATGTCCTGTTTTGAGAAATGGATGATTTTTCAAAGTTACATTATTCTTGATCTTGTTGAGTAGAGAAATGGAATGATAGAAGCATAATGGGAAGCAGGTTGAGTTGACGGAGTCCAAATTCATTCATTCATTCATTCATTGTGTTTGCATGTTTTGCTCGAGGACCAGCAACATTTAAGTTTGGGGGTGTGATAACTCGTAAAAATATGAGTTATCATGGCCTATTTTAGACTATATTTGTGCATTAGTCCAAGAGATTAGGCATAGTTTGCATCCATTTAGCTTAATTTTCACTCGCTTTGCATTTTAGGAGCATTATTTAGTTTTTATGCATTTTTAGCATAAATTAGGCATTTTTAGTCCATTTATTTAGTTTATGTAATTTTTGTAGGAAGGACGGGCGAATTAGAAGCAATGATGGCGAAGCGGATGCAAATCAGAACCAACTCACGAGGCAGGTGGATGGCGCCCAGGCTCCAACCTACATGCCCTTGCCAGAACTCAAACATAATCCAGCAACCAATAGCTTCCAGGGAGTTGGCGCACGCCAAGGTATGAAGTCCTAGGGTTTCCAAAAAGGTTTCCAAGTTACCCAGCACACAGGGAGTTGGCGCCCAGGCGCCACTAAGCATCCGTACGCGTGCGGGTTTCTACACATGTGCTACGCAAGCTACCCATTATAAATAGAAACCTAAGGCTGCATGCAAGGGAGTTCTGCATGCCATAGAGGAGAGACCAAAATAGGGAGTGGCTGCTGTGGAGAAAGGGAGAAACACAAAAGCTTCAAAGAAGGACAGAAGAGCATGTGGAGATCTAAGCTATCACTGCAAATCCATTGAGTTTCATCTTCTCTTCTCATCTATCTCTTCCTATTTGTTATTCTCCTTGCTTGGGATAATTATAACTTGATTTTAATGGGAATCAAAGTCATGTTTATGGGCTGAACCTTCCTATGGTGGGAGATATGTAGGATTTGAACTCATAGTCTATGTTATTTGGTTTTCTTATGCTTGAATTGATAATATGTTGTGATGTGACTTTTGTTACTTGAGATTACCCTTATATATCATGCTTAATGCGTTTACAAGCTTTACAACCTTATGGATTGATCTAATATTCAGATTCATGCTTGGAAAAGTGGGATTTGAATGAGATCCATGTATAAGGCACAGGTATTCTAGCTCATGTTGTGTTAGATGTTAATATGGATAGGAATATACCTATTAACCCTGTGTAATCTTGATTAGGTTATATGGTTATCAACCTTGTTTTACTTATATGCATGGGAACATAGCACATGACTAAAACTTGGTTAGGTTTGTATGTGTTGGAAGACATATATGAATATGAATGAACCTAGATTAGTAATCTCTACACAACTAACTTAATTGAAACCAAATAACATAGCTATGATTCAATGAATTCATATTCCCTCCTATCTTAATCATCTCAAGGCAATATTAGCAACATCCACACCACTCTGGTCATTTACTGCTTTGCTTAGTTTAGTTTAATTGAATTCTTTGAAACCAAATCTCATTCCTTTTACCAATTCACTTAGACAATTGAGAATTAAGGTGTTAATCCGTTTAACACAATCCTCGTAGGAACGATACTCTACTCACTCTTTATTACTTGATTGGCACGTATACTTGCGTTAAAACGAGCATTTAATTTGACATATACGCTGCTCGTCAAGTTTTTGGTGCCGTCGCCGGGGATTGGTTTAAACTTAGTACCTTACAATTTCAGTTGTCTTCTGTGAATGTGTATATATTATACATAGTTCTTCTTTTCTTTCTTTTTCTTTTGATACAATTCTATTTTAGGAGTCTTTGTTTTGCAATTTTCAATGGCTTCAAATGCTTATCACTGTCTAAATACAGAATTTTCAACACCAAGCACCTACAGTTTCCATGGGTTTAATGACGCACTAGCACACTTAGATCAATTCGCAGGTTTTGATTATCAAATGCAGGGAATGGATAATTCTTATTCAACTTACTGCGATCTATGTGGAGGCAAAGGACATCTGTCAATCCAATGCGTGTATTATTCAGCGTCCATGGGCTATTATGAGAATTCAAATGATACACAGGACTACCATGGAGACTTGCAATCAAGGAATATGATGTCTTTCGATTGTCCAACGTAGGAAATTGAGGAGCCATCATAACTTGAAAGCAAGCCATCTTTGGAAGACATGTTCATGCAATTTATGCAACATCAAATGCAATTTAACAAGAACATGCAGAAGCAAGTCGTGCAATTGGCTACCGCAATCCAATGCCAGCATCAGGAAGAGTCTTTCAGTCATAGAGAAGAAATTTCAGAAGAAGACAAGCTGGAACAGGGCTGTGAAGTCACTCCGAGTATTAATGAAGATACATCAATCGATGTGATAGAGCAACTTGTACCTCAATTCATTCTTGAACAATTGGCTGAACCAATGGAAAGCCAAGAAGTAGAAGAGAAAATCGATGAAGAAATAGAGGTTGATATAGTGCAGAAAGTTGAAAATTATCATATCAACATGCCTTTAAGTTGTCTTCCTGAAATTCAGGTGCAACAATACTTAAATGATCAATGCAGAGCCTTGAAAAGCAGCATCTTGAAGCCATCATTTATTCAAGACCCTGAAAACCTTTTCTATAGTCTCTATAAAATTCATGAAAAGAGGCTAACTGATCCATTTAAAGAGGCTAAGAAGAGATCTGAACTTCCAGTGCACAATCCGCATGGAAGGAAGTTTGATAGAGCGGGAATTGGCTAATCATAATGGGACGTTGGGCTGAAGATGATAAATTTAGCGCTGAATGGGAGGCAACCCATTACACTTTTTGATTTTTGTTTCAAGAATAAAGTGGTCATCTCCCAAGGCAAGGAAGGACAGGATTATCATGCTCAAATATGGACTTTCATTCCACTTTCAAGATGATAAATGATGAAATCAAGGAGTTTCAAGTTTATATTCATCATTCAAGACAAGACAATGCAGTTGGAGTGAGGTCCTAATCTCAATTTTTGGTGCCCGGCGCCAAGTTTCGCAAAAGAACATGTTCTAGCAAGTTGGGATCAGAGAAATGGTGCCCCGACACCATATTTTTCAAGGAAATAACATGTTGCAACTTTTGAGTAAGCAATTTGGCGCCTAGGCCCCAATTTTTGGCGCCCCGGTGCCACCCCCTGCCAGCATAAAAAAACAGCAAAACACGAGTTTTCAGCATGCCAACTTCAACTGGTCATAACTTTTGATCCCGGAGGAGTTACGGGAGCTACCACATATCAATGGAAAATATTTTTCGAGCCTGTCGACATGAAAACCATGGTTTGCGTAGTTGATATCATTTTTAATATCAAAATCCTCCATCTTTGCATATTTTGGGTCATTGAAGTTCTACACAATTTATTTTACTACTTTTAGTAAATCACCTATTTTGTTACTATAAATAAAAGGTGTGCAAGTGGGTGGTTTACATTTCTCATATAATTGCGGGCATGTGGATGTGTTACTTGTGGGTAAATTTTTTGTTCAAGCTGTTCCATTATTTTTTTCTGTGGCTAAGAGTTTAAAGTGGTGGGGGAGGAGTTTATAGACTGCACTTGTGGTATCAATCATATGACTTGAAATTCGAGTTGGAGTGTCTGAGAAGAGTTCTATGGAATATATTTGTGGTGTAGAGTCCTGGACATTTGAGCTTGCATTGCCCCTTTCAATATTGTGCTGCTCGATTTCTTCCTTCTTCCTATTTGTGACGTCATTCTCAACTGCTCCTAACCAATGTGAGGCTGACCAACTTGGAGAATCTAATGGCAGCCCAAGCTCGGTTTCTACAACTGTCTAATCAGGCTATGGAGGCGCACTTTCAAAGACTCATGGAGGACCGACGGATTGATATGAAGGCTTTACCACCATTCCCATCGACACCTCCCGAGTTCCAAGCCTGTTTTGGTCAATTTTCACATCAACCTAGTGAAGAAAGTGAGCGCGACGACGATGATGACTCCTCCGCATCAGACGCCTAGGGGAGTACCTGTCTTTTTCATTTTATATTCCTTTTGTATTTATTTCTTAGTCTATGATCATGTAGGTTTCATGTAGTTGCATGCATTGAGGACAATGCATCTCTCAAGTTTGGGGGAGTGTAATTTTCAGTCGTAGGTTTGTTTTCCAAGTTTTGTTTAGATTGCATATCATGTCAAATTTTTCCTGTGAAAATTATCTTGTTTCAATCCATTTTGATGAAATATGTGCAAGGTTGAGAAAAACTTTGACTTGGAATTGAATTCATGAAAAATTAGCAATTCAGATATGTGAATGAATCAAGTAGCAAGTAACATGTGAATGAATCATGAGAATCTCATAGCACATTGTTATAATTCAATTCTATGCTAATCTTTTCAATTGAAATGATAAGAATTGAGTTAAACAAATGTGGCGCCCCAAACCGAGCATCACATCCTAGTGTTGGTCCCGAGTTGATGGCTAAACCCAAGAGGGGAGGGGTGAATTGGGTTCTTTAAAGAAATTTTTGGTAAATTCAAAGATCTTAACCCCTTGAAAAAGTTAATCCCCTTTTTAAGCGAATGGAGAGCAAATAAGATAAAGCAGTAAAAATAGGTAGAACACAAGATTTATAGTGGTTCGGGCAAACCTTCCCTACTCCACTCTTCCAAGCTCACACTCCGTTGTGACTTGGGTTCCACTATGTATTCCACGAATACACTTAGAGTCACCGCTCTCTTCTAGATTCAAAGCTCTAGGGGGCATACACAACTTAGAGCCACTTGCTCTCTTCTAGATTCAAAGCTCTAGGGGGCATATACAACTAGAGCCACTTGCTCTCTTCTAGATTCAAAGCTCTAGGGGGCATATGCAACTACTTGCACAAGTAGGTGATGAGTCTCACTCCAATCACACCCTACTTTGCATATACTTGATCTTAGCTACCCAAGCTAAATCAAGATTTAGACAACAAGACAATGAAATAAATGAAACTACACTTTACAGATTTGTGTAGGCAGATTGAGCTCGAGGAAGAAATCAAAGGCAGCTTGGATGATGATCGTTGAAGCAACTTGCAGTTTGAAGCTCTTTCTTCCTTTGAATCACTCAAATATGGAGAAAAGGAATTTGAAAGTCTTTCTTGCACTTCTTTTCTCTCTATGATCCTTAGTGTAGTGTGTATTGTGTCTTCTCACGTTCATTTGAATGTCTTTTTATAGAGTGAGGAAGATTGGAACGTTGTAGGAGTGGTTGTCGCGCAATAAATGAACTCCAACGTTCAAAAATTCGAACGTTATACTCCAAGTCGAAGATGGAGTCGACTTGGCCTGCGACTTGGCTTCCAAGTCGCACCTGGAGTCGACTTGGCCTGCGACTCCAGTTCTTCCAGATTCCAAGTCTGAGTCTTTGGTCGACTTGGCTTTGGACTTCGACTCAAGTCGATCCTGAAGTCGACTTGACTTGCGACTTGACTCGACTTTTGCTGGAAATGCTTTGAGCTTCTTTTGATCTGCTTTTTCATCCTTGGTTTTCTTTCTTTTGAATAAGCTTGAGAACTTGTGGTTGACTTGATAGACTTGATTTGATGTTGATCTTGAATCCTTGCTTTGATCTTCGAGAACCTTGAGTTGTTCTTGAAAATGGTCCTTGCATCCTTTTTGGATTTGATTATTCTCAATTTGATCTTTTGGATAAGCTTGGAAATACAAACTTCAAGTCTGAAATCCTCAAGTCGAAGTTGGAGTCGACTTGGTCTGCGACTTCGCCCAAGTCGCACATGGAGTCGACTTCGTCTGCGACTTCGCCATGTTCGTGAACCAGATTTCAGCGCTGGACACTTTTGGTCGTTTGAGGTCGATTCCGAAGTCGACTTCGTCTGCGACTTGACTACCCAAGTCGCAAGTGGAGTCGACTGGACTTGCGACTTCACCTGTCAGTCCTTCCATTTTCAAATCTGTCCACCTGTGGCCATTCCAAGTCCCTAGAGAAGTCGACTTGGGTATCGACTTCGTACCAAGTCGAAGTCCGAGTCGACTTGGTGATCGACTTGGTCTCTTTGCTTTCCTTAAACACTTGGCAAACTTATTAGTATTCTTTTTAACCTCAAATTAGTTCTTGTTAATCATCAAAACTTACACTTTGGTCAATTTTGTTTTGAGTCATTGTTTCCAACAATCTCCCCCTTTTTGATGATTGACAAAACTACATTTGAGTTGATACCTTTTTGAGTATTTAAGCAAGTTCATGTAAAAAACAGAGCATTCAAACATATTACCATAGAAAGCAGAGCATATACATATTCATGACAGAGCATTATTTTCATAATTCACTCAAAATATTCATGTCAAGCATAAAACATCTTTCATGTATATCTGTTTCATTTTTACAAAATGCAATGAAAAACAAAATGAAACCTAGATACAAGTTACCCAACCCAAAACGAAAGGAAACTCTAACTCTTAAACCGATCTTTTCTCCCCCTTTTTGTCAATCAAGCAAAAATAACGATTTGATAAACTGAAATTGAGAGATTTGATATGGAATAGGTTTGATGGGACAATGGTGGGCCGAGGAGTAGACAAGAGAAGCGTGATCGGGAGTTGCCTCTCTATGAACTGAACCCGACTCGTAGGGATCGAGTTCAGGCATGGGTCTCTTCTTATGTCGGCCTGAGGCAAGATGGTAGCGGATAGTCCGCATTTCCCGCTCGATTCTGTCTTGCCGGGAGTGCATATCCTCGAGCGCATTTAGAACGCCGGTGACAAGACTTGTCATCCGGTCTTCTTTGTAATCCATTTCTGCCCTCATTGCAACTATTTCTTCCTTTAATTCCTTTAGGGTGACCTCCTTAGAGGAGGTTGGAGGCACCCGTTCTCTTGCAGCAGACCCTTGTGGAGAGTAGGATCCGTGCGATGGTGGAGAAGCGGCCCGTGCCGGTGATGCTATGGGAGGTTGCTCCCCCTCAGCTTGTGCATCGTCGTCTCGCTCTTCTTCTGGAGCTTCCGGTCTAAGTTGAAGCACATTGATCTTCATTCTTTGGATGAGTGCTTTGTTAATGGCATTTGTGGTTTTGAGTACTTCGAAAGGCTCACCTTCAATATCCACTTTGTAATGTTCAAGGATTTTTGTGATCCAGGTGCCATATGGGAGAACTCCTCGTGGATTTTCCTTTCTGGATGCTAGGGCTTCAAGAAATAACTTAGGTAAGCTTACCCTAACTTTGTTTGCCACTTTCCATAATATTTCCGCTTCTTGTGGATTTACTTGATTTCTTCCCCCGCCTTTTGGGTATATGCAGTGGGCAATTAGAAGTCTGAGTACCCGTAGCCTGGGTGATAGATCCATGTATCGAAGAAATCTAATTCCCGGATGATACTTGTTGCTCCGAGTGAGCTGGTTATACATTTTATCCATTGTGAGATCTTCTGGTAAAGGCTCATTCACAAATGGGACTCCAAATATTTCTCCTAAATCAATCCTTGCTCCCTTCTTGCTTGGAGTTATCCCAATTCCAAGTTTGATTTCTACTCCCTTGACAAAAGTTGCATATTTTTCGTCATCCCATAGATAATAGAAAATCCGAGTAAGATCTGGATAAACCTTTTCATCCTCTTTTAGCAACTTGGTCCATCCTTGAAAATCCAATAGATCTTCTATATCGGATTCATAATCTTTCAAAAATTTGAAATCTATAATCTTGGGTATAAATACCTTCCGTTCATAGAAGCTTTTGTAAAAACGACTGTGCTGGAGTTCGGTTTGGAAGTAAGTGGTAGGCATCTTCAATACTTGAGTTTTCCTAGCCGGAGTACCCCTTTTGCTTGCTCCAGATTGTGTACTCTGTGAGGTTTGGGCTTGTTGTTGACTAGGTGCTCGATCGGATGATTGAGTGGTTTGGAATCGCACCCGTCTACCCGTAGAAGTTGATGGTTCTTCTCTGGCCCTTTTTGCCGGTGTCCTAGCTTTCCTAGGAACATCCTCTGCAGTATTGGATGAAGGTTGTGAGGGAACCCGTTTGGGGTATGGTTTTGAGACAGCTTTCTTTGGTGCCATTTGGGATGGTTTGGAGTTGGAATTTGAATTTTTTTTTTTTTTTTTTTTTTTTTTTTTTTGAGAGAGAGAGGAAATGAGATGAAGCGGTATTTCAGAAATGTAGAGACGGAGGAACTTCTGAGAGGAAAAAAGGAGAAAACTTGAGAGACTAGGGAGAAAGAAAGAGAGTGAGAGAGAGAGCAAGAGAGAAAGGAATAGAGAGAGAGAGAAACGAAGAGGGAGTTACCGGAGCCGGAAATGGAGTTTGCCGGTCGGAGGAGTTTCCGGAGATGAGGAGAAAGAGAGAAAAACAGAGAGAGAGAGAGAAGAAAACAGTGAGGGAGAGAGAGAAAAAAGAAACGGAGAGGAAAATCGGAGAGAGAGAAAAGGAAATCGCCGGAAAGGTTAGCCGGAGATGGAGAAGAAAGAAAATCGCCGGAGGGGAGAGGGAAAAGAGAAAAATAGGGAGGCCGGAGAGAAATGAGGAAGAAAAGAGAGAAAAGGGAAGAAAAAGATGAAATGGGCGGCCGAATGTGAATCGTCGCGCGCGGAGTCGACTTTGCCCTAGGCGAAGTCGACTTCGATCCTTCTGGAGTCGACTTCGCCTGGGGCGGAGTCGACTTCGACCCTAACGGAGTCGACTTCGCTTCTGAAGCGGAGTCGACTTAGCGTCCCTGGAGTCGACTTGACTCATCGACTTGATATTTTCCAATTTTAATTTTCTTATTTGTTTTTCCTAGTTTAGCTCTATCATCCCCATATCATTTCTAATCTTATAAAATGAATCCTTGGCTAGAGGTTTGGTAAAAATATCAGCAATTTGGTCTTCTGTTTTCACATATTCTAAGCATACATCATGATTCTCAACATGTTCACGAATAAAGTGATGTCTCACATCAATATGCTTGGTTCTTGAATGCAGTACAGGATTTTTAGTTAAACAAATTGCACTTGTATTATCACATCTAATAGGAATATCAACATAATCAATACCATAATCTTTCAACTGTTGTTTCATCCAAAGTAACTGGGCACAGCAACTACCGGCGGCTATGTATTCGGCTTCTGCAGTAGATAGGGCAACACTTGTTTGTTTTCTTGAATACCATGAAACCAACATATGTCCAAGAAACTGACAAGTTCCACTAGTACTCTTTCTATCTACTTTATAGCCGGCAAAATCTGCATCCGAATAGCCGATTAGATCAAAGGTTGTCTCCTTTGGATACCATAGTCCAAGATTGGCAGTTTTTATCAAATACTTAAAAATTCTTTTTACAGCAAGTAGATGTGATTCTTTTGGACATGCTTGAAATCTAGAACACATACAAACACTGAACAAGATATCGGGTCTAGAAGCAGTTAAATATAACAAGGATCCTATCATGCTTCTATAAAGCTTTTGATCGATACTTTTACCGTTTTCGTCCGTGTCGATCTTGATTGTCGAACTCATTGGAGTGTTTGCTCCTTTGCTATTTTGCATTCCAAATTTCTTGAGCATTTCTTTGACATATTTGGACTGGTTTAGAAATATTCCTTCATTTTGTTGCTTGATTTGAAGTCCAAGGAAGAAATTTAATTCTCCCATCATGCTCATTTCGAACTCGCTCTGCATTATCTTAGAAAATTTTTGACAAAGATTTTCGTCAGTAGCACCGAATATTATGTCATCCACATAAATCTGTACAATCAAAATATTTTTATTTTTGTACTTGATGAATAAAGTAGTGTCTACTTTCCCTCTTTGAAACTCATGATTAATCAAGAATCTATTTAACCTTTCATACCAAGCTCTTGGTGCTTGTTTTAGTCCATATAATGCTTTGGTTAATTTATAAACAAACTTTGATTGATCCTTTTCTTCAAAACCAGGGGGTTGTTCAACATATACTTCTTCATTCAAATAACCATTCAAAAATGCGCTTTTTACATCCATTTGAAACAATTTGAAGTTCATATGAGAAGCAAATGCTAGTAGGATGCGTATGGCTTCTAATCTAGCCACGGGTGCATATGATTCTTCAAAATCAATTCCTTCTTCTTGGGAATACCCTTTGGCTACTAATCTTGCCTTGTTTCTAATTACAAGACCGCTTTCGTCTAATTTGTTCCTAAATACCCATTTGGTACCAATGACGGTATGAGTGTTTGGTCTAGGAACTAAATGCCATACATTGTTTCTTTCGAATTGATTTAGCTCTTCTTGCATTGCAATAACCCAATTTTCATCATTAAGAGCTTGTTCAATGGTATTTGGTTCAATTTTCGATACAAACGCATATTGGCCATAAACGTTTTGTTTTGATCTTCTAGTTTTTACTCCTTCATATATATTTCCAATAACTTGTTCAATTGGATGGGCATTTTTGAACTTTAAATCAGTTTGAGGTTTGTAAGAGTTATTACCTTCACTTACCTCTTCCTCCACTAGATTTTCTGGCTTGAGCTCAAGTTCCTTTGGTTGTTCTTTGCTTTTTGTCTCATCTGCATCACTTAGTTCATCCTCCTTTCTCGGACTTTGGTTAATTTCATCAAATACAACATGTATGGATTCTTCTACAACTTGGTTTCGTTTGTTGAATACTCTATATGCTTTGCTATTTGATGAATAACCAAGGAATATAGCCTCATCGCTTTTGGCATCTAATTTGCCCAAATTGGTTTTTCCATTCTTCAAAACATAACAAGTACATCCAAAAGCATGAAAGTATGAGATATTTGGTTTCCTTCCTTTCCATAGTTCATATGGGGTCTTTTTCAAGATTGCTCGAATGGTAACTCGGTTCAAAACATGACAAGCTGTACTCACAGCTTCACCCCAAAATTTCTTGGATAGATTGCTCTCATTTAGCATAGTTCTAGCCATCTCTTGTATAGTTCTATTTTTCCTTTCAACTACTCCATTTTGTTGTGGAGTTCTTGGTGCAGAAAATGTGTGGTGAATTCCTTTTTCATTACAAAGTTCCATGAATCGCTTATTTTCGAATTCGCCACCATGATCGCTTCTTATGGTCACAATAGTACTCTGTTTTTCATTTTGCACCAAATTTACAAAAGTTGCAAACATAGAGAAGGCTTCATCTTTACTAGCTAAGAGAATTATCCATGTGAATCTTGAAAAATCATCAACTATGACAAATACATATTTCTTTCCACCAATGGTTAGAATGTCGGATGGCCCGTATAGATCCATGTGTAGTAGTTCAAGTGGCCTAGTGGTGGAAATTTCCTTTTTGGTAGAGAAAGGCATCTTTGGTTGTTTAGATAATTGACATGCCTTGCAAATCTTGTCTTTGTCATATTTTAATTTTGGTAATCCCTCTACCAAACTCTTTTTCCATAGGGTCTTTATGTTGCCCATGTTTATATGTCCAAGCCTCTTGTGCCAAACCCATGGATCGTTATCAATGGCCATTAGACATTGACCATCTAATTCATCAAGTGAAACCAAATAAACATTTCCATGTCTTTTGCCGCTAAACATGATATGTTCTCCATCAAATACATTACATATAGATGATTCAAACACAACTTTGTATCCCTTATCACATAATTGGCTAATACTCATTAAATTGTGTTTGAGTCCTTCAACAAACAAAACATCTTCCATGCAAGCATTTGAAATACTATGTATATTTCCTTTACCTTTAATCTTACCTTTTTCATTATTGCCAAAGGCAACCATTCCATCGTTGCAAGGCTTAAGTTTGTGAAACAAGCTTCTTTCACCGGTCATATGCCTTGAGCAACCGCTATCCATGAACCATTCATTGTTTGCCTTTGCCTTAAAACATGTCTCTTCATTGCTTGTGTCTTTTGTTGAGGTAATTTGTTCTCCTTGCTCGATTTGTGCCATGCAGCAAATTCTTGCACATTCTTCCGCCTCTATGTCGTCGGCTGAGGAGCTACTTGTCGTAGAATCTTCATCATTCACGTACATGCCTCTTCCTTTGTATTTCTGGAATCTTCTATTGTCCCCTCGATCCTTTCTTTGTTCTTTTGCCTTGTTTTCTTCGGGAGTTGGACATTGAGCCTGCATATGTCCCGAACCGCCGCATCGGTAGCACTTGGTTGATTCTTTCTTCTTCTCTCTGGGAGTTCTTTCTTTGAAACTTCTGAAATTTTTGCCTTTTCTCACAAATTTTTTGAACCGTTTTGTGAGTAGGGCAATTTCATTGTCGTCTTGAGAAGAAGATGTGTCATCGGTGTCTTGTGCGGCTTTTAAGGCAATTGCTCTTTTGCCCCTGTGTTGATCTTCATTCCTTTTCTTAATTAGCTCATGTGACATAAGTGAGCTAATTAAGTCTTCAAGCTTCAGCGTGTTGAGGTCTTTGGCTTCTTCAATTGCAGTGATCTTTGGAGTCCATGATTCGGGTAGAGCTCTTAAAATCTTCATGACCTGCTCAGATTCAGATATTGCTTTTCCAAGACCTTTTAAAGCATTAGTAATCTTAGAGAATCTAGCAAACATTTCAGAAATATTTTCTGTTTCTAACATTCTAAAGTTCTCTAGTTCTCCAATCAAAATATTCCTTCTCGTCCCTTGGACTTGAGAAGTTCCTTCATAGATAGAGGTTAGCGTATCCCATATTTCTTTGGCGGTCAAGCAAGAGGATACTCTATCATATTCAGAAGCATTAAGAGCACAAAATAAAGAGTTCATAGCTTTGGCGTTGCTCTTAACAGTTCTTACTTCCTCGTCGGTCCATTTGGAAGCTCTTTCATCGGTAGGCAAGGTTACACCATCTTGGATAGCAATCCAAGAGTCCATATCGGTAGCCATGATGAGTTGCTTCATACGAAGCTTCCAATATCCAAAATTGTTCCCATCAAACAACGGTGGCCTTGTAAAGGATTGGCCTTCAGCAAATGCGGGAACGGAAGTAGTTTGGGATGCCATTTCAATAAGATCTCTTTGATAAACTCAAAGACCTGCTCTGATACCACTTGTTGGTCCCGAGTTGATGGCTAAACCCAAGAGGGGAGGGGTGAATTGGGTTCTTTAAAGAAATTTTTGGTAAATTCAAAGATCTTAACCCCTTGAAAAAGTTAATCCCCTTTTTAAGCGAATGGAGAGCAAATAAGATAAAGCAGTAAAAATAGGTAGAACACAAGATTTATAGTGGTTCGGGCAAACCTTCCCTACTCCACTCTTCCAAGCTCACACTCCGTTGTGACTTGGGTTCCACTATGTATTCCACGAATACACTTAGAGTCACCGCTCTCTTCTAGATTCAAAGCTCTAGGGGGCATACACAACTTAGAGCCACTTGCTCTCTTCTAGATTCAAAGCTCTAGGGGGCATATACAACTAGAGCCACTTGCTCTCTTCTAGATTCAAAGCTCTAGGGGGCATATGCAACTACTTGCACAAGTAGGTGATGAGTCTCACTCCAATCACACCCTACTTTGCATATACTTGATCTTAGCTACCCAAGCTAAATCAAGATTTAGACAACAAGACAATGAAATAAATGAAACTACACTTTACAGATTTGTGTAGGCAGATTGAGCTCGAGGAAGAAATCAAAGGCAGCTTGGATGATGATCGTTGAAGCAACTTGCAGTTTGAAGCTCTTTCTTCCTTTGAATCACTCAAATATGGAGAAAAGGAATTTGAAAGTCTTTCTTGCACTTCTTTTCTCTCTATGATCCTTAGTGTAGTGTGTATTGTGTCTTCTCACGTTCATTTGAATGTCTTTTTATAGAGTGAGGAAGATTGGAACGTTGTAGGAGTGGTTGTCGCGCAATAAATGAACTCCAACGTTCAAAAATTCGAACGTTATACTCCAAGTCGAAGATGGAGTCGACTTGGCCTGCGACTTGGCTTCCAAGTCGCACCTGGAGTCGACTTGGCCTGCGACTCCAGTTCTTCCAGATTCCAAGTCTGAGTCTTTGGTCGACTTGGCTTTGGACTTCGACTCAAGTCGATCCTGAAGTCGACTTGACTTGCGACTTGACTCGACTTTTGCTGGAAATGCTTTGAGCTTCTTTTGATCTGCTTTTTCATCCTTGGTTTTCTTTCTTTTGAATAAGCTTGAGAACTTGTGGTTGACTTGATAGACTTGATTTGATGTTGATCTTGAATCCTTGCTTTGATCTTCGAGAACCTTGAGTTGTTCTTGAAAATGGTCCTTGCATCCTTTTTGGATTTGATTATTCTCAATTTGATCTTTTGGATAAGCTTGGAAATACAAACTTCAAGTCTGAAATCCTCAAGTCGAAGTTGGAGTCGACTTGGTCTGCGACTTCGCCCAAGTCGCACATGGAGTCGACTTCGTCTGCGACTTCGCCATGTTCGTGAACCAGATTTCAGCGCTGGACACTTTTGGTCGTTTGAGGTCGATTCCGAAGTCGACTTCGTCTGCGACTTGACTACCCAAGTCGCAAGTGGAGTCGACTTGACTTGCGACTTCACCTGTCAGTCCTTCCATTTTCAAATCTGTCCACCTGTGGCCATTCCAAGTCCCTAGAGAAGTCGACTTGGGTATCGACTTCGTACCAAGTCGAAGTCCGAGTCGACTTGGTGATCGACTTGGTCTCTTTGCTTTCCTTAAACACTTGGCAAACTTATTAGTATTCTTTTTAACCTCAAATTAGTTCTTGTTAATCATCAAAACTTACACTTTGGTCAATTTTGTTTTGAGTCATTGTTTCCAACACCTAGCCCTTACCTCAAGATCGGATTGATTGGTAAACGTGATCAGGATTGTTGCCCTGTCATACGGCGGGATTTATCGGATATTTATCCTGTTAAATATGGTCATGTAACTGTTCAAATAACACCTCATGTTCTCACAATTTCATATTCATACAATTTTAAGTCATTTCAATCCATTCATTGCATACAAATATGCTGTTCAGCGACATTTCATCTTTTACCTAAATTAGATGTCACTTCATGTACATATCACAGTCATTCGTATAAAACATTCAAGTAGTTCACAACTATTCATTATAAAGCACGGCATGTAATTTTACAATCATTCCACATGAACTTCATAACATAAGTTCCATAAATTTTTCCATGAACTCCTTAAGCCAGTGCTAGCTCCTTCGTCGTGTCCTAACCATCACCTGTCTTTGGGTTTGGAAAACAAAATCGTGAGTCAAAACTCAATAAGCAAGCTATTTGCATTTTTTAGGCAAATCATTTCAGGCAACATTTTCATTTAAAATCAACTTGGAAAGCATATTATACCTTATTCAAAGGTATATCTTTAAAATCATGAAATCTTGTACCCATCACGGGTCTCATATGCATAATGCTATATGAAAACATGAACATGATCATCATATCTCCCTTAGGATGGAAGCTAGCCAGGCGACCATCCGTCACGTTAACTCCCATTTCAGAGAGGGCGCCGCCAGCCATCGGCCTATTACAAGAGACTTGGACACACCCAGGGGGGACAATCGATCCGCTTATACCCTTCAAGTGGACCTCGTATCCTGTGCACATGAACTTTTGCATAAATCCATCTTTGACATGTTAGCATGATTTTTCAATCATAAACATCAATCCACATCATTTTTCCATAGCATTTATAAAAGAAACATTTCATAATCATTGCATTTGAAATAAAATATCATTTCAACATTATTTTGCTAAGGGATGGCCATCCTTAAACCCATTAGAAATAATTTCATAGTTTCATCAAATAAGTTAAAATACAAATCGCATTTATGGAAACAATTTAGAAAAACAAAAATCTTTTAGAAAATTTTCTTGCTTACCTTAACTTCTTAGCTTTCCTTCGCCACTTTCTCTTTGCCTTTGCCTACATGAAAATGATATGATTTTTCATACATTTCCTTTTCTCATATTTTACTTAGTTTTCCAACCCATTCCATATACGCACATCATTTATTTGACTTCATAAGTCATCATACACATATATGGCTCATTTTGCACCCATTAGCATAATTTACACACATTCGGCTATCATACATCGTAGCATATACATATAACCCTAAAATTAGGGTATCCATTTCAATTTTCATAAATTCATTCATAAATCATTATACATAGGTTTCTTAACCCCTTTTTGCTATTTATCACATTTTTACTATCATTCATTCATCGGCGTCCATTTCAAACACCCGTTATCATCATAAATGGCATTATAAAATTCCAGAATTGGAATTTCACATCATATCATGTAAAACAGACTTATAGTCATGAATTTCATCATATTTTATGAATTTTTGCATAAATTACTTTTCACAAGTTATTTCTCACATAAGCCCATCTAACCCTTTCACATATGCCCCTTTTTGCCATGCATACGTATGGTGTTTTCATAAAATCCTCTAGGCAACATTTCATATTATTTTCCAGCTGTTTAATTACCCTTTAATACCACTTTACTTAGGGTACTTTCATAGGGTTTAAATTCATTCACCCATAGGTTTCCAAAACAGCAAATTTGGAACCCGTTTTTTCACCCGTTTTACGCGTCTTTCGACACTTAACCATGGGCAGCCCTAAAATCCGAATTTTCCAGCAATAAAATCCATTTTTCCTCATCCATATTTAGGTATTTAACACACAATTAACATCCATGCATTATCATTTTTCAAAACAGCAAGTTACCCTCACGTTTTGAGACCCGTTTCACGTCGGTTTGACGTTCTTTCATAAAATTCATAAAAATCAGATTTAGGGTTTATTTCTCCCAAATATTTTGGGAATACATCATACCTTAAACCTAGGGTATTTTACCCTACATAAAATGCCTAAAACATGCAAGTCCATTTCCATAGCATTTTTAACCCAAAAATTAAGAAATTAGGTCAAAATCCATGCTTTGCATTCCATAACTTCAAAATTTCATCACTTAAGCATAAACCGTCATATATTTGGCATAAATACATGATTAATAGCTTAATAAAAACATCAAATCAAAACAGAAACTTATCTTGGAGGTTTAGGGTTTAACAACTTGGATTTTTCATTTCATATGCATGCATAACTCCATTTCCATCAACTTTAACTTAAAAATTCATGCTTAAAACTTAATACCCATTCCATATTCATGCAAAGGCATGTTAAAACATAATTTTACATATTATTTAAGCATGCTTTTCATTTCCAAATTTTGAGTTTAAAAAACTCAAGTTAAACAACTCAAAATCATCATATACTTACTTGGATTTGTAGCAAATCAATTCTTAGCAACTTGAAGTGATTTGTTCTTCAATTTCTCCTTCTTTTTCCCTTGATTTCCTTCTTTTTTTTTCTGGCTAGGTGGGACGTGAGAACTGGTTCCCTTGGACGTTGGCAACACTTAGAAATTTTTTCCCAAAAATCATCTCAACTCAACGTGCAAAGGGCTTATATATTGCTGGATTTTTCCCAATTGTGGGACCCACTTGTGCTGCAATTCCACATCCATAAATGTATCTCTATCTACCATATGAGGTGTGTGAATTTGGGCCAAGTAAATTACATTTTTACTTTTTACCAAAAATCACAAAAATCTGCATCTCTTGACCGTAAATCTGCATTGCCCTTTCACGCCCAATCTGTCCAGATTTTTGCATCCCATTTTTCATTTTTATTTCATGTATAAATGTGGGTAATTTATTCTCCTAATTATCATTTAACTCATGCATTAATTTTATGCAAATATATTTAAAAAATATTGCAGCAACTTATCACCAAAAATCACATTTTTCTCCACCACAAGCTGTCCATGTTTTCAGCAGTATATACCTACCTTTTTGAATTTTTTAATTTCTTAAATTCTCCATTATTGCTTGCACAAATCATGTACTTGCATCTTAGAAACATGTGGCAATTTTTTAAAATTTAAAAAAAATCAATTTAAGCAGTCCAATAGCCCTTGGACGTCCCTTATGTGGCCACCTTAGCTATGCTCCCCATAGCTTCATCATTTCATGCATTAAATAGATGGATAATTTCCATATTTATGCTTTTTCAATAAATAAATAAAATACCTAAGGAATGGCCTGCAATTTGCCACCTCAAATTCCTTTTGCATCAAGCATTTATGTATGGTACTCCATCATTAATGCCTTGGTACTTTTGTGGAGCATAAGTCAAACTTGCCCACCTTTTTCAATGCAGGAATTTTTCTAATTTTTCATGCACAATCCAATCCATTCAAAATAAATATCTCACCATTTCATTCAACCATTTGAAATTTCAACTCAATCCGAGTTTTCTAACTCCCGATATAGCCGTTTAAAATTAACGGTCGAAATGAACATATACTTAAAAATTCATAATTTCCATTCCATCAAGAATTTTCATAATATTTTTATTCCATAATACCAAGCCTAATATTAACAATTTTGATTTCAAATTTCACTTGAATCCGCCTTTTAGGCATTGAGTTATGAATTTTTCAATATTTTCCAACACACTCGTCAATTTCCATATTAATTTCCATAATTTATTTTAAATAATGGAAAATAATTTTTCATGATACATTTGCATATTTAAATCACAAATGATTCATTCTAAACCTGTTGTCTCGTTTTAGCTCAAAACACTTAATCATAAAATTAATGCTAACCCATAACCCTAATTGCCATATTTAGCAAAAATCAAATAATGCCTTCATAATTCCATAATTCACAAATAATCATCATATACATGTTCAATACATACATATGGGTCCTACATGGGTTAGGGTTTCACAACAAATGTGAACCACGTGCTTTAAGGGAATTAATCGTCTCGAAAATGGTAATACTTCACAAAAATTTTCTTGCATGTTCAGTATCCCTACTTAGTTATTAGAACAATAAAAAGGGGGTGATTGACCTAAGCTAAGTAACCGGGACTTGGCATCAACAAATTTCAAGGTTCACGTAAAAAATCAAGGGAAAATCACAGCAAGAACGCTTTTAAAAGAAAACTTTCCCCAGATACCCTGAAATATGGTGAGGGGAGCCCAAAAAAAATAGATCTCCAGATATCCTGAAATATGGTGAAGAGAGTTTTGCAATAAGTTTGGGGGGGGGGGGGAAGAATGTGCAGTTGGACAAAATTGAATCCGGTGAAGGATTATCTATTTTTTTGACAAGTTAGTTTGGCTTAAACCTTGGTTCACCTGTTTGGATTGATTTTCTAACCAGTTTCATTTGATCAAGAGAAAGATTAGCATGTTGAATTATTACTTTGAACTAGAAATACGATCATCTACATGTAACTTGGTTTATGAATGATAAATGAAAATGCATGTCCTGTTTTGAGAAATGGATGGTTTTTCAAGTTTACATTATTCTTGATCTTGTTGAATAGAGAAATGGAATGATAGAAGCATAATGGGAAGAAGGTTGAGTTGACGGAGTCCAAATTCTTTCATTCATTGTGTTTGCATGTGTTGCTTGAGGACTAGCAACATTTAAGTTTGGGGGTGTGATAACTTGTAAAAATGCGAGTTATCATGGCCCATTTTAGACTATATTTGTGCATTAGTCCAAGAGATTAGGCATAGTTTGCATCCATTTAGCTTAATTTTCACTCATTTTGCATTTTAGGAGCATTATTTAGTTTTTATGCATTTTTAGCATAAATTAGGCATTTTTAGTCCATTTATTTAGTTTATGTAATTTTTACCGGAAGGACGGGTGAATTACAAGCAATGTGGGCAAAGTGGATGCAAATCAGAACCAAGTCACGAGGCAGGTGGATGGCACCCAGGTGCCAACCTACATGCCCTTGCCAGAACTCCAACATAATCCAGCAACCAGTAGCTTCCAGGGAGTTGGCGCCTAGGCACCAAGGCATGAAGTCCTAGGGTTTCCAGAAAGGTTTCCAAGTTACCCAGCACACAGGGAGTTGGTACCCAGGTGCCACTACGCATCCATACGCGCCCTGGTTTCTGCACATGTACTGCGCAAGCTACCCATTATAAATAGAAACCAAGGGGTACGTGCAAGGGAGTTCCACAGGCCATAGAGGAGATACCAAAATAGGTAGTGGCTGCTGTGGAGAAAGGGAGAAACACAAAAGCTTCAAGGAAGGAGAGAAGAGCATGTGGAGATCTAAGCTATCACTGCAAATCCATTGAGTTTCATCTTCTCTTCTCATCTATCTCTTCCTATTTGTTACTCTCCTTGCTTGGGATAATTGTAACTGGATTTTAATGGGAATTGAAGTCATGTTTATGGGCTGAACCTTCCTATGGTGGGAGATATGTAGGATTTGAACTCATAGTCTATGTTATTTAGTTTTCTTATGCTTGAATTGATAATACTGTTGTGCTGTGACTTTTGTTACTTGAGATTACCCTTATATATCATGCTTAATGCGTTTACAAGCTTTGCAACATTGTGGATTGATCTAATATTTAGATTCATGCTTGAAAAAGTGGGATTTGAATGAGATCCATGTATAAGGCACAGGTATTCTAGCTCATGTTGTGTTAGATGTTAATATGGATAGGAATATACCTATGTGTAATCTTGATTAGATTATATGGTTATCAATCTTGTTTTACTTGTATGCATGGTAACATAACACTTGACTAAAACTTAGTTAGGTTTGTATGTGTTGGAAGACATATATGAATATGAATGAACCTAGATTAGTAATCTCTACACAACTAACTTAATTGAAACCAAATAACATAGCTATGATTCAATGAATTCATATTCCCACCTATCTTAATCATCTCAAGGCAATATCAGCAACATCCACACCACTCTGGTCATTTACTGCTTTGCTTAGTTTAGTTTAATTCAATTTTTTGAAACCAAATCTCATTCCTTTTACCAATTCACTTAGACAATTGAGAATTAAGGTGCTAATCCGTTTAACACAATCCTAGTGGGAACGATACTCTACTCACTCTATATTACTTGATCGGCACATATACTTGCGTTAAAATGAGCATTAATTAGAGATATACGCAGCTCATCAACCATCAAAATTCAAAGATGGTTTCAAATGAGCACAAATTGAACTGGAAAAGTCGGATTGAGACGAAATTTGAAATGAACGGTTAAAATTATGACATCCATGAAATGAGAGGCCCGGATTAAGCAAATGATGTTGGGATATTGGTTGCACAAAATTGGTGTATAATTATTGATTTTTGTGCACCAAAAGGTAAATTTGTGTTTATGTTAAAGTAAGGTGATTAACTATATGATTAATGGCATAAATGATGTGTCAAAAGGAGATAATTACAAATTAATTTTATGAATTAATTAAAATGAAAAAATTCATTATATTATCCAATGATTAATGATTTAATTTAAGGAGCTAAATAGATTAGCTGAAAGGAGCTTAACAAGGTGGCCCACTTATGGATGTGAAAGGGGGCTGTTTGTATGGAATTTTGATTTTTTAAAAAATTACAAAATATGTAATTAAATGAGCTAAATGACAAGGGTAGTTAATGGCCTTGATTTTGGACTAATTTGGTGGCATAAAATGACAAAAATCCAATGCACAAGTGACTTTGGAAAAAATGGACAGCAACATGGAAGTTTGACAATGTGTTCGTTCAAGCCATTTTTGGAATTTTTTATTAATTTTTTTAATAGCTAATTTGACCCTTAAATGAGCTCATAACTAGGGTAATTAAATAGACATTAATTAAAGTTGAAATTAGGTGTGGAAAATGGCACAAAAGCTGCTGCAATTGACATTGAATTGCATGAGCATGAAATGGACAACTTGGAAAAGTGGACGTCCAAGGCAGAATGTGATTTATTACTATTTTTTTAAAATATGATAAATGGTCCCCTAATTAGGATATTACCTAGGGTAATTAATTTCCCATAAAGTAAAGAAAAAATTCGGTGGAAAAAATGTGCAAAAGCTTCTTAAAGTGGACGTTCCAGCAGTAAACAGCAATATGGTTTAATGATATGGATTTTGATGAATTTTTTTAAGATAATTATTAATTTAAACGGACCACCTTTTTCCATGTCAGCAATAAGGGATAAGCATGTCTTAATCATGTTTAATTGCTGTGGAAAGTGGGGCCCACAAAGCTGGAAAATCCAGCTCATATCCTAGGTGCACGTTCACATGTGCTAAGGGAGAAAGAAAAATTAAAAAGGGGAAAAACCCCAAGCAAGGCAGAAAGCACCTTCCATTTTTTTTTTCAGCAGAATGAGGAGCAAGGAAGGGAGGAAAAGAGGAGAAAAAGAGAAGGAAAAATGGAGAAGACGAAGAGCTAGGAAAAATGGAGTCCAAGTTTGATCCAATACATGTAAGTATACCCTTGATTATGGGTTGAAAATCATAACTGAAATTTTCTTAAATCCTATGTGATGTTGCTGTTTTGATGTTTAATCATGATTATATGATGATTCATGATTAGATGGATTATATTAGTTGATTTATAAAGTTTAATTTAGGGATTAATCAGCCCATATCATCTAATCTACACTTATGTGTAGAAAATCTGGACCTTGAAAGGAAAATAGGGAAGAAATAGTTAATGAATGAATTCTATCATAAATATTTATGGAAAGACTCATGATAATGTGATTAAGGAAAGAACAAATTTTCAGCTCAAAAGGGTAATCACGTTGCAAATTAAAAATCTGGGAAAATCAACATGGACAGGATTGAATGGGTGGCAGGATCAACAGCACCAAATGATTTTTAATAATATTATCCAAGGAATTTTGGGATGAAAATTTTACAAGATATATAAGAAATATTTGGGAACCCACGAAAAAAATAAAAACGAGGTTTTTATGGGTATAAATATACCCCATAATTTACGTGATTCAAGCTATCTGAAAAGGGATTTATATTTTAATTTATGTAAGCAAGTTCTCCATGATATTAATGTTAACGGATTTTATATTTTATGCCAATGATTTTAAGAATTTGCTTTCAAGTAAGAAAATTCTTTATGATGTTGTTTTCAAAAGGACTTTATAACAAAAAGGGAATTTTGCCCTTTTCATAAAGAAATATTATTAGATAAGTTTTGAGTTCTCTTATGATGTTTTATGATAAATGATTAAGCTTATAAAAGAAAAAGATTGGTTTTCTATGTCAAGATATTTAATTATAAATGATAATTTTACATAGCCCGTATGTTTTGAAATGATATTTGAAAAGTATTGATTTCCTTTAGACAAGGAAATCTATGATGGAAATGTCTTGAAAAATGTTTATATGAATGTTTAAGGATGACCAACCTAATAAGTGATTTCATAAAATGGTTTAATTTCAGGTTGCTAAATGACATGCAAAAGACTGTGCAATTCCCCTTTTATGTAAACATAGTGTAATAGATATGTGGAGAATAATCTAATTTTTAGGTTGTGGAGAAGGGGATGGTATAATTGCATAACTTTTGTAAGCAAAAGGCCTTGAAATGGAAACCAAGAAAATATTAGAGAAATATATGGTTTATTTTTGGAAATCAAAAAGTTTTGAATCTCTTTTATTATAAGGTTTTTTAAGATGTATTGTTTCTCAAACATTTCAAATGTTTATCAAAATATTTTACTTTAAATATTTCTAAAAGAATTTAATGAAGGTCATCCTAAAATTAGATTTCAAATGACAACTTATTTAAAGTGGGTGCGCTAGCTTTACAAGTTGACATGAACTGTGGTCTGTGATATGTTTTTACAGAAATGAATTTTTAAAATATAGACTTAGGTCTATGATGGTTTAAAAGGACATGGGCTACGGTCTGTGGTTCTTTAGACCAAATGGACTGCGGTTCGTCAAGATGATGTATGGTGCACCAGTACAAGGAATAGACCGGTTGTAGAGCATGGTCGGGATGACCAGGGCCCACTCCACATATGGCCAAGTCCTTAAGGATGATAGGAGGCCAGCGGTGCCCTCCCTGAAATGCGAGCAGGATGAAAGAACAGCCGCCTGGTTAGCGTGCTGTTAAGTATGGATTCTCGTCTAAAAGGTAGAGTGATCACTTGCTAAGTGTCACTACTGGATAGAGAGAAATGAATTTGTTTATGTTTTGTTTTTTAAAAGCCCAAAGATTGGGACATGAAAGTATATTTTTATGAAAGTTATCCTAAAGGGATTTTTATGAAATGATTACCCTAAAAATGGGATGTTTTACACAAAGGTGTAAATAACAGGAATGAAAGGAAACGATTTTAAGCTAATGCATTTTAAGAAAATGAATTTTGTATTATACATGCCTTGTTTGTTATAAACAAGCCCCAAGACGGGGATTATGAAAAGGATTTATGTCAAACTCGTTTTTGAACATAAGAATGTCCATTGCCAAGGAAGCTATATAAAAAATGTTTTGAGACATCAAATGTCTCTTGACTAAAGGATTTTATGATGAAAAATGTTTTGGAAAAAGAATTTCCATTGGTAAAAGACGGTTTTATGTAAATGTCTTTGAATATTAGAAATATTCTTATAAGACTAAAGGAAATTAATTAAAGAGGGTAAAACACATATGTTTTGCCTTAACAAGCCCAAACGTGGCTTGTAAATGATTTTAAAAATAATATTTTTGAAAATGTTCAAGACATGGAACTGTCCTTATGAATAAGGATTTCATGATAATGTTTAGGACATATAATGTCCTCAAGTTAAAAGGTGTTCAAGATGTTTAAGAAAAGCGATTTTAAAGGAAGTCTTGCCCTAAAAGATATAATGCTTGCTTACTGAGTTGTCACTCACGTTTTGTTTTCCCAGACCTTAGACAGGTACTGGGAAACTCAAGGAGATGCAAATCTAAGCAATAAAGTAAGGCATGAGATGATGGCCAGGTAGGCTATAAAGAATGGGAAAGCATGAATATGCTAAGGTATATAAATGTGTACGTGAAATTAATTAGAATTTTAAGTTCTATATGATTCAATGATTGAATGTATGGATGTATGGATGTAAAATGTGATGATTTAGTCAAGGAAACTTTCATTGTAGAAAAGCAGGATGAGATGCTATGAAATAGAATTTGAAATTTTATTATAGGTGTAATGGTGCTTGTATGATGAAAGATGTAGTGTGGAATGAAATGAATGGTGATAGATAATGTAAAGATATGAACGATGATGAACGAAAAAAAAAAAATTTGGTCGAGATCCAATTAAGAACCCGCCGTATGATCAGGGCAACAATCCTGATTCACGTTTACCAATCGATAAGGTCTTGAGATAAGGAAGTGACGTCTCGGTTTGGGGAGCCACAACTTTGAATGTCCAATATACTCTAAATTTAGGGTATTTTACCCTCTTAATCATCTATAAATTATTTGGGCTAATTCATATATCACTTTTAATACAAAAAAATGAAAATCGGGTCATATGTGTAACCCTAATTCATATCCTTTCTAAAATTCATAACTTAAGCCCAAATCACCATATGTAATTCATTAAATCATGAATCATCATGTAATCATAATTAAACATCAAAACAGCAACATCACATAGGGTTTAAGAAAATTTCAGTTATGATCTTCAACTCGTAATCAAAGGGTATACTTACATATATTGGATCAAACTTGGACTCTATTTTTCCTAGCTTGGTTCCTCTTCTTATTTTTTCTCATTTTTTCTTTTCTTTTTCTCCTCTTTTTCTCCCTTTCTTGCTTCTGGAATAAGGGACGTGGACTACCTTGCTTGGATATTTTTTTCCCTTTTTCATTTCTCTTTCCAACCCTTTAACACAAGTGAACGTGCACTCATATATGACTGAAAGTTTTTAGCCTTGTGGGACCCACTTGCCACATCATTTAGTAGCTAATTAAAGTGTATTTATCCCCTATTGCTGACATGGAAAATATGGTCCATTTAAATTAGATATTTATCTTAAAAAAATAAAAAAATCCATGCATTAAATCCATGTTGTTGTCCCCCATTAACGTCCATTTTCAGCAGCAGATTTTTGCATTTTTCCACACATAATTTACTTTAATTAATGGGTAATTAATTACCCTAGATAATATCCCACTTAGGGGTCAAATTAGCTATTAAAAAATCATAAGAAAATCACAAAGCTGCTTGGACTTGCACCACTTTCAATACCCATCTTGTAGTCCATTTAATTACCGTCCACATGCAGCTTGATATTTTGCCATTTTGTGCCACAAAAATCCAATTTTAATTAATTTCACTAACCACCCTTGTCATGTAGCTCATTTAAATGCATAATTTGCATTTTTAAAAAATCATAAAAATCCCATTACAGCAGCTTGACCGAACATCACTCCTTATCTACATGTTGCTGTCCACTTGATGGGGTCCACTTATCTTTGACTTTTTGGCATTTTCTTGCCATAAAATCCGCACCAAATCACGTCCACGTCTCCCCCTAGCTACCTAGGTCATTTAAATACACATTTTGAATTTTTAAAATAAAAAAAATCATATATATAGCCACTTTCACGTCCATGTGTTGCCACCTGTTCTTGCTCTTTTTGAGCTAATCCATTAACCATTAAATCATGCCACTAATCACTTAATTTTATTATGGATTTTATCACTTTAATTAATTCATAAAATTCATGTGTAATTATCTCCTTTTGACACCTTATTTATGCCATTAAAAATATAATTAATCACCTTACTTTAACATAAATGCAAACTTACTTTTTGGTGCACAAAAAATCAATAATATACACCCATTTTTGTGCAACCAATATCCCATTATCGTTAACTTAATCCAAGCCTCTCATTACATTAATCTCATAATTTTAACCGTTCATTTCAAATTTCGTCTCAATCCGATTTTTCTCGCTAAATTTATGCTCATTTGAAACCATCTTTGAATTTTGATGATGATGATTGATTTTCCCTAATTTCATCATTATTTTCATAATCCAACCATTTCATATGATTAAGCACAAAATTATGTGCTTACCTTTCGATTTTCATGTTAATCCGCCTTCCCGGCGTTGAATTATGGATTTTCTAGCAATTGTCACCTTCAATCCATAATTATCAACATAATCTCCCTTAATTAAATCATAATATATGAGGTAATTATCCTCAATATATTAACATTCCCTAATCTTCATTAAGCCTCTTTAATCATATTGTCCCATATCGGCTTATAACTGTTATTCATAATCATTTGCCCTAATTGCAATAAATCATCTATATTGCAAAGAAAATCGTTCATAATTCCACTAAATCATACATGATCCATTTATATAAGCCAAATTCATATACGTAAGTCTTACTTGGGTCTGCGTATCACATAAAATATATATCTAAGTCAGCTAGGGATTAAGATGAATAAATGTGCATTTAAATGAGGTGGAAAATCGTGGTCAAAAATATCAAATCAAGGCCATTTGGATATGATCATTAAATGGACGGAAACACTGAGCAAGAGAGAGGTGGACGGTTATGGTAGACTTTTGGATTTTATTTATTTTTTATTTATGCTAAATTGACCCCTAATTGAGCTAAATTGCTAGTTGATTAAATGGTCATTAAATTAAAGCTGCAAATGGTCGAAAAAAATGCAAAATGGCAGCTGAAAAAGGGATGTTGAATATGGACAGCAAAGTGAGCTGCAATATGGACCGTCCAAGGGCTGGCTATTTGATTTTTCTTGATTTTTTTAAAATGCTAAATATATGCCTAAGTAGTTTATTAGTTAGGGTGCATAGATACCCATTAATTAAGGTTGCTAATTTGTAGAAAAATTGCAAAACAGCAGCTAAAGTGGACGTGCTCAGGTGGACAGCATTATGATTATTAATGCTATGGATAATTGATGAATTTTTACTTAGGTAAATTGTAATTTACATGGAGCCCATTTTGCCATGTCAGCAAGGGAGATAAATATGTATTAAAATAACCTCAAATCATGTGCAAAATGGGGCCCACAAAGCTGGAAAATCTAGCCATTACTTAAGGGGGACGTCCATAGCATATATGATTCTGGAGATAGAAAATTTCGAGCAAAAGCCCTCATTCCAGCAGCTTGTGCACGTCCATATCCAACAAGGAAAAAGCCAAGAAAAAGGAGAGAAAAAGAGAAAAGAAGCAAAGGAAATAAGCTAGAGAAGTTGGGTTTAAGTGTGACTCCATTCAAGTGAACTCTTAAGTTCGAATCATTTAAATCTAGTTTTTCTAACTCAATTTATGAGTCATGTATATGATTCATAATGAACCCTTAAAGGAGGATTTATGATGCCCTTAATTAGGGTATTGAATGTGGATTTAATGACAAGTATGCAATCAAGGGTTCATGAGGAAGAAAGTGGTGATTAGGGTTGATTATGAGTTCATAAACCTAGCTAAAACTTGCTTAAATTCATACATAGTGTTGCTATTTCAATTCGATATTATGATTACATGATGATTCATGTTTAGATGTATTATATATGTTGATTTAAGCGTGAGTTATGAATTTTAGAAAGAAGATGAATTAGCGTTACACATATGACCTGATTTCCATGTTTCGATGATACATGAATTAGCTTAAATGAATTAGGGATGATTTAGAGGGTAAAATACCCTAAACCTAAGGTACTTTGGACATTCAATAGGGCTTAGCAAGGATTTCCCTAAATTTGATTTTTAGGGAGTATACATGTGGACGTCCAAAGTAATGTAGAAAGGGTACCCTACATGCATGAGAAGTTGCAGTTTTGTAAGCAACCAATATATGGACTTTAAGTATGTGATAATACCCTGAATTTTGGTTAATAAAAGTATGATTAATTGATAAAATTAAGTGTTTAAAAATCTGTTTAGATTTGAGTATAAAAAGAGACACTGAAAGTGTATAAAACGGGTCCCAAAGTTGCTGTTTTGGAACCCTATAATTGGTGGATTAAAAATCTGTAAAAATACACTAAATAAAGTGTTAATTAAGGTGTATAATCATGCTAAATTAGAAACCAAGTTGTTGATTTGAAAAATTTTAAGAAACACATGAATTATGTGTTATGAAATGAACATATATGAAGAGATAAGTATGAGAAAATGATAAATGGTTTATATAAATTGCTAAAATACAAAAATGACTAAAAAATGTGATGAAACACATGAATTATATTTCTGTTCGGATAACCCCAAAATTCGAGATTAATATATGGGGTTTAGGACATTAATTAAGTACTTAAAAATGGGCACAATGTGTGAATTATGAAAAATATGTGAAAAATGTTAAGTGGAAGTCATAAACCTTCATATGGTGATTAAGGAATGTGTTATGATATATATAAATGATACCCTAAAATGGGAATTGAACATGTGATGTAATGAATGGTTTGATGCATAAGTATGTTGTGTATGCACACCCGACTTGGAATTCAAGTGGGTTATGAATATTAATGAAATGGGTTGAAAAACTAAGTTGAATGCAAGAAAATGGAATTTACATGAATGCTATGTCATTCTTATATGTATAGGCAAAGGCAAAGAAAAGGTAGATCCGGAAAGCTCATGTGAACAAGGTAGGCAAGCAAAATTTTCTAAATGATTTTGTTTCTTAAATTATCCTAAAATAATTGCAAATGACATTCCAACTGCTTTTATTGGTTTAGCAAATAATTTTTTAATTTATTTTTAAGGTATTTAAGGATGGTCATTCCTTAGTTCAATATGTGTTGCTAACTGATTTACATAACTGCTTTGTTAAATATGAAAAATACTGTCTTAGGAATTTATGCTAGAAAATCATACTAGCATGTCAAGAATGATTCATGTGCACAATGCATGAGGTCCACTTGAAAGGTATAAGCGGACCGATTGTCCCCATTCGGTGTGACCAAGTTGCTAAGATAGGCCAAGGGCTGGTGACGCCCTCCCTGAGATGGGAGCAGCAGGAGACAGACCGGTTTGTGTTGGTTGGAAAACTTAAGTAATATAAGTATTTGAAGATGATGCAAATAAATGAAATGTTATTTTCATTTATCTAGGCAAAGGCAAAAAAAATGGAAGAAAAGGATTATGACGATCTCAAGTAAATAAGCGAACTTTCTAAAATGATGTTTTCTTTCTCTGTGATGATATGTGATTGAAATTGTTTATGATTATGTTTAAACGAATGGGCAAGCACAGGTTTTGAAAATAATGGCTTTAATGAAAAGCCACAAGTTTTGAAAATGATGACTTTAATGAAAAGTCGTAAGTTTTGGAAAAAGAATGACTTTAGGGAAAAGCCTCAAGGTTTGCTTCATGGGAAGCAAGCAATACGTTTTAAGATAAGGATTTTATCATCAGTGTTGCCAAAGATTGGCAATGATTTATGTTAATGGAATTGAGAATTTTGCTTATGAGTAAGCAAGTTCTCCATGATAATGTTTTCAAAGGATTTCATGTTTGATGCCGATGGTTTTAAGAATTTTCTTTTAAGTAAGCAAGTTCTTTATGATGTTGTTTCAAAAGTATTTTATACGAAAAAGGAAATTTTGCCCTTTTTCACAAAGCAACAAATGTAAATAAGTTTTGAATTTCTCTTATGATGTTTTCTAATAAATAATCATGTTATAAAAGAAAAAAGGAGATTTGATTTATGAAAAAGATTTGTTTTGCTATGTCATGATAATTAAATAATAAATGATGATTTGGACATAGTTCATATATTTTGAAATGATATTCGAAAAAGTTTTGATTTTCTTTAGATAAGAAAATCTATGTTGAAAATATCTTGAAAAATGTTTATACGGATGTGTTGAAGGAGATTTAAGGATGACCAACCTCTTATGTTGATTTCAATAAATGGTTTGATTTTGGGTTGCTAAATGATATGCAAAAGATTATGCAAGCCCTTTATGTAAAAACGACAAAATTGATATGTTGACAAGAAATTGATTTTAAGGTGGTTGAGAAAGGGTCAGTACAATTGCATAATTTTTGTAAGCAAAGGCCCCGGAATGGAAACCAAGAAAATGCTAGGAAAAAAATATGATTTATTCTTGAAAATCTAAAAGTTTTGAAATTCTTTTATTAAAAAGGGTTTTAAGATGTATTGTTTCTCAAACATTTCAAATATTTGTCAAAATATTTTACTCAAAATGTTTTTAACAGAATTTAAGGAAGGTCATCCTAAAATTAGATTTCAAATGACAACTTATTTAAAGTGGGTGCGCTCACTTTATAAGTTGACACGGACTGCGGGCTGTGATGTATTTTTTTCAAAATGATATGTTTTAAAAAGACACAGACTTTGGTATGTGATGTTTTTAAATTATGGATGCAGACAGAAGTCTGAGATTCCGGTTTTAAAGGATACGGGCTGCGGTTTGCAATACTTTAAACCAAATGGACTACGGTCCGTCATAATGATGTACGGTGCACCAGTACAAGGAACAGGCAGGTTGTAGAGCACGGTTGGGATGACCAGGGCCCACTCTACATAAGGCCAAGTCGCTAAGGGATGGCAGGAGTGCCAGCGGCGCCCTCCCTGAAATGGGAGCAGGATAAATAAATAGCCGCCTGGCTAGCGTGCTGTTAAGGATTCTTTTCCAAAAGGTAGCATGATCACTTGTTAAGTGTCACTACTAGATGGGGAGAAATGTGTTTGTATACGTTTTGCTTTTCAAAAGCCCAAAGATTGGGATATAAAAGCATTTATATAAAAAATTATCCTAAATTGGATTTTTATAAGCCATTATGTATAAGTTACCCTAAAAGCAGGGTGTTCTACACAAAATGTGTAAATATTAAGAATAAAAAGAAATGATTCTTATGCAAAAGTTTTTGTGAAAAGGATTTATGACTTGTTTGCTATAAACAAGCCCCAAGATGGGGATCATGAAAAAGGGTTTATGTTGGAAAATATTTTGGACATAAGAATGTCCATTTCTAAAAGGTTTATGTGGGAAAAATGGTTAGACAGGAGAATGTCTATTCCTAAAGGGATTTATGTTGGAACATGTGTGGACATAAAAATGTCCGTTTCTAAAAGAGTTTAAGGGATAAAGGTGTTTGTGGACATATGAATGTCCATTGCCAAAAAGGCTTACGGGAAATGTATTTTGGACATAAAAATGTCCATTATCAAAGTGTTTATGTGAAAATGTTTTAGGACGTATAAACGTCCATTTCCAAAAAGGTTTAAGTGGAAAAATATTTGAGGACGTATGAACGTCTAATGCCAAAATGATTTATGTGGAAAAACGTCTTTTCGTGGACATGAGAATGTCCATTGCCAAATATGGTTTATGTCAAGATGTTTTGGGACATAAAATATCCCCTGGCCAAAATGATTTATGAGAAAAATGTTTTAGGAAATGATTTTCAAGGAAGTCTTGCCCTAAAAGATAAAATGCTTGCTTACTGAGTTGTCACTCACATTTTATTTTCCCAAACCTTAGACAGGTACCGGGAAACTCAAGGAGATGAAAATCTAAGCAATGAAGTAAGGCACGAGATGATGGTCAGGTAGGCTATAAGGAATGGAAAAGCATGAATATGCTAAGGTATGTTAATGTGTATGTGAACTTAATTAGAATTTTAAGTTCTATATGATTCAATGATTGAATGTATGGATATATGGATGTATATGTTATGATTTAGTCAAGGAGACTTTTATTGTAGAAAAGCATGATGAATGTTATGAGTGAAATAGAATTTGGAATTTTTTTACAAGTGTATCACCACTTGTTTGATGAATGATGTGAGATGTAAAGATATGAATGATGATGAACGAAAAAAAATTTGGACGAGTTCCAATTAAAATCCCGCCGAGTGATCAGGGCAACAATCCTAATTCACATTTACCAATCAATAAGGTCTTGAGGTAAGGAAGTGACGTCTCGGTTTGGGGCGCCACATATGATCTCATGCATTGCATCGCATTGTCGTGATATACCCTCGAGGGGCTATAAGGATTGCTTTCCAAGATATTTTAAATAAAAAGATTTATACTTCGCAGGTAGTTGATCACTTGTTAAGTGTCTCCTACCAAATGGTGGAAAATGCTTTTAAATAAATATGCCTTCAAAATGAATTGTCTGAAAAATACGTGACTTGCTTATTGAGTTTACAACTCACGTTTTGTTTTACAAACCCATAGACAAGTGAAGGAATGATGAAAACAACGAGTAAAAATTTGGACATGAAAGAATGAAAGAAACTTGATGATTTATTTTAAGTGATACTTATGGTGATGGAATGTAATATGACTTGATATTTTATGATCATATGTGATCTACGTTATGATCTGTATTTTGTGAACAAGTGACTATGAATGATGAGCATGCTATGAATTTTTATGATCATATTTGATATGAAATGCATATGTTAGGTCAAAGATGACTTGAATGGACACTTGCTGAAAAATATTATAAAATTAATTCATAAGGAATTAAAATTAACTGGATAAATATCCATTAAATCCCGCCGTGTGACAGGGCAACATTCCTGATAACGTTTACCAGTCAATAACGATCCTGAGATAAGGCTCAGGATGTGACGCTTGGGTTGGGGGCGCTACAGAGCTTGGTATTAGAGCATGGACTGATAAATAGGCATGCAAAAGTCTAAGTATGATGATTGAAAATGATATACATGATTTTATGATGATTGGATAGATAATTATCATGATGAGATGCATGATTTATGATGATGTATTGCAAAAATAATTTGCAGTATGCTATTTTTATTATATAGCTAACTCAATTATATTTGAACGGATGGCTGATAAAGGAAAAAGAATCATGAGTTTTGAGGGGTTGAGGAAAGAAATGGAGGAAGAAAAGAAGCGGAAGATAGAGGAAGATGTGAATAGGTGGTTGGCATCCCAGTAGGACACATACCCCTTTCCACCAGTTCCTCTTGAGCTTCCCCCTAGGCATCATTCATCCCACCCATAAAGTGACCATCAGCAGAGACCTAATGCAGAGGAGTCTAGCAGTCGGGCTCCTAGAGCTTAAGTTTTTACAGTGTCCCACCCCTGGCTTTTTAAGGACCCCTAAGACTCCCACAGATTATATACATCCATTGGACCTCCAGCATTTTTGAGATAATACTCCAGCATTCATACCTCCCAACCTAGGACCATGGTATAGGTTTGAACATGGGAGCGTCCAATTCTGATATGGGATAACTTCGGAAAGGATATGAAAAAGGGAGAAAGAGATGGCCCCATTCATAGTAGAGTGTCGTCCTCATGGGATCATAGAATCACCTGCACCTCCTCACCCCAATGAGATTATGATACCTGTAGACGAGAGTACTGGTGATCTCGTTGCACTCGGTGAACCTTTAAGATACCTCGAACCAGTCGAGAAATAAGAAAATGAGAACGATGAAAGTGATAGTAGTGATGATGACAATAACGATGATGATGATGATAATGGTGAAGGAAATAATCCTTCCTGGTCTGATACTAGCACTATCACTGAGGAACCTACCCAAATGTCGCCTAGGCGTAGGCGTTATCGCTATTTAAGGAGAGGACCGGGTAGACGATGAATTTTTTTCTTGTTTTTATAAACATGGATATGTATAAGTATGAAGTGATGACATTATGCTATGATGTTATATGTATGTAAATATGATGTGTATATGAGTGTGATATGTGAATATGTATGATTATGCTTTGTTATGTTAAAAATTATGGTTTATGGATCGATATTTGCTGATGTGAATGATATGAAATGAATGAATGCTTATGGATGTTTATGATGATGGATAATCTCACATGATTGTGATTGTGTGAATTGGCTATTAGGTATATAATGATGAAATGTGTATATATGATCAAACCTTAATTATGAATGAAAGATTATGTGCTTTTCTATATTCAGAAAAACACCATCGTGAAAACAAGATCAGGAATGAGAACAAACAAAGAAAAAGAAATTGCTACAGAAGTCCCCAGCCAACATGAGGTTGGGGTGACTAGTGGCAGAACTAAGAGACATGAACCAGAACTAAATAGAGAAAGTCCAAGAACTCGTCAAAGACGAGAGGATATAAGCCCAAAAAAGGATGTAGAAGATGGACATAGTCAAGATAGGCTCGACTCATAGAAGAAAGGGTAGCTGCAGCAGTAAAAGAAGCAATGCAGCAAGCTACTCGTGAATGGGCAGCACAGACTGCAGATATTATTCAAGATTTATGGGAAAGAACCTAGCAGGCCCAGTTGGGTAATACTGAAAGAGATGTACCCATTCCGACGACTGGCCCGACTCCCACGACAGCACCAAGAGAAGATGAAAATCAATTAATGGAAGCTGATCGAAGAGCAATTAACGCATTCCTAGCCCAGCGACCCCCCAAACTTTTTAGGAGAACCTGACCCAGTACAGGCTGAACAATGGATCACGGAGATCAAGAAATTGTTTAGAATATCTTCATATAATGATTGACAGAAAGTGTTGTGTGCCCCACATTTGCTGATTATAGATGCACACGAATAGTGGGAAACAATGTTGGTCACAATACTGCGACCAGAAGAAGTGTCTTGGCAGACATTTGTCGAGGAATTCAATAAAGAGTACCTCCCTGTGAAACCCCGATCTTAGACACGTTTATAAAAACCCTAGGGTTGTAAACCCTAGGTAATATATTAGGAAAATATACATTTATGAGTATGAAAATATGTAGGAATAGAGGTTAAAATAATTAATTATGAAATTCGGATGAATAATGCACGTGAATAGTAACCCCGGGATTAAGACACATGATTAAGAGTTAATCACTTGGATTAACCTAATCACAAAAAGACGAAAAAGGAGATTTATGCACTAAGGGAGGAAACAACAATACTTTTTAATATTTTAAGAAAATTTCAGATTTTAGTGAGAAAATAAAGAAAAATCCATATTTTGCAATCCGGACATCGGATTGGGGGTGAAATTTTTTATAGATGGCCAAAATATTGTGATGAACATGATGAGTGATCCAAGATTCATCAAAAATTATGAATCAAAGGTCAAGATCAAATGTCATTTGGAGATCAAAAACCACTTTTTACTTTATCATTAATTAAGGTTTGACTTTTAATTAAATTAATTAATTAAAAAGCATTTTCATTAAATGGAAAATCTGCTCAAATTCCAAGGCAAATTGGGCGTGAGCTATGGTTTTGATTTTGTGTCCAAATCAATGGTTTAAATTCAATCTTATCATATAATCAATGGCTTGGATGAATTTTAGATTAAAGTATAGATTTTCATAAAAAACAAAATAATTAAATGGGCATTGCTACAGTGACGTGAATGGGCAGCAAGGTGGCTGCACATTGCTCCAAAAAATTTTCCTCAATTTTGATGAAAAATCAAGGGCTTAGATTGATTCAATTATGAAAAATCAATGGTGTGGATTTAACACAACGTTTTATGAAAAATTTGCCATAAATGGCATGAATTAGCTCAAGCTTGTGTGGACCACAAAATTCCACATAAGAAATTAAGAAAAATCAAGAAAATGACAAGGCAAAAATAATTAGAATTTAATACATTAATTTGAGGAGGTAAAATGCAAGTACTTGAAAAATGCATGCCTATAAAAGGGGCCAAGGGGTGGACATTCAAGGCACACATTCTAGCTCCCAAGCTTGAGCAAAACTCACTCCCACACACCCCCACATGTCCTAAGTAAGGAACAGTAAATGTGAATAGTAATCATGAATATTAACTATCTGGATCAATTTGTTGTGGTATTTATTGACGATGTTCTGATTTACTCCAAAATAGAGGAAGAACATGAATTTCATTTGCGAAAGGTACTGGAGAGGTTGAGAAAAGAAAATTTATATGCCAAGTTAAAGAAATATGAATTTTGGTTGAAGCAAGTAGGATTTTTGGGTTGCATAATATCAGAAAAAAGGTATCCAGGTTGATCCTCAGAAGATTATGGTAATTTTGAAATGGCAAAGACCGACGATCATTACAGAAATCCGAAGCTTTCTTGGATTGGCAGGCTATTACAGAAGGTTTGTTGAAGGATTCTCACAGTTATCAGGCCCATTAACAAGATTGACTCATAAAGGAGTCAGGTATATATGGTCTGAAGAATGCAAGCGTAGTTTTCAGGAGTTGAAGCAACGGTTGGTAAAAGCACCTATTCTAACCCTACCCGAAGGAAATGAGGGATTTGTGGTTTATAGTGACGCTTCAAGAAGGGGTTTGGGATGTGTGTTGATGCAAAGAGGAAAGGTGATAGCTTATGCATCACGACAGTTGAAGCTCAATGAGGTAAGCTACCCCACTCATGATTTAGAGTTAGCAGTAGTGGTGTTTGCCTTGAAAATATGGAGACATTACCTGTATGATGCTAGATGCGAAATATACACAAATCACAAGAGCCTTAAATATATTTTTACATAAAAAAAGCTGAACATGAGGCAAAGAAGATAGCACAAATTGTTAAAGGATTATGATTTGGATATACTATACCATCCAGGTACGGCAAATGTGGTAGCCGATGCATTGAGTAGAAATGTCAGAATAACGCACCTTATCACAAAGGAGGAAGGGTTGCTTCAAGAGCCAAGTGACGAGCTGCGTATATGTCTATTAAATTACTCGCTATTTACGCAAGTATACGTATTGTGTCAAGTAATAAAGAGTGAGTAGAGTATCGTTCCCACGAGGATTTGTAGATCAGAATTATTATTTAGCTTAACTGCTATTGAGGGCTGTGAAATTCTGAGTTTGTGGTCCTATTAAACTAATAATTGCAAGAGGAAATTAGAGTAGAGATATAAGACTACTGGATACTAAAACGAGTTTACTGATTAGGGATGGCAGATGGATAGATTGGAATCCTTGAATCTAAACTATATTGCTCTGGTTTTTGTTAAGTGGATTGCATATGTGTGAAACCCTAGCTTGTATAGGAGTCATGTAAATAATATTAGATGAACTATGTATGAATGATGTATTTATATTGAGGTGGTTGTAATTTTTTAAGATTATGGTAGCCAAGCTATTTATGTGAATGGTTGCTTAAATTTACCAATTAAAGATAATGTAGGTTATTATGATTGAAATATCATATTAAGGATGAATAAATAATTAGTATGCTAAGGAAAATTTGATTTCATTTTAAAATATGATCAATGGCTATTAGGAGGTTAATTATAGAGACAAGTTGAGAAAATATTGAAAAATTCATAACTTGGTGATCTTAAATCGAATTGAGGTGAAATTTGAGGGGGAAGCATATAATTACATTCTTAATCTCATGGAATAATTATATTATGAAAATTTTGAAGAAAATTGATCATCACCTTTCAAAGCTTAAAATAGCCATAACTTGGGCTAGAAAGATCAAATTAAGGTAAAATTTGAAATGAACGGTTAAAATTATGAAATCAAGGTTTTGGAAGGATTTTATCATGAAAATGATTAAGGGACTAATCTTGCACGAAATTAGCATGAGATATTTGACTTTTCAAATCTTAAAGTAAATATCATTTATGATGAAATGGAATAAAATAAATAAATAGAAAAAGACAAATTTGAGGTGTCAAGAGAGGGTAAATTGTAGGGTATTATGTGAATTACTAAAAAGAAGAAAATCCCTGCAATTATCTTCTAATTAAATGCATAATTAATGGGTCAAAATGAAAAATGGAAAAAGGGGCTGGCTATGGACGTCCAAGCAGCTATATGGGTGGATTTTTGGACTTTTTATGTATAAAATATATGCTTAAAGTCAACAGGGAATTAATGAGGATAACTTAGCATTAAATAAAAGTGAAAATCGGATTTTTAGGGGCTGATCTGGACCGTTAAATGAATGGGGAATAAATGGACAGCAACATGCATTCAGAATGATGTGGACGGTTTGGCAGCTCAATGCATGGTTTATAATTTTTTTTAGAAGCCTAAATTGACCCTAATTAACCTAAACTATTAGTTAATTAATTGGGTAATTAAATGGAGATGTAAAAAAATTAATTATGATAAGGACAATTGCTGAAAAGTGGACGTTTTTTGAGAATCAAAAAGTGGACAGCAACATTGAGTCCGATTTCATGGCCATAAAAAGTGATTTTTTTGTATTTTTTAAAAATTGGAAAATGCATATATATTTAGCCTAGGTAATAGGGTATGTAAGTATGCATTTAATTGATGAGAAATTCGTTGAAAAAAAATGGAAAAAGTGGCTGAGGATGGACGTGCAACAGATGGACAGTTTTATGTTGATTTAATGTCTTAGATAAATAACGAATTTATGAATAAGATAAAAATATTTTTAATGGCCCACATGATGCCATGTCAGAAAAGGGATAGGAATTCATTGGAATTAGCATTTTATGATGTGGAATGTGGGGCCCATTTGCTGGAAAATTGCAGCAATGCATAAAAAGGATGGGGGACGTCCAAGTGCGGGTTGAACACTTAGAAAAAAATTTGGAATTTTGAGCTCCCATCTAAACCAGCAACTCACGACCCCTCTTTCCCAATTTTTCATACTTTAAAACAAGTGAAGAAAATAACGAAGAAAAGAAAGAATTTAAGTGAAGAAGTTGCTTGAGAAAGAGAGGAGAAGCGGTATTCAACACAAGTAAGTTGTAGGTTTGAGATTAAGTGATTCTAGTTTAGTTTTTCCAAGTTAATTTATGAACTATGAACATGATTTGTTGCTGAAATTTAGATGTTGAGTTATGAGGTTTTCATTTGGAAATTTAATGGAATTTTATAGCAAGAGATGTAGTTGAGAGTTAAGAGTATGTAGAGAGTGAATTGTGTGTTGTTTAAGCTTGTATATACTAGCTTAATCATGCTGAATTTTTGTGTTTAAATTTCCGTTTAAATTTGTTAATATATTCACATGATAAATCATGGTTTAGTGATGATCATATCTGAAATTTAGCATATGTTGTGAAATATAGAAGGTAAATGAGTTGTGGTAACATTTAAGACCCAAAATTCACTTCTAAATGATGAAAATGATAAAGAAAATAATTTAAACGAGTTATGGATGAAATATGGGGTAAAATAACCTAAATGTAAGACACTTTGGACATGATTAAGGGCATCATATAAACTGCCAAAATTCGGATTTTAACAGATGCAAAAAGTGGACGTCCAAATGGTGTAAACGGGCACCCTATACATGTAGGAAATGTTGCTGTTTTGCAACTAAATTATATATGGATCTTAAATAGGAGAAAATAAATTGAATTTAGGGTAATAAATCTTGGAAAATTTTCTGAAATTATGGAGACAAAAATCTGTTTACATTAAGGTATCAAAAGAAGCATCTAAAGTGTGAAAAATTGATGGTTAAGTGGCTGTTTTTGCAAATTCGAGAAGGGTAAATTATAAATTCGTAAAAATTCCATAATTAGGCGTCAAATGAAGTAAATATACTTGCTGAAATTGTGGATGAGTTATTGATTTGAAAAACTTTAAGAAAAGTATGAATTAGACGCGGTTAGACGCATATATGTGAAGCAAAATGCATGATACGATGAGCAATGCAATATGTAAAATATGGAAATGTAGAAATAGGATAAAATGCCATGGAAAAACATGAAATGCATTTCTGAATTTATAATCTCAAATTTTTGAGATTTATATATGGGAATTAAATATGAAGCATAATGAATAGTTGAGATACGTAAGAGTTTAAAGAAGGTATACCCGACTTGGAAACTTAACGGGTCATGAGTAATTATACAAATGGGTTGGAAAACTAAATGAATGCAAGAAAATAGAATTTATATAGAAATTGTGTTATTCTGTCATAGGCAAAGGAAAAGAAAAAGTTGATCCGGGAAGCTCTCAGGAACAAGGTAAGCAAGCAAAATTTTCTAAATGGATTTTATTTGAATTTTCTTTGAAATATTTGTAAATGATGTTTTAATTTTATTTTCTTGGTTCAATAAATGTTATTTGGAATTTATTTCTGAATTTTTAAGGATGGTCATTCCTTAGTCCGCTAGATATTTACATTGATTTACATAACTGTTTTATAGTCTCCTTGTGTGGAAGGAGATGAAGACAGGTGGTCGCCTAGCTAGCCTCCACCCTAAGAGAGCATAATGCACGAATTGCATTGTCATTAAATATCCCCGAGGGGGTATAAAGTTGCTTTCCTTAATGATTAAGAATAAAAAGATTTCTGCTCCGCAGGTAGTTGATCACTTGATAAGTGTCTCTACTAAATGAAGGGAAATGCTTTTAGAAAATGTTAAACTTTGCAAAATGCTTTGCCTGAAAACATATGTAAATAATGCTTGCTTATTGAGTGTTCAACTCATGTTTTTGTTTTCCAAACCCATAGACAGGTGAATGAAGAAGCTCGGCAAAGGAGCAAATAGAATACTATTTAAGCAAGAGAAAAACTCTTGTAGTTCTGATGATATAATAGAACTTATATTGAATGAATGTAACTAAGTTGTTGTTTTCTTTTAGAAGACTCTGATTACGACATTCAGTGACATCTGATTTAGGAAAATGTTGAAATATTTCTGATTTACAAGCGTCTTTGTGTGTTGAATGGATGGAAGTGACATGGTTTCCACTTGAGATATAATTAGGAGGAAGTAAATTTCTATGAAAATATATATTAAAACTGGATAATTGTCCGTTAAAAACCCGCCGTGTGACAGGGCAACAATCCTGATCACGTTTACCAGTCAATACCGATCCCGAGGTAAGGCTTGGGATGTGACGCTCGGGTTGGGGGCGCCACAATATGAATTTACTAGCCCAAGTTCATTTATCTTCATATATGTCTTCCAATAGTATATAAAGCTAATTACACCCTATTTAAGTGCTATGTTCCCATGCCATTAAATAAAGTGAAATTGATAAGTTCATAACTTGTATAATGACTACATAGGGTTTAATGGTATATTCCTATCCGTTAAACAACTCTCCTTACACAAAGGTCGAAACCTGTGCTTTGCACATGGATCTGGCAAAGATCTCCCTTTTTCAAGGGTAAATCAAGCAATTAAATCATCTTACAAGGTAGCTAATCTTGTAAAAGCATTATACTCACACATGCAAAGGTAAATCATACACAACCATGTACATAAGCTTAAATATTCATTCCTGAATATTCTAAGAACCAAGAAACAATACAGTATAGAATTCAATTCATCCTAACTATCCATCAATGGAGGTTTAGTTCAAAGACATGTTCTTAACAACCACTACATCCATATAAAAAGTATCCATAGTGCAGAGAAAGAAAATTGAAAAGAATAAGAAAAACTATTTTTCGGCAGTTTCTACCAACGAGACTTGATTCCTTTCTTCAATCCAAGCTTTGATCTCGATTTTCACTTTCTCTTGCACTGTAGTTCGTACTCTGGCTCTCTTTTTTTTCATGCGCGAACCCCTAGGAACTATATATATAGAGTCCCCTTTTGCGCAGCTTACGCACTGGAATATTCGCATACGGATGCGTATTGGCGCCTAGGCACCAACTCTCTATGTGCTGAGCAGTTTGGACAATGTCTGGAGACCCTAGGAATTTCTACACTGACGCCTAGGCGCCAACACCCTGGATATGGTTTCTAACTTGTGGTTTCAGCAATGTTTTCACTTGAGTTGCATGTTGATGAAGTGGCGCCTAGGCGCCAACTCTCTGGACTGCTCCCTTCATGTCAGCTGTGTGTGTTGCAAACGGTCAAGGCGTGTAGGGTGGCGCCAAGGCGCCAACTCTCTGGTTCTGGACGCCTCAGCTTGCATTCAATTCGTCCACTCTGCTATCATACGTCCCGTCCTTCCTACAAAAGATGGAAAAACTAAATAAATGAACTAAAAATGCCTAAATAATGCAAAAATTGCCTAAAAACTAATTAATGCTCCTAAAATGAAAAACGGATGAAAATTAAGCTAAATGAGTGCAAACTATACCTAATCTCTCGAACTAACACACAAATTAAGTCTGAAATGGGCCATGATAACTCAAAAAAATATGAGTTATCATACCCCCAAACTTAAATGTTGCTAGTCCTCGAGCAACACTTGCAAACAGAATGAATAAATGAACGAATGAATGTATGAATGAATGAATATATGCAGAAAAACAAAAATCCACTCCTTTTGGTTCCAGTTGTGCATTGATCAATCCACTTAGCCATTTCACGACATCGTGATTAATTCAACCTGAAAAATCCATCATTATACAAACAAGGCATAAATTTTCCTTTCCAAACCAACTTACATGTGGGTGCCAGAATTTCATAGTGCAAAGTTATATTTCAACACGTCAATCTTTCATTCGATCAAAAAACTGGTTAGGAAATCTAAGAATTCAAGCAAAATAATGATTGAATTGAATACACTTGTTACAGCAAATGGTATTAAGTCACTGAATTCAATCTCTAACAACTGCACATTCTTTTTCCCTCCAAACTTGTTGCAAAAATTCTCCTCACCATATTTTAGGATATCTGGAGATCTATTTTCATCATTTTTTGGGCTCCCCTCACCATATTTCAGGGTATCTAGGGAGAATTTTCATCTTTTAAAGCATTGTTACTATGATTTTCCTTTGCTTTTTTTTTACGTGAACCTTGCATTTGTAGATGTCAAGTCCCAGTTTCTCAACTTAGGTCAACCACCCCCTTTTTATCTTTTTCTAATGCTTTATTAGGGGTACTAAACATGTTTGAGTAATTCCTATGAAATAATACCATTTCTGAACTCGTTGAAGTACTTGGTCAGCAATTATTTAGTTCAGTTTTCATCATCTCGGTCTAAAAGATATGCCTGTTATTGAATTAGAACAATGTATTCTGAAATTCCTTTTAATTCTTTCACATATTAATTTCAGTCTGCTTTATACTTGGTTTCAATCTAAATTGCCCCTTTCTTTCATGAATTTCATTTCAAATCAGAATTAATCACAGCCTTGCACATTTTCACAATCGGATGAATTGAAACAAAGATAACTTTCATTAGCTAGAATTGGAATGCATGCAACATAAACTAAAGCATGAAAATTAAAATGCAAAACTAACCTATGGTTGAGAATTATACACCCCCCAAACTTGAGAGATGCATTGTCCTCAGGAATCGGACTCAGTAGCGTCCTCGTCATCCTCATCGGCCTCCTCACCGGGTTAGGGCTGCGATGGCTGCCCAAAATAAGCTCTAACCTCTGGCGGTGTCGGTGGAAAAGGCGGGAGAGTGGAGATATCGATCTGGCGGTTCTCCGCGATCCGCCGTAGGTAAGCCTCCATCGCCTGATCATGCTTCCACTGGTATCTGGCTTAGGCGGCAACCAGATTCTCAAGGTTGGTTAGCCGCTCAGTCGTGGATAGCGGTTGTGAAGTTGGTCCTACGGTAGACGGAGCTGATCTGGGGCGTGTGGTGGTTATGCAAACCCAGGGCTGGGTGTTGTAGGAGAGATCATCTATGATGGCCTGACAGTTCAGGACCTCCTCCGTCGGCTCCCATCTGACGCTGGCCCACTTGCAGAGCCCGGTGATGAGGGATGGGAAGAAATAGCTGCCCCGTGGTACGGTCGCACAGGCGTAGATTTGATGATATATGAGCCTTCCGACGTCGATTGTCAGCCCACTGTAGATGGCGTATAGCAGAAGGGCCCTGTCCATTGTCACCTCACTGACGTGGGTTGATGGCATCATCCGAGCCGAGATGAAGTGGAAAATCATTCGCCCGTCATACATCATCTCACTGCGCTTGAAGGACGTAAGTTGTCCTCCCGTAGACTTCCAAACCGGTGGCTTCTAGGAAAACGGTCTGGTGATGGATTCTGTATCTCGATCTTCGGCCTCCAGAAATGCCTCGTACTCATCTGGGTGAGGAAAAGGCGTCAACCCATAGTAGGTGTTGATCGCTTCCGCATGAAAAGGAACGACCTTGCCTCTGACTTTCACCCGCCCTTGCTCGTGTTCCACGATGTTTGCATAGAACTCCTTAACCACAGGAGTAATAGCTGCCAAGGGTTGCGCCACAAACTGCTGCCAGCCTCTAGCATGCAAGTTGAGGAGTGGGGAGTCCGAGAACTCATCTATCTTGATTCCTCTCTCTGGAATCAGATGCCTTTTCTAAAGCGCATATGTGTAGCGCTTGAAGGCTTTGGCTGACACAAACTTATTGGCTTCAAAGTTGACGGGTTCCTGAACTTTCTTCCTCTTGGCTGATGATGATGAAGCCATGTTGCAGCCAAGCAATTTCAAACAACCCTTGCAAACAGAAATTCAACACAACTAAGCAATCCAACAAGCCAATACACACCCAGGCAATCCAGCAAGCAGCCCAACAAGTACCAACTAAATGCACCTGAAGCAATCACCTTGCAACCAATGGCAAACAAGTACCAACCAATTCCAAGTAACTCAATCCACAAGTTGAACCAAAGAATTATCCACTCAAATCAACCTCCAATCCATAGACTAATCCACAAAAATGCAGCAATTCAATCCAATTTTCCACTCAAACAGTTACCAAATCACTTCAAAGCAATTAGAGTTCACCAAGAAATGGAGAATTTTACCCACAAAGCTTTCCGCCTGAGAATTCGAAGCTGTCAAGGTTCTACACTGGCGCCGGGGCGAAGAAAATGAAGATGGAATCACTCAAAATGGAGCCAAAATCAAAGGGGAAATGGTGGGAAAACTAGACTAGGTGTGGGGCTTGGGATTTGGTGATGAAAAAAATAAATTTTAGGATGGATTTGCATGGATCTAAACAAAGGAAAAAAATGAAAATGTAATGGTTGGAATGTATGGAATGGGAGGATGAATCCTTGATGAAATGTAGTTGGATTTGGGTTGTAATGGCTTGGAATCAAGAGAAGATTGATTAGAAAGGAAAAACAAGGAAAAGGGTTTGGCATCGGGGCTTGGGTTAGGGTTTAGAACCCTAACCCGAGCTTTATATTTCGTATGGGTCGCGCTGTCCACGACTTGGCGCCGGGGCGCCGAGTTGTGGCACCTAGGCGCCCGTGTTCTTCGGGGAGTTCATCATGGCGCCGGGGCGCCCCCCTTTTTTATATTTAAAGATAAATAAAAATAATAAAAATAAAAATAACAACAAAATTGTAAATCAAACTGGAACCAAACAATGGGTTGCCTCCCAATCAGCGCTAAGCTTAACGTCCTTAGCCCGACGCTTCTGCTATTCAATCCTTTTTCAATTTTTCCACCTCGAACTCCCAGCCATTAGGACTGCAACCTGGAAGTTCCGATCTGATCTTAGCCCATCGTTCCATAAAGTTGTGCCAGGTTTGAATTTTTGGCCAATTAGATAGGGGTGTTTTGATATGTACAATTTTAGCTTTATCAAATGTAAACTCCCCCATTATTTTCTTAGCTTTCATACTCGTGTCCTGATTTTCAATTGGCTCAATCATTTGTTTAAGCCCGATGTAAGCAACGAGTTGGTCTTTAACATCGGCTGATAACTTATGGCCCTTATTCGCAATCTCATCTTGGTTCTTCTTAAAAACAACTTGAGGACGCTTTTGAACCTCTGAATTGCCCATATCAACCCTTAAGCAAACCTCTGGGTTAGTCGGGCTCTGTATAGGCTTGAGCACTTTGAATGTAACCTTTTCATTCTACACATGCATGGTTAATTCTTCGACTCGTACATTGATTATCACGTTGCCCGTTGCTAGAAAAGGTCGACCGAGAATAATGGGTACGTCTGGATCTTCTTCATAATCCAAAATAATAAAATCTACCGGAAAAATAAATTTGTCCACCTTGACAAGGACATCCTCAATAATACCTTCCAGGTATGTAATGGATCGATCCGCCAGTTGCAGCGTCATGGTGGTAGGTCGAGCTTCCCCGAGGCCCAACTTTCTGAAAATGGACTTGGGCATGAGATTAATGCTGGCTCCAAAGTCGCATAATGCTCTCCCGAAGTACTGGTTGCCAATTGTGCACGGGATTGTGAAACTCCCGGGGTCCTTGAGTTTAGGAGGTAGTTTCCTCTGAACCCTCGCACTAGTTTCCTCTGTTAGTGCCACTATCTCGAATTTCGTCAACCGTCTTTTCTTTGATAACACATCTTTCATGAATTTGGCGTAGCTTGGCATCTGTTCTAAGGCTTCGACGAGAGATATATTAATGTGCAGCTGCTTCAGTACCTCGAGAAATTTCTTGAATTGGCCCTCCTTTTTAGATTTTTTGAATCGCTAAGGAAATGGAGGAGGTGGCCTTGGATTCGTAGTGATTTCAGCGTCTGATTGGTTCTGAGTTGCAGCCAGTTCCTTTGTCTCCTGTGATTGCTGAATCAAAGGGTTAGTGGGTTCAGTCACCAATTCTGGTGGAATTGGGTCAAGTAACTGCTTTCCACTACGAATGTGACTGCTTGTACCTGTTCTTTGCCTTTGCCTTTCGAGTTTTGTTCAGTGTTGCTCGGCAACGATCCTTGAGGTTGATTATTCAGAGCTGAGGCCAGCTAACCTATTTGAGCTTCCAGGTTTTTGTTCGTCATGATCCGGGATTGCATAAACTGCACGAAGAGATTTTTTAGATCCGATTTCTTTTCTTCTCGCGGTGGTGGAGTGAACTGCATTGGTCTTGCAAGCTGTTGCTGTGGCTGCTGCTGCGGGAATCCAGGCGGCTGATTCGGCCTCGTCTGGTTTTCCATGAGAAGTTAAGATGATTTCTCCAACCTGGGTTGTAGTTGTTTCCATACTGATTAGCTGGATTTCTCTGAAAATTTTCCACGTAATTAATGGACTCCGGGTTGGAGGCACATTCATCACTGGGATGGCCGAATTCACCACACCACGTGCAAATGTCTGTTGCTGTCGACTGTTGTGGTGTTGACGTCCCTAATGCACTGACGTTGGATGGCCTGGACAAGTTCTGAATTTGTCGAGACAAAGCGTCAATGTGGGCCTTTATCGATGAAACTGCGTCCAGTAGGAGTAGACCTGCACCTCTGCTTCTGTCTGATGGCAATTGATAAGTGTTGGCCGCCATGTTTTCGAGCAGGGCGTATGATTCCTGATAGCTTTTTCGTAGCAGAGATCTGTTCGATGAAGAATCCACCATGTGACAGGTGGAATCTTGGAGACCGTTATAGAAAATCTGAATTTGTACCCACGACTGAATTTCATGATGCAGGTACTTTCGGAGCAGGTCTTTCAAACGATCCCATGCCTCTGATAGGGTCTCCTCGCCATGTTTCTTGAACGAGACTATATCCATTCTCAGCTTGGCTAACTTGGCCGGCGGAAAGTATTTTTCTAGGAATTTCAGAGCCAAGTCATTCCATGTGTTGACAGAGTTCGGTGGCAAAGAGTCTAGCCACTCGGAAGATCGATCACGCAGAGAAAATGGAAACATTCGAAGTTGCATTGCTTCGTCGGAGACTCCGTTCTGCTTGAAAGTGTTCATAATCTGCAGAAAATTCCGCAAATGGCGGTGCGAGTCTTCAGATGCAAGACCTCTGAACTGCCCGATAGACTGGAGCATCTAGAAAATCACCAGTTTGATTTTAAAATTGTTGGTGTCAATTGGAGGAGGTGCAATGCTAGTCTGAACAGCATTTTGGCCAAGCGCAATCAGATCCCAAATTGGTGGTCCAAATCATCTTGAGGTGGATGATTCGGGAACTCGATCATCTGGTTTTTCGGCTGGTTTGCATGGACATTATCGTCTTGGTTCTCGATATGCTCCATCGTATGCTATTGGTTTCTAGCCTCCTTGCTCTTTCGGCGCCTTCTCAAATAGGTTCTTTTGGGTTCTGGATCAAAAGGGATGACAGTCTCCTTTCCGGCTCTGCCTCGGCGCATGCAATATGAGATAATTTTGCAAAAACCAATGAATTTGAACTAGCAGAAAGAAAAAGAAAAAGAAATTCTAATCTTAAAAGAAATAATGAAAATAAGATAATCTAAGAATTGTACAAGAAAGCAATAAAACTAAATATAATTGGTTAAGCAAATCCCCGGCAACGGCGCCAAAAACTTGACGAGCTGCGTATATATCTATTAAATTGCTCGCTATTTACGCAGATATACATGTCGTGTCAAGTAATAAAGAGTGAGTAGAGTATCGTTCCCACGAGGATTTGTAGACCGGAATTATTATTTAGCTTAACTGCTTTCGAGGGTTGTGAAATTCTGAGTTTGTGGTCCTATTAAACTAATAATTGCAAGGGGAAATTAGAGTAGAGATATGAGACTACTGGATACTGAAATGGGTTTACTGATTAGGGATGACAGATGGATAGATCAGAATCCTTGAATCTAAACTATATTGCTCTGGTTCTTGTTAAACAGATTGCATATGAATTTACTAGCCCAAGTTCATGTATCTTCATATATGTCTTCCAACAGTATATAAAGCTAATTACACTCTATTTAAGTGCTAATTACACTATCCAAGACCTCTTTTATGTGTTTGGGAGGTCATATTCAGAAACATTTTAACACTTTTTCCTGGATTAGAGAACTTAGCTAATGATTCATTTAATGATTCGTTCTCCTTTTTCAGCAAATCATTTTCTTCTTTCATTTTGTCTAATTTCTCTGCAAGTTTACCATTTACAATTATTACTGCATCACATTGTCTCTTCTTAATTGTAAACTTGCTTCCTAATTTCTTCATTTCTTCATATAATGAATCATATGCATTTTGTAGTTCTTCTAATTCAGTACATTTGAGGCATTCTTGAAAAGAAGAATAACTTGATTTAGAATGGGAGAGTTTGGAACTTACCTCTTCATTACTTGTGTATTTTATTGAGGTAGTTTGTTCTTCTTGCTCGATTTGTGCCATGCAGCAAATTCTTGCACATTCTTCCGCCTCTATTACGTCGGTTGAGGAGCTACTCATTGAGGATTCCTCGTCATTCACGTACATGCCTCTTCCTTTATTTCTTTGGAATCTTTTGTTGTCCCCTCGATCTTTTCTTTGTTCTTTTGCCTTGCTTTCTTCGGGAGTTGGACATTGAGCTTGCATGTGACCCGAACCGCCACATCGGTAACATTCGGTTGGTTCTTTCTTTTTCTCTCTAGAATTTCTTTCTTTGAAACTTCTGAAATTTTCGCCTTTCCTCACAAATTTTCTGAAACGTTTTGTGAGTAGGGCAATCTCGTCGTCATTTTGAGAAGAAGAAGTGTTGTCCGTGTCTTGTGCGGCTTTCAAGGCAATTGCTCTTTTGCCCCTGTGTTGATCTTCATTTCTTCTCTTGATTAGCTCATGTGACATGAGTGAGCTAATTAAGTTTTCAAGCTTTAGTGTGTTAAGGTCCTTGGCTTCTTCTATTGCAGTGATCTTTGGAGTCCATGATTCGGGTAGAGCTCTCAAAATCTTCATAACCTGCTCAGATTCAGATATAGCCTTTCCAAGACCTTTTAAAGCATTAGTAATTTTTGAGAATCTAGCAAACATTTCAGAAATATTCTGTTTCTAGCATTCTAAAAATTTCTAGTTCTCCAATCAAAATATTTCTTCTCGTCCCTTGGACTTGAGAAGTTCCTTCATAAATAGAGGTTAGCGTATCCCATATCTCTTTGACGGTCAAGCAAGAGGATACTCTATCATATTCAGAAGTAGTAAGAGCACAAAATAATGAGTTCATAGCTTTAGCATTGCTCTTAACAATTTTTACTTCCTCATCGGTCCATTTGGAAGCTCTTTCAACGGTAGGCAAGATTACTCCATCTTGGATAGCAATCCAAGAATCCATGTCGGTAGCCATGATGAGTTGCTTCATACGAAGCTTCTAATATCCAAAATTGTTCCCATCAAACAACGGTGGCCTTGTAAAGGATTGGCCTTCAGCAAATGCGGGAACGGAAGTAAATTGGGATGCCATATTAATAAGATCTCTTTGGTAAACTCAAAGACCTGCTCTGATACCACTTGTTGGTCCCGAGTTGATGGCAAAACCCAAGAGGGGAGGGGTGAATTGGGTATTTAAAAAATTTATGACTTAAACAGAAACTTATCCCCGGATTAATCTAGTCCACTTAATGAAGAAACGAAATGGAAGACAATATAATGTAGAGAGCAGAAATATAAATCAAGCACACAGGATTTTTATAGTGGTTCGGGCATCCTCCCTACTCCACTCTTCCAAGCTCACACTCCTTGTGACTTGGGTTCCACTATTGTATTCTCTCAATACAATTAGAGTCACTGCTCTCTTCTAGATTCCAGCTCTAAGGGCATCAACAAATCACAGCACAAGTAGGTGATGAGTTACACTCCAATCACACTCTACTTTGCTTACACTTGATCTTAGTTCTTCAAACTAAATCAAGTTCAACGCATACAAAAGAAACAATAAGAAAAATACACTTTACAGTTGTGTAGAAGCAGTTTGGCGCAGAGAAGAACTTGTTGAATTGGCTTTGAATGATCAGTAGTTGAGCTCTTGCAGTTTGAAGCAAAGTTCTTCCTCTTTGATTAGCTTGATCTCTTTAAAGCTCTTGTAGATGGTAGTTATGCACACTTAATGATTCTCAGCTACTTCCCTCGTCCACCATGAATGCCTTTTATAATTTTGGAGGGAATCCGAACGTTAGAAGGTAGGTGGCGCGCATTTAATGCGCCAACATTCGAATAAATTCCGACCGTTGCGACCCAAGTCGCATGTGGAGTCGACTTCGGATCGACTTCGCCCAAGTCGCAGATAGAGTCGACTTCGGGTGCGACTTCGCTTCTCCGTCGCAACTTCAAGTTCCAGTCAGGGTCGACTTGGGCATCGACTTGACCCAAGTCGCAGGTGAAGTCGACTTCGGGTGCGACTTCACCTTGTCAGTTTCCAAGTCTGAGTCTTGAGTCGAATTTGGCTTCCGACTTCAACTCAAGTCGATCATGGAGTCGACTTGGGTTGCGACTTGACTTGGTCTTTGCAAAATATGCTTTGTTCTTCATTTGATCTTCCTCTATCTTGCTTGGATTGTTTCCTTTAATCATTTTCATTCTGAAATAATCCCTTATACTTGTAGATCTTGTTGATCTTGAAGTCCTTGTCTTTAGTTTATCTTGGATTGTCTTGAATCTTGTGATCCTTAGGAGAGCTTGAGTCCTTGCATGATATATTCATGCACCTTGCTTGCTTTGGAGTCGTTTGATCTTCATATCTTGAATATATCTTCATTTGGAAGCAAGCATGAAAATTTTCCTTGGACTTGATAGACTTGATTTGAACTTGAACTTGAATCTTTATCTTGAATCTCAAGAATACTTAAGTTAATCTTGAACACGGACTTTGCATATTACTTGAATTTGAGAAAGTCCAAATAGATTCTTGGAATGAGCTTGGGAATGCATCTTTCAAGTCAGAACTTCTCAAGTCGAAGGTGGAGTCGACCTTGTCTGCGACTTCACCCAAGTTGCACCTGGAGTCGACTTCGTCTGCGACTTGGGCAGCTTTGTGCCCCAAAATCAGGTCTGGACAGTTTTCCTCGACTGAAGTCGATAGTGAGGTCGACTTCGTTTGCGACTTGGCTTCCCAAGTCGCAAGTGGAGTCGACTTAGCCTGCGACTTCACCTGCTATTCTTCCAGTTTTGATTTTGCCTTTGAAGTTCTGTTTCAAGTTGATAATGGAGTCGACTTTGGGATCGACTTCACCCTAAGTCGAAGTCCAAGTCGACTTAGGGATCGACTTGACTATTTCAGTTCCTTAAAATATTTGGCAAACTCATTAGTATACTTGATATACTCAAATTAGTCTTTGTTAATCATCAAAACTCATGCTTTGGTTAATTTTGTTTTGTTTTAAACATTGTTTCCAACAAAGTCGACTCTAGTCGCGACTTAGAGGCGTCATTTCTGTCCAGAGTTGAAACCGAGAACAAGGGCTGCCGAAGTCGCATCCCAAGTCGACTCCGCATACGACTTGGGTGAAGTCGCAGATCAAGCCGACTCCGACTTCAACTTCAATACGGAAACATGCAAATCAAGATAACTCAATGATAGATTCAAGAGATTCAAAAGAAAATGAAGATGAAATGAGGATCAAGTGAAGACCAAAGCAAAGCTGCATATTTCTCATGAAGAATCAAGATTATGCATTTGGACCTTTCTTATGCATTCCAATACTCGAAGACACAAGACTCAAGACATGGAGTAAAATGTGCTTTAAGATAGAAGAATTAAAGAATCTTAAGTATAATCAAAGGAAGAACAGCCAAACATGAAGAGATCCAAGCAAGCATGGCATTCCAAGGATTTCAAGTTCATCAAGCAAGCTGCCGAGGTGAAGTCGCGCCCGAAGTCGACTCCACCTGCGACTTGGGTCAAGTCGAGGACCAAGTTGACCCAGACTGGAACTTGAAGTTGTTGCGAATAGGCGAAGTCGCACCCGAAGTCGACTCCATCTGCGACTTGGGCGAAGTCGCACCCAAAGTCGACTCCACCTGCGACTTGGGTCACAACGGTCGGAAAATTTTCGAACGTTGGAGCATTAAATGTGCGCCACCTACCTCCAAACGTTCGGATTCCCTCCACAATTATAAAAGGCAATCAGTATGAACGAGGAGGAGAGCTGAGAATCATTGAGTGTGCATAACTCCTATCTTCAAGAGCATTAAGTGATCAAGCCATCATAAAGAAGAAGAACTCCGAGTTCAAACTGGCAAGAGCTTCTTATTGAATCATCAACACTACTGTACAAGTTCTTCTCTGTGTCCAAACTGCCTCTACACAACAGTAACGTGTAGAAACTCTCTTTTATTCTTATTGTTGTATTGAACTTGTTTTAGCTTGGGTAGCTAAGAACAAGTGTAAGCAAAGTAGTGTGTGATTGGAGTGGAACTCGTCACCTACTTGTGCTGTGTATTGTTGATGCCCCCTAGAGCTAGAATCTAGAAGAGAGCGGAGGCTCTGATTGTATATGCCCCCTAGAGCTAGAATCTAGAAGAGAGTGGAGACTCTAGTTGTATTCGCGGAATACATAGTGGAACCCAAGTCACAAGAGGTGTGAGCTTGGAAGAGTGGAGTAGGGAGGTTGCCCGAACCATTATAAAATCCTGTGTGTTGATGTTTATTTCTGCTCTCTACACTATATTGCTTTCCATTCTGTTTCTTCATAAAGGGGACTAGATTAATCCGAGGTAAAGTTTCTGCTTAAGTTTAAATTTTTTAAATACCCAATTCACCCCTCCCCTCTTGGGTAATTGTCATTAACTCGGGACCAACAAGTGGTATCAAAGCAGGTCTTTGAGTTATACCAAAGAGATCTTTTGATATGGCATCCCAATCGACTTCCGTTCCCGCATTTGCCGAAGGCGAATCTTTTACTAGGCCACCATTGTTTGATGGGAACAATTTCGGCTATTGGAAGCTTCGTATGAAACAACTCATCATGGCTACAGATATGGACTCTTGGATTGCAATCCAAGATGGTGTGATTTTGCCTATTGATGAAAGAGCTTCCAAGTGGACCGATGAGGAAGTGAAATTTGTTAAGAGCAATGCTAAGGCTATGAATTCTTTATTTTGTACTCTTACGGCCTCCGAATATGATAGAGTATCCTCTTGTTTAACCGCAAAAGAAATATGAGATACTTTAACATCTATATATGAAGGAACTTCTCAAGTCCAACGACAAGGAGAAATATTTTGATTGGAGAGTTGGAAAGCTTTAGAATGCTAGATACAGAAAATATTTCTGAAATGTTTTCTAGATTCTCTAAAATTACTAATGCTTTGAAAGGTCTTGGAAAAGTAATTTTTGAATCGGAGCAAGTCATGAAGATTCTAAGGGCGCTACCCGAATCATGGACTCCGAAAATTACTGCAATAGAAGAAGCAAAGGACTTGAACACATTGAAACTAGAAGACCTTATTAGCTCACTAATGTCACATGAGCTAATCAAGAAAAGAAATGAAGATCACCACAAAGGAAAAAGAGCAATTGCACTAAAAGTCACCCATAACTCGGATGAATCCACCTCATCATCTCACAATGACAATGAAGACATTGCTCTACTCACACACAGATTTCAAAAGTTTGTGAGAAATAAAAAGAACTTCAAAGACTTCAAAGAGAGATCACGAAAAGAGAAGAAGAAGGAGGCTACAAAGTGCTATAGATGCGGCGGTACGGGACATATGCAAGCTCAATGTCCTACACCGGAAGAGAGATCAAAGGATCAACAAGAAAGAAAGGAAAGATATGAAAGCCGAAAATTTCAAAGGCCAAAGGGAAGAGGAATGTACGTGAATGAAGAAACTTCATCAACAAGTAGCTCCTCAACCGATGATTTTGAAGCGGCAATTTGTGCAAGAATATGCTGCATGGCGCGGATTGAGCAAGAAGAAGATTTGTTGTGTTTGAAAACAACGGAAGTTTTGGAAGAAAAAACTATTTCAACAAAGTGCACAAGTAATGAAGAGGTAACTTCCAAATTTTGCCATTCTTAATCTACTTATTCTTCTTTTCAAGAATGTCTCAAATGTGCTGAATTAGAAGAATTACAACATGCATATGATTCATTATATGAGGAAATCAAAAAGTTAGGAAATAAGTTATCATTAAAGAGACAACAATGTAATTCCATTATTATTGTAAATGGAAAACTAGCTGAAAGTATATCAAAACTGAAAGATAAAAATGAATTGCTTTTGAAAGAAGTAGAGAAATTGAAAAAGGAGAATGAATCCTTAAATGAATCATTAGCTAAATTCTCTAATCCAGGAGAAAATGTAAAAATATTTCTGAACATGACCTCACAAACAAATAAAAGAGGTCTTGGATACTCCACATTTGAGCAAAGAGAAAGTAGCAAATCGAATGTGCCAATACTTGGAAAAAATCAAACCAAAATTGCACCTATCTACAAGCCCAAAGGGAAACATACTATGTGGACTAGAAGGTCAATTGTTGAATCAATACATACTTGGTGGCCTACTCCTAGATTACCAATGGCTTACAATTTTTGCAATAAGATGGGCCATAAAGTCCATAAATGTAATTTTAAGAAACTATATGACCATGGAGCAAAATTAGTTTGGGTTACAAGAAACACAAGATTTGGGCTTTCAAAGATAGAACAACAAAGATTAAATCAGTTTACTAACCCAAATGGACCCATAAAATGGGTACCAAAGAGAAGATTTATTTGTTCATTTTTCAGATATATTTCAAGGCAAAGCCAAGCAACGTTTGGTTCATGGATAGTGGTTGCTCAAGGCATATGACCGGTGAAAGAAGTTTACTTCATAAACTAAAGTCTTGCAACGATAGAACTGTTGCTTTTGGAAATAATGAGAAAGGTAAAATCAAAGGTAAAGGAAACATTTATAGTATTTCAAATGCATGTATGGAAGATGTATTATTTGTTGAAGGACTCAAGCACAATTTAATGAGTATTAGCCAATTATGTGACAAAGGATACAAGGTTGTGTTTGAATCATTTATATGTAGTGTATTTGATGGAGAACATATCATGTTTAGCGGAAAAAGACATGGAAATGTATATTTAGTTTCACTGGATGAACTAGATGGTCAATGCCTAATGGCCATTGACAATGATCCATGGGTTTGGCATAAGAGGCTTGGGCATATAAACATGACAAATATAAAGACCCTATGGAAGAAGAGTTTGGTAGAAGGGTTGCCTAAATTGAAATATGACAAAGATAAAATTTGCAAGGCATGTCAATTGTCAAAACAACCTAAAATGCCTTTCTCTACCAAAAAGGAGATTTCCACCACTAGGCCACTTAAATTGCTACACATGGATCTATACGGGCCATCCGACATTTTAACCATTGGTGGAAAGAAATATGTGTTTGTAATAGTTGATGATTTTTCAAGATTCACATGGGTAATTCTCTTAGCTAGCAAATATGAAGCCTTTTCTATGTTTTCAACTTTTGTAAACTTGGTGCAAAATGAAAAACAATGTACTATTATGACCATTAGAAGTTATCATGGTGGTGAGTTTGAAAATAAACGATTCATAGAATTGTGTAATGAAAAAGGAATTCATCGCACATTTTCTACACCAAGAACACCACAACAAAATGGAGTGGTTGAAAGGAAAAATAGAACTATACAAGAGATGGGTAGAACAACGCTAAATGAGAGTAAATTATCCAAGAAATTTTGGGGTGAAGCTGTAAGTACATCTTGTCATGTGTTGAACTGAGTTACCATTAGAGAAATCTTGAAAAAGACCCCATATGAGCTATGGAAAGGTAGAAAACCAAATATTTCATATTTTCATGCCTTTGGTTGCACATGTTATATTTTGAACAATAGAAAAACCAACTTGGGAAAACTAGATGCTAAGAGTGATGAGGCAATATTCCTTGGTTACTCATCAAATAGCAAAGCATATAGAGTCTTCAACAAAAGAAACCAAGTTGTAGAAGAATCAATACATGTTGTCTTTGATGAAACTAATCCTTGCTTCAAAAGAAAAGACGATTTAAGTGATGCAGATGATATAACAAGTAGCCTTGAAAAACTGCATGTGGAAAAGCATGAAGAATCCATGGAGGAAAGGGTAAGTGAAGGTAATAATTTCTATAAACCTCCAACTGAATTAAAGTTCAAACATGCCCATCCAATTGAGCAAGTTATAGGGAATGTGTATGAAGGTGTAAAAACTAGAAGGTCAAAACAAAACATTTGTGGATAATACGCCTTTGTATCCAAAATTGAACCAACCACTATTGTTCAAGCTCTTGATGATGAAAATTGGATCATAGCAATGCAAGAAGAGCTAAATCAATTTGAAAGAAACCAAGTTTGGCATCTTGTTCCAAGACCAAAAGATTGTACTGTCATTAGCACAAAGTGGGTCTTTAGAACAAATTAGATGAAAGTGGACTTGTAGTGAGAAACAAAGCTAGACTTGTGGCAAAGGGATACTCACAAGAAGAAGGAATAGATTTTGAGGAATCCTAGTATTGCATTCTAGAACCAAACATATAGACCTTAGACATCATTTTATTAGAGAACATGTAGAAAATCATGACATATGTTTGGAATATGTAAGAACAGAAGATCAAATTGCAGATATATTCACTAAACCTCTAGCAAAAGAACCATTTTATAAAATTAGAAATGATATGGGAATGCTTGAATTGACATAGCAAAGCACAAACTGAGGGGGAGTACAGGTTCAGGGGAAGCAACCCCACCATTCTCAACAAGTTTCACCCACTCTATCTCTATTTTTTTTGATACATTGACAAAAAGGGGGAGAAGAGATCGGGATTTCAGTCTAAGTTTTTGTTTGAATTTTTTTAACTTGATTGTTTGCATGAGTATGATAAAACTTCAAAATGCAAAACTAGCATGTTTCAAAGACATTGAAAGGTATACACTCAAATCAGTTTTGTCAATCATCAAAAAGGGGGAGATTATTGGAAATATGAGGAAAATAAGCCAAGTCTATGTTTTGATGATTAACAAATCAATTTGAGTAAGTTTTGGTTACTAACATGTTTCTGAAAATGACTTAAGGTTATAAATTTGAAGAATATGAAGCATGGCAAGTCAAGTCGATTTCCAAGTCGACTCAGGCTTCGACTTAGGCCAAGTCGATCCCCAAGTCGACTCAAGAAGCGACTTCAAGACGTCATTCCCTTCCAGAGTTGAAATCGAGAATGAGAGGTGCCGAAGTCGCATCCCAAGTCGACTCCGCTTGCGACTTGGGTGAAGTCGCAGACCAAGTCGACTCCAGCATCGACTTCGAAATGTCATTTCCTTCCAGAGTTGAAATCGAGAACGAGAACTGCCGAAGTCGCATCCCAAGTCGACTCCGCTTGCAACTTGAGGTGAAGTCGCAGACCAAGTCGACTCCAGTCGCGACTTAGAGGCGTCATTTCTGTCCAGATTTGAAACCGAGAACAAGGGTTGCCGAAGTCGCATCCCAAGTCGACTCCGCATACGACTTGGGTGAAGTCGCAGATCAAGTTGACTTCGACTTCGACTTCAATACGGAAACATGCAGATCAAGATAACTCAATGATAGATTCAAGAGATTCAAAAGAAAATGAAGATCAAATGAGGATCAAGTGAAGACCAAAGCAAAGCTGCATATTTCTCAAGAAGAATCAAGATTATGCATTTGGACCTCTCTTATGCATTCCAATACTCAAAGACACAAGACTCAAGACATGGAGTAAAATGTGCTTTAAGATAGAAGAATTAAAGAATCTTAAGTATAATCAAAGGAAGAACAGCCAAACATGAAGAGATCTAAGCAAGCAAGGCATTCCAAGGATTTCAAGTTCATCAAGCAAGCTCCCGAGGTGAAGTCGCACCCGAAGTCGACTCCACCTGCTACTTGGGTCAAGTCGAGACCAAGTCGACCCAGACTAGAACTTGAAGTTGTTGCGAATAGGCGAAGTCGCACCCGAAGTCGACTCCAGATGCGACTTGGGCGAAGTCGCACCCGAAGTTGACTCCACCCGTGACTTGGGTCGCAACGGTCGGAAAATTTTCGAACGTTGGCGCATTAAATGCACGCCACCTACCTCCAAACGTTCGGATTCCGTCCACAATTATAAAAGACAATCAGTATGAATGAGGAGGAGAGCTGAGAATCATTGAGTGTGCATAACTCCTATCTTCAAAAGCATTAAGTGATCAAGCCATCATAAAGAAGAAGAACTCCGAGTTCAAACTGGCAAGAGCTTCTTATTGAATCATCAACACTACCTCTACACAACAGTAACGTGTAGAAACTCTCTTTTATTCTTATTGTTGTATTGAACTTGTTTTAGCTTGGGTAGCTAAAAATAAGTGTAAGCAAAGTAGTGTGTGATTGAAGTGGAACTCATCACCTACTTGTGCTGTGTATTGTTGATGCCCCTTAGAGCTAGAATCTAGAAGAGAGCAGAGGCTCGGGTTGTATATGCCCCCTAGAGCTAGAATCTAGAAGAGAGTGGAGACTCTAGTTGTATTCGCGGAATACATAGTGGAACCCAAGTCACAAGAGGTGTGAGCTTGGAAGAGTGGAGTAGGGAGGTTGCCCGAACCACTATAAAATCCTGTGTGTTGATGTTTATTTTTGCTCTCTACACTATATTGCTTTCCATTCTGTTTCTTCATAAAGGGGACTAGATTAATCCGGGGTAAAGTTTCTGCTTAAGTTTAAATTATTTAAATACCCAATTCACCCCTCCCCTCTTGGATAATTGCCATTAACTCGGGACCAACAAATTGATCATCACCGTCCAAAATCCAAGGATGACTTCAAATGATTGTAACTTGAGCTAGTAAAGTCAGATTGATACAACATTTGAAATGGACGGTTAAAATTATGTGATCAAGGCTATGAAAGGATTTGATCAAGATAATGATGATGGGATTAGGCCTGCACGAAAATAGTGTTGGAAATAATACTTCAAAACAAAATAAAATTGACCAAAGATTAAGTTTTGATGATTAACAACAACTAACATGAGTATATTTAAAGGACTAACGAGTTTGCCATTTGTTTTAAGGAACTTAAGTAAGCCAAGTCGATCCCCAAGTCGATTTGGACTTCGACTTAGGGTGAAGTCGATCCCAAAGTCGACTTAACTATCGACTTGAGAAAGAATCTCAAAGGCAAAATCAACTTGCAGGTGAAGTCGCAAACCAAGTCGACTCCACATGCGACTTGGGAAGCCAAGTCGCAAACGAAGTCGACCTCGCTATCGACTTCAAACATAAAAAACTGTCCAGAGCTGAATTTTGGGGCACGAAGCTGCCCAAGTCGCAGGCCAAGTCGACTCCAGGTGCAACTTGGGTGAAGTCGCAGACAAAGTCGACTTCATCCGCGACTTGAGAAGTTCAGACTTCAAAGATGCAGTTTCAAAGCCTATTCAAGGTATCTCTCACTCAAGATCAAAGCAAAGCTTCAAGAATGGAGATCAAATCAAGTCTATCAAGTCTTAAAGACCAATTGAGTCAAATACAAAGCAAGGCGCATGATTCAAAACTCAGGCTCTCCTAAGAATCATCAAGGAAACAAGCCAAGCAAGATAGAGGAAGATCAAATGAAGAACAAAGCGTATTTTGCAAAAACCAAGTCAAGTCGCAACCCAAGTCGACTCCATGATCGACTTGAGTTGAAGTCGGAAGCCAAAGTCGACTCAAGACTCAGACTTGGAACCTGACAAGGTGAAGTCGCACCTGAAGTCAACTTCACCTGCGACTTGGGTCAAGTTGATGACCAAGTCGACCCTGACTGAAACTTGAAGTTGTGACGGTGAAGCGAAGTCGCCCTGAAGTCGACTCCATCTGCGACTTAGGCGAAGTCGCATCCGAAGTCGACTCCACATGCGACTTGGGTCGCAACGGTCGGAATTTATTCGAACGTTGGCGCATTAAATGCGCGCCACCTACCCTCTAACGTTCGGATTCCCTCCAAAATTATAAATAGCATTCATGGTGGACGAGGGAAGTAGCTGAAAAATCATTAAGAGTGCATAACTACCATCTACAAGAGCTTTAAAGAGATCAAGCTAACCAAAGAGGAAGAACTTTGCTTCAAACTGCAAGAGCTCAACTACTGATCATACAAAGCCACTTCAACAAGTTCTTCTCTGCGCCAAACTGCTTCTACACATCTGTAAAGTGTAGTTTTCTTATTGTTTCTGTTATATGTGTTAAACTTGATTTAGTTTGAGGAACTAAGATCAAGTGTAAGCAAAGTAGTGTGTGATTGGAGTGTGACTCATCACCTACTTGTGCTGTGTTTTGTTGATGCCACCTAGAGCTGGAATCTAGAAGAGAGCAGTGACTCTAATTGTATTAAGAGAATACAATAGTGGAACCCAAGTCACAAGGAGTGTGAGCTTGGAAGAGTGGAGTAGGGAGGTTGCCCGAACCACTATAAAAATCCTGTGTGCTTGATTTATACTTCTGCTATTTACATTGCTTTTCATTTCGTTTCTCCATTAAGGGGACTGGATTAATCCGGGGATAAGCTTCTGTTTAAGATATAATTTTTAAATACCCAATTCACCCCTCCCCTCTTGGGTTTTGCCATCAACTCGGGACCAACAAGTGGTATCAGAGCAGATCTTTGAGTTTACCAAAGAGATCTTATTAATATGGCATCCCAATCTACTTCCGTTCCCGCATTTGCTGAAGGCCAATCCTTTACAAGGCCACCGTTGTTTGATGGGAGCAATTTTGGATATTGGAAGCTTCGTATGAAGCAACTCATCATGGCTACCGACATGGACTCTTGGATTGCTATCCAAGATGGAGCAACCTTGCCTACTGATGAAAGAGCTTCCAAATGGACCGATGAGGAAGTAAGAATTGTTAAGAGCAACGCCAAAGCTATGAACTCTTTATTTTGTGCTCTTACTACTTCTGAATATGATAGAGTATCCTCTTGCCTGACCGCCAAAGAGATATGGGATACGCTAACCTCTATCTATGAAGGAACTTCTCAAGTCCAAGGGACAAGAAGAAATATTTTGATCGGAGAACTGGAAAACTTTAGAATGCTAGAAAGAGAAAATATTTCTGAAATGTTTGCTAAATTCTCGAAAATTACTAATGCTCTAAAAGGTCTTGGAAAGGCTATATCTGAATCTGAGCAGGTCATGAAGATCTTAAGAGCTCTACCCGAATCATGGACTCCAAAGATCACTGCAATAGAAGAAGCCAAGGACCTTAACACTCTAAAGCTTGAAGACTTAATTAGCTCACTCATGTCACATGAGCTAATCAAGAGAAGAAATGAAGATCAACACAGGGGCAAAAGAGCAATTGCCTTAAAAGCCGTACAAGACACTGACGACACCTCTTCTTCCCAAAACGACGACGAGATTGCCCTACTCACAAAACGTTTCAGAAAATTTGTGAGGAAAGGCAAAAATTTCAGAGGTTTCAAGGAAAGAACCTCCAGAGAAAAGAAGAAAGAATCAACCAAATGCTACCGATGCGGCGGTTCGGGACATATGCAAGCTCAATGTCCAACTCCCGAAGAAAGCAAGGCAAAAGAACAAAGAAAGGATCGAGGGGACAACAAAAGATTCCAAAGATACAAAGGAAGAGGCATGTACGTGAATGATGAGGAATCTACAACAAGTAGCTCCTCAACCGATGAAATCGAGGCGGAAGAATGTGCAAGAATCTGCTGCATCGCACAAGTCGAGCAAGACGAACAAACTACCTCAACAAAATGCACAAGCAATGAAGAGGTAAGTTCCAAACTCTCCCATTCTAAATCAAGTTATTCTTCTTTTCAAGATTGCCTCAAATGTACTGAATTAGAAGAACTACAAACTGCATATGATTCATTGTATGAAGAAATGAAGAAATTAGGAAGCAAGTTTACAATTAAGAAGAAACAATGTGATGCAGTAATAATTGCAAATGGTAAACTTGCAGAGAAATTAGACAAAATAAAAGAAGAAAATGATATGCTGAAAAAGGACAACGAATCATTAAATGAATCATTAGCTAAGTTCTCTAATCCAGGAGAAAGTGTTAAAATGTTTCTGAATATGACCTCCCAAACACATAAAAGAGGTCTTGGATATCATACATTTGAGTAAGGAGAAAGTAGCAAATCAAATGTGCAAATACTTGAGAAATATCAAACTAAAACTACATCTATATACAGGCCACAAAAGAAAAATTTTAAGTGGATTAGAAGACCAACTATTGAACCATTGCATACTTGGAGGCCTACTCCAAGATTACCTATGGCTTGTAATTTCTGCAATAGATTGGGTCATAAAACTTACAAATGTAATTTTAAGAAATTATATGACCATGGTGCAAAATTAGTTTGGGTTCCAAGGAACACAAGATTTGGGCTTTCCAAGTTAGAAAAACAAAGATTAATTTATATTACTAACCCAAATGGACCCATAAAATGGGTACCAAGGAGATAAGATTTACTTGCTTATTTTTTTCAGACATGTTTTAAGGCAAAGGCAAATAATGAATGGTTCATGGATAGCGGTTGCTCAAGGCATATGACCGGTGAAAGAAGCTTATTTCATAAACTTAAGCCTTGCAACGATGGAATGGTTGCCTTTGGTAATAATGAAAAAGGTAAAATTAAAGGTAAAGAAAATATACGTAGTATTTCAAATGCATGCATGGAAGATGTTTTGTTTGTTGAAGGGCTCAAACACAATTTAATGAGCATTAGCCAACTATGTGATAAAGGATACAAAGTTGTGTTTGAATCATCTATATGTAATGTATTTGATGGAGAGCATATCATGTTTAGTGGTAAAAGACATGGAAATGTATATTTGGTTTCACTTGATGAATTAAATGATCAATGTCTAATGGCCATTGATAATGATCCATGGGTTTGGCATAAAAGGCTTGGACATATAAACATGGGAAACATAAAGACCCTATGGAAAAAGAGTTTGGTAGAAGGATTACCAAGATTGAAATATGACAAGGACAAGATTTGTAAGGCATGTCAATTATCAAAACAACCCAAGATGCATTTCTCTACCAAAAAGGAAATTTCCACCACCAAGCCACTTGAATTGCTACACATGGATCTATACGGGCCATCCGACATTCTAACCATTGGTGGAAAGAAATATGTATTTGTCATAGTTGATGATTTTTCAAGATTCACATGGATAATTCTCTTAGCTAGTAAAGATGAAGCCTTCTCTATGTTTGCAACTTTTGTAAATTTAGTGCAAAATGAAAAACAAAGTACTATTGTGACCATAAGAAGCGATCATGGTGGCGAATTCGAAAACAAACGATTCATGGAATTTTGCAATGAAAAAGGAATTCACCACACATTTTCTGCACCAAGAACTCCACAACAAAATGGAGTAGTAGGAAGGAAAAATAGAACTATACAAGAGATGGCTAGAACTATGCTAAATGAGAGCAATCTATCTAAGAAATTTTGGGGTGAAGCTGTAAGTACAGCTTGTCATGTATTGAACCGTGTCACCATTCGAGCAATCTTGAAAAAGACCCCATATGAACTATGGAAAGGAAGAAAACCAAATATTTCTTATTTTCATGCTTTTGGATGTACGTGTTATGTTTTGAACAATGGAAAAACTAACTTGGGAAAGTTAGATGCTAAAAGTGATGAGACTATATTCCTTGGATATTCATCAAATAGAAAAGCATATAGAGTTTTCAATAAACGAAACCAAGTTGTTGAAGAATCCATACACGTTGTATTTGATGAAATTAACCAAACTCCGAGAAAGGAGGATGAACTAAGTGATGCAGATGAGACAAAAGGCAAAGAACAACCAAAGGAACTCGAGCTCAAGCCAGAAAATCTCATGGAGGAAGAGGTAAGTGAAGGTAATGATTGTTACAAACCTCCAACTAATTTAAAGTTCAAAAATGCCCATCCAATTGAGCAAGTTATTGGAAATGTATATGAAGGAGTGAAAACTAGAAGATCAAAACAAAACGTTTATGGTCAATATGCCTTTGTATCTAAAATTGAACGAAATACCATTGAACAAGCTCTCAATGATGAAAATTGGATTATTGCAATGCAAGAAGAGCTAAACCAATTCGAAAGGAACAATGCATGACATTTAGTTCCTAGACCAAATAATCACACTATCATTGGTACCAAATGGGTATTTAGGAATAAATTAGATGAAAGCGGACTTGTGATTAGAAACAAGGCCAGATTAGTAGCCAAAGGGTATTCTCAAGAAGAAGGAATCCATTTTGAAGAATCATATGCACCCGTGGCTAGATTAGAAGCCATACGTATTCTACTAGCATTCGCTTCTTATATGAATTTCAAATTGTTCCAAATGGATGTAAAAAGCGCATTTTTGAATGGCTATTTGAATGAAGAAGTATATGTTGAATAACCCCCTGGTTTTGAAGAAATGAATCAATCAAAGTATGTTTATAAATTGACCAAAGCGCTATATGGATTAAAGCAAGCTCCAAGAGCTTGGTATGAAAGGTTGAACAAATTTTTGATTGATCATGAGTTTCTAAGAGGGAAAGTAGATACTACTTTGTTCATCAAATACAAAAACAAAGATATTTTAATTGTACAGATTTATGTAGATGACATAATTTTCGGTGCTACTGACGAAAATCTTTGTCAAGAATTTTCTAAGATTATGCAGAGCGAATTCGAAATGAGCATGATGGGAGAATTAAATTTCTTCCTTGGACTGCAAATTAAGCAACAAAGTGAAGGGATATTTTTGAACCAGTCCAAGTACGTCAAGGAAATGCTCAAGAAATTTGGAATGCAAAATAGCAAAGGGGCAAACACTCCAATGAGCTCTACAATCAAGATCGACAAGGACGAAAACGGTAAAAGTATCGATCAAAAGCTTTATAGAAGCATGATATGATCCTTGTTATATTTAACTGCTTCTAGACCCGATATTCTATTCAGTGTTTGTATGTGCTCTAGATTTCAAGCATGCCCAAAAGAATCACATCTACTTGCTGTAAAAAGAATTTTTAAATATTTGATAAAAACTGCCAATCTTGGACTATGGTATCCAAAGGGGACAACCTTTGATCTAATCGGGTATTCGGATGCAGATTTTGCCGGATATAAAGTAGATAGAAAGAGTACTAGTGGAACTTGTCAGTTTCTTGGACATATGTTAGTTTTATGGTACTCAAGAAAATAAACAAGTGTGGCTCTATCTACTGCGGAAGCCGAATACATAGCCGCCGGTAGTTGTTGTGCTCAATTGTTTTGGATGAAACAGCAATTGAAAGATTATGGTATTGATTATGTTGATATTCCTATTAGATGTGATAATACAAGTGCAATTTGTCTGACTAAAAATCCTGTACTGCATTCAAGAACCAAGCATATTGATGTGAGACATCATTTTATTCATGAACCTGTTGAAAATCATGATGTATGTTTAGAATATGTGAAAACTGAGGACCAAATTGCTGATATCTTTACCAAACCATTAGCCAAAGAATCATTCTATAAAATTAGGAATGATATGGGGATGATAGAGCTAAATTAGGAAATATCAAACAAGAAACTAAAATCTGAAAAGGTCAAGTCGATGAGTCAAGTCGACTCCATGGGAGCCAAGTCGACTCCGCCAAGTCGACTTGGGAAAGTGAAGTAGACTCTGCTTCTATAGCCAAGTCGACTCCACAAGGTCGAAGTCGACTCCGCACTAGGGCGAAGTCGACTCCGAGGGACCGAAGTCGACTTCGCCTAGGGCAAGTCGACTCCGTGCGCGCGACCGTCCGTCTTCTCTCCCTCTTCCCTTTTCTTCTCCTCTCCCTTCCTCTTTCTCCATTTCCTGCCAATCTTTTTCCTTTCCTCCTCTCCGGTGATTTCTCTTTCCAGCAAAGTTCTTCGTCCCGGCAAGCTTCTATCTTTTCCGGCCGACTACCTCTTTCTCCTCCTCACCATTTCCGGCGTTCCTCACCGACAACCCTCTCTCCGGGCAACCATCTCTCTCTCTCTCTGTTTTTTCTGTTTCCAATGGCACCTAAAGCTAGACTTCCAAAGCTAGCGGTCAAAAAGCCAACCCAAAGGCCTGTGCCCAGACCTTCCCAATCTACCACTGAAGAAGATGTCCCTAGAAGACAGAGGACATCGGCAAAAAGGACTCGAGAAGAACCCTCTACATCGACGGGTAGACGGGTTCGCTTCCAAACCACCACTCACTCAACCGATCGAGCTCCAAGGTCTGAAAGCCAACCTGAAAGCTCATACTCCTCAAGAATTCCAATCAAGAAGGGGCAAGTCTTGAAAATGCCCACAAACTACTTCAAGACTGAGCTGCAACATAGCCGCTTCTACAAACACTTCTATGAGCGAAAGGTATTCATTCCTAAGATCATAGACTTCAAATTTCTGAGCGACTATGAGTTCGATATAGAAGAGCTGCTAGACTTCCAAGGATGGACACAACTGTTCAAATTCGACGAAAGGATCTATCCTGATCTCACAAGACTCTTCTATTATCTATGGGATGACACCAAGTTTTGCTCCTACGTCAAGGGAAGTGAGATGTATCTGGGCTCGATGAATAATCCAAATCAAAACGAAGCCATAAGGAGAATTGGGAGCATTCTCGAAGTGCCCTATGAGGAAGAAAGGCTTCCCCAAGATCTGACGATGGACAAGGTTTACAATGAGTTGACAAAAAGCAACAAGTACCATGCAGGCACCAAATTCCTGCATTACATGGATCTTCCTCCCAGACTCAGGGTCATCCGTCTACTAATTGCCCATTGTATCTTGCCAAAAGGAGGCGGAAGAAATCAACTCAATCCACAGGAAGCAATGATCTTATGGAAACTGGTCAATAAGGTAAAGATCAGTCTTCCTAGACTCTTCCTCGAAGCCTTGGCAAGTAAAAAGGATAACCCACGAGGCGTGCTACCCTACGGTTCCTGGATCACAAAGATCCTTGAACGATTTGAGGTTGACATAGATGGGGAACCATTTGAAGTTCCCAAGACGACAAACGCCATCAACAAGGCTTTGCTCCAACGTATGAAGATCAATCTGGAGCAATTCAGGGATGATCGAATAAGGGAGAAGCTAGGCGAGCCAGTCCGAGAACAAGAGGACGACGCACAAGCTGAGGGGGAGCAACCTCCAGAGGCATCGCCTGCACCACACGCATCTCCTGCATCGCACGGATCCTATACACATCACGGATCCGTTGCACCCGATAGAGCGCCTCCTACTTCATCACAAGAGGCGACGCTCCAGAGCATAAAGGCAGAAATCTCAGCTCTAAGTGAAGAAATGGGTTACCAAGAAGATCGAATGACGAGTCTTGTGACCGAGGTGTTGACGGCGATCAACGACATGCATTCCCGACAGGATCGAATTGATCGGGAATTGCGTACCATCCGATATCATCTCGCCTCAGGCCGTCACAAGAAGCGACCCATGCCTGAACTTGATCCCTTCGAATCGGGTTCAGTTCATCGCGAGCCTTCTCCCGCACCCGTTTCCTCCTTCTACTCATCAGCTCATGTCCGTCCCATCAAACAAACTCAGTCTGTCTATCCCATTTCCCAATTTCAATTCACCAAGTCTTTGGTAATTGAATCATTTTTGAAAGATTGACAAAAAGGGGGAGATAGAATAGCAATTGAGTAGAATTTTTTTGCTATTTTGGGTTGGGTAGTTTGTATTTAGGAGTTTCATTCCTTTTGCTTTACATAGTAAATTGAAAACATGAATGATATGAAACTTGCTTATGATTGAAATGTACTTATATGAATTGGAATGATTGCCTATACTCTGTTTTTCGAAGACTATTTAAATGCATCCATCTTGAAAGGTATAAGCTCAATTTAGTTTTGTCAATCATCAAAAAGGGGGAGATTGTTGGAAACAATACTTCAAAACAAAATAAAATTGACCAAAGATTAAGTTTTGATGATTAACAACAACTAACTTGAGTATATTTAAAGGACTAACGAGTTTGCCATTTGTTTTAAGGAACTTAAGTAAGCCAAGTCGATCCCCAAGTCGACTTGGACTTCGACTTAGGGTGAAGTCGATCCCAAAGTCGACTTAACTATCGACTTGAGAAAGAACCTCAAAGGCAAAATCAACTTGCAGGTGAAGTCGCAAACGAAGTCGACTCCACATGCGACTTGGGAAGCCAAGTCGCAAACGAAGTCGACCTCGCTATCGACTTCAAACATAAAAAACTGTCCAGAGCTGAATTTTGGGGCACGAAGCTGCCCAAGTCGCAGGCCAAGTCGACTCCAGGTGCGACTTGGGTGAAGTCGCAGACAAAGTCGACTTCATCCGTGACTTGATAAGTTCAGACTTCAAAGATGCAGTTTCAAAGCCTATTCAAGGTATCTCTCACTCAAGATCAAAGCAAAGCTTCAAGAATGGTGATCAAATCAAGTCTATCAAGTCTTAAAGACCAATTGAGTCAAATATAAAGCAAGGCGCATGATTCAAAACTCAGGCTCTCCTAAGAATCATCAAGGAAACAAGACAAGCAAGATAGAGGAAGATCAAATGAAGAACAAAGCGTATTTTGCAAAAACCAAGTCAAGTCGCAACCCAAGTCGACTCCATGATCGACTTGAGTTGAAGTCGGAAGCCAAAGTCGACTCAAGACTCAGACTTGGAACCTGACAAGGTGAAGTCGCACCTGAAGTCAACTTCACCTGCGACTTGGGTCAAGTTGATGACCAAGTCGACCCTGACTGAAACTTGAAGTTGCGACGGTGAAGCGAAGTCGCACCCGAAGTCGACTCCATCTGCGACTTGGGCGAAGTCGCATCCGAAGTCGACTCCACATGCGACTTGGGTCGCAACGGTCAGAATTTATTCGAACGTTGGCGCATTAAATGCGCGCCACCTACCCTCTAACGTTCGGATTCCCTCCAAAATTATAAATAGCATTCATGGTGGACGAGGGAAGTAGCTGAAAAATCATTAAGAGTGCATAACTACCATCTACAAGAGCTTTAAAGAGATCAAGCTAACCAAAGAGGAAGAACTTTGCTTCAAACTGCAAGAGCTCAACTACTGATCATACAAAGCCACTTCAACAAGTTCTTCTCTGCGCCAAACTGCTTCTACACATCTGTAAAGTGTAGTTTTCTTATTGTTTCTGTTATATGTGTTAAACTTGATTTAGTTTGAGGAACTAAGATCAAGTGTAAGCAAAGTAGTGTGTGATTGGAGTGTGACTCATCACCTACTTGTGCTGTGTTTTGTTGATGCCACCTAGAGCTGAAATCTAAAAGAGAGCAGTGACTCTAATTGTATTAAGAGAATACAATAGTGGAACCCAAGTCACAAGGAGTGTGAGCTTGGAAGAGTGGAGTAGGGAGGTTGCCCGAACCACTATAAAAATCCTGTGTGCTTGATTTATACTTCTGCTATTTACATTGCTTTCCATTTTGTTTCTCCATTAAGGGGACTGGATTAATCCGGGGATAAGCTTCTGTTTAAGATATAATTTTTAAATACCCAATTCACCCCTCCCCTCTTGGATTTTTCCATCAACTCGGGACCAACAAATAGGATTACCTCTTTTGACTTTTGCACCCCTTAGAGTAACATGCATTTATGTTAAAGTTGAAGTGATTAAGTAAATAATTAAATGCATAAATGATGGGTCAAAAGGCGGTAAATTGTAGTGTATTTTATGAATTACTAAAAATAGAAAAATCCATGAAAATATCTCATGAATAAATGCTGATTTACGAAGATAATGCATTAGCTAAAGGGAGGTTAGATAAGTGGAACACATGGGATGTCCTAACTTGGTTTTTTGTGAATTTTTTTCACATAAAATATATACCTAAGTCAGCTAAGGATCAAGGTGAATAAATGTGCATTTAAATGGGGTGGAAAATCATGGTCGAAAATATCAAATCAAGGCCATTTGGATATGATCATGAAATGGATAGCAACATTGAGCAAGAGAGAGGTGGATGGTTATGGCAGACTTTTGGATTTTTCTTATTTTTATTTATGCTAAATTGATCCCCAATTGAGCTAAATTTCTAGATGATTAAATGGTAATTAAATTAAAGCTGCAAATGGTAGAAAAAAATTGCAATATGGCAGCTAAAAAAGGGACGTTGAATATGGACAGCAAAGTGAGCTGCAATGGACCGTCCAAGGGTTGGCTATTTGATTTTTCTTGATTTTTTAAAATGCTAAATATATGCCTAAGTAGTTTATTAGCTAGGGTGCATAGATACCCATTAATTAAGGCTTCTAATTTGTGGAAAAAATTACAAAACAACAGCTGAAGTGGACGTGCTCAGGTGGACAGCATTATGATTATTAATGTTATGGATAATTGATGAATTTTTACTCAAGTAAATTGTAATTTACATGGATCCCATTTTGCCATGTCAGCAAGGGGGATAAATATGTATTAAAATAACCTCAAATCATGTGCAAAATGGGGCCCACAAAGCTGGAAAATCCAGCCATTACTTAAGGGGGACGTTCATAGCATATATGATTTTGGAGATAGAAAATTTCAAGGTGCAAAAGCCCTCATTCCAGCAGCTTGTGCACGTCCATATCCAGCAAGGGAAAATCCAAGAAAAGGAGAGAAAAAGGGAGAGAAAAAGAGAAAAGAAGCAAAGGAAATAAGCTAGAGAAGTTGGGTTTAATTGTGACTCCATTCAAGTAAGTGCACTCTTAAATTTGAATCATTTAAATCTAGTTTTTCTAACTCAATTTATGATTCATGAATATGATTCATAATGAACCCTCAAAGGAGGATTTATGATGCCCTTAATTAGGGTATTGAATGGGGATTTAATGGCAAGTATGCAATCAAGGGTTCAAGAGGAAGAAAATGGTGATTAGGGTTGATTATGAGTTCATAAACCTAGCTAAAACTTGCTTAAATTCATACATAATGTTGTTGTTTCAATTTTATATTATGATTACATGATGATTCATGTTTAGATGTGTTATATATGTTGATTTAAGCATGAGTTATGAATTTTAGAAAGAAGATGAATTAGGGTTACACATGACTCGATTTTCATGTTTGGATGATACATGAATTAGCTTAAATGAATTAGGGATGATTTAGAGGATAAAAAACCCTAAATCTAGTGTACTTTAGATGTTCAAAAGGGCTTAGCAATGATTGCCCTAAATTTGATTTTTAGGGAGTATACATGTGGACGTCCAAAGTAGTGTAGGAAGGGTACCCTACATGCATGAGAAGTTGTTGTTTTGTAAGTAAACAATATATGGACTTTAAGCATGTTATAATACCCTGAATTTTGGTTAAGAAAAGTGTGATTAATTGCTGTAATTAAGTGATTAAAAATCTGAGTAGATTTGAGTATAAAAAGGGACATTGAAAGTGTATAAAACGGGTCCCAAAGTTGTTGTTTTGGAACCCTATAATTGGTGCATTAAAAATCTGTAAAAATACAGTAAATAAAGTGTTAATTAAGGTGTATAATCATGCCGAATTAGAAGTCATGTTGCTGATTTGAAAAATTTTAAGAAACACATGAATTATGTATTATGAGATGAACATATATGAAGAGATAAGTATGAGAAAATGATAAATGATTTATATAAATTGCTAAATTGTAAAAATGCATGAAAATGTGATGAAACACGTGAATTATATTTCCATTTGGATAACCCCAAAATTTGAGATTAATATATGGGGTTTAGGACATTAATTAAGTACTTAAAAATGGGCACAATGTGTGAATTATGAAAAATATGTGAAAAATGTTAGGTGGAAGTCATAAACCTTCATATGGTGATTAAGGAATGTGTTATGATATATATGAATGATACCCTAAATATGGAAATTGAACATGTGATGTAATGAATGGTTTGATGCATAAGTATATTGTGTATGTACACCCGACTTGGAATTCAAGTGGGTTATGAATATTAATGAAATGGGTTGGAAAACTAAGTTGAATACAAGAAAATGGAATTTACATGAATTCTATGTCATTCTTACATGTATAGGCAAAGGCAAAGAAAAGGTAAATCCAGAAAGCTCACGTGAACAAGGTAAGCAAGCAAAATTTTCTAAATAATTTTGTTTCTTAAATTATCCTAAAATAATTGCACATGATATTCCAACTATTTTTATTAGTTTAGCAAATGATATTTTAATTTATTTCTAAGATATTTAAGGATGGTCATTCCTTAGTTCAATATGTGTTGCTAACTGATTTACATAACTGCATTGTTAAATATGAGAAATATTGTCTTAAGAATTTACGCAAGAAAATCATGCTAGCATGTCAAGAATGATTCATGTGCACAATGCATGAGGTCCACTTGAAAGGTGTAAGAAGACCGATTATCCCTCTTTGGTGTGACTAAGTTGCTAAGATTGGCCAAGGGCCGGCGGCGCCCTCCCTGAGATGGGAGCAGGAGGAGACGGATGGTTTCCAAGCTAGCTTCCATCCTATGATGTCAAACATTGGATCGCATTGTCATGATATACCCTCAAGGGGCTATAAGGATTGCTTTCCAAGATATTTTAAATAAAAAGGTTTCTGCTCCGCAGGTAGTTGATCACTTGTTAAGTGTCTCCTACCTAATGGAGGGAAATGCTTTTAAATAAATATGCATTCAAAACGAATTGCCTAAAAAATACATGACTTGCTTATTGAGTTTACAACTCACGTTTTGTTTTCCAAACCCGTAGACTGGTGAAGGAATGATGAAAACAAAGAGCAAAAATTTGGGCATGGAAGAATAAAAGAAACTTGATTATTTATTTTAAGTGATACTTATGGTGATGGAATGTAATATGACTTGATATTTTATGATCATATTGTTGGTCCCGAGTTGATGGAAAAAACCCAAGAGGGGAGGGGTGAATTGGGTTCTTTAAAAATTCTTTGGTAAATTAAAGTCTTAACCCCTTGAAAGATTAATCCCCTTTTGAAAGCAAATAGAGAGCAATTAAGATAAAGCAGTAAAAGGAAGCAGAAGACAAGATTTATAGTGGTTCGGGCAATCCTTCCCTACTCCACTCTTCCAAGCTCACACTCCATTGTGACTTGGGTTCCACTATGTATTCCTCGAATACACTTAGAGTTTCCGCTCTCTTCTAGATTCCAGCTCTAGGGGGCATACACAACACACAGCACAAGTAGGTGATGAGTTCCACTCCAATCACACACTACTTTGCATATACTTGATCTTAGCTACCCAAGCTAAATCAAGTTCAATACAACAAGAACTTAGAAATAAGAAAAACTACACTTTACAGAGATGTGTAGGCAAGTTTAGCTCGAGGAAGAATTTGTAGAAGCAGCTTGGCTGAGTATCGATGAAGCAACTTGTAACTTGAAACTCTTTCTTCCTTTGAATGTATATGGACCACTCAAATATGGAGAAAAGGGAATAGAAACTCTTTCTTGCACTTCTTTTCTCTTTTTGGACTTTGTAGTGTATATAGCAGTGTATTGTTGTGTCTTGTGTCTTTTTCACGCTCATTTGAGTGTCTATTTATAGAGTGAGGAAGATTTGAACGTTGTAGAGGTGGTTGGCGCGCAATAAATGATTTCCAACGTTCAAAAATTCGAACGTTATTTTCCAAGTCGAAGATGGAGTCGACTTGGCCTGCGACTTGGCTTCCAAGTCGCACCTGGAGTCAACCTCGTGTGCGACTTCAGTTCTTCAGATTTCCAAGTCTGAGTCTTGGGTCGACTTGGCTTCAGACTTCAACTCAAGTCGATCTTAGAGTCGACTTGGGTTGCGACTTGACTTTGGTCTTTTGCCAAAAATGCTTTGATCCTCATTTGATTTGCTTCTATCTTGCTTGGCTTTCTTCCTTTAGTCCTTTTAATTCTGAAATGGCTCCTCATACTTGTAGATCTTGTCAATCTTTGAAGAGCTTGACTTTGATTCATCTTGGATTGGCTTGAACTTGAATCTTTGATTTGAATTTCAAGAAACTCAAGTTAATCTTGAGAATGGTCTTTGCACCTTACTTTGGATTTGAGAAAGCTCAAATGGATTCTTGGAAAGAGCTTGGAACTGCATCTCTGAAGTTTGAACTTTCTCAAGTTGAGGATGGAGTCGACCTTGTCTGCGACTTCGCCCAAGTCGCACCTGGAGTCGACTTCGCCTGCGACTTCGCCATGTCCATTTCCACATTTCAACGCTGGACACTTTTTGACGTTTGAAGTCGATGATGGAGTCGACTTCGTCTGCGACTTGGTTTCCCAAGTCGCAAGTGGAGTCGACTTGGCCTGCGACTTCACCTGTTTGTTTTCTATTTTCAACGCTGTCCACTTTTTGCCATTTGAAGTCGCTTGTGAAGTCGACTTGGGTATCGACTTCACCCCAAGTCGAAGTCCAAGTCGACTTGGTAATCGACTTGACTTCTTGCTTTCCTTAAAACATTGAACATATGCATTAGTACTTTACTTAAACTCAAATTCGACTTTGTTAATCATCAAAACTCATGCTTTGGTCAATTTTGTTTTGTTTTGAACATTGTTTCCAACAATCTCCCCCTTTTTGATGATTGACAAAACTTAATTTGAGTTGATACCTTTCAATCAAAGACATGTTCATATGGTTCAGAGCATAGAATTCAAAATATTATCATAGAATTCATACCTTTCAAGCAAAGCATTATCATAGAACCAATCATTAACAAGTTTAGCATTCATCAATCTTTGCAAGCAATCATAGAACAGATATTGAACATAAAGCATCTTTCATATATCAAGTTTCATTCTACAAATTTCAATGTAGAGCAAAAAGTGAAACCTTTAATACAAACTACCTGACCCAAAAACAAAAAAAAACTCTCAAACCTTATACGCTCAATTCCTAATCTATCTCCCCCTTTTTGTCAATCTATCGAAAAAGCATTTCACAAACTACCCAAGACTTGGTAAATTGGAATTGGGAAATGGGGTAGACGGACTGAGTTGGTTTGATGGGACGGACATGGGCGGATGAGTAGAAAGATGAGCTGGGAGCGGGAGTCGGGTCTCGTCGAACTGATCCGGAATCGAAAGGATCAAGTTCGGGAAGGGGTTGATTTTTATGACGCCCTGATGCAAGATGGTATCGAATGGTACGCATTTCCCGATCGATTCGATCTTGTCAGGAATGCATATCATTGATTGCATTTAGAACCTCGGTCACGAGACTGGTCATGCGATCCTCTTGATGACCCATTTCTTCCCAAAGAGCAGATATCTCTTCTTTGATACTCTGAAGCATGACCTCTTGAGATGACGTTGGAGGCGCCCGTTCAGGTGCAACAGATCCTTGTGGAGAGTAGGATCCGTGCGTCATGGGAGATACTGGCTCCTTTGAGCAGGCGGTGCCTCGGGAGGTTACTCCCCCTCAGTCTGTGCTCGCTCTTCTTCCGGAGCTTCAGCCCTTAGTTCAAGCACATTAATCTTCATCCGTTGAATCAGTGCTTTGTTGATGGCATTGGTGGATTTCAGTACTTCGAAGGGCTCGCCTTCAATATCCACTTCAAAATGTTCAAGGATCTTCGTGATCCAGGTGCCATATGGTAGGACTCCCCGTGGATTGTCCTTTCTGGAGGCCAAGGCTTCAAGAAATAGTCTTGGTAAGCTAACCTTGACTCTGTTTGCCACTTTCCAGAGTATCCCGGCTTCTTGTGGGTTTAACTGATTTCTTCCACCGCCCTTTGGGTAGATGCAGTGGGCAATGAGAAGTCTGAGTACACGAAGCCTGGGGGAGAGATCCATGTAATGAAGAAATTTGATTCCTGGGTGATATTTATTGCTTCGGGTGAGCTGATTATACATTTGATCCAGTGTAAGATCTTCAGGAAGTGGTTCATCTATGTAGGGAACTTCAAGTATCTGACCAATATTTATCAAGGCCGCTTCCAAACTTGGAGTTATTCCTATTCCAAAGAACATATCCACTCCTTTGACAAAGCTTCCATAGTACTCTTCATCCCACAGATAGTAAAAGATTCTGGTAAGATCTGGATAGACTCTTTCATCTTCTTTTAGGAGCTTCGTCCATCCTTGGAAATCCAATAGATCTTCTATGTCGAATCCATAATCTTTTAAGAACTTGAAATCAATGATCTTGGGAATGAATACCTTATGCTCGTAGAAAGATTTGTAAAACTGACTGTGCTGGAGTTCGGTTTTGAAGTATGTTGTTGGCATTTTCAACACTTGAGCTTTAGCAGTTGTGTTGCCTCTTCGACGTGCCCCAGATTGAGTACTTTGTGAGGTTTGGGCTTGTTCCTCACGACCCACTGTAGTGGATGGTGTTCCCGTTTGAAAACACACTCGGCGGCCTGTGGAAATAGATGGTTCTTCCCGGGCTCGCTTTAAGGAAGTGCGCTGTCTCCTAGGCACTTCGTCGTCGGTATGGGACGTAGACTGTCTGGGAACTGGTTTGAGGGATGGTTTTGAGACGGATAGCTTGGGAGGTCTGAGTTTTGGAGCCATTTGAGTTTGGTTTTGGGATTCGGTTGAAGATGAAGAGTGAGGTAGCTACTGAAAGGAGAGAAATAGTGTTGTCGGAACAACGGTTGCCGGAGAGAATTAAAATGGGAGGAGGCTGCCGGACAGAGAGAGTTGGCCGGAGAGTCGGAGAGGTGAAGGTGAGAAAAAAGCCGGAGAAAACAGAGGGGAAATCAGA